>OW052222.1:60858013-62058013 GCA_932526605.1 Nephrotoma flavescens | reverse complement strand
ATCGTTTTAGTACGCGCTCCATTAACCTTTCAAAAGTCGCATAATCCAAACGGTATTACATTAAATTGCCATAATCCGTTACCTATACACTAAATGTCATTTGATTACCTACCTGCCAATAGCCACTTTTAAGATGCAAGGTAGACAACATTCTAGCGTTCGATAATGTGTCGTTGATCCAACCCTACCGCTCAATGGACTGCTCTTTAATCATTCGATCCACTTTTTCTTGTTTTGCCAAAGATATTCTTTTATAGGTGCTTGGTGAATCGGCCTCTCTGTTCCTGTGTCAATTCCGTGTTTTACCATAGTGGTTACCCATTATTTTCTGCTGTACTACAGGAAATAGGCATGTATCGTTCTAGTAATCGCTGCGCTTCATTTTACTGCTTCTTACTGAGATTTTCCGTCCAGTTCTGTATAAGTTGACCTATCATTTTCTTTTGTCCCGCAGTGTTGAATTTTCTCTCTGTAGGTTTCTGTTCGCATTTCACTGTGCTAGTAACCTCTTCCCATTTTCCGATGATTGTCTCTTTTTTGATTGTTTTTGACTTATTCGAGAGCTTTAGAGCTCTAATAGGAATTCTATCGTCGTTATTTGGTCTTACTACGACTTTCCCGATCATTAATGGATCACAAGAAAATCTTTCCCGATCACAACTTGGATGACCTAGAACCACCTTCCAATCTTCCCAAAAATAATTGTTTCTATATTTGGTGACAGCTTTTCTCGGTGGTCAATTATTATTCGCCTGATGGTTGTTATATTTGAACCGCTGAGTCGATGTTGAATATTGGCATTTACCGTAGTCAGAACCCCGCGAAAAGACCCAACAGGAACCTAGTCGTACTAAAAAGGCTATCTCTATACCTCATCGATAATGACGACTGCAGTACTTTTTGTTAAAAACTAGTATCCCGGATTCTTATTTTCTCTAATCGCTTGTTCGGTACGCATTGTTCGACGTCTTTCTGGATGCGTATTATCATTTAGAGTATACGTGGTGCGAAAACGATCCATAGTTAATCGAATTACCCGCTCTGATGGACGAATATGACGATGACGAGCGTAAAATGGACGTAATACACGACGAGTTTTGTGAACAGAACCATTATTTTGATAAAAAATTTCAACGATTTGTAAGCGTTGCTCTGACGTGAGTCTATTCATTATGAAATTGCAAATCAAACTAATGACAAAGTAAATGTCAGCTGTCAAATCGGCTGTCAAATAAAACAGTGTTGTCAAATTAAAGATGTGAACCTCTAAAAACATCCTTTATTAGGTCATACAGACAAGACATCTTTTGTCAAGGAGGAAACAGTTGTTAACAAATATCTCAGGAAACCCGGTGCCTTTATATATCCGAAAAAGATTATTGGCCGTTAGATTTACATCCAAGAGGAACCGCTCCCGCTTTGAATCAAATTTCAATTGAATTATTTCAGTGTTTACCAGAAGATATAACTAAACTTTAGTATGATGTTATGCAGCAAGTATGGTTGTTAAATGTACCCCAAATAAATGGTTAGAAACTGGTCAGTTTCCTTCACCAAAGAAGTCACGGCCTACCGGAATAACTGATTATAGACGAATAGCTTTATTCGACACAGGTTATCGAATTTATGCAAACATTTTATTAACCATTTTATTGAGACCGGGTCCTGTCATGCTGCCTTCATACGTAATCGGCCAATAAATGATCATATGATTGTTTCGGTCGCACCATTGATGAGGAATGGATAACAGGAAGATAGGTTTATGTGTGGTGCCCCTAAATTTAAAGCAACCGTCCGATACAGTAAATCTCAGTCAAGCGACTATTATTCTCTTGAGATTGGCGCTAGGAGATCTTGGGATGGGTCTAAATGCATTTCTTGGTTTTGCGTTTGCGAGCAGAAACCATGAGTATCTGGAACCAATTTATGTGATATCGTCGTATTCTAATCCGCTTGAGCACTAGTGAAATTTACAGAGAGAAGCTCGATTCAGATTGGCTCAATGTGTACATATATGTATGCCCCGCAGTGATAGCTGGTATATAGACTATGACGGGAGCAATGAGTATAAGAGGAGAAGGCATATCCAAGGTGGTACATTAATTGCTCAGTTGGCTAATTCGCCCTCTAACGATGCTAGCTAGCTTAATGGATCCTGAAGTGAACGAATCATTCCTATGTCTAAATACATTCGAAGAGAACCAACACTTATTTAGATCACCACCCAGACAAACACACTACTGCTAGAGCGTGAAAATACAGAACTTTGCGTAAAACTACTTTGAATTGAAAAACTTAGATCCCAGCTAACCAACGAAGTTGCAAGGAAACGAGGAACTAATGAAAAACAATCAAATGGAGGCCGACAGATAACGATTGCATCACATAAATTGGTTTCAGACGCTCGCGTTTGCTACTCACAAACAAAAACATATGAAACACATTCGACTACCATCCCAGGATCGTTTAGCCAGAATATCAATCATAGGATATCCTTGAAATTTTAATCAAAGCTTTATCTTATCATGATACGATGCTAACATGAAGAGATGTTTTCGATGCACTTAGTTCCAAAGAACCTGAGCGAAAAACTTCAATTTTCACCCCTATTCCCCTAGTCGCATCACTTCAAGTGATGTGACTACTCATCTTCTTGGTTACTAGATCATTAAATCAAAACTTACAAAATAATTGTTCAATAAAGTCGTTCTGGCTGTTTTTTAAATCTTAGTATGCTGCTTTATAAATATTTTCTATCGATTGCTATCACTTCAAATGACAATTTCTATCACTTGGGCCGACATATTGTAACTATCACTATTTTCGCTTCGACGAAAACATCGTGCTAATTTGACGAAAATTTAAAAATTTACATGAAAGAAAAAAAATTTTTACTTCCAAAATACCGTTATTCTTTCGAAAATGCATCGAAGCGGAAATAGTGATAGTTACAACATGTCAGCCTTGAAATTTTAACGTGACAAATAAATAAAAAAAAAATTCAAACTAATGCACCCAACTAAGACTTAAAAAATTTTCATTGAGAGTTTTGCACACAATTATTTTGTAAATTTTGATTTTACAATCTAGTAACCTGGAAGATCCATAGTCGCGTCGCATGAAGTGATACGTCTAAGGGAATTGAGCATTTAATGTATCGCGCCATACGTCAGAGTATACGTCATTCGCACTCTTCATACGCCAATCTCAATCATAGGTTGCTTTTGTAAATTTCATTATTGTTCGAGCTGATCCGAATACGACTATATGATGTGAACTAGTTCCAGACCTTCATGGTTTCTGTTCGCAAACTCGAAAACAAGAAATGCAATACGTCACCATCTCAGGATAATCTAGCGTCAAGTAATATTCATTTCAAGAACGTCTCTCTTGTATAAAAATTGGATGTATACAATTTTTGGAATGAGAGTGTTGATATGGTGTCTAAAGGATATTGCTTCATATATGTCCGAAATAATGTCCTTAACCCAATTTGTGCCATCCGCAAGTATATGCAATCCTTAAGATGCTTCACGGTACGTCGCACACAATCGGCCAGCATTTGTTCTAAAATTTAGGGATGATGTTGGTCCACAAACGTTAATCAACAATAAACTGAAGTAAACACATTCTGCATTGTTGGCGGGAATTGTGAAAATTCGTTCCAAAGCATCGGTTGCAAGCACATTTGAATGGCCTTCACCTGGTTTTCCTTGTGTAATATTGTGGTATTTCGGACTATAGCAATGTTCTGGCAAATGAATCAGCTTGACACAACAATTGATTTTTGACGTCTAAAAGTGCAAAAAGTACCCGAGTACCCACGTCACTCACATTAGGGTTAAGTGATTTCATCGTTTCGAACCAACTCGAAGTATATTTCCAGAAACCGATAGTTTGCATCCAGCGAACGGCAACCCTGTAATGTAGAAGTAAAATAATCAGATGTAGGACTGACCGAATTTTTAAAAATGTAATGAACTGCACTGGCGTAGAAATTGATATTCGTTACGCGGTACGAAGAAATTATCTTGAAAGTTGGCATGTAGTTGTCTCCGAGGATTTTCATTGTCATTTGAAAACACGAATTATATGTCTGAATATTTATCAAGAAATGCTTCGATTGTGGTGCTGTTCCAGCAATGGTTCTGGTGGAAAATTCTGTGCCGGTTTCATTGCAATTTTCCTGGTATTTCAGTGCTGAATTTTAATGCTTAGCAATGTGGACATCGTTTTTTCATTTTGCATGCAATTATCACATGTCTGTAAACTATAATCGATTGGACTATTGTACTCAGATGCAGCTCGGTGCAGCACGGTGCGATGTTGGACCAATTTTTTCGCTATGTGCGCTGCTTCTCGTTTTCAGCTCTTCGCTCAGTCGCTTTGTATTTGGTTGCACGCGTGTCTCGACTAAGATTAATTCCTTTTGGCGGCATTGTGCTTTTCACTGATGAGATACCTTCAATCAATCGTGTATGTTGCTCATGTGCCTAAAGTAATCAAACAACTTTTCCCATCAATATCATCTCTTATAGTAGCGACCTTTCATTTCGATGTGATATACTTCTCGCTTGTGATCTGTTCTGTATTTCCGATCCAGCGCCTTCATTATTTCTGTAACTGTTGTAACTGTTGCGAAATTGGAATTTGAAAACCCCAAATGAAGTATTTCCATTGAATGTCGGAGGCTCAAAGTTATTCGGGTGTACGGCCTTGATGACTTGCGATATTGTTCCATTTGCTTTCAGGCAAAGAAGATCTTTTTCGAGACGTTGAACCTTAAACTGCAACTTCTGTTCAATATTCTGAACATTCGACTGCACCTGTTGAACTTTTTTTTTATTATCCCTGCAATCTGGTCTGAGGCCAAGGCTCTCCCAACTCTTTCGCGGTTTGCTTTTTCCGTCCTTACTTTTACGCCTCTCTCTCTCTCTCTCTCTAGCTTTCACATCCCATGAAGGGATTTCGCCGCCTGCACTATGGCCCTCCATCCATCTCGATCCATCGCTCTCGTCCTCCAGTTTCGACATCCTAATGTTCGTAGATTTGGTTCGATGTCGTCACGCCAGCGTAGTCCCTCTACGATGCACTCCAGCTGGTTGTTGGTGAAACACTTTATGTATCATCCGTTGTTGTGGGGACGTGGCTTGTAACGTGGCCGACCCATCTCACTCGATTGGATTTCATGAATGCGATAATATCACTGCCTCCGAGGAGTTGCTTTATTTCGTAATTCATACGAATTCGATATTCGTTGTTCGTAACTTTAATTGGACCAAAGATTGAACGGTTGACCTTCCTTTCGAAGGTAGATAACAATCTACAATCGTTAGAGGTCATGGTCTAGCTCTCGCTTCCTAAAGTCAGCGCAGGTCTTATGAGTGCTTTATAAAGTGCGAGTTTGCACAACTGCGTTAGATGTTTCGATCGCAATAGAAAAGGCGTAGAAAACTCGTTGTCCGGCAGCGATTCGGGCTTTTATTTGTGCCTGCATATCATTCAGCGATGTTATAACTGACCCGAGATATTTAAAGTTTTCGACGCCGTCAAAATTGTGGTCGCTAATTCCGAGATTTACCATAGAGATGTTCCTAGGTGTTGCTAAATATTTTGTTTTACTGGTGTTCACCTCCAAACCAAGTCTTCTTGCGCAGCGATTGAGTGGTATGAAACTGTTTTCGATATCGCTAGGTCTTCGGCCAAGAAGCACGATATCATCTGCATATCCAACAATTTGGCATGATTTATTAAATATATACTTACTTTTACGCCGTCGCCAGCCAATTCGAGGACGTATGGCTATAGATCCGATTTTATCACCATCTGCACATTACATAGCTCTATGCCAGCCTATACTGGCATGGAGGATGGGTCGGCTCATGAGTTTTGCACTCCGAAAGGGGGTCATGGATGTGTTCCAATTCATCACAGATCGTAATGTGTTGATGAAAATTCCCTACTTTACTTTGTACTTTCTGCACTTCGACGCGTACATTTCCTTTATGCTGTGGCAGTGTATTCTATCTGTAAAACTTCGTATTCCTTAGCTAAGGTATTTCGTTTCAAACTCCATCTTTCTTTTACTAATCTGTCCAACACAAAGACAATTCTTTTTACTAATCTCTTCAACTCTTTTGATAGGCGCAAAAGGCACCTTGTCGTCCACGAATGCTACTTCTTGGACGCCATCCTGCATACTACTGTTGCTTGAACAAAGATTATTTTAGACTCCTCTATTATGTTGACCATTTTCACAAAAGCCTCCTCAGTGAACATTTTTTTATTTGAACCCTGCTTATCGCTGTATCCTTCGTTACTCTGCAATACGTTCAACAATTTGCCGGTAGTCAATTTGGCAGGTAATTTACAAAAGAGCGGCTACAGTTCTCTATCACCGCCTTATTTGATGATGACTATTTGATGATTTGATTAGTTTTAAGAATTTTTTTTTATTTCTGATATGTTTTTTTCAAATTTTTTTATCTTTTGATTTGATTTTGTTAGTAAAAAATATAAAAATAATTGTAATCGAGCGCCGAATACTGTTGTCTCTCGCGCGCTCGGTGTACACGTTCGTTTCGCAACATCTAATTTCATGGGCAGCCATTTTTGTTGTTTATTCCTTTTTTTTGTGTTGTTGTCGTTTGAAATATATTCCGTTAGGCGACTTCACTACCTTGTTTGATTTGATATTTTGGGTGATTTATTATTTCACAATTTTGTTTTAGAGGATAAATAGAATGAATTGCTAAATTTTTCTCGGTTTGGTGTGATGGAGGCGAGGATTTCAATTCATGTCGAGCCTATTTTATTATGATTTTGTTTGATTCGTTCCTCAAGTTTCGGCTGACCAATTAAGGCGGAACTCGGTGGAATATCATTTGTATTACCTTGGCCCCGATGTTTTCTAGACCTGGCACTTTACCTTTTTTTATAGACATGATGCAATCGTGGCTTCTTCACTGTTAAAGTGGTCCACGCGAATCGTGTTTGCTTCTCTGTAGCTTTGATCACGATATGTTGTGCTTGCTCACTTGTGTCTCATTCCTCTCAATTATCCGGCATGAGAGTGTTCATTTAGCAGTGTCTTCCCAACATGTTGTGGCACTGAATTTGTACAAGAAGGCTTCCGGTTCTGCAGTACCGTATTCCGTAAAGAATTGCTCTAAGCTGCTTTGGCTTGATAAATTAATGTGTTTAATGTATTCATTACGGCTCCACACATCGTGTCGTTTATTCTGTGCACACCTCACCTATTATTGGTGTCATCACCAGTGACAGTTCACCTATTGTGCCATAATCGCGACTGCATCAAAATCCCCCGTGATTATGGCTGGATGGTTTTTAAGACGTCCAAAATGTTTTATAGTTTTCTTACATTTATCATTGGATCGTCTAAGTATTGGTGTATTATCATCGTCTACAGTGTAAATACGTGTCGACGTAGCAATGCCACCAACTCTACCTTTTACCGCTTAGGGTTTCTGCATACAAAAGAGTAGGTCAATGTTATTTCTTGTGTCCGATCACTTTAGCATTTTGCATATTTAGATGTATAATCCTCAATTATATGATTGATGAGCTAGTTGACATAAACTGTTTTTCTCATTATTAGGTTCAATGCCATTTTATATGTGGGACATACTTTACACCGTGTTGGGTGATTAAATGCTTTTTTACTGTTTTTGCAGTAGACACACATTGATGCCAGTACCTTAATTGAACAGATTTTCTGGTCATGTCCAGAATCACAGCAGTGTCCATAAATTGTGTCCGTAAATTGTATCTTCCTAAATTGTATTTTCTTGATGCAGCTTGGGCGATGCCATTAACTAAACCATAAATAAAATGATTTTCTGCAAATTCGTGGTAGGGAATAAGCCACATGGCTTATTGACATTTTAATTAAAAACGTTCAAGTATGTATGTAACTACTAATATGAATTACAAAATATTTTTCATTTTCTATCACAAATTTTGTATAATTCCGCCTACTAGATTACCTTTTTTTTTTTTTGATAAACGACAAAACTTTGCAAAACCATTGTTTTTGTTTGACAGAAGATAGTACAGCTCAGTGATGGAAAATAGATTTTTTGAATTGTACTGAAAATTAAAATGAAATTGTACTAAATCGAGTTAAATTGTATTTAATTTTTTTAATGTTTTTTATATGAAATACCCAGAATAGTTTTTAATTCAAAATTTATTCTGAAAATTGCCTTATTCAAAATGTAGAATACATAAAATACATTTGAAAATTTATTTTATGTGATTTATAAAATAAATAAAAATATAAAAATTATACAAAATAAATTGTTCAACCCATAAACCAGATCTAATTCAGCAAACAACGTTACGTAACAATTTACTATACAAGCAAAATAGTTAAAATTTGATAAAATGAAGCAAAAAATTAAGAAATCCAAATTTTTCAGATTGTACTGAATTCCGGTCTAAAGTACTTTTATAGTTTTACAAATTAATTGTATCGAAAAAAGTACAATTGTACCGACTTTTCCATCACTGGTACAGCTTATAAAAATGATTTTATTGGAAAGGCACACTTTTCTAGATTGTATTAAAAAAGAAGGTTAAGTAAAGGAACTCTTGGTTTTTTTTAAATTAATTTTTTGGTGAGTGTGTGTGCGATTTCACTAAAAAACACTAAAAGTGGAATAACTTTTGCACCATCACCAATTCAAAAAAATTTTACTTGGCTTTTTTTTTGGAAGTGTCAGTGCGTATGTTGCTCTATTTTCTTTTTGTGTGCAATTTGATAGCGACACAGCTATCTGAGATGAACTTTAATATCGGCTACCTCTAAGCACATTGCGTATGACCAGCATCACGAATTGAGCTCAAGCACTCAACAATTTTGTTTCTGTATGCAACATTATTTGTGCTAAGAGATCGTATCTTAATCTCTAATGTGAAGAGTACCTCATTAATTGTTTGGGTACTAATGTGCGTTGCCTCGCCATCGCTTTCAGTGCCTACTCGTACTCTCTTACCCGGAGGCCATTTTACTCCGTTTAGTCGTGTAGATTTAACCACTACCTCGTTGCCTCCGCTGAACCTCGTAGAGGTACACAGTTGAGTATACAAAAACAATTACTGAAATGTGGTTGGGAGGCCCTATCTAAAATTAACAATGAATTATTTATTTATAATTTTAAATTTTCGAAGTCGACACTAATACGTATCCCTCGAGGGAGAATGCGTCTATCAAAATGTCCGAACCATATTATTTACTGTCTCATTCGATCGTAGGCGCTGCGCAAGTTATTAAATTGAATATTTTATTATTTATTGTCTATCGCCGGCTGGTCTTGCTTGATTAAAAATTATTTTTAATTTTCTTCGTTAACCACATATCTCCATTGTACCATGAATCATTTTAATGCATATTTATAGACTAAAATAATTTGCAACTTGAGTGGGTACGTAACATAAATTAATACACCTCGTATGTTGTGTGCATTATTGTTGTTGAAGCAAAGCTAATGGTACGCTACAAACAATAAAGGAAACTGTCGGATTAAGACGGGCGGGTCAAGAATGTCTATATTGATATACCATTAGCATAATTCCACCATTAAACGGAAATCCCAACACGAAAGTAGAAGGCCGCCCAAAATCAAATATATGCATGGTTTACGTCACAGTATTTAATAAAAATAACCTTCACTTTCTCTTAGACAACAAATGATTAGTTTACGGGCTGTGTATACCCAATACTCAATTTTATATCAATCGGATGTCTACTGATTGTGTATTCATAATCTTGAAATATATTTCTTATATCACGTCATCAATACGCTCAGTAACTGTCTTCGTGTAATATTATAAACTCAGTTGCAACTTAATTTGTACAGTTTTCTATCTATATATAGAGCCATAAGTACACAAAGCGCGATGTCGCGAGATATAACACAATTTACAACCACGAGGTATGTTATACGTATACTACCTCGTAGGTAAACAGATCTAATTAGTATATTCATGTGTAAATAAATATCATGAGCGCGATTTAGAACATTTCCTAAGTCGCGGAAAAATGTGTGAAATTCGTAGAATTAAGAAATACGAAACGAATTTTATTTAACGTTTAATGTACAATGTATATTAGCACTGTTTGTAGGGTTTAACAAACGTAGACGATATTCAATTTACATAATTTATTCATACGCTTACATTATAACGTGCATTTGTCTGTCTGTCTATTTTCTGAAAGTTTTACGTATGTATGTCTGGCACATGGATATTTAATATTTTGTAAGTCTTTATATTTGTTGCGAACCAAGTTGGTTTTGGATTATATTTCTACACTATTGTGGTGTGTGTATATAACAAAGCTATATTGGAATAAGTAAAGCGTTGATTTAAAAGAACAGTGTTATGCATGTTCATAGCTCAGCATAATTAATTGTCAAGTTGTCAAAATCCCTTCCACCTACTCACATCCTCTCGTGCCTGATTTAGAATTTACTTTTGTTAATACGTTCAATAACATTCGTGTCATTTTACTACAGTTCGTTTGTAATTTCAAAAAACTGCTAAAAAGTTTTTTGTTCAATTTAAAAAATGAAGGGATGAACACTTTGTGACCCGCACCCGACTTTCTTTTACCACGAATACGAGAAAATTAGGCTTGCCGAACTTTTGGTAAAACTGTCTTGTATAATCAAAAATCATTATTCCTGCTTAAATTTCAGAAAACCAACAAGGCCAACCCTTGTTGAAAATATATTCTCTAAACGGAACCTCCCACTTCCGGTACACAGATTTCGATCAAATTTCGCAGCGATCTCGCAATTAATGGAAAAAGTTAAGTATGAAATTTCATACCGAATATTTAATCTGCACGGATTCAAAAAATTGGAGACGTTTCTGATATTAAGCGTTTCTGATGATGTTAGCGTTTCTGATATTAAGAATCTAACCCGTCAAAAAGGTAAACGTATACTGCTGAAAATATCTATGCTGTGAATCAAAGTGTGGATGAAAATCGAGGACAATCAATTTGACGTCGTTCTCAAGAACTTGGATTTTCTTATGTCAGCACATGAAATATTCGTCATAATGATTTGCATTTCGATCCGTTTAGTTAACCCAAGAATTTAAACCAAATGGCCATTTGTTGCGTACAAATTTTGCAGGTTGGACTTTAGAGCCAGTTGAAACAGATATATTATTTCGGCCGTTTCGAATTTTACACAAGAAAAAATCGAACTAGCCCATGCTCAATGAAACTTAACCATTCCTCAACCAAAATTTGTCAAATTTGGTATACAGAATTGGTTTAGGGTTTAGCTTAAATTTTGACTGAACTTTTGGAAGGGAACCTAAATTCTAAAACCACACGTTACAAAAAATATTAATTCCATTTAACAACAATTGTAAGAAAATTAAGAAATTCAAATTTTCAAAATTTTCATTATAATTTAAAATTAAGAAAACTACGATTAAGTTTTTATCAACGATATATTTCAGGGCACCCAACAGTTAAAAACAAATTTAGTAAAATCGCGGCCATTTCAAAATCCCAATCTTGTGTGTAGCATTAGAATCACAACTAGTGGTATTCAATATGGAGGTGATCATGTTTGAACTGATGAATTAATGGAGTTTTTGCCAGTTTTGGATCTTCTTTCTGAAATAAAAAAAATTAAAATTTTTGCCATTGGAATTGTGAATTTTTATTTTATGGTAATTTGCAAAATGGAATTATAATTTTATTGATAAGTCTGGTTTTGGAATTTAAGTCAGTTGGATTTTTTTGGAATGGCGAACCGTTCCCCTACAACATACTAAACACAATTGCAAACGTGTTCGTGGTACAGTTATAAATAAATAGGTATTGAAACAATTTTACCAAATTGCGATAAATCGTTATCGTATATTAAAACAAATAAATTCCAAGGACATAAAATGGAATTTATTTTGGAATAATGTATAGTAATTTGGATTTTTTGAAATTTAACAAAAAAAAATTTTGTGGAATTTTGGTTTTTGGAATTTTACTTTTTAGAATTTTGATTTTGGAATTTCTATTTTAGAATTCTGGATTTGGTGAATCGCACCCAACCAGTTCGAGAATTGCATGGTCAAGGGCATTTCTTAACAAATTATAATTAAATTTAGTGAGAACGGTTCGCTATTCTAAAAGAAGTTCGAACTGATCTTTAGTCCAGAATCATAACTTATAAAAAAAAATAAAATTGTGACTTACAAATTACTATAACATCCAAATTCAAAATTCCATTTGTGAAAATTCCAAAATTTATTTATTTTAGAAAAAAAATTAAATTTAGGAAATTCCTTATTTCATTAGTTGAAACATGTCGCAAAATTTTAATTTAATTAATTTAATTATTCAAATTTAATTTAATTGTTCTAACAAATTCTCATTCATTGTTTCTCACAAACATGATGCACGGATTTTCCTAGATTGAATACCACTTGTTTTGTTTCTACAAACAAGGTAAAGTTTTTTGTTTTGGAATTCCAAACCGTTCCCCTAAAAACATGCCTACAATTACTAACAAACTTGTTTATGGTATAGTCATTAACAAATAAGTACTGAAACGGTTTTAGCAAATTACAAGGTGTTGTTGATTAAAAAAAAGTTAAAACTTAATCGAACATCTTTTATTTGTAAATTATAACTTTGTAAATATATAAGAATCTTGAAATTTGGTATTTTGTATAATAATTTTGTTTTTTTCTGAATTGTAGGTTTTTTTTATTGGAAGTTTGGTTTCTGAAATTTTGATTTTTGGAATTTTAATTTTCAATTTCGTACCCAACCCAAATTTCATACATAGAACTAGCACTCTGATTTTAACGTCAATTTTAAACTATGTCCTAGAATTCGACCATTTTGTACGGAATTTGGTCAATTCTTAACCAATTTTTGTCAAATTTGGTATTCATTACGATTAAGTTAAGTTTTAAAATTCGGCAATTTTGAATAGAACTAGGCAACGTATTTTTTTACTAATTTTAGTCAAATCTGATTTGTATAGCAGGGTTGGAAATCTAACATCAATTTTGAGTGAACTTTGGCCATGTTGAAACTAATTAATGAATTAAATATCAATATTTTATTAAAATAATACTTTTATAATGGCTAAAACGTTCGTATTAAACCAAAAAAAAAACCTATAATTAAAATTTCGAGTTAATTAACAAGATCGAATATCGGGTGTATATTATTTGAAAAGCCGATGGTGTTTTGTTTTATTGATTTTAACCAAAAAATGTAATAAATATAAAAAAAAATCGGGAGAAACTACCTGGTTCCATTATTTAGCATGGCCGAACTATAGAATTTTTCCGGAATTCATGGTATTCGATTCAATTATCGGTTGAGAAATTATTAAGTTTCACTCCTGAATTATTAAGTTTCACTCCTTATAGCTGAGTGATTTACAAATCAAATTTGACCTTGTTGCAATTTGATATTGCCACTTAGGTTCCACTTGTTCATTTCGGTTTCAATTAATTTCTTTTAAATTTAGTGAGCAAAGATTTTTTTCGTTTTTGTTTTTGATTCTGTTTTTTTTTGTTGAGGTGTTGACAGGTGAATGTGCAAAATAACTTTAATAAATTTTTGTTTAATGAAAAACATTTACAGCCATAATTAAATAAACATGAAAAATTGAATATATCGGCTAATAATAGTGAATAAATATAGTGCATGAATAAAGTACGTAAACTATATATATATGTTTTGTACATGTGTAATTAATAAATGTTATGTATGATAAAAAATATGTATATAATGATATTCATCAATTTATAAAAATAATTTCTTTAATATTGTAAATAAAACTGTATAAAAAAATATGTTATAAAATTTGTGAAGCATTGGAGCAAAAAAAACAAAATTTTATTTGAGAAACGCCATACTCGTTTCGTGAGCATTTTTGTTCTTTTGGATATGGAATTTTGGAAATTTTATTAAGCAGTTTTGGCAGATATTAGCAAAATTCAACGGACCGGACCGGTATGGCGGATATTTGAGAGACGGTGATTTAAATAAGAATTGCGTAAATACTGATTTTTTTTGTTTTTGTTTGATTTTTTCTTTCTAATAATTGAAATTTTCTTTAAATATTTTGTAAATATTTAATAGTTTTTTTGTTGTTGTGCATGTAAATATTTTAAAATTTGTAAATCTTTTAATCGTGATTATTCCTAGGCACTATTGTTGCCTTAAGATATATTGTACAAACCAAATCCCTCGCAATAGACACTTCACGAACTGAGCTACCGGTGTCACGCACACTATGAGGTAGCAACATTAATGCGTTCAGAAACGGCCTAGTTATGTTTATTTCGACCAAAATCTCAATTTCGGTTAAACGTTCTTATTAGAATTCTAATTCATCTTGATTCGAATCCATCAGTTATTTTATGCATTACCTACATAGTACTGTCTTGAAACGGACTAATTAAATCCCGCTTTCTAATGTAAAAATCGAGCTTTTGAAATGCTAGATTTTGAAAGGAGAAATTTTGAAAAGCACGATTTTTAATTTCAGGATTTTGACGAGCAAGCAAACGACTCCATCACAGTAAAAATACAATTAAAATCAGGTCAGCGGTGACTGTAGGTTGATTAAGGTGCACAACTGGCGTAAACAAATTTAGTAGACAGTGTGTATCCTGAAAATTGCTTACAGCTAAGTTTTCTATCTGCTAGTATTTTTGTTCAAGTGGCAGATGACACTTGGTTAGTTTAATTCGAATATTTTTTTGAAATTATTATGTTTCCTATTCTAAATTATACCCTTTTCAAAATATTTGAAAAAAATCGAAAAAGCTCGTACGGAAGCTCCCATTTCCGTGAACCGATTTCGGCCAGGAGTCACAGGGATCTCCCAATTTAGGGGAAAAGCTTTAGTATTAAGTTTTACAACGATCAGTCAATTCGGCTGGGTTATAGAGCGCACAGACATTTAGTCTGTGCGGCGATTTATCGAATGGTAAACCTGCAAAATCTTAAGGTCAAAATTTTTCATGTCCGAATGGCAACATCGATAGTACCGATCAGAAAAGTGCCATTGGACTAGGCAATTTATTACAAAAATAGCCCTCCTGATAAACCATAAGTATGAGGTCATCTTCTCATCAACTTCACATTGAGTTGCGGTGGTCGGAACGCTAACGTCGCGAAACAAGATATTCTGGAGTTGCAAAGAGTCTTTCTCTCCGAAGTAATACCTGGCTGGAATGGTGGTCAAGGATGCGTATGCCGATTTTACATTCTTTTTTACGTGTGTACGTATACAGATCCTATTAAAATATTTAATTTCTTATCAGATTCTGATTGAATTCGTTCGTGTATGGAGTGAGTTAAGTACACTGTTATGAATTTACAAATAATATAAGAGTACTAATCAGGCCGTATCACTCATTTTTATCTCGATATATAAATTAATACAGTTTGTATTTTTAAAATATTTAATACTAATTATTTTACATAAATAATTTGTCAAAGTTGCAAACCTTCTGATAATCTAAACTAAAACCATTAAGTACAATATTTAATAAATTATTCCAATGCGGATTCTGATTCGGTTTATTTTTACTAATTATGATAAGAAACGCTTCCAGGTTAGCGTAGTATACAAAAATAAATATTATTTGGTTTAATGGACAATTTAACAACCGACTTCATGTGATAACGAAACATGAGCCAAAATCTCTCGTAAAGGCGGTATATGGCCGACGGTAATTTTCACTCAATCCGATCATCCCGATCATTCGATCGTGTACAAAGTTCAATTTTTCGTTGAAAAACAGGTTTTTGTCGAAAATCGTCATTTCCGCGTTCATTTCGGAAAACAGATTTGGAGTGGTATCGGGATCTCCCAATTGATGGAAAAAGCTAAATATGAAGTTTCATCTCGATCAGTAAATCCATTTGGGTTGTGGAGAACCAATAGATATTTTGCCTGCGCATGGCACCACATACACAAAGCCCCACAGAGAAATTTTGAAGACCGTTTTCTCTGACTTCGGCGATATGGTAAATCTGCAAAAATCTCGAAGTCAAAGTAAGTACGTGAAAGTAAGTAAAATTCCCTTGTTGATTTAAACATTTTATTTAGTTATGTATTTCTCACTTCGATGAAGTATTCATTAGTGGTGATTTTAATTCCGATAATCTTTTGAATTCTCTACGAAGTATGTAAATATTTGAATCACTCAAATGGTTTCACAATAATTTATTGAAATTAATCGACGCAATTCTCCGACAATCCACTGAATTCGCAAAATTATGTATCACTCAAAACCTAAAGTTTAAACCCATTTTACTACTAGGCCATCAATATCATGCTTTTTTTTCGTTTTGAATCGCAAGACGTCTGAGAATACTGTCAAATTCATGGGCGATTTTAAATTTGTGTTTTTTACCTTCTTATCAGTGATCCCATAAGTGATCTACTGTTGTTCAGATACTTACCAACAATGAGTGCGGAGTCAACTTTTGCGTTGAATAGTGAATACTGACATGCTAGTTCGATCAGTGCTGAGTCCAGCACTACAACAGAGGGTTATAGTTATATTTATAAACATCACCGATCGTAATCGATGAGTACCTCCAAGCACAAGTGCTGTATTATTAAGCACTGCAACACTTGTCCAGATGTTTAAAACTGCTACAACTTGACACTATGACTCGAATACTCTTGACTTGCTTTCCACTGCGGCCAATAGAATATATGATGCTCGATAACTCGGTAAGACGGAAACTATATAGTTTTTTAGAAGAACGTAAATTAACGAAAGTAAATAACCACTTCATTTGCGATCTCTGAACATCATTACCACCATAAACTTCGTGCATTATGCTGCCGATCGAAAGTGACATTCGGCGAGCCATCTAACTTATCGGGACGAAAGTTTAGCGGAAGATACGGTTTTTACTAATAATTGGTTTTTATTAAAATTCGACAAGTTGCATTTTCTCTTCTGAAAATTTATAACCTAGAGTTTTCTTGGTTGTACATTGTGGTCAAATTTAGTTTATTTACCATTTACTGCACATTTTGATTTCTCGGCAAACCATGAGAAAAATGACTTGTTTCCTTGTCCCCTAAGTTACACATTTTCAGACTTAAATGACGGTGTGGTAATTTACTTACCCTTAGAAGTTAAAGAGGCTAAAAATTATACTAGTATGGTGCGTTGTTTCTCATACTCACATCAATTAAACATATCCCATTTTGCTTAGGCAAGCACGTGATTGAACTGCCCTTATACAAATATATGTATCAGCAATAGTTTGTATTTTGAACTATTGCATTGTCGTCATATTTTGAGCTGTTTTCCTTATTTAAAAAGGAAAAATTGTGGCTAATTTACTTTCATCTGGCAAGACATTGTTTCATCATCCTATTCTAATAAGATCGAAAGACGTTTCCAATCTTAATGACCTCTACTCCATGTGAGCGATTTCTTTGTAGCCTCTGCATATAGCATGTTTTTCCTCATATGAAAATATTTATCTACATCTGCAGTGGACAACAATATGGACAGTACAATATACCTTTAAATAATCCATCGACTGTGGTTATTACCGAGTGTTGTATTCTAAAATCCTCGGTTTTTTATTATTGGACTATATTTTGCCAAAAATTCTTAATTTCCCACATATGTGGACACATTCAAAGAATGTATTTAATAAGGAGTTAAATCATTTTACTTTCGCAGTTCTATTGCGGACAATACTCGATAATGCAGTTTGTGATCTTCATTTATCAGAACGTCACATTTGAAACGATTGATTATTCTTTTGCGCCATTAGTCAAATTGAAACGTTTGCACGATTCAAACGATGTTCGGTGTCAAAGTGTGTGGTGGACCGATGAACTATTACACTAGGTGTAGCGTTCCTCCACAGCTGTTTTTAGATATGGTTAGTCATCAAATTGTGAATGGCTAGTTATATAACGGGTGAGCTACGAATACGATACCTTGAACTTTTATTAATTTTATACACATGTTAACGGTTTCATAATTTTTGCCTATGTAATTTGGAACATTAAATGGAATTTGATTATTTTCAAAAATTTGAAGTGGCAATGCTCTGGAGAGCTGGACTATGCCCTCTAACGACTGTAGATTATTGTCTACCTTCGAAAGGAAGGTCATCCGTTCAATTTTTGGTCCTATTAAAGTTGCGAACAATGAATATCGATTTCGCATGAACCACGAAATAAAGTAACTTCTCGGAGGTAGCGATATTATCGGATTCATCAAATCCAATCGAGTTAGATGGCTCGGTCACGTTGCTAGGTCTCCACAACAACGAATGATTAATAAAGTGTTCCATCAACAACCAGTCGGAGTGCGTCGTAGAGGAAGACCCCGACTGCGCTGGCGTGATGACGTCGAACAAGACCTACTCGTATTAGGATGTCGAAATTGGTCGACGAGAGCGATGGACCGAGACGGATAGAGGACCATAGTGCAGGCAGGAAAATCCCTTCATGGGATGTAAATGCTAGAGAGAGAGAGAAATGTTCTGGAGATGTACACGGGTTGTGGACTATTGTTTCCAATAGCTCGACCAGTACACTAAAATCGTGTTGAACCTTACGTGATTCTATGATAAACCTTGATAAAGTTAATAAAATTTAAAAAAATTTAACAAATTTACATTTTTTATCCCACCGAATACTGATCCTAGAAATGTTCATAGGTTCCCACCCATATTTTCGAATAAATTACACAATATTCTACCGTAATAGTAATTGACATTAATGTTTTAATTTGAACATCCTTTACCAGAGATGTTCATCCAATCACGTCTACATTTTTCGACAACTTATAATATTTTCTATCTATATGGGGCGAATATGATGCAATTGTGATAAGCATAACAATAATTTTTGAAATTTTGAAGTCCCGTGATATTGAATTTTTTTTACTATTTTGCAAGATTTTAGCAATTTCTCCAATTGGATTTTAAATTGACATTCCCAAACAAGTAACGCACCCGTTTTAATAGATTAATGTAATACTCCGGAAAACTATCGATGTTTTAGGTAATCTAACTATTATGGAATGTTAAGGTAGGTTGTGATATTAGTGGCGAGGAATGGTAGATATCTAATGGGGTTAGCGATTTTCACAGGAATTACTATTTATTTTGATGTTTTCTAGAAATATCTAAGAATGCTCATTCCATAAATTCTGAAATTTTAAGCCAGCTTCTTTATATATGACAAATGGGATACATTAATCCGAAACTACAGCCTTCCGTACCCGGATATGAATCAGACAGAACTCTAACGTAAATATCCAAAACAGCACAAGTTTGGCACAAATACTAGAGCTTAGTTTTGTCAAATCGAAAAAATAGTGGTGATAGCTAGCGCCGAAATGACATCAAAACTGTCACAAAAAATAATCGGAGAGAATTTGGAGGAAATTTAACATTGATTGATTCATTAAAAAATATTGGTGTCACCATTTTTTAATGAATCAATCAATGTTAAATTTCCTCCAATTTTTCTCCGATTATTTATTGTTCGTGTGCGTTTGTTGAAATACGTTCAATGAAATGGTCTAACTCAATCCACTAAATGATGGTAAAAGCACTATCGATCAGAGCTGGGAACCAATAGTAAAAGTATACGTCAAGATTACTACCAACACGCCTGGCTACCAAGCATTGAATACAATGAAACCATAGACTACAGTTGAAACTTGGAAGAAAATTGAAGACCGTCACCAGAAATCACAACCAGCTGCTATGAGGCCAGCTACGCTGCCATGAGGCTTTTTTATTTTTGTACTAGCTGAAGTACCCGGCTTTGCCCGGGTTATAATTGAACTTCGATAGGTGTTTTTTTTGTTTTATAACTAATTAAAAAATATTTTGTTGGGTTTACCGCCATGCTTGCATTTTTTAAAATCCCTAAATATCTGTTAACGACTTTTCTCAGCTGCCAAAATGTATTCGTGCTAAATTTGTAAGCAATCGCCATAGGATCAAAAGTTTGCAAATATATTGTGAATTACTGCTTACAGGTGAGTATGGGGAAGGTATAACATTTTTTGATCACTAACCCCCTATGTTTTTTCTCGGCTGCTGAAAAGTATTCGTGCAAAATTCGAGGGCAATCAATCGAGTTCATCAAAAGTTGTAATATATTTTAAACTAGGTTGTTCTGAGGCACTTCGTGCCCTTTATTCCCAGCAAAGTGTAGTTAAATATTTTTAAATAGGTCGCGTGTAAGATTACAAAATCAAAAAAAACTGTAATTATTTGTACGAACAATATTTATTAAAAATTAAACTACAGGATTTCTTTAAAAACAACATTTCGAGAAAATTGGCGGTCATCGTTGAGAAGGTTTCCCTGCTACGGATTATCTTCGATTCTTATTATCTCTTGGTGAGAATATCTTGAGCGGTTGAAGATGAATTCCTTGTTTATCGTCATTGCGTATGCCAGAATTATTGGAAACTGTCGTCGTCGCAAAACGGTAGATTGGTCTCAGAAAGTGCCAAATCAATTCGATGGATTAGCACCGTACTGCCTTTGATGAACTTTGTTGGTCTTAATAAAGCTTCGCGATAGCTCATCAACAATTAAACGCGTTCCATTGCACATACCTTTCTTAGGATTTAGATTTCGTAGAAGCATTATGATAACACCCTTTTTCAAAAGCAATACGTTATAGGGGGCATGTCGAATGGATCCTGTTTACTGATGAATTCAACGGGAAAGTTGAGTGCATCGTTAGGATCCTCGCTTACTAACGATTCGGCGCTGTAGTGAATTTCTGCATCACCATGAATCAAGTCGATTATTCTTCGATTCATGTCAACCGTCTGAGCATTCGTTGGAGCAACGATAACTCTTTTTTAGAGCTCATCTGTTGACTTTTGCTCAATATTATTAAAAATGGCACTGATTAGATCTGGACTTGTGATCATTTCGGTCGTAATTTGAGTTGTGTCCTCCTCATAAATGCTGCCAAATGTGTGGCAGGCAAAGTTTCTGATCCGACTTCCAGAAGCCATTCATTGTGCTCGTGTTGACCTTCCTTCGCTGCGCATGTTGGTGGTCAAAGAAAGTTGTTCAAACTGGTTCCATAGAGGGCTTGATTTAACGCAGCATTCGATGATTTCAGTACGCGTTCCTCTTTGAACGACTGATAGCGTCTGACGAAAATCACCACCAACGACCAAAACTTTACCTCCGAAGAAAATGTCATTTACCATCACCTCTCGCAAGAGCTTATCAAGCAGCGGAGAAATGAGTTCGATTTGGATTTGTTGTGTCGGACATACGACTTTTGAGAAATTCAGGATATTCAACAATCTGTCCTTAAATGTCAGTTGGATTTGGCAGCATAACTTTGCCTTTTCGACAACAGGATGTGAACAATCCGTCATTTTTTGATTCCTACATCCCCCCCCCCCTTATGTTTATTCTCAGCTGCTAAAAAGTATTCGTCCAAATTTTCGGAACAATCGCTCCAGTGGATCAAAAGCGTATATTGTAAATTCCTCCTTAAAGGTGAGCATGTTGAAGGGGTAACACTTTTTGATCCCTAACCCTCTCACTCCCGCCCTATGTTTTTCCTCGGCTACTAAAACGTATTCGTACAAAATTTGGGAGCAATCGCTCGAGTTCATCAAAAGTTTTCATATATTGTAAATTCCTCCTTACAGGTGAGTAGAGTTTCCAAAATACTGGAAAATTCTAATACCGGTTTTCGGTATTCAGAATTTTTCAAAACCGTTATATACCGGTATTGCGCGGTATTTGTATGAAATATCTTTAAAATTGGCTAAAACATTAGAAAACTCAATTTAAACATTTTACAAATCAATTTTTCATTTTTCATTACATAATTTATTTCATTTCACAGGAGTATTCAAAACTTATAGCATTATTCAACTCAAGTATTCAACTCAATATTTTAATTTTCCAAAAAATAATATTTTAAAAATATTAATGCATTAACATTTCAGAACTCATTCGGCTTCGAAGCGTAGTAGAAAAGTTACCAGCAACAGAAAACGTGCTTTCGCTGGATGTCGACGTGGGCTGAATTGTTTTTAGAGCGGCTTAATCTTAATTAAGTTCAATGTTCGAACTCCACTTGCTTCAAATAGCTTAAACTCCTTTTAAATTTCTGAAAATGGATCAAAACTTCTATTCTTGGGTTGGAACGAAACCATCTTTGTTATGGATTGTTGCAACTGTGCCGTTAGGTTATTATTGGCCTCTTCAGCATCAGCAACTTCTTCATCCGATGATTCGACATCGACACTTTCCGATACTTCGGCAAAATTCTGTTTAATTATATTTTTGGCGTATTGAATTATTGCTAATTTTGATGAATATTTGAAGCCATCATCATTATGTGATATATTTGAATTTGGGTTTTGCAAATATCTCATTAACGGCATTAAATCTTTGTTGCGTCGCTCATCATATCACTTTCTAAGTGAATCCAGCATCATTTTACTTAAATTAGACGTTTGCTCAGAAAGATTTTTGAACAAAAACTTGTAAATACCTTCACTAGTTAAAATCGTTGAGTGGATAACTTAGCTTAGTGGATTACTTAGCTTTTTACCAGCCAATTCAATGGGTTTTAACACTTTCAAAATATCTTGTAAAACTTTAAAATCGACTAGAAAAATAAAAATTGTTTGTTCCAATGTCCGAGCGTGCTTTTTGAATGCATGGTTTCAATTTTACTAATCTTTCAATCATGGGAACCAACGAGTTCCACCGACTTTTGACGTCAACCTCTAGCATCAATTTTTTATTTTCTTGTTCGAAAACATGGTTTTGCAATATTGGGTTACGAACGGTTCACAATTTGAAAAACTTAATCAGTTTACGCGAATTATTCAATACAGATTTGATGTTCAGTCGAAAAACTCTGTTGCTGCTTCCATGAGCGTTGTCTCTATGATATCATAATAAATGTCACTGTTATTCGAAACCATAAGATCATCATTGTCATTAGAATGTGATTCTGAATCATTATCGTCATCGGAATCGTTGGCTTCGTCGCTTTCCTCAGAATCTTCATCATCTGATTCGTCGCCCGAGCATGTTTGGCTGTCGCAATTATGTCATTTTTTGTAGAGAACATCGGTTACGGCCAGATGAATACCGTGATTGTAGCACAGTTGACTCTCTACAGGAATTACCCGTCCATATTTTTGCATTACTGCAGCACTATCGTGAGTAGACGCGATTTTGTCCGTTAACTCTAACCCAAAATCTGCAAATTTTTGTTTAACTAATTCTTCGGTTGTGAAAGCATCACCGTAACCGTCTATTTTAACCAGACCCAATCTATACGCAAGCTGAATCGTATGATTTTGCGAAATACTTCCAGACAGCAGAGCTTTGTTTTGGCATGTTGTTTTTTGGTACTTGATTGTTACGGGTTATATTTAAATAAAATAAAACTAAATAAAAATTAAATAAATCACGAATAAAATTGCATTACTTACCAATCACATATCATATGCATATATATAGTATTGGCAGCGATATCGTTAACGAAAATCTATTTTTTTTTAGTTTTGATAGTATTAAGTATGTACTAAAGAAATAGTTATTTTAAAGAATAACACAGTGCAGTCATACTGCACTTATCAAATACCTTTTACTAAATAATTAATATAAAAAATCGACAAATGACGAAACAAAAGAACTTCTATTTTTTTTCTTTCATTTACAAACTTCGAACACAAAAAGAGGAGTGTTGCTATTGCATTGATTTAGGCGATTAAAATTTTCAGAAAACTATTTTGTTTTGTTTTAATCGCCAAAAGTTATGCAACTCTCTGTTTTTTTGTTCTAAAATGTGTAAGATTTGCAAATTGCCATCTTTATTAATTTCTGAATATTAAAATTTTGAAAACCGTACAAAACCGGTATTGTGATACAGTTTCGGTATTGGAAAAATTTAGTTCAATACTGGTTTTCAATACCGATATTGAAAACCATGGAAACTGTACAGGTGAGCATACGTTTCTCTGTTGCTAAAAAGTATTCTTGCAAAATTTGGGAGCACTCGCTCGAGTGGTTCAACAGTTTGTGTGGAACAAAAATAGTTACATACAAACTTTTCTTCTTTATAAGAAAAAGCAAGCAAACCTTACACCCTATTAGAGCTAATTTATAATGAGGTGTGCGGTTCGTATTTTGCTCTAATTTTTTCAGTATTTTCTTTAATTTCTGTAGGGCACTTTTGTTTCATTCGTAGCCTTTTGAAATACTGCGAATGTTCTGAGAAAACTTTAGTAGCGGTTTAACAGTTGTAGCAAACGAAATGTTAATCCAACTTGAAATGTAAAAGCATCGGGAAATTGAAAAAGAAAGCATTCAAATTTAAGATCATTGAATAAACTGAAAGTGTAAAGACACATAGAGATAGCTAATCAAATACGGAAAATGACAAGAAATTAGAGAATACATTGTATAGATAATATTATCGCAGAGGCAGCAGCAGCAAACAGAAACATGTGCATACAATACAAATGTTTGGAAAGCTGTTTAAGGTACTGAAAAATGTACAAACTTACAACCAATAAACAATATTTCCGCTTCGAAGAGAGCTTACTGGTGGCCAACCACTATAACGGTAGAATATTGTGCGATCTATTCGAAAATGTGGACGAGAACCTATGGACATCTCAGGGTTTGGCGATATAAAAAAAATAAATTACCTTCCCAAAAATGTTAGCTAGAATCTGTAGGTTTATCTAGATTCGATGGCACAACATTTAGAATCGAGTCCAATTCTAAAAATTTCTTTTCTCCAATTGAAAAAATAACGAATTTAACAGTGTATTTTTTTAATAATTTTTGAACACAAATTTAGATTATTAAATGATTTTTATGTTGTCCCATGATATAAAACTGAGAGAAAGGTGACCTCTTCAGCTCTAATTTGTATATTAGCAAGCATTGTTTATAACACTAGGCCTGGGCAACTCGTCAAACTTGTCAGGTAATTTACAGTTACAGTTATATTTTGATAGATGTTTTGTCATAATATATATATATAGATGACTTCATCCTCACAAGATTAATTCTACCATAAACCCAGCATACAAAACAAATAAAATCCTACGATCTTTCTGCATTGTATTCTTATGTGTGCTGGATTTATTTTTGTAAGATGCCAAATCAGTTTATCTGCTTCTAAATAACATAAAGAAATAATTTATGATCGGTTGGTCGAGACGTTTATTGCTAATTAACTAGCGAATTTATATATCTGGTTGGCAACTGATGCAATATTGCCCACCTTATCGAAAAATAATTCTCGACCCCACATCGATAAAAACAACCTATATATTTAAAATATTAGTTTGAACCTAAAATATTTCCCAAATTGGGCATCTTACGCAACAATACAAGTTACGCATCCAGTTTACGCCAGTCTATAATCGCACAATCAATGGTGGCATTTATGACGCGTGGTAGTAAGCAATTTTGTAGTAAAACATCAATCATCTGATTGGCGTGGTATGTGCGCCGTATGCGTAATGAAACTCACATGATAAACTTTATTTACGTTGTGCGCGCCTATTTTTGGATATCGGTCGGTCAATATATAGTAAATGTTCTCGATGAAATCAGCGCGACGTCATCACACATCAGAACGTAAATTAATAAAGTTCAAAGTCGATTGATTGTAGATATAAAGATAAACACACACACAAGAAACTTTTTTAGTCGATACACATTTATAACGGAAGAATAAAAATAGATTCTAGATTTAATTAGCACCCAGCCGCACACTTGTTAATTTTTTACCAATAACGCGCTTTATTAGGCATATAATCAGTATAAAGACCCGGTGTTAGGCGGCGCCCTCCCTATTTATTACAAATTCGCGCTCAAGTACATAAATTACGTTTCTTATCGTGATATTAGCGCGTTTCCGCACTGGTGTGTGCGTGAGGTTATCGTAAAGTACTAAAAAATTAATTCTAATGTCGTAAAAAATTGAAATAATAAAATTGACAATTTTACAAATTTGTAATTTGCTAAATTTCCGGTTGAATTAAATTTTATGAATGAGAATGCAAATGTGATATACGTAAAGAGAACAATGCTTTGAAAATCGCACGTAGGCATATTCGATGCATTCGAGAAATTTTCAATGGAGAATATAAAATTAGCCGAGGTTACCGTTGATGACTAATAATAAAATTTATGATGTGTAGCATGGTAATTTAATTAGGTTAGCGTGCACGCTTTCGATAATTAATTAAATTTTTTTGGTTATTATTAATTTGTGATGGCTTGACTTTGAACACACCTTCAAAAATTTTCATTCTTCGTGATATTACTTTATCGACTCATGGCACTTTCAGAGAATGGATGGCCTACATTTCTTGAGTAAATGGCTTGAAACTTGCTAGTACTACTCCATATCGATTGTTGGTTCTGCTAAGCATCACACAATGCTGTCTATGCTGTAGCACGTGGCGTTTCTTATTCGTTTTTTAAAATCGGTGTTTCCAGATTCGTCGGTTGCGAAAACGATCACCAATTTTGCCGCCTGTTGTGTTTATTGTATAGCTGTTCTTGCTTAACATTATGGCTTTTATTGTGATGTAGATCTGGTTTTAGTAAAACTAATTAAGCTTAGTCTTGCTAGTGTTGTTTCTCATTGACGTTTTTGTTTGGTGTTGATCGGCATGCAAGAGGAATATAGGTCAACACTTTTTGATTGAGCGAAACAACCAATGCCTGGTTTAGTACAAATTTTGGTCAGCGCTTGGCAACATCATGAAAGAAAAGAAAAAATGTAGCAGAACCTACCCCATTGCATCCCTTAGAGCTAGGTAGGATTTCTGAGATTGATCCGGATCCGGAGACGCTTTGGAAATTAGAACATTAGAACTTTAACGGAAACAAAGTTTACCACATGTTGAGAAAGAAATGAAGCAAAACAATATTGGCCTCAGTGAAGTCAGGTGGATCACACGAGCAAAGTATATGTTACGAATATCAACTTCTACTGGAAAATAAAAAATACAATAAGTTAGAAAGAATCGATGACACTTGACATCAAACCAACGAACACTAGATTTTGTTAGGAATAGTAATGGAGAAGGGTTCGTCACAAATCATCTATTCAAATAGCAAATGGCCAGCCATAGCAACATTCAAGGTTAAACCAGTAGCGGTGAAACTTATAAAAAGCAATCAGAAGGAAATTCAACATCGAAAGATTGAAAAGCACAGACCCGATGAAACGCTCCAACTCGATCTCCGAAACTACGAAACCAGTAATAAGAAAGTATCAAGATTACACTAAGCAATCATGGATTCCTTAGTGTTATGTTGGTTACGAGGCTATTTTGAAAATATGGTGGCTAAGTTGATAGGCAGACTTCCTCGAAGATAACTGCATAAATGACGAAGAAGTCAATCTACATTTATGGAATAACCAAGCTGGTTTCGTTCATTGAGCAATGATCGTTGGGATTTTAGAACCTTACATAGAGGGGTTTCAATAAGGATACGGCTCAATTGCTTTAATGTTTTGCAGCCTGAACATACCCCCGTGCCGAGTCAGACAATTCCGGCCAATAAATCTTTAAGAAGCGTTATCTAATATTTTCTTGAACCCTGGATTTTCTGGATACATTCTCTTGCGATGGATCAGATCAAACTGGCACTACTGTAATTTTAAAGACCACTGACCTAGTCTTCCCGAAGGATCTTTTATGTTACCAAACAAACTAGCAACGCGTGATCGGTAATAACGGTAAATTTTGCACTTAGGTTGTAAGGTCGAAATTTTTCGGTAGAGTGGTATTTTCACTGTTGGCTAGTAAATTTATGACTTAAACATTCTATCATCTTTTTGTCAGAACTATCACCCAGGGTAAGAACTGTGCCTACGCAAACATCAGAAGTTTCCGATTGAATCAAGAAAGGTAAGTTAAAGTCCGGGTTCGATAAAACAGGACGAGCTATAAGCAACGGTTTTAATCGTAAAAATGTAAAGTTTGCCTCCTCAGTCCTTGCGAATTTGGAGGACTTCTTTGAAGTCCGGCGAATTGGCCACCCTAAGTAGACTTCTTACAGCCTTTAAAGAGGTTGATTCCGGATAATTCAGAACTGCTTCGACTTTAAGGGGGTCCATTTATAACCCTTTTTATGAGATTATCCTAGATATTTCATATTTCGCTGGAAAAACTAGGGTTTGTCTAAATTTATGATCAGTTTGGCAGTGGCTTCCCGTTCAGCAACTGTTCTTAGTAAATCTAGTAACATTCGAGGGGATCAGTAGATATATTGATATCGTCCAGATAAACAAATACAAATGCTTCTAAACCGACCCCCAGAACAAGGTCCATCTAGCGTCCCTGAGTTTGTGGAGCTTTGTGTAAGCCAAAAGCAATTACGGTAAATTGAAAATCTACCAGTGAAGAAATTGAAAATACAGTTTTTTGATGCAGGACTTATTAATTTCCTAGTAGCGCCCACGGGAAGCATTCTGTCATATTCTTGACAGTATATTTAAAATGCTAAAATTCATTTGTTTTCCCGATTTTAGTTTCCTTTGATACCAAAAACATATCTTAACACATTTTCCAGGTTTCGTTTCTGTTCTGCTTTTACTGGATGTGGTGATTCTAACATTTTATTATTTAGATAATTTGGAGAATTCGTGCCAGTTTGAACAGAGAGTGTGCCAGAACTAAGTATTGGGCGAAGATTGAACAATTTTCAAAAACTAATTCGAAAAATTAATGACATCTTTATTGAATTACCCATCCACAGTAAAAACCATTGATTCAACTGATTATTGGCAAAATATGCCAATATGGCGCAACTAGCCCTAGAATCAAGTAATCCTGATATTTCTACATCCAAAATTTTTTCAAACTATAGGTCGACAATTATTGGTCAATAGGTCTACCATCGTCTTCGTATCTATTAATCGAGTTTAAGAAATTAGTATAACAATATGGCGTCTTAATGTTTGCATTGCATACAATGTTTGGCGTCTACGGGATATTGAAAATAGATTAACACCTGGATCTAATTTCATTTAGTCGTTTTCTGAATTGGGTTTAGGCCCACATCTTGGACATTTATGTGTTATAAAACCATCTGTCCCATACTGAAAACAAAATATTATTAGATTATCATTACAAGCATGAGCATTCTGGGCCATTTGAAACTTTTACGCTCGCTGATGTTCGATTATCCTTTTCAGAAGACATTATTGCCTGTCTAGCCTCTGTATCGCAAGCAAAAATTTTTACGCCGGCTTTCGGTGACTATCAAAAAGGTTATGCAGCTTCGAGGGTTTCAGGATTCGTTTCAATAAGTCGTTTTAATTTTTCCAAACGGAAGTTTATCCAGTTCAAAAGGTATCAAAATGCAAGTAATTCTCTTCAATTTTGTAACCTCTGAAACTTTCTCTCGGCGGCTTTTCCTCCGGGAAACTCTTTTCTGCACTGCAATATGCTGTCAATTTCCTGTAACAACCAGGGGTCATGATCGCTTGGTATATGAAACCTTTCTTAATACATTCCACACGTTATGACCAGGTCTAGAATAGTTTAGAATTTAACCTAGCTTTTTACCATATATTGCCGGCCTATCAAATAAGTGATAAGCCGAAGCTATCACTTCCTATTATTCTACTCTCCAAGATCTTCGACTGGCTAGGTTATTAGCCTCAGATAGAAATTGATTTTCAGACCTGACTTTAGCCTTTCTTACCCATGAAATATATTTTCCATTCATGAAGAGGAAGATACCGTTAATTATAATTAAATTTGTGGTTGTGGAGATTTAGTTAAACTAACTGAAATATTACTTTCGTCAGAATGCAACAGATCTAAAAAGATGTTCAACCTGATTCCCATTTTTTAAGCAGGTCGGACTTGACCTCATCATTTTGAGCTAACTCATTTGAAACAGTGAACGAGCTTCCTCAAACTTAGAATTCGATTATTTCTGTTCTTGAACTCATTGTTCTCCTACGATGATGCAAAATTAAGTCGCTTGAATTTCTTCTTGGACAATGAAAACTCATTGTGTAAGCCCTTAGGAATAAATTTTGCTGTATGTATATTCTTTCCTTCAGTTCGTAACAGTTTTCGGAGAGTTCGACTTGCGCCCTCGCTTGTAGCTCCAAGGTAGTGCTCAAATAACTCATCCAGATCCAAGTTAGCGGCGTTTATTTTGTAAATAAATTTAACATAAAAAATCTAAAATTTAATAAAAATCTCAACACAACTAAATGTAAGGCGCCAAATTATGCAGCGTGTAAAAATCGAAACTCAAAAATACCAACAAAAAAATCTTAACTGAGAAAAAAAAAAATTGAATTAGCGTTAATTTAAATTTAATATAACGTAAATTTAATATAACGTTCTTTTTGGAGTTCGCTTTCTCTGGCGTTATCCTATAGATTATCCTGTATCAAAACTAATTATTTAGATAAAATAAAACTAGTACACATACATATAAAGTAAAGAAAAGCCTAGACATTTCACACACGTTAGCATGCTGGCTAATGGATCGGTGCAATGCAATCCACTCAGATCTAAAATATTTGTTATAACTGAATACTAAAACTACTCAAACCATTAGATTTTGAATTTTATTCAGAAAACTGTAGGAAATTCCCTGTCCTCTATTTAGAAAAGGGTTATGGCCAATTTGATTAGACCCACTTACGGTCGTCATTTCCATAGGGGCTTTTTTTTAGAAAAAGCTAGTATATGTTTATTATAACTAAATACGAAAACTAATCAAACAATTAAAATTCGAAGTTTGTTCAGAAAATTGTAGACAATTCACTGTTCTCTATTTAGAAACGGCTTTTGGCTTAATTGATTAGAGCCACATATGGTCGTCATTGCCAAAGGGAGACATTTTAGAAGAAGATCTAAAAAAATTCTTATGACTGAATACTAGAAATGGTTTGCCATTAGAATTCGAAGCTTATTCAGAAAGTTGTAGGATATCCCCTGGCCTCTATTTAGAAAAGGCTTATGGCCCATTTTATTAGACCCACATAAGGTCGTCATTTCATTCGACCCAATATCTGGTTGCGGTCTGGTTTAATCTACTTTAATAAAAATCAATTGGCGCATGTATGACTGATCATCACTTGAGAACGGCTCGACCGATTTAGATAATTTTTTTTGTTGTGTTTGTAATTATCAGGACAAGGTTTGTATGAAAGAAAATTTTGGGAAAGCTACCGGAAAAGTCGGAAAATTCGAAATATCAAAAATGATGTTTCGTACGAGATTTTGCGCATATCCGATCCAGATGGTCTTTTATATGAGAAAAATTGGAAAATCTGACTGGAAAACTTGGAAACTTCCGGAAAAACCCGAAGAAAGTTTATTTTTTTTTCTAGCGCATCAGTTGAGAACGGCTCGATTTGGCTCAATTTTATTTGGCTGCGTTCCAATTTTCAGGAGAGAGTTCTTACGAAAAAAAATTTTAAAAAAGCCCACCGGAAAAGTAGGAAAATTCGGAAAATCAAAAAATGGTGTTTTGTACGGGATTTCGTACGTATCCGACCCAGATGGTCTTTTCGAGGAGAAAAATTGGAAAATCTGAGTGGAAAACTCTGCACAACTTCCGGAAAAACATGAAAAAAATTGAAAGTTTTTTTCTAGCGCATCAGTTGAGAACGGTTAGATTTCAGAGCGGCAATACGATCGAAATGCTTTGAGTCAATCAGTACGGACAAAAAGTCCAGCTTTCGTATCAGCAGCAGCGTATGACACATTGATGATAGCAGCTAACGACGGCTACGGAGGAGTCTTCTTCCTCGATGCACCAGGCGGAACTGGCAAAACGTTTTTAATTTCATTGATTTTAGCTTCGATTTGCGCACGTCAAATAGCACTTGCAGTAGCATCATCTGGGATCGCTGCCACCTTGTTAAGAGATAAGAGGAGGACGGACAGTTCATTCTACACTCAAACTGCCACTGAATTAGCAAACGGTAGATAAACCAACGTGCATCATTTCCAAAAATTCAGCAATGGTGAAAGTACTACAGACTTGCAAAATAATATTTTTGGATGAGTGTAAAATGGCACACAAACGAGCATTAGAGGCGCTCGGTTGAACCTATGATGATTGTGCTGGCCGGCGATTTTCGCCAAACGCTGTCAGTCATTTCAAGATCAACAGCTGCTGGTGAAACAAACGGTTTTTTGTTATATACTAAAAATTCCATAGAGTAAAATTCGAGGTTTATTCAGAAAATTGTAGGAAATTCTTGGTTCCCCATTTAGAAAAGGCTTATGGCTCATTTGAATGGACCTACATATGGTCGTCACGTCTTATCCATAGAGAGGTATTGTAGAAGAAACCGAGAGATGTTTGTTAAATTATAACTAAAACTACTCAAACAATTAAAAATCTTAGTTTATGTAGGAAATTATAACGAAATCTCCTGCCCTATATTTAGAAAACATAAGGCCACATTTTCCGTAGAGAGTTTAGAAGAAGCTCTTCTCTATTTCCATACAGCGGCATTTTAGAATTAGCTCTGAAATTTTAATATTGTGTTTTGAGTGTCCAGTACATGAAAAACTGACAATAGCCAAAAAATGTAAATGTGTGTACTACACTTTTATCAAAATTTAATTAGAATGTGTTGCTGGGATTTAATTAAAATGTGAATACAAATAAAAAGTTTAAACACAAATATTTACTACACGTTTATGAAAATCCAATAAGAATGTAAGGATAACGCAAACAATGACAAAAACCTAACAACAGTCAAAAAGTGTAAAAGCAAGTGTTACATTTATATCAAAATCCAATATGCATGGTGAGTTACACATTGTGTTTTGAGTGTCAAGTACATGACAAACTGACAAAATATCTGACAACAGAAAAAAGTGTAAGTGCGTTTACTGCCTACACTTTTACCTAAATCCAAATATTACACTTTTATAACAACTCAACATCCAATAGGAATGTGAGTTAAATGTTGTGTTTGAGCGTAAGAACATAAGAAATTGACAAAATATCTGACTAAAACAAAAAAGGGTAAATCCGTTTAATACAAATTAGATCAAAACCCAATTAGAATGTAAGGATGGTAATAACAACCAACAAGTATAAACGTAAATACAAAACTTTTATGAAAGAAATGAAAAGTTAATAACAATTTCAAAAAACATAAAAGCATTTACCACAGTGTTACCAAAATCCAATAAGAATGTGAGTTATATATTGTGTTTTGAGCGTTTGTTAAGTATGGTAACTTGATAAAAAACTCTGAAGCTAACGCGTAAGTAAGTACCTGGAAAAGTTACGAAAAACCTAACAGTCAAAAAATGTAAAAGCAAATGCTACACTTTCCTCAAAGTCCATTAAGAATGCGAGTTATATATGTATTACATTTTGAGCGCCAAGAGCAAGTCAAACTCATGTAAATGTGACGACAGTCAAAAAGTGTAATAAGAATGTTTGTACTGAATTTCATCAAGTAATTGACAAACTAATAACAAAAATTGAAATAAGAATTGAAATTGAAACCGGAATTAAAATTGAAATTAAAATTGGAATTTTGATGAAAGTGTTGTAAATGAGTTTACACTTTGTGACTGTTTTGAAACTTTTGGTCAATTTGTTTGATATTTCACGCAAGCCTCACATTTTTATTGGATTTTCATAAAAGTGTAGTATTTGTGTTAACACTTTTTGCTTGTTTTTACGTTCTAAGTACATCACGCCCAGGCTCACATTACTTAATTTTTAAAAAGTGTAGTGAACGCATTTACATTTTTTCCTATTGTTAGATATTTTGCTAATTTATCATGCATTTGACACTCAAAACACAATATATAACTCACATTCGTATTGGATTTCAATGCAAGTGTAGCATTTAGGTTTACACTTTTTGATTGTTGTTAGATTTTTGACAATTTGCCAGATATTTCGCGTTAGCCTCACATTCTTATTGGATTTGCATTAAAGTGTAGTATTTTCGCCTACAAGTGTTTTGAAGGTATTGCATATAAAAAAAAAAGTATGAAGCTGTAAAAATATTTTGCGATTTTTATTAATTATTTCAAACCGAGTTTTAAAAAATAAACCTCTGTACAAAATGACGTTAAATAAAATATTTTCACCAGAAAATGATTTATGAAATAAAAAAATTGTTAAATAAGTTGCATATGAAATAAGGGGGGAGACTGCAAATCAATTATGTGCAAATAATACACGCACACAAATAAACAATCAAAAAGGTTTACCGGCATTTCGATATTACCTTTAGGCCAAATAATTTTTATATGAAAGGCAATCCCATTGATTTCGAACGTGCGTTTTTATATTAAATCTTCAACAAGCAAAAAACTTGAACCAATTCCAATTAAAATTTTATGTTTTGTCGTACCAATGTTTTGAAAACGAATGCAGCAAAAAATTTTGTTGTTGCTGATATGTAAGACGGATGCTATTCTTTAGATGAATCGTTAGTTAAACGTGATCGAATTATCTTTCAATTTTTATGTTGACAAGATTTTTAAAATCTAATTACAGACACGCCCTGCTGTTCTCCGTATAATTCAATCATTTTATTATGACCACCACCACCTGAGTTGCAAAATAAATTCGATGTTATTTTAACGTTGGCGGACTTCATACCAGTTTTTGATGCATCGTTAATTTTTGTAGGTTAACCTTTATATCTTCTCGATCGCCATATAAACTATACCTGTTTGAGTAAAATTTTATTATGTGTAGCGTGTTGCTATGCAAATAATATTGAGTCGTCGTTTCCGAATCTTCTTCGTCCTTGTTATTTTAACTGGTAACCAAAAATAAGAATACTTTCCATAGTAAACAAGTGGCAGGTAAAGAAATCAATAAATTGCGAATGTAATTTAAAAGATTATCTTGAGAAAGCTGCACGTAATTAATAATATAAATCCCAAGGTACCTGTGTTCAGATGTAAAATCTGTTACAAATGGAAACAAAAAGCTTTTTCACATCGACTGTATCCGTACAAAGCGTTCATAATACATGCATGAACTTTGAACTTTTTGAGTAAATACGACAAAGTATATACAAAAATTTACAAAGTTAAAGATGAAAAATTCGTTTGTGATACAGTACAAAGGAATGATTAAAGTTATATAAAGATGATACATACACAACACCACCCGCACCTTAATTGTTTCTTATTGTTTGTCTTAAGTAATTTTATAATTGCTATAATAAAAATAATCTGCTTACGTCACGATTGATATAAACCGTTTCAGTAAAGCATCTGACAGTGATTTTTGTTTATCTTTGATATGCTTTCTAATTATATTGGGAAAACCTGATTGTTCTAATTATAGATTTGATTTGGGCAACTTTTATCTATTTAGCACCTGAAGTGGTTGTTGTTTCGAAATAAATTTACTTTTTAAACTGCCAATTCTATATTAGATATGAATTGTTTTGACGTAATTGGCTGGCGGTGGTTAAATTAGTGTACTCAATCAGATATCGGTCCAAAATTGAACAGATAAAAATTAATGAGTAAAGTTTTCCCTAAATATACACCCCAGCATCAATTGCCAAAATGACAACATTTGTTTTTTCAACGATTTTCATTTTAATGGAATTTTTTGTCTCGCATAACTCAGTAATCGTTTGGCTTTTCAAAAAACATATATCGTTCTACACAAAATTATGACTACCTTACCAATGATATATCACACGCCCAGGTGGAGGAGGTGCAAATCTACGCCTGCGATTTAAATGTCGAAAATTGTCCCTTCCAAGATTACGCTGGGGTGCCTGGATTTTTAAGCGGGCTGTTTCATTTTAAATGGAACACATGAAGCATATTGAACACGTTTTTATTTTTTTTTTGACGCGTTTGGAATGAACATGGTTTTATCAATAACTTCAATGGTGGTATGACTGACACGTGCTGTCGTGGGCTACCCAAAAGTATATTGGAGTTTCTGTTAACGTTACGATGGCTCCAACGAAGTTAACATAAGGCCTTGCAACTGAATTTTTCTACGTAACGTTACATGATCTAGCAATAAAGTTAAGCGGAACAAAAAGGAAAATCAACAGGAGGATATAGAAAAGGGTGACCTTCAAGGCTAAATTGAGGTTTCACTAAAAAGGATATATGTTAACATAACACATAGCTAGGATCCCACATTACAGTGAGAGATCATATTTTTCTACTGCGATAACGACACTACCAAATTGAATCGCTTGGTTTACGTTCAACTAGAATAAGAAATTAGTTGGAATCCTGTTGTTGAAATTGTTGTTTTTAGTTATTTGCAATAACAAAATCTTAACTGGCGCCGAAACAGGGACAAAGCACTTGATATTTTCGTCAGAGGTTTGAAGGGCGATTTACCACGACTCCTAAGTATTTGGGTGCCTAGCGGCTTACCTCAAGCATTACAGCTATGTCTGAAGCTGCAAAATATGGACTAAAGAACGCAATATGCTAATCATAGTGCTCAAAATAAACAACGTAAACCATCAGTTCCACCATCTCATTTCCTTCGAAAGAATCATATACCTATGTCCTTTAACGGACCACACCAATTCTTCCCATAACATCTGCACAATCCTCAAAATTTCCAAGATTAGTGCAACAGCCCTTCAGACCACAACTCGGATATCCAAATTACCCACCAGTATATTCACCTAATCCTCAGCCAAAACCAACGCCAATGTCAGTAGACGGCAGTGGTCAATCGAAGCAGGTGAACTAAATGAATCACCCACAGAATATACGGTATCCCGTGAAGAGACCTTTATTTAATTCTTCACAACAAAATCGTTCATGACACAAATGGAAGAGTTACCTGAATTGATTCATAGCACGAACAAACTTAGTCGAATATTCCAACACAGAGAACATACCGGAATTGAATGAAGAAAACGAGTTAGAAGCTTATGATGATGCCGCAAGTTAAAGAGTTTTTCGCTCCCCTATTTAGAAGACCAAGCGAAGAAGGGCAAAATTGTAAAACTTTTGGTAGATAGAGGATCAAATAAAAATTATATACAGCCTCCATATGTTCGTAACCCTATCCCCAACGAAAAACTGTTCATGGCAACTTCGGTAGCAGTGAGCATAAAAATTACACATCACCCCATGATTGACCTGTTTGTACCTGATAGGAAACCAAAATTTTTCATCCTAGCCACTTTAAAACCTTTTGGCGGCATACTCGGTAATGACAGTCTTAAATAACTCAATGCCACCATCCACACAAATGATGGGTTTGAGTGTGAAATTCTAGGGTGAATGGTCACCCTAGAATTTCACTCAAATAGCATATATCAGATTTGGCAACTAAGAGACCTTAGATAAAATACTTAGCGAAAACCCTAATCACTGAATCAGAAGAAAAACTAATGTTTACTACCACAGTAGAGGGAGAAATGTGAACTGAAAATTCAGACGCCGTTTATACTCGCCCCTATCCTTACCCTATGTCTCAAAGATGAAGTGGAAAACAAATACATCGGACCGACACCGACAAAACAGCTTTCTCGTGCAACTATGGCAAATACGAATTCACCCAACTTCCATTCGGCCTAAAAAACGCGCCATAGATGACATCTTCGCGAACATATATTCGAGAAAACCGAAAAGGAGCACTTCGAGAACATAGAAGTAATCTTCAATGTTCTGGAGAAAGCCAATCTTAAAATCCAGTTGGACAAGTGCCAATCCCTAAGGATAAAGTTGAGTTCTTATAAGGTTCGTCATTAATAAAGACGGAATCAGAACAAATAAGAAAAAGATTAAAGCTATAACAGAATTACCCATCCCCAAAACGGTGAAAGAACTCAAATCATTCTTGCGGGTTGCTGGATTCTATCGATGTTTCATCAAGGATTACGCAAAATTAGCTAAACATGGAGATCTGTCCAAAGGGGTTTCAGGAAAAGATTTTAACAACACACAAACGAGCTCATCGCAGCGCCGACGAGAATAGACAGCAAAACATTCAAGTCCATTACTTCCCAAGAATAAACAGGAAAATTCAACTGCTAGTCAAACGGTGTACTACATATAGGGAAAATAAGTACAACCGATACACGAAAAGCAAATGATTAACCCCGTACCTATTCCCAACTATGCGGGACACACCATACACATGGATATCTACTCTACTGAAAATCAATTAGCCCTTACAAAATTTGCCATTTGCGAGCCTCTAAAGTCCAGGGCCAATCCAATTTTGGCCACGGTTTATTTGGCCACGGTCAACTTTATGTCGCCTTTTCATGGGCTCGCAATGGCGCCATTATCAAAGTGAAAATTTCACAATCTCAATAGCAAGGCAGTTACTGCATGACGTCTAAGAATTCAGTAGAAACGTGGTGGCCTACAATGAATTCCGCATGTAATTTAACAAAGCTTTGACAACAGCAAGAAGATGCGGAAAAAAATTTACTTAAATAAACAAATGCTATAAAATTATTTTTTCTTCGCGCATATTTTATTCAAAGGGCGGGAAGCCACCTGCTGGAATCCTTAAGGAGAACAAAATCAAGGCAGTGTTAGACGATGGTAATGTCGAAATTATTGGTTAAGAAATAATTAACTCTCTTGAAAGACAACAGATAGTCGCAGAAGTGGCTGACATTTGAATCGTATGAGCGAATTACAGAGTAAGAGAGAGAGAGAGAGAGCCATTGTAGGATTAGTTTTTTTTACTCCAAGCAAATAGCACTTGGAACAATATATGTATGTTGTTGAAGTTTGGTATTACAAATATAAAGGCCTCATAACTACTTAAGGTTAAGAGTTTAAATTGATTAATGGTCTTTAGTAAATCAACAAACTCCGAAACTAGTCTATGCTTTACTACTTCAAGCAATTTGTATTTGTTACTTTCCTTCACAGCGTAAGAGTATGTGCGGAAATCGTGAAAGTTTTCGACATCGAGGTTTTTGTGATTTTCGAAATAGTTTCTCTCTGTCGGTCGGTCTGCGTCCTCTCTGCCGGTGAAGCGGATTAATTGATTTAGATTAACCTTCATTCTTTGGCATTTTACAGGAGTTTGGGGTCACAGTGAACTTTGGTGTAGGTCGGCCCACCGAACGTGGCAGCTTCCGTAGCAACTTTCTCGTTTGTTTACGTTTTTTTTTAAATATTTTGGAAGGTGTAGAATCTGCAAGGGAATCGAAAGAGAGCAGAAGGCTTCTGAATTGGATTTGTAGCTGTTCAGGATGATTTTCCAAAATTTTGGTGGAAGCGATGATTTTTGGTAGTAAACTAAGTTGTTTCATATTGGCTCAGTCACTCTGTGGCCTGGCGTTTTGATTGCTAGGGATAGAGCTTCACAATTAGAGGTTTTTGTAAGGTTAGTACCGGTTAGATGTGGCAACTTCCATAGGACTTTTTTCGTTTTGGCCGGTATTTTGGTATAGCATTTGCGAGGGAATCGGTTAAGAACGGATCAATTCTAGGTCCAGGCAAGTATTTTGTATACTGTAGGATTTAAAAAGAGGCCAGGGGATACTAAAATCTAAATAGAATCGGCAACGAAATTGCTACATGTCAATTTACTGGAAGTTGTTTAGAAGTGACGATTTTTGTTAAACAGAACTGTTTTAAAATATGGCAAAGTGTGTTTTTGACATGATTTGTTAACGAAACAAACTTTATTTCGCTTTTTGTTATTTTGAAAAGCAGCTTACGACTACGGTTTAAGATTATTAGATTGCGCGGCATACACACACAGACACATGACGCATTGAGTTTTGGAGTTGAATTAGTCGAGAGCAGGGATAGGGAGTGATATCTGGGACAAGGCTATCGATATGAAGATGTTGTATAGGTATGCTGGGAATCATAAAATTCTTTGGTTGCCTTTTAATCACCGTAGTGTTTGCACAAAAATGTAATAAATATTGGTGAATTTCCGTACTCTATTTCATAGTTTTGAAGGAGTATTGCCCCAGAAAGGGTAGGGGCTGTCGAGTGGGGTATGATTTACAAAAACTCAGACAACATGCAACATCGCTAAAATTCCCTTGTAGCATTTGTAGAGTGCAGTTTTGTATGATTTTAAGAAGTTTCAAATGTCTCTCTAGAGGCTAGACAAACCCCGTCTAAGTTAACGATTCGTTTTTGTATCTAATTAACTATCTCACGTTGCAATTTACCTTAAATTTAATTGTATATCAAAATTACTGCGAACAATCAAATTTTAAATTTTAATCGAAACCAATGTCAAAATATTATTATATGACTATGATTACATACAGTGCGTCACTAAATATCTAAAGAAATGTACTAAGACAAGACGATATAAATATTGGACTCGCTAAACGGGTGATGATTGTAAAAATAGACAATGGTAGTTTCAAACATGTGTTTTTGAACAGGTACCGTATCAAGTTATATTCTGTAACCATAGTCGATCTGGTGGTTCCAGAAAAAAATTTATGTTGTAAAACTTTTTAGACCACCCTCTTAAACGAGTACATTGCAAAAAATGGAAATATATAAAAAATGAATAATAAAATAACAGCGGAAAACCGTTTTGGCATTATAAATGAAATAAAATTGAATTGAAAATTATAATTTTTTTTTATGATGATATGCAAAGTAGCATAACATACAAATGAAATTCTATTGAAGTGGAAACGACTAAGCTCACGTACGCCAAATTTCAATTTCCAAGAAATTCGTTTATGCTTTCAGATGATAATCGCGAATGTTGTAAAGATTTAGCCCCCCCTTCAATTGTATTAACGTGTACTCATATTTTAAAAACCAATCAAATTTTACGAATATTGATCTCCAAAAACTAACAATTTATTTTATGTTTTATGTTTTTTTTTGGATCCGCGAAAGAGAACATAAAAAAAAAATAACAGACATAAGTTTTTTGTGCATTTGAGAATTAATACCAAACGAGTTGATTGTGATCATTAAAACATTGTAAATTACAATATGTTTTAAGTGTATGTGCAGCAATTATGTTTAATTGCGGTGAGTTTTATGTAAAGTCATCTGCGTTAATCTCATGAGATTATGGAAAGGTCAACAACTCTAAAGGCGTATTCGATTAAATGTCTCGGTAAAAGGTTCATCGTTGCTTTTCTGATAATATTTAATATTATTAACATTCAACCATCATCCGTGAGAGCTCAAAAGATTTCAATTCTCTCAAGATTTGTAAGGAATGCCACCCGGCCATCTCCGGCGTTTTTGTGGTCTAAAACAGCTGTTTTACACGTGACATTGCGACATTATTACTATTGCTGATTTGTCAATTACAGACTTAGTGTGCTCCTTCGATGAAAGTCTTACAACAATGATGATCCCTTGAAGAAAATCATCTCTTGTTTTTCCCTGATTGCACATCGTTTGTTGAAAGTAAGAAAGCACGAATAGTATGACCGGCCTCCTCATTTGGCGCTGGTTTGAATCTTGATTGTTGAAAGTTTATACCTAATAATTTAATATATCGCTTATAGTTATTTGAAGATTCAAGAAATTGGGCGAATCTGGGATATTAGTGTGCCTGTTGTGAACCGGACTTACCATTTACCATGTTGAATGGAACTGGACCATTTCTTAACCGGTGACAGTCAAGTCAGGTCTATAAAGAAAATTAAAATTATATCAAACGTGAGAAAATCAATCAAGCGTAATTTTGATAATCTATTTTTAGAGGCAGGGGAAATGGCCAAGCCATTTCATACGGAAAACCATTGCGGATGTGCCACGAAATCCGGAATAAAAAACAATAAAATTTTGTAAAAACGTTTTTTTACGAAACACCTAGAAACCAAAATCTCCATGTAAAAGCGAGGTTTGCAAATACAGAGAGTTGCAGCTTATAGCTCGTAATATTCAATTTTGTAGAGCCAGACTGCCGGCCGCACCCATAAAACGTCGCATCTGTTTAACTGATATTGGAGGAAGAACATTAATGATTGCTTCGATTTCTGCTAGATCACTTCGTATAATCCATCCTCTCCAGCTAAATACCTTTAATATTTTATTTGATGCATCACAAAATGCAAAAAACACAATCAATAGGCAATCTAATATACATAAACAATTTGTCGTAAATCTTGCGGTGAGATCATATTCATCAACCGGCACAATGAAAAAGAAGCCTTTCAGAGTATGGAAAATGCTGTTTTTTCCTTCAATTCCTTCATTAGCAGAATTGGATGCATATTGGATCCATGAGGTCTAGCTAGGCGTGTTATAAATTTTGTAACTCCGATCCTTCCTAAAAAGCCCATATGTGGCATATGCATCCGCTATCAAGTTTGGTATGCGCGAGTCCATACATACCCCTTTTTCGATTGGTTTTAGTACAAGAAATGCAGACGATCTCCAAGTACTAATGCTTCCTTCGAATAGGCCAATGACCCAAAACGTTATGTCTGTGAAGTTAGCCCAGGATTTCATCTGAAAAATAAAAAAATGTCCGCAGGTAACACTAAAACTGCATTATCATCCCAGCCCAGGATTTTTATTATAATTTATGTTAAATATGATTAAATATGTACAGCATCGAAAAAAAATAATAAAATGTGAATACATATCCCAGAAAACAAAAAAAAAAAATCAGTAAATTATACATAAAAAAAATAAAAAAAATTTTAATAATATACGTAGTAACTAAATAAAAGAAAAATTTAAAACTTTATAACATCCGTACCGTTAAAGTTATTATGGCAAGTCGATACAAACTGGTTCGATTTCCGGAACTCGTGGTTCATGGGAACCGTAAATTAAATTCTGTCATACTTGGGCCATACAGATAGGAACCTATAGCGCCAATCTCAACATGCAAATCAACTCGGGATTATTAGGGTAAGCGACAGACATTACGGCAATTCGATACAGACTGGTTCGATTTCCGGAACTCGTGGTTCCTAGGAACCATTAATAAAAAAATGGTTCTCATATACTGGGCCACACATATGGGCCTATAGCCCGGGGGGATTTTTATTGTGAATAGTGGTCATAATTACGAGTTGATACGGCTTGCTTCATTTTCCGAAACTCGTTGTTCCTGGGAACCATAAATTAAATTCTGTCATACTTAGGCCATACAGATAAGAGCCTATAGCGCCAATCTCAACATGTAAGTCAACTCGGGATTTTTAGAATAAGCAACAGTTATTATGGTAAGTCGATACAAACTGGTCAATTTCCGGAACTCGTGGTTCCTGGGAACCATTAATAAAATACTGGTTCTCATATACTGGGCCACACATATATAGGCCTATAGAACCAATCTCAACATACGGATCGACTTGGGATTTTTATTGTGAATAGTGGTCATAATTACGAGTCGATATCGCTTGCTTCATTTTCCGGAACTCGTGGTTCCTGGGAACCATAAATTAAAATCTGTCATACTTAGGACATACAGATAAGAACCTATAGCGCCAATCTCAACATGCAAATCAACTCGGGATCATTAGGGTAAGCGACAGTCATTACGGCAAGTCGATACAGACTGGTTCGATTTCCGGAACTCGTGGTTCCTGGGAACCATTAATAAAAGACTGGTTCTCATATACTGGGCCATACACGTATGGGCCTGTAGCGTCAATCTCAACATACGGATCGACTTGGGATTTTTATTGTGAATAGTGGTCATAATTACGAGTCGATACGGGTTGCTTCAATTTCCGGAACTCGTGGTTCCTGGGAACCGTAAATTAAATTCTGTCATACTTGGGCCATACAGGTTAGAGCCTATAGCGCCAATCTCAATATGCAAATCAACTCGGGATTTTTAGAATAAGCAACAGTCATTACGGCAAGTCGATACAGACTGGTTTGATTTCCGGAACTCGTGGTTCCTGGGAAACATTAATAAAAAACTGGTTCTCATATACTGGGCCACACATATGGGCCTATAGCACCAATTTCAAGATACGGATCGACTTGGGATTTTTATTGTGAATAGTGGTCATAATTACGAGTTGATACGGCTTGCTTCATTTTCCGGAACTCGTGGTTCCTGAGAACCGTAAATTAAATTCTGTCATACTTCGGCCATACAGATAGGAACCTATAGCGCCAATCTCAACATGCAAATCAACTCGGGATTATTAGGGTAAGCGACAGTCATTATGGCAAGTCGATACAGACTGGTTCGATTTCCGGAACTCGTGGTTCCTAGGAACCATTAATAAAAAACTGATTTTCATATACTGGGCCACACACATATGGGCGTATAGCACTTGACTCGTCTTTTGATTCGTCAAAAAAAGTAAAGGTGCGCTTGTGCGCATGCGTTGAAAGTTACTCACCGAGTATCAATGGTTTGAATGAGTCGATGAGAGTATTTTTGTGCAAATGGAAAAAACCGAGTATCGAGCTGTCACTAAATATTTGAAAGGCAATACGCCTAAGCAAATTAAGGATGAATAGGACGCTGTGCACAGGGACTCTGCACCATCATTTACCACCGTGAAATTTTTGGCAGCTGAATAAACGTGAAACGTGACGGTACTAGCTTGAGTGACGATGAACGTTCGGGACGTCCAGAAAATGCAACCACTGACGATAACACGATTAACAACGTTCACCAAATGATGCTGGACAACAGTCGAATTAAAGTTAGAGAGATAGAAGATGCTATGAATATGTCCAAACAACATGTTTTTCACATATTGAATCAAGATTTCATCATGAAATAGATGTCCGCGCGTTGGGTGAGGTGTCTGCTCACTTTGGGCCAGAAACGTGTTCGAATGAACATTGCCAACGTTCTGTTGGTGCGTTTCCGCGCAATAAATCTGAGTTTTGGCGTTGGATGAATACTTCTGATGAAACTTGGATACTCCATTACACTCCAGAATCAAAAATACAGTCAAAATAGTGAATTGGGTAAGAGGGAATCGGCTCCAAAATAAAGTAATCTTAATCGATTATGTTCAAAAAGGGGAAACCATTACAGGAGCATACTTCGCATCATTACCTGACAACCTGAAGGCAGAAATTGCGGAAAAGCTGATACATATGCAAAAAAAAACTTGCTCCACCAAAACAATGTGCCATCTCACGAGGCTTGCATAAACAACTATTTTGCAGAGAAAGACGCCGAGTACAATTTGAACAGGTTGAAGAGGTGGAAGCATCATTGGGGGAAGTATATAGACTTACAAGGAGACTACGTAGAAAAAAAAATTAATTTGAAGAAAAAAATGTCTAGTATCTTTCTTAGGTCGGAAACCTTTCAGGCAACCCTCGTATTTCTAAGTTATTAACTCTAAACCCCTAACTTCCTATATTCCTGCAAATCATCTGGCCTGTTTTCCAATCTACTAAATGGGTTTAGCACCCATTTTTCTTTTTTGGGCGAACAGGTTATTTTAGGTTTTTTACTTATCACAGGCGAACGGCTAGAGCTAGTTATTTCGGGTAATCGACAAGATCCATTTAGTTGGCTCGGAAACAAAAAGGGGATCATTTATTTTATTATTAGGGTTTTTGCCAGCTACTCAACTTGAATTGACACCTAAAATGCATCTGTTGACAGTTTCATTTGCGGATATATAGTCGTGTTCTCCACTTGAGCTGCAGTGAACAAATGAGTATCAAATTCTACTGGTGGATGATTGTGTATTTTTTCAAACCCAGCCGCTCCAGCTTGTAGTTGTGATTCCATGTTGTTCTTTCTATGTAGTTTCTCGACCTCACCACCTCAACCAACAAAACAAAAATTACTGTCAGTTTTAGCTCAATTTAGTGAATCAAACGTTACAAATGATTTAGAAATAAAAAATTTAACTAAATTAACAAAAACTTAAATTACAAATTAAATAACCACGAAAATTGAAAAAATCAATTTTGAGCGATCCTCGATCAAAAGTCTTAACAACTAGTGTCGCGTAAATCGATGACGTAGTGTGTTCAACTAAACACAAAAAACCGCATTCAAAAGTGACTTTGCGCCTTTTTAGTTTTTCTTTAAATTTTTAAATGATAACGATTAATTAGCCTGCTCGGCCACGTCGACGTGTGAACCTGGCATACAAAATTCTTATCTTCCACTAAACACTTTAGACAAAAGCACGCCAAGAAGTAATTTCAATTAAATAATTTTTTACATGTCGAATCTAACTTGCGTGACTTCTAACAGAACTGTGGAATACGCGCGATGTAGTGAATTGCCTAAGCCTAAATCTAATATGGTAACCAGCACATGGAGCTAATTGTAGTTTACAATTTTTTTTATTTTTTTTTTGTACACAACCTTAAAACATATTTTCTCCGCTAAGCCAACATTTACCAATAATTTAGAACATTATATGGTATGTCTGTTTGACCGGGTGTGGTGTTGAAATCAGGCCACGTGTTAACACCATTCCCGTAACTATAATGATCAAACAATATTTCAATAAGCAACATAGTTTAGCAAATTAGTATAAGATTTACATTCTTAAAGCCCCTCCCACACATTCAATTGGTATACCAATAAAATTAAATTGGTACATCGTTTATCGAAACTATTTTTCGGTGATGACCTTCAAGGAATTTGAAACTACGTCACAAAAATGATTGGAGATGAATTTTATTGCCTCATTCAATTAAGTTGATTTACAAATATTTATCTACTCTATGGTGCCCACAACAAAACATCAAAATTTGTCAAAAATAGTTCTGAAAATTTAAATAATTTATAAAATCATCGCATTTTTTGACTCACTCACCCCACATATATCTTTACACACGGTTTCATTGATAATGGTTAGTTTGATTAACAAATTAGAGGAATTCTTCCCAATCGTACAAAAAATGTAAAAAATGTAAATTGCACGTACACAAATCTTAAAGATGCTTTGGTAGTAGTTAAACCACGAATAAAATTAATAAAAAATTTAAGAAGGCCACAAGAAGCGCGCAGACACATTAAAATAAAATAAAAAAGATTTCTCTTCTCGATCTTACGTATAATGTTCACCTTTGTAATCTCGGATTAGTGACTCACCAAAATTTGTTTTTATTGAAATGTATCATTGAACAAAAAGTTTAGTTGTGGAGGGTCATGGTTTTTACCATAGCAAATACGGAATCGGTTAATATTTGTTCTAGTAATTTACTATTTGAACTAAACGTTCCAAGCGGTACAATTGTGCATTACGACACACGTTCCGTATATAAGAAAGAATACACATTCTTACATTAGACGCGAGGTCATAAAAAGTAATTTCGAATTTTTATTGCACTATATACGAGTATGTACATATGTGTGGCAAGTGTGATAATGCTAACCCGTATAGTGCCAAATAGGTTAATAGAAATTAGTTTAAGGACGCATTAGTCTTAAACTATAAAAAAAAATATGTTTGGTGTGTATACGTGATCGGTGTATCGTTGTGCTTTCGTCGCCTCTTTAAAACGGGTATTCTGGCAGTGTAAGGGTCTCCTTGCTGTTTAATGGTGACCTCTTCGATGTTGTGAACTGGTGTTTTGCAGCTAAAATATTATAGTGAAATATTTATTAACGAACCGATGTGATTTTTGTAACAGAAAAAAACAAAAATGTGCCACTAAAAACAATATTGAGTGGTATTTTTTTAATAACGGAGATTGGACCACAATGCAACCAAATAGGGATAACTCATACGAATTGACGACTTCCTCAGTGCGATTTAAAAAAAAACTATCAACGAGCCTCAATCTTATTCTTTAGTGAATCTCATGTAGGCCACTATCTAGACAAGTCATAGATTTCACCAAAATGCAATCATATAGAAATACTTCCTTAAGGCCTGACCTATCAAACGGTGCGTGAATCATTTCAATAAGAACTTTGCTCAGTACGTTGCTACCATATAGAAATAATTCATACGGTTTTGGACAATCAAAAAGCGATTGTACCCAATTCATTTTAACAAAACACTCAAAAGCTCTATTTGATTTTTAGAGAATCACATTTAGGTTAATAACAAAATGCAATCACGTACAAGTTACTCATACGGGTCTATGATTGCATTCTGGTGCAATCTCTGGGATGCCCACCTTCGAGATTCACTCAAAAATCAGGTAAGGGGCTGTTGAGAGTTTTCAGTACAATCGCTGTTTGATTGGCTAAACTCGTCTGAGTTATTTCTATGTGGCAGCATTTTGGTGAAATCTGGGTGCTGTGTTGTTATTATGAGACAAAAAAAGATTCACTCATAAGGGGCCGACGAGAAGTTTACTCGAAAAAGCGTACTGAGAAAATGTACAGTGGAATTGGCTTCGTTATACCAAAGAACCGCTCAGAGTTTTACTAAAAAATATTGTGCTGAGCAAGTCCTTGTTGAAATGATTCACATATCGTTTGATAGGTTAGGTCCTAAGGAATTACTTCTATATGATTGTTGCAATTTTTAGGCTCCATAATCTAAAATGGTACACAACCTAAATGATCTAAATGAGATTCACTGAAATAACAGATGGACCCAGAAATAAAAAAAATTCTGATGACTGTGTTACTTAAAACCAAAATTGTATAAATCTATTGTTAAATTATTTACCCGCCATTTTATAAGTCAAGTCCTAAGAAGCAACTTTTATATGATTGATTTTTGGTGCAGGCTCTGTGATACCTTATTATTTGTCAGAATTGGGTGCACTCAAAATCTAAAGGAGCCGATAATTGTTTTATTTGAAAAACTTCTCTGATCAAGATCGGAGTTTTCCTCAAAAGAATATCTAGAAATATTTTAACAGTATGATTTCAGGATTGATAAGTTTTTAAGGATTTTTTTTAATAATCTTAGAATTTTACTTGTTTGATTAGTACCTAACAAGTAAAACCGATTTTAAGACGTTCGTTTCTCGATTTATTCCACTTAATTCAAACTGCTAAAATCGAGAGTATTGGCCCAAGTTGTTACTGGATTGTCTGCTTAATATACTTAGTACCAATCGCCAGCTTTTTGTTTGGAATAAGTATTAAGTTTTTATGAGATATTCCTTCGAAAGCCCGTCATCGTAGGGGGTTAAGATGATTTTAGAGACATGCAAAGATACGCAATGAGAATTATGTAACGATAAAATATGTGAGTTCCACTGAACAATATTTATATTAGTAGCATGACTAAATGTATTAAACCCATCTGTTGGTTTTTTATTATCTGATAACTGTTACTCAATTTTTAGCGGTAATTGATAAATTAACCAATCATTTTATTGTGACACATTTTATTAAATTTCATTAAAAAGAATTAGTAATTATCACAAACGAATGGTTTTGTAATTAGGTCATACCAATATGAACGCGTGCCTTGAACCAAATCGCAAAACTTCAAAGAAACCAGTGCTAATTTAATTTATGTGAAGAAATAATCGTTTCGATAATCCCAAGAATTATCATATCTTAGCTTCATCTAAATTCAATCATGTACTGAACACTCTCGTCTCGAGAGCATAAATTAAAATCCATTTTCACAACCAATTAAGATTCTACAGATCCAATTCGCACAAAAGAACGAAAATGACGAGAATTTCATACACGTTAAACATCTTTATATTCACATCAAGTATAACATAAACAAACACACACACACACACACATACACACACATACCCTAGCAATATATTATTGCTACAGAGCGATTTCAAGATATAAAACGTTAAATAGGCACAAAAAAAGCATACAAATTTCCGGCATCTTTACCCGCCTCCTCCATTTCACATGAATCATAATTGGGTGAACTACGCTTGAAAAATAGCAGAAAATAGATGGATGATGAACGGAACGAATAAAAAATGACATCACACACAAAAAAATAGAAAAGCTCAAAGTGGAAATGTTAAATTAATATTTCAAGTCTCGTCTTTCCGTATTATTTATTTTATTTTTTTTTTTTTTAGAAATTTAACAACAAAATGGAAATTGATTTTTTGTCAGTCTATGTGTTTTCGAGAGAAATGGAAATCGTGAAAATCCCGATTAAATTTATTTTGCTTTTATATAGCGTGAATAGATTTTCATCGGTTATTTTCTTCTTATTGATGGGTGCGCGATATGAGGATGAAAATTACCATTAGCGTTATAGATGATAAGCTTTAATCAATATCATCTTCTCGTACTTTAGGGGATATTAAAATGTCGCATTACGTTTGTGACAAACTGTATCAGAGGTAAACAATTGCTGGAACTTTGGAAGTATTTCATTGCTTCGCAGAGCCGCTAGTGTTAATTGATTATATTTGTACTACCTGGACACTTTCTTTTAGTGGCAGGACGGCCAATCCATTAAGTAGGTGCTTAACGTCTTGTACTTCAGATCTGTAAACAGGCTTTAAACTTATCATGTCTATAGATTACTTGGCACACCGAGCTTGTAAAAGATAGTTTCATTTTGAGTCTAAGTAGGATATTCCTCTGAGTACTTCCTAATACCTTATATGGTGAGAGTCTAATCTGTAACATTCTTGAATAGCCCCCTGTCACACCATTGTAAATTATTATGAGTATATTTTGTCACAAGTCCGCATCCTTCTCTTGACACCATTGCCAGGGAGTGGAATGGTTTTTTGGCGTTTTTATAGAGTCTTAGAACGTGAAAAGTTACTTCTATACGTTCATCAAAGTCAACTTCTAGATTTCTCACTGTTTTGGCCATTTTCAAGTTTCGACCGTTTACAAATATCATCGGAGTTCATTGAAGTTCAAGTCTCGAATTTCCTTGTACCAGAATAACAATTGCATCGAAGTCGTTGATCATACTAGACTAGAATAAATCCTTGAGGATATTCTTTGATGAATTGTTTAGTACCAGAATTATAGATGTCTCTTATTACTGCAAATCGATTCATAATGTTTTCTGGGAGATTAGAGACAGATAAACTTGTGATCACGGCCACGTGAGGTTATCAAATGCTCCGGCAATTCGAGTTTTGATAGTATTAGTTAGACGAACTATGGCCTCTTCTGTAGACATGCTACTGAATCCAACATTATAGGTCTGTAAGATTTAAACTTAAGTACATCTCTTATCACCAGGTTTCCTACTAACAATCATTTCAGCCGAATTCCACACCTTAGGAAAGTAACCATGACCCTTTAGTAGGACTCTAAAAACGCGTCTTCAGCAATCGTGGAGGCCCAACTACGGCTGATAGCGATCTCACGCTTAATCCAAGCTCAAATGACTCAGTTTCGTATGGTGTTTCATCCGACAACAGTTAGTTAAGCAACTCGAAACATGTATCCAAAAAACTGTGACAACTTCATTTGTCTTCGGACTAGTGTTTAAAGCTTTTGGGAGGTCTTAGTTTGCCGGAGGAAAATTTGAAACATCTAAGATCCATTAGATTAGAGTTCCACTAAGTATTGTTAACTACTCTTTTCTTTGGAATTGAAGGTCTCAAGAGCCAATTAAGCAAATAGACCCCAGTCAGTTATCATAATGGCAAATCTTGAAGTTCTGCGACTTGTGAGTGGCCTATTCTGTGGCAAGTTAGATAACTTTATCTGGTGACTCTGTGCGCACTAGATGTCAAATTTTCTCTCACAAACCACCCGGATATCAAGACAAAAAAGCCTACGGAGTTCCGGTTTGATGAAAACGTCATTGGGGTTCCCTGGTTATTCAATATGAAGAGGTTGTTAGACCTGATGTTGTTAGACCTGTGTTGACCTGATAAGGAACATTCCAATTTTGCACAGATGATACTCGAAGATTCACTGTATTCGGCGTATATTTATAGAACAACGTATATACGTAGAACGTACCATCTTCTGATAGAATATGTGCGTCGTGGTTTGTGATGGCCCCTTCTCTGTATGCAACTTCAGCAAGTGCTCACACTGCCTTCTTGCGGTTACCACTAGGATCTACTCTGTAACTGGGGTAGGCTAAGTATGCTAGGGCTGTGGTCCTTCCACAAAGGGCTGTGGTCCTTCTACAAACGGACTTTCAACATTGACCTCGAACTCAAAATTCGAATCAACGATTTAAAATTTGGAACATGGGATGTTTTCAGCTAAACCGCCCGGAGAAGCTCCATCAACTTTTCGCTCAGACATCTCTGTACAAGCTCGACCTAATTGCACTACGTACATCCAGTCGCCACGGATTTTTTTTGCCAAAACAATCGTTTACGCCAATTCGTAATAGATTTTAGATTCATAAACATCGTAAATAATAGAAATCGTTTTTGGCTTCCATTTACCTAGTAGCGCTATTCGCAATGAGTCTGGAGAGTTACATTTGTACACATAAACACCATCGTGACAGTGTGGTCATATTATTTATCGTACCTCTTAAATAGACAGACGTTATCCTCAAGGGATTAGCATCAAACTGATATCAATGTACAAATGAAACCCCCAACCGCTCCATCTCAAGATGAAGTGCAAAGTGTTATATCCTAGTTGGTGTAAGAAATTCTTTCACTTGGCATCGTAACTTGTCCACGTAGAGTCCTTCCATATTTTAACATCGATAGAAATCTTTACGAAGTATGCGTTTGATTTGCTAAATAGGTCGTAACCATGGCACAACATCACGTTCCGAGGTAATATAAAAAAAAAACTTCTTTAGGTAATTTTTTTCAAGTAATTCTTTTTGCGGGCTGCAAGGCCCACGCCTTCCAACTCTACGTTTTCTTTAAATACTTTTAGATCAGTGTAAAAATCAACAGGAATCGCAACACTATTAGATCATTATGTTTGATTCTATATTTCCGTTCTATATTTCTAGACTTCCGTATGCCCTGGTAATCGCATCCCGTTTGTAGACTGGAATTGTAATCTTTTGCTGGGTTTATTATTCGTTTTATCGTTGTATTTGCCTTTGTGTTTGTTGAAAACTTTGTCTTTGTTTTTGTCTTTTCCTTGGTCTTTGTCTTTGCTTTATCTTTGGCTTGATCTTTACAATAGATATTACTAAGCACGTAGAGGCCTCACACAGTGGCTCTGCCAGCTAGGTCTCAGGGAGATATGCTTGGGTCGTGGGGTTTTGAGGCTTGCGATGCTCCCGGCCTATACCGTGAAATGACAGACTATTTAATAATAATAAAAAAACGCAAATTAAACTGAAACTTAATCCGTCGCACGAAATTTGAGGAACGTTGTAAAGAAAATGATCACCGGGAGACCGTGTGAATTTTACGGTCACCCCGACCCGAAATAAAATTAGCCCTTCATTGTAATCAAAGTGAGACACGCAAAAGAATAAAAAAATGATAGGCGACAAAAAGAAAACAAAAATTAAAGAACTGAGGCCGAATACAATAGAAATCATCGAAAGAAGAAAACAAAATGGCCGCTTGGCGGGAAAATAAAACTCGAGGCGTAAATGAGCAAGAAATAAAATAACAAATAAACCAACAAACATAACGCCACGAGAATAACGGGGGAAAAGCGAGGGACCAACGCCCACCCGGGTCGTGTACAACCACCGTAATCGGTACTCGATCACAACAAAATTATATATAGCTAATAAAAATTTAAAAGGAAATGAAATAGTAAAAGGTTGAAATTTGAAATATTAAAGAAAAATGAAATAATTGTTGGGCGTCTTCCCGCCTTGCCGAAGATAAATACATTGGGCGATGTAACGCCAAAACCATAAATAAATAAACCAAAAATGGTGGGCGTCTTCCCGTTGTAACTGAAGATATGTATGCGGTTGGCCACGTTGTTGGCCACTCGTAATCTCCACCGATGCGGTTCAACCGTCAGTTACATTTGTGTGCCCTGATGGGCCTCCCGTGGTGGTGTCTTGTCTCACCGTTTACCTGGCCTCGACTGGTCGCCAGTAAATTATGTGGGCGTTGTCCCGCCACAACACGAACAACGAAAATTGCGAATAGCCACAATCGTCAAGGTTGAATTGCGTCACACTTGAATGGTATATAGCACCCGTAAATTATATATTTAAATTATAAGCTCGTAAATTTTGTGTGGCACTCGTAATTTGTATGCAGCACTCGTATATTAATAAAAAAAAAAATAATTCGGCACACTTTGATCTGTGAAAGGCTGCGCTGTTGGCCACCCGTTAAAATTGCGCACACACCCACCAAACAATGAAGAGTATTCGTTATAAGATGTAGCACCGTTGGCAGCGTGGTGAGCTTGGCCGATCCTTAATGAAATGCGAACGACCCTCGTCTCGGCCGCCCCTAATAAATTGAATTAGTAAAATACATCTTTTCAACGTAAATTTAGCGATTATATTGCCAATGAAATCACGAGCAACCCAACTTTAGGTTGTAACGGAAATCTAACCGCCTATTTCCTCACAACCACGAACAACTTTCTTGTTTTTTAATTTTCACTTTTTTCCTTTTTGTAGTTTATACGGCAATGTACTTGCATTACACCAAAAGAAAACCGATAATTAACACTACAAAAAAACTGAAATGCGGTTATAATCAATACTTTTTTATTTTCACAACCTTTTTATTAATTTTCTACTCATTACAGAATCCATTTTGTATTTATAATTTGGGAGAACACACTCCAAAAAACCTAGATGCTAACTCATCACAATCCAAAACGAGACTATTTTTACTTTTTTAGTCCCCAAAAAACTCAAATTCTTGCACCAAAACGAGAAATGTATACCAAAATATTTCTTTAGTGCCTCTCGTTCTCTTTCATATACTACATGCGTGGTTTGAAAAACAAAAAAAATCCACGTGACGCGCACCAAAAATAAAAAACGGGAAACACAAAAAATTATTCATCTACACCTTCTCTGGTCATACAGACGCGCACCAGACAGACGTTGGTCTCGCTTTTCCTATTCCTATCGCTTTCGACCATCTATTCGATTAAAATTTATTATTATATATATATTTTTTTTTTTGAAAATATAAAATTATAGGAACGAATTAAATCCTGTTAAGACCCTCAAGGTTGTCTTTGATTTTATCTTTGCCTTTGTGTTTGTATTTGTCTTATAGTGACAATGCTTTCTGTTCTTAAGTTTCTTGCATTTTTACGGCCCGTCGCCATTGTACCCCCGTGCTTTCCTGCGTTGTCTGAGTTTGCACTAGAAACAGCATCTCGTGCATCAATCTTGGGTGATTTTTTCACAATAACTAAAGGTATTTGGTTTCTCATTGCACCTATGGATGCGTGTCTAATCTAATTTTCTAACAACTGATCGTCTACACAATCACCACCTCAAAAACTTGTTACTTTATAGTTTTAATGTAATTGGATATTTCGTGATACTATAATTTGTCTCAGTAAGTTTCATACTTTTTGTTTGCTCTAACTGCTCGCGTTTCAAGAGAAACGATTTCTATATTTAGGTTCTCATGTCTCCATCGACATCGACAAGCATCTGTTTTTGAATCATTTAGATGTTTGTCATATTTCACCATTGCCGGGTTTCGAAGGATTTGTTGCTTAGGGCTGCCGCTTGGATTCACACAATACCGTAGTTATCATGGTAAAACTGTTAAAAATCCAATATAAATTATTTCATTAACAATTTGTCCATCGTTTTCATAGCCCGTACACTCTCTCACTCGCTCGAACAATCTCGGACGTAATAATCTAACTTCCCGCACCTGAAGCATCTTCTTATACTTATGTTACTTGGCTCTGCACTGGTCTCTATTGGCCAATGCCAGTCATGGTTCTTACTAGTATTGGTTCTCAAATTAAGTTTCAAAGGTCGTCCTTGACAGCACCGGTAAACGCATCCACTATTAGTCCAATCAACACATCTGCAGGTGATGTATCCGAAGGAGCCAAAATGAGTGCGTTGAGCTGCTCCCCTGCACCTCAAAAATTGTGCTGTACTGCCGCTTCCAACTGCACTTTAAATTCTCACATGTTATATTGCCTTCGAATACCGGAAGTTTTAAAGTTCCTTTTGAGTTTCTGGCTACTGGTACTGTTGAAAACTTCTTCCATTTTTCTTAATTTTATTTTTAAGTCCTGGATTTGCCAATAAAACACTCCGTATTTATGATACAAGTTTATCATTGTTTACTAATTTTACTTTTACTGCTCACTTTTAGTTTTCGCACTGTTTACTTTTTACTTTTTCTTCTTGAACATCGAGCTGTTCGAAACTACTCGATCTATTGTGTCTATGGATGAATGCGTATTGCAACTGTAAATCACTTAGCTGTTGTCTTCACCAACCATGAATATACCCCCCCCCCCCTATTCCAGTTACAATTGCCTTCTCCACTTCCACACTCCCGTTCACATATAATACTATTGTAATATCCCATCTCCCTTGTCCGTAACCATTGTATTGTGCCTCACACTGATTTTTTCGACTAAATTACTAGTTAAACCAAATTGTCTTTAGTATGTACTAGAGTCTGATAGCTGTCACTATCCGTGAAACGTACTGTGCTTAATATGCGTACTAAATTGTTAATTATCGCCCATCTATAATAAATATTTCGAAAATTCACAAACCTCAAGTTAAATTTGCGAATTAGGACAAAATTGTATTATATTGTGTTTTCTGCCATCTATTAATAACTGTTCGAACTATAATTAAATTAGTTTAGATACTGTTAAAGTTAGCCGAAAGTTTCCAGCCGAAAGATAATGCAGATAGTGTCTTGAATACAGCAAAAATCAGTTATGAACTCGAATTTAGGAGAATTTATGATCGGGTTACATCATTCGGGTGAAGGAGAAATTATTTCAGTTTATAGGAATTTAAAAATCGATAGGAGCGAGAGTATAAAGAGAGTTTAAAAATAGTCAAGACACTATCTGCTAACGGAAACTATCGGCTAACTTTAATAGGGTTTAGTTTAGTCAGTATTTTAGTCTAAATAATTGGTATCAGGCACTATATTCGTGGACAGGCTGTTGATAATAGATTCCTAGTTTCATGCAATCTTTTGGCCAAATTTGTAGAAGTTTGTATGATCGTCTTCCGCCCGTCTGTGGCACTATTCTGGCCTTCCTGGGAATAATGAATCGGGAAAACTATTTTCACAACATTTTTGTCCAAATTATTTTTTTGGCAGAATGAATAAGTTTAGTGCAAACATTTTCAAAACAAAGTTAATTGGGAAACTTTAGTTCCACAAAATTTTAATCAAAATTCGAGGACGTACGGCTAGGTCCGATTTTATTGCCCGGTTCATAGCATATAGCTTTATACCAGCCTTTACTGGCATGGAAAATGGGTCGCCCCATGAGTTTTATACTCCGACAGAGGGTCATATATGTGTTCCATTTCATCACAGATCGTAATCTGTAGATAAAATTTCCCTTTGCATCCTGCCCCTATCGGGGTTCGAACCTGGTACCTGCCGATCCAAACGCCAAAGATTTAACCCCTGTGCATTTGGTCAGTCATTTTCAATTATGTGTAAACTATAAAGGAAATGATTGTGTGTCGTTAGAAATTTAGTAAATGACACCCAATGGTACCAAAATTGTTGTTTAAACTTTTTTATCTTACATTTCCCATCCAATAACCTCAAAAATTTTAATAAAATTTCCTGTTGAACTAGCTTAAGCTGATCATGTTTCTTTCTACACTATATTTTTTGTTTCATTAAGTAGTAACCTCCTTATACGGGGCCAATATTTTTCCACAAACAAATTGATTAATTGATTCAATGAAGACTACGATCATGCATTCATAGTACAGGCATAGATGGCACAAAAAATACATTTGGCATAAACTTAATCAATGAAATTAGTGGAAGCAACGTGACTGCAGTCACGTCTCAATTCGATGCCTATTGTTTTCTATGTCTACCGTTTATGTTACTTCGCACGTATATAAATTTATGTCATTTCTATAACGATAAAATATGCATAATTCATTATTAGTATACGCATTTTTATGTCTTCATCAATGTTGCCAATTCCTTTAATTGCAAATTATTTGAAAACTATGCCAGAAGTTCGTTTTGTGGTGGTTTAGTATTGTAGATAAGTTAATAAAACAATATAAAAGTTTAGAGATCGCTTCAAGTCTATATAAGACCACATCTAATTAAAAAATTGAATATGATTCGAATATGAATTGAATATGAATTGAAAAAGAAATGAATATGAATTGAATATGAATTGAATACGAATTGAATATGAATTGAATATGCATTGAATATGAATTGAATATAAATTTAATATGGATTGAATATTAATTGAATATTAATTGAATATGAATTGAATATGAATTGAATATGAATTTAATATGATTTGAATATGGATTCAATATTAATTTAATATGAATTTAATGGATTGAATATGAATTTAATATGGATTGAATATGAATTGAATATTAATTGAATATGAATTTAATATGAATTGAATATGAATTAAATACGAATTGAGTATTAATTGAATACGAATTTAATATGGAGTGAATATTAATTGAATATTAATTGAATATGAATTGAATATGAATTTAATATGAATTGAATATGAATTGAATATGTATTAAATATGAATTTAATATGAATTGAATATTAATTGGATTTTAATTGAATATGAATTTAATATGAATTGATTATGATTTGAATATGAATTGAATATGAATTGAATATGAATATAAGATGAATTGAATATTAATTGAATAAGAATTAAATACGAATTGAATGTGAATTGAATATGAATTGAATATGAATTTAATATGGATTGAATATGGATTAATTAAAATATTAATTGAATATGGATTGAATATGAATTGAATATGAATTGAATATGAATTGAATATGAATTGAATATGAATTGAATATGAATTGAATATGAATTGAATATGAATTGAATAATGAATTGAATATGAATTGAATATGAATTGAATATGAATTGAATACGAATTGAATATGAATTGAATATGAATTGAATATGAATTGAATATGAATTGAATATGAATTGAATATGAATTGAATATGAATTGAATATGAATTGAATATGAATTGAATATGAATTAAATATGAATTGAATATGAATTGAATATGAATTGAATTTGAATTAAATACGAATTGAATATGAATTGAATATGAATTGAATATGAATTTAATATGGATTGAATATTCAATTCATATTCAATTCATATTCAATTCATATTCAATTCATATTCAATTCATATTCAATTCATATTCAATTCATATTCAATTCATATTCAATTCATATTCAATTCATATTTAATTCATATTCAATTCATATTCAATTCATATTCAATTCATATTCAATTCATATTCAATTCATATTCAATTCATATTCAATTCATATTCAATTCATATTCAATTCATGTTGTATTAGATTTAAGATTAGGAAGATCTTTTAGGGTTGTTTTGAGATATTTAGACAGTTTTACGCGAAATCTTGTTTTGTTTAATTTTCGATAGAAATAATGTTTTTATTCAATTAAGTTCGTTGCTTTTGTCTAAGGCCAGACATTATAAAAATTACACATGATAAAAGCGATTTGTCTAAAATTACGGATTTATCGGTTTATCTTATCGAGTTTAATGAATATATAATTTTTAAATAGACCGCTAAATTCTATTTTTAGTAAATTGCACTTGCGTCTAATTACTCTAATCTATCTATATATATGAGGGAAGAGATAACTAAATTGACAACTGTTTAATTAACTTTTAATTACCTGATATCGACAAAAAAAGTCCAAATTTAGTATATTTTCGTTCTCCACATAATTGCTATCACTGCATACCAAATTTGGTTTCGTAAACTGCAGATTTCTATCTGTCCTTTTTAATTAACAGAAAAACGTTTTTCCACACCCTAACTAAAATGTGTGATCGCCAAATCCATAATCACGATATTTTATTTGCTTACTTGCCGTTTGTTTGCTGATGTGAGGCACATGATATCGCCGTGTTTTTAGTGTAATAATTATACAAGTCATTCATTGATTAGCTTTGTATAAAAAAATGCCACTTAACAGAAATGTGACTGCATGCGAAATTTCCGTACTTGTGAACGTGAACATAATATATGGTTTTATCGTCGGCGTCTTATTTATTGCAAGTCTCAGTCTGTATGATTTATGATTCACTTTACCTAGTTTTAGTATCGCTAGTCGTCATGTGACAGTTAATCACTTAATCGAAAAACATGTTTTCATTAATTTAACTTTGTTTGTAAAATATTATAGTACTGTGTCATTCATTCATGGTGCAGTTGGACTAGAAAATAAACTGTCATATTTTATCAATTTTTATGTCGAAAAATTACTTTTCGACGCATTTGGTTTTCGTCTCACATGTCCACGACGATACTTAGTACTTAGTTTTTTATTAATTATTTTTTGCTACATAAAGTTATCATGTGGAACGAGACACAGAAGTTTGAGGGTCTCTTGACACTTGTTTGGCTCTGTTGGATCTACATACAAACTCAGCTTTATTTAATATTGAACGTATATTGACCGAATTTTGCGTATACATATTTCACTTTAAGCAAACCACTAAACGAAATGGTCAAGGTCAACTAGTTAGACTCCATTTTTAGGAATCACGTGAGATTTCCAAATAACTCATATAGTCCATATCTCTCCACGAAAGACAATTGGCAATAAATTCGATCCTGGCCACGGATTATTTAAAAATACCAATGAAAAAATCAATATTAAAGTGGTATTTGATAGGACAATAAAAACCAGCAGTGGCGTATCTCTAAATGATTGTTTAGCAGTCGGGCATACATAACAATCTAACTTGTACTGTAGACAGAGTACACACAATATCTACAAATTGTTCGGCGAGCGGAACAATCTCAATATATTCGTCACTTTGAGCCGAAAGAAAAAGCACAAAAACTCATCAGAAAGGCTTATGAAATGTGTGATTGTAAATGGATTCCTGTTTCAACAAGGAAACCGAAAATTCAACAAGGAAACCACTAGGATCTCTTTGAAAGAAACTACGAAGCAGTTTAAGCTCATTTCAATACTTCTTAATCCTGTAATTTATTCAGACTACACAGACTTCTAAAATCGCTCTAAAACCGCTCAAATTAGCTAAGACCTGTGAAAAGACCCTTATCATTCAAATCGTGTAATGAATCACTGGAGAAAATTTTTAATAAATATTCCTCTTTTCGAAAACTGTAAAGTCTAGTGCGCTGCATGTATCGATTTAATGACAAAACTTCAACGCACAATGTTTTGTAAGCATGAACAAAATTAGTTTTACAAAGGAAACTTGATGGACCGACACGTCAAAGGAAAAAAAAGTAAACAAGAATAGCAACCTCAAATCATTAATTTCTTTCCTCGATGGTTTCGCCACTGATCAAGTTGGTGACCATTTGAGGAACATTCTACCTCCAACTAGAAAATACGCACACTGGTTCTTTTTTCTGTTTTCAATTCCTAACAAAAATATTAGATAACAAACGGAAAATTCAAATCGAAAGAGGCAGTTCTTGAATTTCTAGGAATGCTTTAAGGGATTTGTTCGTAGTCCTCTTACATTTTGATAGGGTCACGTTTTTGGAGAAGGAGTTCATTCTGTAAATCAACAAACAATTTCCTGTACAAAAGTGCAAACAGCCCACGATTCAAGAGACACTGATAAATCACACATTGGTTCAAGTACCGTAAAGAGATGCGACGTGGTCATTAAACCGTGATATATATTTCTGCATTCAACTGAGTTGTAATGGTCAATTGAGGCGTTTTTAAGGACGGGGTTAGACTTGATGTTGACTGACGTTAACTTGAAGCCTTTTACTTTTTTCAAATATTGAAAACGATTATGAACTAAAAGATTGTAAATTAAATTTGCAATAATATCCGTCCAGATCAGTTTCCCAAATTTTATACGGAAATGACGTATTTCGCCAAAAAACTTTTTTTTCAACAAAAATTCGGACCTGTACTGCCCAGACGAATTAATTGATAGGACTGAACCTTCATACTTAAGCTTTTGTTAGACCCCAGCAGCAATTGCTAGGTCTACCGGAAGTGACAGCTTCGAATAGTACCTTTTACTTTTTTTGAAAATTTTCTACCTCATTTACGAGAAAAACGACTAAGGCCCTTTTCCAATTACCGACTTATTTGTGGACTCCGACTTATTCAAATAAGTCACCTCGCGATGAGACTTATTTGAATAAGTATGACTACACAGAAATATCTCCAAAAATATGTCTTGACTAAATGTAATACATACAGTTTTTTTTTTCAAATCTAGTAGCAACGACCAATATGTCAAGAAAATTTTTTCTTCCATATAATAGAAATTGCGATTTGTTTTTTGTTATTACGTCACAAATAAGTTGGTACAATGAATTCGAACAAATTGACTGACTTATTCAAGATGGCGTCAAATAAGTCAATAAGTCTGAAATAAGTCGGTAATTGGAAAAGAGCCTAAGACCTAAAGAATTTTAAATTAAATTTTCCAATATATATCGATTGAAAAAAATCTGTTTTTTTGGTAGAGTAATTATGAAAATTTTAACCTCGTGCGCTTGTGGTGTCGTGCAGACTAAATGTTGTTGGTTCCCTAAAGGCCAGACGGATCGACCGATCGGGATGAAACTTTATACTTAATCGGTTTCCACAAATTGGGATATCCCGGTGATTTGTGATCGAGATTGGTCATTTTGTTTCAACCAAAATTTAGTTCAGATAATTTGTTTAAATTTCACTCGTGACGAATTTTGATCAAAAAACTTTATTCGTCGAAATTCGGCATCTTTACAGTCCAGGCGGATTGTCTATTCAGAATCAAACTTCTTACTAATCCTTTTTAAATAAATTGGAAGATCCATGGGAAATGTGATGGACATCTCTTCCGGAACTGGCAGCTACCGTCGGAGCTTTTTCAATTTTTGCAGTGTATTAAATTTTCAACAAGGGTTGACCTTGCTGGTTTAAGCAGGATTCGACAACATATTCACCTTTCCATTTTTTAAGATTAAATTACTGAAAAACTATTTTCTAGTACTACACCAAAATTATCTCGTCGTGGAACAGACCGCTCCTTTTGCCCGAGATATTTTTAGGAACTATAATTACAGATCAAGCTACTTTTCCAAAGCTTGTAAATAAAATAATTTGTTCCAAATTTATTCTTAAAATTTACTTTACAAATAAAAAACCTCTTAACGAGGTAAATGTTTGAGTGACGAAAGCCGAATTCAATTCACAAAATTTCTGATATCAAATTTGTGCCGAAAAAAACAATTGCATTCGATTTGTCAACGATTTTTCGGAATGTTAATGCATTCAGCGCGTTGTTGTTGAACATTCCGAAAAATCGTTAGCAATCGTTATTCTTGACAGCTAGAAAGCAAAATGTAAACAAACGCGCCGAATGCACTAACATTCCGAAAAAATCGTTGACAAATCGAATGCAATTGTTTTTTTCGGCACAAATTTGATATCAGAAATTTTGTGAATTGAATTCGGCTTTCGTCACTCAAACATTTACCTCGTTAAGAGGTTTTTTATTTGATATCAATGATTTTGGCACGGGCAAATTGAAGATGAATTGAATTGCGATTCGTTTTATTGTTGTCAGTCAAAATAGTTCATACACACACTCGATAGCACACAAGTGGCCGCTACGTGTTAGTGTGCCTTAAGTCGTATTCATACGACGGATAAAATCCGGGATAATTCAACAATTTTTTTGCATGTTTCTTGCATGGGAGGAGTGGTAAGATCTATTTTTTTAAAGAAACCATCATAAAGATTAAAAAAGTATCGATTTTATGCAAGGAGATTGTTCAATGTTTTTGGTGATTTTTTCGATCACATCAATTTGTCAGTTTTTTCATTTTTTTTGTTATGAAAAAAGAGTCACTGGTAAAAATTCTCTTAGCAATGATAATAATATGATGTATTTATATTTGTTTCATTGTAATACGTTGATTCACTATCATTATGGACCGATATTATTGTGCATTTGAGCCAAAAAATGAAATTTTGCAAAAAATTAAGGTGGCTTTTAAGTTATGGAGGTCAATATCTAAAATATACGAGTTTTCTGGGACAAACGGTTGATGTCATATTGTAGGTGAGATTTGTGGCTAATAATCCTGAAAATATGAACCAAAAGTCTTGGGCTCATTTTTTAGCAATTTGGCCGAATGTGGCCGGCCGATTTCGCATTTTTCAGTTTTTTGGCCAAAATGACCTTCCAACCTAATTTTTTGAATTCTTTTTTTTGCTATTTGATAGCTGGCGTCAATACCTTTCCAACGATATGCATATGTCTAGGGTATGTCGAATAGATTCAGCACTGTGGACGTGGCAAAATGGCCAAAAATGGCCGTTCAGCGGCCGGGCGCGGCCAACATGGCGGCCAAATCAAAAAGTTGTAGAACAAAAGTTGCTTAGTTTTTTAAGTACTACAACCCCTGAAAATATGAGATCAAATAAAAGAGGTACGGACAAACAAACATATATACCAAAGCAAGATTATTTGGTGACGTCATAGAAAAATTTAAAATTGTCATAACTTTGGCCAAAATCATTCGTTTTGGACGTTTGAGGTGTCGTTGAATTAGTATTGACGTCTACAATCATAATTTGCCAGTTAGAAAATAATTGGGCCTATTTTGGGGCAGTTATACCCGAAAAACTGATTTTTTGGGGCAATTTTCGGAAGGTCATATCTCCACTCAATGTTGGTAGAAATTCATGTTTTTATACATTATTTAGGTTTATTTTTCAAGGCCTTTCCAATGGTATATAACATGATCCTGGCGGCCTCAAAGGGAAAAAGTTCGAAACTTGCTGTATAATATACTTCGTTCGACTTCCAGCACAGTAGGTGCTTTCGTCACTCGTTTGGACTGCCGTCCAAAGTGATTTAGAATCTTAAATAACACTTTTCGATTATGGTTTTACTTAGTGATTCTCAATTTGGTTCTCGGCCACCTTAAAGCGTTTTACTTTATTAATAAAAATTTTATTTAATTTCTGCATATTTTTTTTTAATTTATTCTATTTCAAAAATTTAATTATTGAGTTGCTAAATTTTTATTGAGCCACACTTGTTTAATCATTAGGCGGCAAAAGTTTGCTTAACTTAGCTTAAGAAAGCGCCACTTGACATTTCTCATATTATTTAGGTCAGATTAAATATGTTTAGTATCTCAGTGGCGCCTTAGTATCTTACAAAATTTAATTTTAGTAGCTCAATTTTATTCTAGTATCTGATTAAATTTAATTGTTTCCCAGTTCAAACAGAAATTTAGCCTAATTTTGGTTTTTTACTCAAATGTAAAACTTTGTTACCCTTATTGTTCAATTATTTTTATTAATTGATTTTAGTTTTTAATTAAATAATTTTATTTTTTTGTTGCTTAGTAGTTTTAAACATTTTTCTATTCAAATACATAAATCAATTGTTCAATTTCTTTTGTTGCCCAATGAATTTAATTATGAAATTCAAACAATATGCCACAATGTTACTTATTAGCACTATCACTTATTAAAGCATTTTTTGTTTTTTGGGATTCTTAAATTACACTGTTGGTGTTGCTCAATTTGAATCGATGTAAGCTAGTGAGTAATTATAACTCGGCCGTTTGGATCCGATTTTTGACTGCATGTTTGAAGTTGAAATAATATCCAAATGAGAGTAGGTTTTTGCTCAAATTTAATATCATTCACTGATATTTTACCATATTCAGTTGTAAACAATAAGTTTTTGTTTTTATGTCAATAAAATCTAATTGACTGTTAGCTCTATTGACCTTTTTCTATATCTTGTTGTTTCATTTTTTGTAATGCGTTGTCTGTAGTTTCCTCTGTAGACTAAATTTAATTTTGGTTCCTCACCTTTATTACCAGTTTCTTGGTTATTTAACATGGCTCTAGAAGCATGCAAATGGAAGTTTAGTTAAGTTTAGTAATTATTAAACTTTGTTACTTCTTTTTGCTCAATTATTTTCCTTAAATGGTTTTATTGTTATTTTTTAGTAAATCAAAATTATCATTTTTTTCTCAGTAATTATGTTAATGTCCATTTATTTTATTCAAACATGCACATTTCTGTACAGTTGCTCATTTTTTTTTTTTGGTCTTCAATCAATTTATTGTGAAATTGATCAATATGCGGCAATGTTTCTACAAACGCGCTTTTACTGATGAAAGCTTTTCAGGTTTTGTTGGATTTTGCACTATCGGTGTTGCTCAATTTGAACTGGTGTAGGCCTATGAGTAAGCATCACTCGGCTTTATGCGTCAGGTTTCTGATTGCAGGTATCCATGAAGTTTAAGTAATATCCAAATGATTAAATTATCCATAGTAAAATATAAACGTTTTTAATTAGATCTAGTTTTTGCTCAATTTTAATACTCGAATTTATTGTTCACTTTTTCATCCTTTTTATTCTCAAATTATTTGATCAAAATTATTTAATAAATTTTTATTTTTATGTCGCGTAATAAATTTTTATTTTTAATACGTTCTCTATAATTTTCAATTTGGCCATTGTGAAATAGCACTTGCAAACTTGCATTTTATCTGATTAAAATGTTCAGCTCTCAATTTTTCTCTAGTACTTGACTAAACTTAATTTTAGTTGCTCAGTTTTATTCCCAGTTTCTCGGTTCTATGATTCATTTCAAATTTGGCCAAGTAGGTTCAAGTGTAAATTTAGTTTAATTTAGTAACTGCTGGACTTCGTTACATTCATATCTTTTGTTGCTCAAGTATTTTTATTAAATAATGTTATCGTTGATGTTTAATTTAGTTAAATTATTTTGTTATTCAGAAGTTTTAAACTTTATATCTTTCTACTTAAATACATAAATTTTTTTGAGTTGCCCAATTTTTTTGTTGCTCAATGAATATATTTGTGAAATTCAAACAATATGCCACAATGTTTATTCAATAGCACTATGACTGTTTGAAGCATTTCTTTTTTTTGGGTCTCTTAAATTACACTGTCTGTGTTGCTAAATATGAATCGGTGCCGGCTGGTAAGTAAGCATCACTCGGCTGTTTGAACCCGAATTCTGATTGCATATTTGAAGTTTAAATAATATTGAAATGATTTAATTAGAGTATATTACAAAAGCTTTTATTTAGATCTAGCTTTTGCTCAGATTTTTGCTTTTATATTCTGTGATAATATATTCTGTGATAAACTCAAATCGGATTGTTGTATTGTGACTAGCATTGTAGCATTTTACCTGCAATTAAAATTGCTCAGTTATTCCCAGTTTCTGAGTTTTAGGATCGATCTCAAATTTGTACAAGTAGGATCAAATGAAAATTTAGTTTAATTTAATAACTACTAGAGTGCTGTTGCTCAATTATTAAATAATTTTATCGTTGGTTTTCAGTTAAGTAAATTTTTTCAGTGATTTTGGACTTTAAATTTATTTTTAATTTGGTGAGTTGCTCAATGAATATAATTGTGAAATTCAAACAATATGCGTCAATATTTCTACAAACGCACTATTACAGATTAAAGCATTTTTTCGGTGTTGCTCAATTTGTATCGATGTCCTCTTACTGATTTTATGTTTGAAGTTTAAGTAATATCCAAATCCTTGATTAGTTTGAATTTTGCTGAATTATATAATAATATTATTTAGATCAAGTTTTTGTAAAAAATTTACGCAAACCCGTCAAAATTATCTTTCAATGCTTTCTATTTAATTCTTAAGTTTAACGTATTTTGTCGTAAACAATAAATAATAACATAAATATTGATATGTCAATAAAATTGAGTTGTTTGTAGTTCCATTGACATTTTTCTTTATCTTGTTGTTTCATTTTTTATAGTAATGTGTGCTCTGTAATTTTCCTTTTACTCATTGTGGAATTGCACTTGTTTACGTCGCTCGCTATTGTTTAAAAAAGAAAGACATTTACTTATTAAGATAAAGAGTAATCAAGCAAACGTAACAATATTATTGTAGTAGCTCAATATATATTTTAGATGGACGAAACGATATATTTTTTATAAAATGACAAACTTTAATATTAATGACATTTAATATTTTTGGAAATGCTAAATTTGACCAGAAAAAAATTGGTTGACTTACAGCACGAGAAGGAATGGCCACTCATAAAACATAGATGTACAGTACAAGAGAGATTACTGTTCTTATATATGTTGTACAATTAACCATAAATCTTTCATTTCTCGCCTCTGCTGAGCAATTAATTACATTAAAATGTTCATGTTCCACGCCGTTCTTATATAGACGATAATTAATTTCGTTGAATTGGATAACACCAATATTCTGTGTTTTCTAGACTATAGATAAAATATCGTCATTTGCGTACTTTGCACCTTGCATACACGGAACATCGTCGTTGAGTGCCATAAAAAGTGAGTCACACGTTTTGACCAAATTTGTGATTTTCCGTGACGACTGCATTTGCTTCCTGTACGTTGTTACGATAAAAAATATTTTTTTTTAGAAAATACCTGCGCTACTTTTAATCGTTTAGCAGACGATAAGAAATTTGATTTAACTTTTTAATGATTTTTGTACTCGTTCGTTATTTTATTTGCGATACGATTTTATCTAAAGAGTCGGGGCGCGGCAAGGAACTAAAATTAAATTAAATTTAAAAGCGGGAAATTCTTTATAATACGATTTTTAATTTTTTTACTTTTTTATTATCTCTCTCGTTTCAGATTTATGTGACATTATTTAAACCACTTCGTGTCTCTAGGCATCAATTTAAAAAGGTATTAAATTGTATGAAAATGGTTAGATCATTAAAATACCAAGAAGTGTATGCACAAGAGAAGGTGACAAAAGTGGATAGTTTATCATTGGTGCTGTCAGGAAAGTAAGTAATTTTAACGATTTTTTTATTCTTACATTTGATTAGTTAAGAACGGCTAAAGGGAATTGGATTGGTCCAAAAAATACAGTTTAGCAAATTTATCCGAAAATCTAACTTTAACATAAGTTGCAGTTTCTTCCTCCTCCTCCTCGTCCTTGCAGATACTATAGAAGTTACTAGATTACAAGATACTACATTTTAAATCCATCATTAATCCTCGACCATTCTTCACAATAATACGAAAGCGCCTCTTTTTACCTCTACTTGGCATACGGTTCATTACTGTTGACCGAGACAAACTGCGATACTGGGAACGTTCTAAATCGTTTGTGACTCTTGTGCCACTTGAAGAAATTGAGCGGCAAAGCATTTTTATATTTCCTAGCAAACAGTCAGGTCCGTCTCTTACGGGTTGAGTCCTAATCCACATCTGCTGGCAAATTTTGTTTCTAGTTTATTATAATTCTGCATAACCTCCTCAAATGTGTTTAACTATTTCGCTGAGTCAGCTATCGCTATATATGTCGTCTGCATAGATGACCGGAATAATGAGAAAAGATGAAATGATGCCTCCTTGTGGTGTACAGTTTACCTTAATTTCCATCCGAGACAACGACTTCTGTCTATTTCCAGGACTATATATCAGCTTTATACCTTTTTAAAATTCCTCCAGCTATGGATAAATAATCTTCGTATTGTTCTAAATTCCAGTTCGGTTGCTATTATCTCTTGTATATGGCCAAATGTGGCCACTTTTTCTTAATTTTAAGACATTGGCCATAAACTTACCAGCTGATGCACCAACTTTTCAAAAAGTTGAACATTTTTCTTTGGAGCACTTCAACCAGCTTCTACCTATTGTTTTGATTATTGCGTGTACTGATGGATCCATGTTTCATCAACCGTTATGGAAAAAAATCACTAGGATTACGTTGAAACATCTTCAAACATTTCTTAGAAGTCGTCATTCAATTCAGTTTTTGAACATTTATTGACAAACGGCAACAGATCTTGTTAACAGCTTTTCATATTCAATTTTTCGTATTTCTTGTCGTGTATACACAACATCCAAATTGTGTGATGTGCGTTCGCATCACATTCACATCCTTTCAGCTCCTCTATGCAATCCGGTCGAACTTCATTTTCTCTGGCCATATACGCTGTTATCAACCAGATTTTGTAGTCACTATGCTCTAGGTAGGCCCCGGTTATGTCTTTAGTATTTGATTCTTGGGTCTAGAATAAAAGACTTGACAAGACGGCTTTGATACTATTAAAGTTAGCCGAAAGTTTCCAGCCGAAAGATCAAAAAATCGATAATGCAGATAGTGTCATCGCTTTCTCAGCCGAAAGTACATAAATACGTCATCGTTGATCAACATTCTTCAGCCGAAAGTTATCAGCCGAATAATTATTTCAACAACACATCAACAGAAACCAGTTTGAATGTTTTAGTATGCGAAGGTTGTTGTAAAACCTAATTCTATTTAAACTTGAGAAATACAAATGTTTAGATCAATCAATTATAATTTGAAAAGCAATATTGTTAACCTTGCTCCAAATAAACATAAAGTAAGGTGGGCATGCCACTATGGCCAAATGCATTGAATGATCTGTCCTTCTAAGTTAGCATGCCTTGTCATTGATGCCACTATAATCACTTGATAGGCCATTGTGCTGGTCAACTTCCGCCTAACTGTGGAGACAAAATTGAATTAGTATAATTGCCCCCCCCCCCCCCCCCGTATACGAAACGAAATTAACCAGTTAATGTAACCTGTTAACGAAATTCTTATGAGGATACGGGGGTGTAATTTGAAAAAAAAATCCATAGTTCAATTTCTTAATTCGCATTGACGTAACTATAGCCATTTGATAGGCCCTAGTGCCTGCTAAAAACAGTAGAATTTTCAAGAAATTCTGATGGGGATACGGGGGTGTAATTTGACAAGACTTCAATAGTTCAATTTCTGAAAAATTCATAGAATGACCTGGCACTCTTGTTTAACATTAATTCACATTGATGCTACTATCAATATTTGATAGGCCCTAATGCCTCTTAACAACAGTCCAATTTTGAAGAAACTCTGAATGTTGTTAAAAGGCATTAGGGCCTATCAAATTGTCATAGTGGCATCAATGCGAATTAAGAAATTGAACTATGGATTTTTTTTTTCAAATTACACCCCCGTATCCTCATCAGAATTTCTTCAAAATTGAAGAAAAAACTGTTATTGTAATATCAACTTGAAGTAGTAAATAATATGAAGGAAGAAATAATTTTTCTTAAATATCGGCTGGTAACTTTCGGGTGAAATATATTGATCAACATTGTTTTATTTTTCTTTTCGGCTATCAAACCAAAGGTACAATCTGCATTATATTTTTTTTTTTATTTTCGGCTGTCAACTTTTGGCTTCACAAGGTACGGCTTTGCTGTATTGCTAAATCCACGTACCGCCTGTTCTGCCCTCTTTGAATCCATCAAGTGTTGCTCATCAGGAACCTGTGAGAAAAAAAAATGTTCAACCCTTCTATTTATTCCGATGGTATCTCTTCGTTGGAGTGTCACCCAAAAGCGCTCTCTCCTGAATCGTGCTGGTTTCCCACTTCTCAGGGTCCATGCCTTCAATGTTCCCATAAACTCTATATATATACTTGCAAGACAGTCTGGATATTTTTTATTGATTACCATAATTCAATAGTTAAGAACCATAGTGGAATCTATCCCGTTAAGCCTCCCCCTATTTGATGGCCTTCCAATTTATTTGTCGCAAGATAAAGATTGTTAACTTTAATAATATCTAAGATTCTTAACACCCTATTTAGCAGTCGGCATCCACTCACAAAAATGCTGGCGAGGGAACATCTAGGCTAGCTGTAAGGATCTTTTTATTATTTGATCCAGTCTCTAAGTGATTTACACACAACCAGAAGGCCCGCTCTATATGCAAACAGAGCTGCTATCAGAGAATTTCTCATATTGATTTATAACGATGTGATAACGATGTGACGATAATGGTCAACAATCTTCAAGAATTTTGATAAGCGTGAAAGCGCTACGTTTACTCTAGTTGCTTTGTTACTGAAGTTCTTAATGTGTTCCTTTAAAAAGAATCTCGGAATCATTCATAATCGTCCACGTATTTGATACAAAAAACGTTAATGGTCGGTTTTATTCTCTCGTAATTGCACGCAGCCTCACAGTGATATAGGGTTAGTTCCAAGTCGGCATGCTAAAAATTTAATACTGTCAACAGAATGGTTTAAATTTTTTTAAATGTAAAAACTTTATCGCGCGTTTGAATTAGAGTTTGAAGCGATTGACGATGCTAGGACATACGCGTGATCTATGCCCATAGTACAGGCGCTTAAAACATCGCCAAATAATTCGGTTTTTCGCCGCATCGGACTTCATTCTCGCCTCTAGTTTCAGATCGCCCTCTTCTCTACTGGAACCTGAGTTTCAGATAGAATGCTACTGAACTTTCTCTTGGTGCAGCAGACCTCGTCTGCTTTCTTCAGTTGTTTCTTTCTTCAGTTTGTAACTGTCATACAGAAATTTCCATAAAAAATGCTTCCAACCCAGCAGTATTCTTATCGTTTTCTCTAGCGCAAGAAAAATACTGTCTTTCTGTTTCTTCTAAATGCAGATCACCAAAGTCTTTCAGGCCACCCGTTTTCTTTAAATTTTTCAATACATCCAATTACTTTATTCCGCAGTTATTTTTAACGAATGCTTCCTTCACACCACACTAGAGTTGTTTTAAGTGTATGTTTCCGGTGGGTCTCTCTCCTGTTTCTGAAAATAAATTTTTTTTAGTTTCGTGCTCACCTCGTATTGGGTGATCCACACTTTCCAAGTTTCACTATATTTTCCTTTAAATAATATACGATTACTACGCAATGTTTTATTTAATTAAATTACGATGAACGAGCAGAAGATGCTTCGTTGTAGTGATGTACCTTGTCTATAATAATTTGAACATTTAGATTAGCTCATCAGCCCTCACCACAGTCGTATCAAACTTGTTTTTCTGACTTTGAGTTCTCCTGAAATTGTTTCTAAGCTACTGAATTATCCTAGATGCCCTTTACTCGCGTCTGCCGAAAAAGTTTCCAATTCTTCACTACTGCCCAGCTAGCCTTCATTATGAACGATCTCCAGTCCGTCAGCCATCCGTATACAAGACAAAATCCAAATTTGTCATCTTCACATTCCGACGGAACGGAACGGATCTAAGGCTTTGTCTCGTTAATTTGAGATAAGATGGCGACAAAAGCCTGTTGTACTTTTCACCAATTTATAAGAGTGTCCACATTAGCCCTATCCAACTACCACTTGTTGCGGATATTAAACTCTTCATTGAAACATTTAGTTGCAGTTATTTTCAATCTGGAACTTTTCTTGTTCCTTATTGGGCGATTCCTTCTGAGACCTCTGCTTTTTGTACGGAGAGTTTCCAGGCGAAATCCATACAAATCCCTCCACTTTCCCAGAGTGCTCCGTTTTCTGTGCTCGTAATATTACAAAATATTTTTATACATTTAAAAAAATTGTTGCGTGAATGATTTCTACGATAACTGTGAAATTCTGTGAATTAAAAATCTCGGCGTTGTCGTCAAACTGGTGCCAAATCGAGGACACTCTGGGAAAACGGGAGGACTAAAAATGTTGGGCTCTGCAATAGAAAGATTCGAAAGCAAATATATGTTACATTGAACTGAAACGAGTATTGGCCTTACTAGCAGTAGCGGATGGAATTAGAGAGTAGGTTTTGAAAGAGCTTCTACCATTGTAAGACGCAGTTCGAGCACGAACATTATGTCTATGATCTAAAGTATTTAAAGAGGGTGTAATAGACACATCGTGTATCATACGTACGACGCCATTATAAATTCTATCTTCTATTCTAGTTGGTTTATAACATCTTGAAACGCCCGATGAACCGAAGTAAAAAATTTGCGTCGTTTGGAACATGCTTTATAAAATATTGAAAATTTGCCAGCGGAAAATAAGAGGTTACGCTACCCGCTAACTTTTTATTCATTTTGGTAATCCAGAGGCATAAAATCTTAATAGTGTTGTTAAATTGACAAACTTATTGACCTCGGAATTTTGAAATTTTATTATGTTCCATCTTCTCCGCCATTTCTTAACGAATTATGATGAAAATTATTTAGTAGTATTGGATAAAAATTTTAAAGTGGGGTTTGAACAAAATTGTAAAAAAGGACCTGTTCATACTGGACTAAATGTTTCCATTTCATAAACAATCCTTAGGATATTTAGTTTCTGGATTGCGCCATAAATTTAAGGTGTAGTTATGTGAAATTTTTTGAATTATTGACCAGAAACTGAAATCAACTTGCATCAAGGAGAAACGCGAAAACTTTTAGCGAAAGTTCTAACCTATAAATTTCCGCCAAATTTCCCAGACTATTTGTGGTAGCAGTAAGACCTTCACTATAAGAAAAACAACCGTACTTATTTGTTACCTGTGGAAGTTTTGTGATACTCTCAAAAACTGTGAATAGTGAAAATTCTACCCGTTAAGTTTACTCCAAATTTCCTTGTAGTCTCACTATGACGTATGCTATCAGAAAATCTATAGATAATAGTCATAATCTGAAACTTTCTTACTTTTGCCACAAAACATCAAAATCTTACTTAGCGAATTCTAAATTATAACCTCCCTTAATTTTTTTATAGGATTCGCAAATTTCCAATCCAAAACTCAAATGTAACCCTGAACAACTATACTTTTATATTTACCTATAAAGAAGTGGGTGATAAAGGGCTATCATTAACTCATTTCAGAAGCTTGCGCAAAATACATATTAGAACTACAACGTACCTACGATGCAAAATTCACAATTATTGATGAAGGATTAGCCGAGCTCTCTCCAGGATAATCAAATATAGGAATATCCATCAAAATGCATCTTAGTATCCTTTTAATATTGTAGAATGGACAGGTACCTTCATCTAAAATTAAACGTGTTAAAACAAAAATGAATAAACAAAAGACAAAGGGAATGATACGACGAGTATTCTAAAACGAAAACAAAAGAGCGACACGACGAATACAAGCAAAGCAGAACAAACAAATTTATTTTAACATAAATAAGTTTTACATTCATTCAGTTTGTTCATACCAGCAGCGTTAGCAAGTCGCTGCACTAGAAGTACAACATACTGAAATCCCCACATACACCGTCCGCCATTACACATTTTGGATAATATTGGGTATACAAATAAGTCTCCGCCGTGACAAAAGATGGTGTCATCAGTAAATTATGGTTAAGGCGGCGATTGATGTATAAATTTTGTCTGACAGACATAAATAATAATCGCTCTGATTGGTTGATTGGTTGAGTGTCTGCAATATTTGCTCAATTTTCTATAAGATTTGACGGCAGTAAGAACGTCAAAGTGAGAACAAAAGAATACATATTCTAAAATAAAAAAAAAATCGAAAAGAACAAAAATAAAACCACTTTTTAGGTTGCCTGCTTTATAAAATTTCAAATAATGTCCATACGACAAAATTTTATACATGTATCGCTTAAGTGTGAATTTCGTTTTTATCGTATAAGACAAAAGGTGGACATTTTGTGGTGTTTTATCACCACTGGTGATAAAAAGTATGATATAAAGAAATTGTCGTAGCTTCGTCCATGAATGAATTGTATGATTATGGATGAATTATGTCACGTCGAATATAGATGCGAATGAAAAAGAGCACAATATCATCCATATCGTTTTCACTTAATATAAAAAACAATTTTTTTATATTAAGTGAAAATATAAAGTCGTTTGTGTCAAAAATGTTTATCGTCATTATATAACTTAATATTTTCGCCATCAAATAATTTTTTATATAGTGCAATTATTAATTATAAATTAAAGAAGAATTAAAACAATAAAACATTAATAGTGATCGACATTAATATTTTTATTGTTGTGAATTGTAATTTGCTGTGGAAAATAGTGTAAGTTCAACCAAATGTGTTCAGCAAAAAGCAAAAATACAACATTTTGCATCATTTTGTTGGTATATCACACGCATGAAAATCACTTCATATAAAATATTCATATAACTAAAACAGAAATGTCAAATTATCACTTTTACTTCATTATTCCCCCTCAAAATTCATTTTGCTTGGTAGTGGTTGTAGACAATGTAGACTACTTTGTTTTGAATTTTATCACAAAAAAAACTCTCCACTAGTGATATAAATTGGTGATAAATATGAGCGATTATTATTTATGTCTAAAATTTCTACATGAATCACCGCCTTTTAAATTGTCCGTGTGAAGTTGGACATCTGTCAACAACATAACCTTAAAATATTAGCGATTTTGGATCATCCAAAATCAATCTAGCAACTAGATTTCATCATAAATCGTTGAAAAATGGTTCATGGAACCTTATAAAGGTTCTTTATTTCCGAGGTCGATCAGTTTGTGAATTTAAGGACACTTTTCAGGTTTGAGGACGCTGGAGTACCAAAATGAACAAAAAATTCCTGCTGCTTATAAAATAATAACAGAACTACTTTTATGTGGTTGAGTTGCCACCTGCGGCAAGTACCGAAATCTCTTCTTTTCCGCTGGCTTATAATGCATATAGTAATCCCCCTAAACATTGACTTTCCCGTTTGAAGACTGCATATATATCTTATTCCTACAATAGATCGTTGGAAATATGCAAAAAAAAATTTCGACGTGTCAATAGGTCCATTAGTTACAGGTGCAACATAGTGTCAAACTAGTTTTTGGGTGAAATGACAAGAATGGAATTTAGTGTTAAACCCGACTCTCTGCGGTCTACCCTATCTACCCTGTTCGAATACATCGTTAGAAACTGAGGACGATTTTATACTGAGTCCCCCATCTGTCCGGTTACCAGCACGTTATAATTAACACCTTAGCTCAGTAGTTCATTCATTTTAGTGCTGCTTCCGTGTTCCACTGTTGGCAGAAAATCAGGTTACAAATATAGATCGGCCACTAAAATACCATCTGTTTCATTGCTCCATTTTAAGTTTTACAAATGATGATGAAATGATGAAGTAAAAATTTGGGATCAGGGATGATGAAATAAATTTATTCATTGGGGAATACGAGTAATGTTGCTCGCCATGTGTTTCTTCCGATTGTGCTTTATTACAAATTGTATTATTTCGATTAAAATTTTTGTAATAGACCAGATAGTTAAGTAAAAATATTTATTGATAAGCTTATATAATTTATTATTACCCTTTAATTGAAGATTATAAAGAGTGTTTCATCTGCTGGTTGGTGTTGTTTTTAAGCTCAAAAAAATATTGCTTTGTCTCTCACCGCAGCCCGAAAATTTTTTGACAAATGAAAACTCAAAACTTTGCTATTTATATACATGTGTGTATATACTTGTCTATCGCTGTTCTGTATTCGTATTGCGTATTGTAGTAAATCAATTGCTTGACTCCGATTGGATTCCAACTCGTGACCTTTTGGTTGATAACACTGATTATGTCCACCTTAACCACTCGACCACCAAAAGTTATACGTGTGTAGAGTAGAATTCGTACCGCTATACCTCAGCTTAAACCCGTACGCCCCAAACAGACATATCCTATGCAGTATCGCTTCCGTCTATCGTCTTTTACGACTTTCCTTGAACCTCCATGGCTTTCTAGTACTCCTCTATTACTTCTTTTCGCCTCGTGGAATTCTACAGCCATAATAATGGTCTAATTCACAAACTGTATGTAAGCTAGTAACTGTAAAATTTCCGATACGAATACTGAAATGGTATTCAGAAAATGTAAGTCGACTCTATCGAAAAGAAAGATTTGTTAAGCAAAGTTGTTGTAAAGTTACATATCAAGATTTCAATAGTGAACAACTCAAAAACTTGTCATTTTGTGAATCGGATTTCGCATATATTTGTTGTAATCAATATCATATATATATATACCAACAAAAGTTCAAGCTAATGCCAATTGTAGTTTTTGAGCTATTAGATAAAATTTATTAGATATTTTTTTTACTTTTCTTATACCTATACGCCTAAAGGTTGATAATGAAATGTATACACGTACAGTCAAAACAAATAGTTTGTCTGCGATATACACAGAAAAATATTGATCTTAATGTATACAAACGAATGTCGCCAACTGTTCTAAAATGTTGTTTGACAGCTGTACAAATGTACAATACATTCTTATTTTTATTTATTTGTTAATTAGCGAGTTATGTCAATATTTGAGTACCGCCATTGAATTTGACAGAATATTTTAAAATGTATTTTAAAATAAAATGCCGGGCCATTTAAATCACCTCGCAGAAAATCTTTATATTTGCCACGCTGTTTCTGTTGCGTCTCCGATATATCTTTTCCGCTCGCGATGTTACTCTCTTCTACGGTTCTCTTTGTACATTCGCCGTCGTAAATCTTCTACGTTTTATCTAAGGCCTCTCCCCATTTGATTAATCCGTTGACTGAACTCGTTTTCTTACTGACTTATCTTATTACCAATCCTTTCTCTGCCTCTTCACATCTCAACTCCAACAGCACTTCTTCATCTCAACTCCAACGGACGCTACATTAGCACGGCTCTCCATCGCGGTTTTTTGCATGGCGCTCTCTCTTTAACGATCATCATAATCGTCCTGGAATCTTCTCGTCTATCTAGGGATAGCCCATGGATCATTTTTCTTGGTAAGCCAATTCGTTTCTCGCTTTCACTGGCTGCAAAATCTCTTCATGCAGTTTTGCACTATACTATCTTGAACTGAGCAAGTGCCTCTGGTTATAGTTTTTCTTGAATCCTCTGTGGTTCTCCGTATTCTCGCTCTCTGTTCATGTCGCCAGTTTTTATGTTGCATTCCTCTGGAAGTTTTGCCATCGAATGACTGAGGTTTCAAATCTTCTTTCAAGCTCCCTGAAATAACGTCCTGTGCAGTCTGTTGAGTTTTCTTATAGTTGTGTACAGATCGAATCTCTACGAACTTCTCTAATCTAACTTTCAAACTCCTGCCTGATTTTCATCTCCCCCGAAGTTTGATGTCTCAGTTCTTGAATTTGCTGTTCTTGAGCCTGTATAAATTGATTCAGTTTCCCACTCTGTACGGTATGTTGTTTGTCCAACTCGGCTGGATCAGCTTACTGATTATCTTGCTTCACCAATTTGGCATTTAGCTTGTCTAGTTTAGAATCTATTTTCTCAACCTGAAGCAGCACGGAATTCATTATGTCTCCCATATCATGTGCAGGTTTCGTGTGCTCGGTAGTAAGCACGTGTTTGCATAAAAATTGTTGATTTTGCTTCACACATTGATCCGATCTCCTCACTTTTTAACTGATTTTTGGTAGAAAATCTTTGATATTCTGACGATCCAACGAGGGGAGCTGGTGACGGTGATCGTGATCGATCTGCAAATTCACAACTATATTCTCAGGCTTCCTCCTCCCATCTGTCATCGGTTGCAGCCTGGGCAATAACTCTTGCCTGCTTCCTTTGGCAGAAAGCACGCGACTAAACTCATTATATGGCTGGTACTTGTAAAACCCCACATCTGACGATAAATATTACGAATTTTGGGAATTTCAATATATACGGATTCTTCAAAAAAAAAAACACAGTGTTTAAATTACAAATTTAATTTACACCAACACCTATAATTTCGGAAATTTTGGGATCATTTCTTATACAACTCACTTGTTCACTTTAAACTAGTCACCATTATTTCACTTTTTCTTTTCACACTGTTTATTTTTTACTTCTTTACCTGTACTTGGTTAAATTGCACTTGTGTCTGCTGAATAATAATTGCTTAATAAAATTTTGAACCCCGACTGGATTCGAACTCCCGACCTTTGGCTTATACACCTTAATCACTCAGCCACTGAGTGGTTTATGTGTATAGATTATAATTCGTAACAATATTCTACCATTATAAAGTGGTATATAAGTTTCAAATTGGTATACGTTATCTGTTGATCTTTCTTTTAATTCTCCACTTGACTCCCTTTTAATTCTCCACTTGATTAAAATTATTTCCCATTTAGCATCTAACAAAATTCTTACGAAATATAAATAAATTCTTATAATTTTTTTGTTTTATTTACATTTCAGATTAGTGGTATCACAAAACCAAAGAGCTTTACACATAGTATTTCCACATCAGTTCCTAGATTCACCGGAATGGTTTGGTGTATCAACTGATGATTATTTTCAGGTAAATATTAATCCACATATTAGTTTAATATTAAATTTTAGAATATGTAACTTTGTATTTCGCATAAACCACAAAATCGTAATGTAATTGCTGTACATACACTGAGCTACATTGTACCTTGATACTCTTTCATGCTCTGCTCCCATCACCCGATAACAATCTAGAAATTATATTAGATAATAAATTTAAATGGATTGCAATTTCTAAGTACATACATTGTTGTGAGCTGCCATTGGAAAATGTACAGGGTGGGCAGTCTAGAGGTTATTTTATTGCAGTTTTGAAAAAAAATTGTCGGTGGCCCACCCTATAAATGCAACCTTTTCTATACTACATGCATGGGTGGTAGTAGGAATACGTGTGGTTGGTGAAAATTAAATTACTTTGTAGTAAAAACTAAATTCTATCGTTTGTGTTGAAAAGGAAGCAAATAAAAATATAATTTTCATTTTGATTTGAATTTAGTAGAAAATTGGTTTATATTTAATGTAGAATGAGGTTATAACGAGTGTGGTGAAATCGGAGCAAAAGCTCAAATAAATTTGAATCGATATATCAAAATCTGAGCTTGGTCTATTTAAGCTTCATTGAAACGGAACCTTCAATTGAAATTTCAAGAATTTAAAGGCACATGCTTTTTAAGACCATATCCATTTACAAAAAACTGCCTGATGAAACAACATCAATCGTTTAATGTAATTCCCGAATAATTCAATAAATATATCAATTTTTTTTATTATTGTTACACAAAACTGAAAGCTCTGTAATTTACATTTGCCTATTGCAGCGCTTAGAATATTGCAACTAATGCTATGTGCCTCAGGTCAATTTTTTCGACTAAATTATGAACTAAACTAGATTGCTCAGTAATTTACAATAAACATGCATAGGTGGCAGTAGCAGCAACAAAACAAGCTTTGCTTAACTATTCAAAATACTAAATTGTTGACTTTTCGTAGATAAAAGAAATATTAAATTAAATCAAAATAATGGAAGATGATTTGAAAGTTGCATTATTTGCAAATGTTATTATAAACTACAAAATGTTTAAAAATAAAAAAAAATTCATGTAAAAATTTGTACACAATACACATTTGCATTAAATACCAAATAATGACATTTGACAACTAAATTGAAAGTTACCAGCGAGGAAACTTTTCATTTGTAACCTGACGGAGAATAGCGTAAGTTCACCTTAAAAAGCTTTGTTCATAATTTAGCAGAAAAATCGACCTAAGGCACATAGCATAAATATGCTAATCATACATATCGCAAATTGTAACATGTATCAAGTCTGGTGGTTCTTTCACCACGCGTAACTGGTAAATAACATTAAACGTGGTTCGTTTTCAAATCGACACCCATGTTGTTTACCGCAATTCTTGATAAACAACATGTTTACAAAAGTGAACAAACAAAAGACAACGGGGACAGTACGACTCGAGGAGTATTCCAAAGCGAAAACAAAAGAGCGACACGACGAGTACCTTCAAAGCAAAACGAACAAATTTATTTTAACAAAAATAAATTTTACATTAGATGATTCCACATTGGATATCAAAGAAACGATTTTTTTCGTTTCTTTCCCCGTTTCTATATGATATAGGTTTTCATTGCGACTTAACTAACGTGAAGTTCTTTCGGAAAAAAATATTTGATGTAAATCAAAAATATTTGATTGAAATCAATTTTCTACGTTCTTTGGGACACAAAAATGACAGATAGATTTGATTTAAATCAAATTGTAATTTTTTGAAGGATTTGATATTTTTTCAATTTGATCGACACTACCACCACCAAACATATTAGTGCGCAATTTTTATAATTTGCTATTTAAGTATTTTTTTTTTTGTTGTGTCCAAATGTGTTTTGTGTAAATTAATATATTAAACAAATTAATAACCATATTTAGTATTAATTGTTACATATAAACTTGTTTATGCCAAATTTTTTTTTTCAAGAAACACGTTGCCTGTGTTGCACAAGTGCGCTTAAACAAAATATGCATAAGAAAACCAACAACAAAAGATGATCGTTTACGCGCTGTTAACCTACACACTGCCAAGAAGAAGAACAACAAAAAAATTTACGTTCTTTCGCAACTGGAAAAATTTGATTTATTTTTTTTACCGAAAGAACTTCACATAAATTTTCGGTGAAATCACACTAACACAAACATAAGAGAAATAAAAAATATTTCAAGGCCATTTTTGACTCATTTTAGTTTAAATTTTATTTTCGAGAGAACCAGCCATGCTACACACAATTTTGGTTTCTGGATTCAAACTACTGCGCAACAGATTTTAATTTTTAATTTAAACCCTTATTTTAAATTAAATCATTAAATTTTTTTGTCTTGTTTTGTTCTGTTCTCTCAAAAATAAAATTTAAACAAAAATCTACATCTCAAAAATGTCTTTAAATTTTTTTATTTTCATTTCAATTTTTTCCATTTAGGATTCACGGACAACAATTTTATTACGCAGCTGCGACATAAAATTTTTGTCCGTGAATCCGAAATGAAAAAAATTGAAATGAAAATAAAAAAAATTAAGGACACTTTTGAGATGTAGATTTTTGTTTAAATTTTATTTTTGAGAGAACAGAATAAAACAAGACAAAAAAATTTAATGATTTAATTAATATATGATGATTTAATTAATATATTAATAAATAAGGGTTTAAATTAAAAATTAAAATCTGTTGCGCAGTAGTTTGAATCCAGAAACCAAAATTGTTTGTAGCATGGCTGAACAGAACAAAACAAAATAAAATACACACATATATACATTATCTATTACGACTAGTTGGCCTTGAAAAAATAAAAAACCAATAATATCGCATTCAGTTCGTTCATACGAGCCGCGTAAGCAAGTCGCTGTACAACTAGTACAACATATTGAAATCGAACCCACCATGCCTCACCTACGCTGGCCGCTATTAAACATTTCGGATAATATCGGGTGTACAAATAAGTCTCCGCCGTTCGACAAAATATAGTGCCACCAGTTAGCTATGGTTAAAATTGCCCGATGTGAAGTTGAACGTCTGTCAACAACATAACCTTAAAATATTAGCGATTTTGTATCAGCATCTAATATTTTTTTTCTTGTGAAAATGTCGAGTTTTGAGTCGAATAAGTATCATTTGTGCGAACTTTATATTTACTTCTTTAATTTGAAGAAATCTGCAGCAGATGGTGAGGTTGCCCAAGTGGGAGAAGTTGTCGAGAGTGGTTTTAAAAGTTTAAGAACGGTGAATTGGATGTCGAAGGCAAAGAACGTAGCGGAAGGTCGAAAGTGCATGAACACGCGGGATTGGAAGCATTATTTGATGTAGATTGATAGCAAATACAAGAAGAACTTGCGTGAGGAGCGACACAACAAGCAATTTTACATCGTTTAAAATTATTGGGAATGATTCAAAAGCAAGGAAATTGGGTTTCATATGAACTGAAGCCGAGAAATGTTGAACACCGATTTTTTCATTTTAAATGCTGCTTGCCAGGCACTTATCGAAAGGGTTTTTTCATCGTATAGTATGATAACCCCAAAAAGAAGAAATCTTGGGGGCCATTTGGCCATGTTTCAACATCGCCAACCAAGCCGAATATTGACGAAAAAAACCTCATGTCGTGTATTTGTTGAAATCAGTTTGTTATTGTGTATCATGAGTTGCTAAATGTGAACGAAACTGGTGAACAGTGAACGTTTTATTGTGCATTCAAACATGTATAGGTTCAAAGGGATTTTCCAAACTAAATTATGTGCTAGCATGAAAAAATAAAACCATCGTGATTAATGAATTAAATGAGAGCGTATTAACCAAGCCGTGACACCCAAGCAGTAACAACAATAACTGTATTGGCCAACATTTGACACACACAATGACGATAGCGCACCACAAGGGAATATAAAACAACCGGTCACTCGAGTACCATCGCGAAAAATCGTAACAACAACACCACGTGGAAATAACAGCTGCAATGCGGCTGCAATTAAAACTTTTTTTTAAATTTATTTTTTTTATGTATGTTGTAAATAAATGTTTCATTTAGTCGAAACACCACAAAACTTGAACACTTGTGAACAACATTCACAGCGGCGCACATGGTGCATTGAACATCACCACCATGCCCACTTTCGTCTTCTTCCATCTTCCATGTCAACTGTCGCTTTTCTCTTGTGTGGTTCATTCAAATTCGATGTCGATGAGTTAGTAAAACCCATCTACCTCCATAGTGACGCAATTTCCATATTAAAAGCATGGGACCTGTTATAAAATTGGTCTGCAAATACGACACCGTCGGAAAACACGTTGTCGTAAAATCCGATCCGTGGTGGATATCCGTATTATGAAACATGTATTTTTACTGTTAAACTTGAAAATTTTTAAATAATTAAATAAAATATGAACTACGATCTATTTTCCGTATGTGTATACTACAATATCCGTCACCTAACTAGCAGTCGAATTAGACATTAGATTTCTGTCGTAAAATCCGCGTTACTCGGATTTTTATTTCATAATAGCAATTTCCGCGGCATATCGTATTTTTTAGTTTCATAATATGAATATCCGACGCGAGACGGATTTTACGACGTCGGAAAAGTTTCGTATAGAGGCCCAATACTCGAAACTTCAGGGTTACTTTGTTCCATGAGTCTCACTAGTTTCTTGTTTTGTACAATCTTCCGGCCATTTTCGATCAACTAGCTACACAATTAATAACGAGTGGTTAGACACTCAAAGCAACGGAAATTTCTCGAAATCATAGCACTTTTCCAAGTAGACTGGGAAACAGTCACCTGTGATCGTCAAACTCTTACTTACGCCAGGCACAGAGGCCGACCAGGCAAAAACTGAGAGTTCAAAAGAGTTCGGGCTATTCACTGAGCTCATGCACCTCTTAAAGTGCACATTGAACACGAACGGCTTTCTTCCGAATATCTTTCGGTGTATCAACCAACCATCAATCAAGCGATCGTGCTATCATCTTCACTAGCGGTTCAAATATTGCAACCAAATATTCTAATTGTATATAAATCGCAAATGTAACATCTCGCAATCACAGCGCAATTAATGGCATAATTCTAAATCTGCACCCGGTTGTTGTACCATGTATATTTTGGTACGGATTTTGGTCGAAAATTAAGACTGAATATTGGGAATTTTACTGTTGTTTTATTTACGTACTAGATCTACAACATTAAGGGGTATATCCTTTATCCGGACCAGAAATATGGTTGCTATATTAAATTTGCCAGGCCAATCCTTACATCTTTTGTAAATAAAATTTTTTTTTGCGATTGTAAAGTAGAATACATAAAAAGACTGCGACCTCGGAAAATGCGTAGCAGTCTTTTTCTACTTTATAATCGCAAAACAAATTTAATTTAAAAAAAATGTGTCAATTGGCATGGCAAAATAAATCTAGTAACCATATTTCTGATCGCAAATAATTAACTTGCGACCGGATAGAGGATATGCCCCTAAATCATACTATTGTTAGATACAAACATCGGAACAATTTAGAATTTACATCTATTACGTAAGTGAAACAATAGTAAAACTTCTAACTTTTGAGTCTCAATTTTCGACCAAAAATTTGGCCCCTGGTAAACAACATTAAACGTGACCCGTTTTCAAATCGCCATCCATGATGCTTACCGCAATTCTTGATAAACAATATGTTTACAAAAATGAACAAACAAGAGACAACGGGACCGATACGACGAATATCCCAAAATGAAAACAAAAGCGTTACACGACGAATTCAAACAAAGTAAAACAAGCAAAATTATTTTAACAAAAATAAATTTTACATTCAGTTCGTCCGCATCAGGCTGACAAGGCAAAGCGCTCACTTGCACTCGCTCATACCTCACCCAAGCCATCCGCCATTACACAATGCTAATGAAGTTTATCCAAACTAATCGAAAAAATACAACGACAACAAACTTATTGCAATAGCATTGGTGTACGTAAACATTCAGGCGAATTTTTATTGTTTAATTTAAAAGAGATGTGATTTTTTAATGGGCCTTAGGTACATTTCAAAATCATTCTAAGTATTTTCTTAGCATTTAGCAGGAACCGTAGTTATATTGACTGACTACTGAAAAAAAAGGGAGTGTCCCAAGCAAGTTACATATTATTACAATGTACCTTAGGCCTCATTAAAAAGTCACATTTTTAAATCTTACGGAACAACCTATCAGACGCATTAGAACTTATGGTAAATGCTTAGAAAATAATTAGAATGGCTTTGGAAAGCACCAAAGGTTCATAAAAATCACAATTTTAAATCTCATGGAACATCCTGTCAGACCCATTAGTGTACGGGAAAACTCGACGCCGTCAATTTCTCGTTGTTCACAAGAAATTGGAAGTCAGAAAGCTTCACTTTGGTGAAGTTTGCCTCGGCACTTGTGTTTGCACCCGTATAAAATCTAAGTGCACCAGGTAGTTAAAGTAAACTTCTCTGGGCCAGTTGGAAGTTGGCCCAAATTTCGCCAATAAAATCATATTAAGCGACGAGGCCCATTTTTGAATGAAGGGATATGTTAACAAGCAAAATTGTCGGATTTTTTGCGACCAATCCACACGAGGTAGATTCCGAGAATGTCACTGTTTGGTGCGAATTTTTGTGTGGTGGAATCTTCGGTTCGTTCTTCCAAAACGAAACTGGCTTTGTCATAACCGTAAACGGCGAGTGTTACAGATCGATGAAAATTAACTTCTTGTGGCCTCTACTGGATGATATGGATACCGACGACGCAATAGGACGGTGCTACGTCCCATACAGGGCATGCCACGATAGGCTTTCTGTACGAACTATTTGAGAGTATTGTTATCTCGCGCTTCTTTGACGTGTTGACGTGCAGTAGTTACCGCGACGTGCAATTTAACGCTTTTAGCTTCTTTATTTGGGGCGTTTTTAAATCTCAGGTCTATGCAAATAAATCGCAAGCAATTGATTTGAGGGCATCAATTGCTCAACATAACAAACACCATTCAGCCACAATTATGCAACAAATTCATCGAAAATTGGACTTCAAAAATACGTGCCACCAAGCAAAGTATTTCAAGTAAAAAAAACGTTCATTGGATATCTCACACACAACGTGCTTTTACATTTAAAATTCGAGCATTTTTATTGAAAGTTCCTTTAATAGCGAGAGTTTAGCTCACATCTGTGTGGGAGGAGGGATTTTACAAAAGATGGCGTAACTAGTGTTAAATCACATCGGGCCATCTTTGTAACTATATTCATGTTAAAGCGTCATCATTTATTTTCCTCTAAAAATCTCAGTATGTGTCATTTCGCTAAAGTATAAGCAACACATTTTTTCCTTCTCTTAACATGTCAACTTTTGTGCCAACCAAACACAATTTACGGGAAGCGCTGCTTTTTTGTTTTAATTTGAAGAAAATTGCAGCTGATGGACATCAATTACTGTGTGAATGGAGATCAGTAAAGTTTTAAGACGCTGAGTTGGAGGCGGGATTGAAGCTCGCTGAAACTAACCGAGTGACTCAACAAGCGAAACAAAACCGTCTCAAGCCCAAAATAAGGAAATTGGGTTCCGTGTGAATTCAAGCCAAGAGAAGCCCGGTTATGCATTGACTTCAACCGTCAAAACGAATAGTCGGAGTTACTCCTCGATGCAATTAAGCCGAGCATTAAGGCTGAAACGCCCACAATATGCTTTAGACATGACAAAGTGATTTTTCAACACGACAGCGCTCAGCCACATGTTGCAAGAGTCACCAACGAAGTTTTGGTGGCGGTTCAATGTGATGCCTTACCCCACTCGCCATATTCACCAGACATTGCCCCTCCCGACTTGTTCCGGTCGATGAGACATGGCCTGGTCGAGTAGCTCTTCACTGCTTGCGAAAAAGCTATTAATTGGGTCGATTCTTGGATCGCCTCAAAACATTAGTACGCACGTATGCTGCCTGAAAAATGGAAGAAAAAAACCTCAAAAGTTATTTGTGCCCCCAATAAATTCATCGGATTTAAAAAGCGACAAAAGCGACATCTACTTAAATTTCACTCACAGTTTGGTTGGAGCTATGTACTGCGACTGCAGCAGCATGACAACGAGGTGCTGCGGAAGCTACTGGATTGCGCCAATGGACCAAAGTGCCTAAAAAGAACAAAGCCTTTAGAATTAGTTGTTCCTTGAGCCGCTTAAATCAAAGGACTAGCAGAGCTGGGATGAACCGATAGGTCTCATCCCATAAAAATAGACTACTAAAATAATAAAACAGTTACTAGAAAATCTATATGATTAGTTGTAATATTATACAGAAATAAAGATTGCTTAAAAAAAAAAAAAAAACGTTTGGTTAAGCAGATCTTGTGCCGGCTCACAGATTAAGATTTAGCTTTAACAAAATCATAATTTACTTGCTCTGGTATTTCAGACATTTTATGTATCTATGACGTTACCATGTGTCCGAATCACAATTGCAGTTATAGCACACAAACATGTCCGTAATCTAAGCATTTAAAGCACCTAGTAGCGCCTTATTCCTCACATATCGTACCGAATATCCATCCAATTGGAATTTTGCCTTGCTAAGTATCTTTTCCCACCAGGCTGCTGGAAAGCGCTTGCTAAAGCTACTTCTGTTACATTGTACCCGCCTTCTTCGTATGCTCTAATAAAAGATCTCTCTCTCTCTCTCTCTTGGAGATCTTTTGGACTCAACTGCCTTCATTTTTTCAGATTGGTCTGTCTCTGATATTCGGGGCGCCTTTATATAATTTTGAGAATTAACCTGGGGAGCAACCTAGGTATTCTAATTTGGTTATGTTTACAAGTTTCTTTTGCTGGATTCTCTTCGTGTTTTCTTTTCCTTTCCGCCTTTTCCTTAGTAAGAAGTTTCCGCTGTTTTAGATTTTTGGTTTAGAGAAACTCTATCCATGAGAGTTATTTCGTTAATTTCCAGAGTCTGCTAATAGTTCTCTCGAATGTGATCAACACATCACCGTACCCTTCTTCGAAGATCTGCCAAATTTGCCATTGTTGTGATAAATTTGCAGTTGGTTTATCTCGACTGTTTGAAGCCTGTTTGCTCACTCCTCTCCGCCGGCACTGGGTTCCCCTTCTCTACGCCGTAACTTCATTCTCTTTTATTGTGCCCATCGCACCTCGTTGAACTTTACGCGAAATCTTCGTACTTCAGAAATTATCATGCATTGCGCGCACAAAATTTTTTTAAAATTCATGCTCGCATAAAAGACAACGGTAATTTTTCCAAACCATTATCAAAGTAAAAACTAATTACTGCTAGTTGTATGTAGCTTATAAGACACTTGAAAATCTTTAACACTTGAGCGAGATAAGATATCGTAAGGGTTATATGAAACCAATAAATCTAATTGAATTAGACATTAAAACTAATATTGTTCAATTTGAGCGCCTATCTCAAAGATGTCAAATAATGATGAACAACACAACAGTGGCGTCATATCATAAGAAATCTAATCTTTGTGGGTGAGTGTGTATGTATATGATAAGAACCCTAACGAATTATTAAGAAATTGGCAGACGAAAGTTTATTTTACTAACATAATGCACATAACGCCCTTTTTACTTTTTATCAATTCACAAAAATGTTAGAAATCAAGGATTTTCATTCTTATCGCCCCTTTCATGTTGTGGACTGTACGCGGCACATTCACACAAAGTTGATCAATAATTTTTTACCTCATTAATCTATCCATTGCTAATTTGTATTTATTTTTCGTGCTAACAAAGGATTAAGCTTATCTCAATCAATATTTACCTTGGGCTAAACATGTTTCGTGCCTAGTCGGAGTAGATAAGAAGTCGTCTTCGCCACTCGCGCACGGACAACGCATTGGGAAAAATGTTTTGTTCGCCAATTGGAAAATCACGCTGTATGCGAATATTCAAGGCTGCTGATTTAAATTGTGACCAAAAATGTTACAAATTTTTGACATCTGACTCAGCTGTACATGACCTTTGATGTGCATTGCGGTGTGCACTTAATTCGCGGCCAAATATTAAATTTAACGTGACTAGACTCTTTTATGGTTCTCAAAGTCATTCTGCGCGATATCAAGGCATAAAGTTAATCGGGCATTTTATCTTTTGTGATAGTAAATATTGAATGAACCGAAACATATGACCGCGAAAAAAAATGTACGGTTATTAAATTTATCCAGAAAGTAGAAACACCTGGTTATTGTGTAAATATTGGTGTGGCCTTATGTTATCAGTATACGTAAGCGGCTTAATTACTCGCAAATTTTTATCAAATGTACTTGAGACTGATTATTAAACATAATATAAAATAAGGCTATCTCAATTACAGGTATAATTTGCAACATCAGGTACATAATAATTTGTTTCGTAAGTATGATTGGGTATATTGTAATCAATAAATTGGACGAAAAACAAAAAAAAAATACATAAAAATACGCCCGGAGGTCACGTCGGACCAAACCAAATTTGTATAATTATTCTGATTTATGAGATTTGGCCATTAAGGGCCGTTTAGGAAAATAAATTGAAGTTTTGCCCACCTATTATCGGCATGTTTTCAAGTTCACACCAAATTATTATGAATCCAGAGGGGTTTTTCGTTTTGCTTAAATATTTTCGAGGTCATTAAATAGAAATAACTTTGATTGTGTACAAGTATGGATAGAATGTTGGGCTCCACTTGTTCTTGACTAGCAGAACCCAAATTGACATACAAATAATTTTAGGCTCTATGACCAAACCAGTTGCTCCATTACAAAATTTTAGGTATTTGATTAGTTTATCATGAGTGCATGTGTATGTTGCTTGTACTGCTTTTTGCGTTCTAATTTCGGGTTTTGTCCGATTTTCTATTTGAGTTCTGCTGGTTTTCAAGCCTTTAATTTTCCAACAGTTTTTAAATCATTTTTTGATATGGGTTTTGCTAACTTCACTCCAACTCCGCCCATCTTCCTTTACTGGACCTTGAATTTAATGTGATTATATTGGCGCTAGATAAAAGAACAAAAGCAACGTGTTTCTTTTTTATCCATGCTAACCAAGCAGTGAATCTGGAATAGTGATTAAAACAGGTGGTTGATTTAAATCAAGCGGGTTACTAAAAGAAAAGCTACGCGTAATACATTCATTTGACACATTTACCCCCTTACCGTGAGCAACATTCATGAACTATTTTTCTGTATGCTTAATTACCTGATGGGGACCTGAATACGGAGCTTGTAAAACTGTTGTAAATCAGTCCACAGAAAAACTTAATGACACGTCTTCAACCCTTTATTAACGAAACACTTAACGATTGAATGTCCTGAAGGTGGAGTAGATTTGAATTCAATCAAATGATCACTGATTTGCTTCACAAATTTTGCTGTAGTACCGTTATTGAAAACTGACTAGGTACCCAGATTGTACTTCCATAGTACGATGGTGCGCATAAAATATTAGTCCAATCTGTGCATTCATGATTAATGTGAAGTTAGCACAGAAAGTCAATCCAGGAACTATATATAAATTATTGCATCAGACAACACTGAAGTTCATGCCTGAATGTGTTGAACAGAACACACTCTTAATTTTATACCGCATTGTTCCACTATTTTAATAACTTTGATATTGACTTAAATATAATTTGAAATTTAAATTTATGATAATTACAATTTGACATTTATTTCCTTTATGAATTTAAGTTACTCGGTGTATATTCCATAATGCAATAAAGAATTTATGTCGAGTCTGCACTATGATGCATTCTTGGTATAGATGGTTGACTCGCTGGTGATTTACTAAGTATTTAAACATATGTCTCAACCAAACACAAATAATTATTTTTATTTGTAGATGTGCCAAGGTTGAGGGTCATTCCGGCAGGGTTGACTCAAACAGGATAATTTGCTAATTGGTCTTTTCGTCAGACCAAATTGTGTTTTAAGTGTAACCACTCGAACTATTGCGTCCCCGGGATATAATTGTACTATACACAACAAATTAACCATTTCGAAGGTGGCGTATCATTCATCGTCAAATTGTTTGTTTTGGTCTTCCACTTATATCTCTGCTGAAGTGAAAGTAAATATTCAATTTTCCAGCGTCGCAGAAAGTGTTGGCCCATTTGCTGTAAATGTACCTATCGTTATAATGTATTTTATTTTAAATGTGGGAAGTCCACCTCTGGCGTCGGCGATAACGAATGTACAATTAAAAAGGGGCCCGATGTCAAGGCCTGTTCGATTGACACAATAGCCATGAGTTCATCATTCCCTCTATTTGAACTAACAGTGTAAGTAAAATGTGGGGAAGCTGGTGGAATAAAATGCTACCATGTATCCTTTTCTGCTGAATGTTTCTGGTATTCCCCATGACACCATGATTCTGCTAATCTCATTCGATTCCCTTGCCGCACCAACAAAGTTTGATCCATTTTCGCTATAAATCGGCTTACATATATCACGTCTAGGTTGGAATCGTCTTAATACAGCGATGAAACAATCGGTTGATAGATCCGTTGCCAACTCCAAAAGTACAGCCTTGCTTCCCATACATACGAACACCGCCAGGTAACTTTTGGTTTGTTTGGCACCTTTATATGGACCAGCATAATCAACACCTGTTTCCAAGAATGGTCTCAAAAAGGTAACCCTGCACGCAGGTAGGTTAGGTTAGGCCCATTGTGACACCACAGGATCCTATCTTCCCTCTACTCTGAAACGCTATATAAGTAGCTGAAACCATCCAGAGCTACTTATATAGCGTAAATTATCCCGCACACCACAGTTCGCGAGTTCCGAAAGGCTGTCCATACCGTACACACTAGGAAATGATCAAAATAACCAACACTAGATAAAGCTTAGGAGATACCAATTGGGGCACCTTCACCTTGTCGGTATTTACCCAGGTAAAGATCATGATTTTCTCCGTTGAATAACTACATGACTTTTAGGCGAATTTTAAAATCGCTTCGACTCAGTGATTAAATTCTTCAATTTTTTCGGAAAATTCAAAAATTATTTCGGGATACTAGTGTGGTAATGAGTAATTTATTAATTTTCGCCTTTTTCGACCATCTTGACAGTATTTACCCCGGTAAAGATTTGTTCCTCATGTTTTATACAAACAAGCAAGTTTTGTTTTGTTTTCTGGTTTATTTTATTTCATTGATAAGAAAAAATATCAGGTCACACACAATTCATTGTTCAATAATAATCATTGTACATTGCTATTATGCAAATAAAAACAAATAAAATAAAAGTAAATAAAATTGAGGAAAATATCTTAAAAATTATGAACTATTGGCTCATGTGACATAGTTGACACTGGGTTTGAGTAAGACTGTGTTCATGGCAGATTGGTTTTTTGCAACAACCACATATTTTTCTTGCGGATCGCTTCTTTTTGCGTTCACCGTAGCACATAAAGCATTGGCTTTTATACGTTAATCGACCGGATGCGTCTCGATCAAATAATTGGTCTGGTGTAAACAAACTATTACTAGGCCCTTGTAATTGTTCAATTGGTAGGCCTAGAACGCATTGTATTGCACTTCTGGTAGCATAATGGCTTACAACTCTTGGAAGTAGAGTTCTCTTTTTTATTAGTGGGATGCAAAGGTTTCCACTCAGATCTTCTAAAAAATTTCGCCGACGACTAGTTTTTACAGTATGTTTTTTGGACGGGTTATTTGTAATATGAATTATATAAGTTGCTATAGTGCCGCTATGTCTACAATATTAAAAAATATTGCCAGTGGCCAGCGATTTGTCTTCCGCTTGGTTGTGTATTTTGATAACATTTTGTCCATTGTTATATCAACGGCTCCTTTTGTAGAATTATAATATAAAATAATATCGGGTTTTAATTTTGCTCCAGAAGTACTCTCGTCGTCTTGCTGCGTCGATAATAATATTACTGACTTGCTCACTTTTTGCACATTGGACTGTAGGAGCAAAGCACCATTTGTTCTCCAAAAGCAAATTTGCTTGACAGAATCTCTCTAGATCTTGATGGTTTGAATTCCACGGGAATACATGTTTTGTTTTTTTTATGTACCCACTATTGATAAATTTCATGTTAACAAATCCTTTGCAAGTGGTACGGAAGTAAAAAAATTGTCGGTTGTGACATTGCGACCGCTATTTTTGTAGGGAGGTACGAGTTCCTTAACTACCCGCTCACCTTGATTTTTGTCACGAATTCGTTCAAATATTTCCAATTTTACCTGTATAAATTTGGCCAATTAACGGGTATGCGATTTCGGAATCACAGGCCCACCATATTTTGATCCCATACTTGGCGGGTTTAGAGGGAATATATTGAGTAAACTTCGTTCGACCTCTAAACGGAAATAACTGTTCATCAATTGTAATTGATCTATATGAGGTCTGTAATTGTTTTTCAAATTTGCGTTTAGCATCTGAATAATTTCCGTAATTGGTGCCGCTTTATCAGTTTCCATTCGAGCTTGCCGAGTTGCATAATAGTCGAATCGAATGAAACGAGTAATATTGTAAAATCTTCGAACAGACATTGTAGCTCGATACAATGGGAATGAATTTTTTTCCACAGTTGTTGGTTCATAATTGGATTTGTGAGCACCAATAACTATTAGAAGACCCAAATAAGCTAGCAGTTCTTCCTCTTTTAACGGTTCCCAGACCAATTTTTTTTTATCAGCATTTGCTTCCATGTACTTCTTATACTGCTTTTCGGCATTGGTATTTCTACAAATTATGCTTTGCATAGAACAATCAAATAATTTACAAAATGTGTCGACATCACTTAAATTTTTGGTATTCGGATTAGGACCCATAAATAGTGGTTCGCGCAAAACATTGTGGGCCAGCAAACGATGCAAATTAGGACCCGATTTTCGCCATTTAGTACCATCTTTACCGACATAATATTCACTGTCGTTTCCATCATTCTGGTTTAGATCAGATTTAGATTTCTGATTTCTTTAGATCTGAATCTGATTTAGATTTCTATTATCATCTGTGTTGTCGTCTATATTACAATCTTGTTCGTCATCGGCCTCTGAGTCAGAAGTTTCCCTTGACTCAGCGATAACATTTTCGAGCTCCACATCTGAATCGTCGGCGTCATTTGCAGGGATATAATCAGGATCGATATCATCGTCATCAAATGCCAAATCATCTTCCGAATCCGAAGCTAAATTATGCACTACACTTTCAAGATACGTTTGCTTTTCTTAAAAAAACATAAAAAAACCGTTATTTTATGTTTTTTTATAAATACAGTTGCAAATTTAATTGTAGTTTAATTACCTGCTCATTTGAACACTTGACAAATATTCTAGTTTCTCCTTTTCATCTTTGGCTTTTTTACATTAACAGAATCACCGTTATTACAAAATGTTTTTTTTTACTAACTAACTACATTTATTAAAAATCAAACATCGACTAATATATATAATATATTTGTGTAAATTATGCCAGTAAGAATTGCGAGCTGAGTAAAACGGCCAGCCTGCGGATCCACGTAAACAGCAGAGCGTGTAGACTGAAAAACTTGGAAATCCAGCATACCCAAGATCTTCAAATTAAAGAGTACAGGAGAAATAAAGTTCCTTGAGGAAAAATTCGACGGCCAGGTCGAGCAGTTTAAGGGATAAAGCAGGCAGTAGTTTGAAAATAAAATTAAGCAAGTGTAGGCTCGTCTAGAAACACATACCTCGCAAACTATTGGAGATGACCACCACATTTGTTGGAACACACTCATTTTGGCTATGCGTGGGAAAGTTGCAGATATTTTACAAACTGTATCCACAACAGAAAGGATGTATACGCGAGGCATGGCTCAGTTGGAACTAAGATACAGGCAGACACACGTCAGAGAGTTGTGTAAAAAATTCAACTCCACAAAGCAAGCGGCAACTACGCGGGGAACGCCTGCAATACCTTGAAAGAGAAGTAACGAAATAGGTACGTCAAGCATACGGCAATGCGCCTGCATGGCGTTAGAATATGAGACAGCTAAAATAAGTTTAACTACTGTTGTTTGTTATCAACCGAATAAAAAAGTTTTTTCTTCAAAGAATACTTTATATTTTTCCTTCCGTTTAGTATACACGATTTTCTTCTATACTAAAACAAAAAAAAACTCCATTCTTTTTTCTCAATTATCGCTCGCTTGCTTATTGTAAATTACTAACTAAATAATTTACAACAAGTAATATAAAATTAGGCGTGTTCCGTAGATAGTCATTACGATGGCCGTAAAATCCTGGCCAGCTTGTGAACCACCTTAACCGCTTTTACAACTTAGCGCCATAAGACCAATTCCAAATACAAATTTTCACAGGAACATCCAGCATTTCCTCTAAGGATACTAGAAAAACCTCAAGAAAAACTTATTTTAACCATCCCTAAGGAAACCCAGCATCGGATGTGGCTACCTCCTAATTGTCCATTGGCAAACAATATAATTGGGTGATTGGACTTGCTAATAATTCACTTTTCTCTGCCCTCGCCTTGCACGTTCTTATTTTGTCATTTTGACTAGGGAATACCTCAATAATTGTAGCCGTCATCCATTGACTATGGATCGCCCATTTCGCCCATTTAATACGAGAAATTACGAAGTTGCTGTTCATTGATACATTCTTGCGACCATCTTGCTCAATTTTCGTGATTTTTGTAGTTTCTGCGAAGCAGATACCCGGTTCAGTGGTATTTCCGCTAGTAATCTTCCATAAGGTGTAATAACCGGTTGGCTAGTCAGAAAATGGCGCGGTGTCAATGACACCAACCTGCAGCATCGCCATTAAGATATTGTTCCCAAGAATCTAACGGATACTTAGCCAAACGTTGTTTTACGTATATGAATCCAAATTTGATGCCACAGCTGACTGGGAGTCGCAATCGTTTCTAGTTCACGTATTCCACTATTTAACGAATCTAATACTGCACGCAATGAATCATGACTTTCTCGATCCTACTTCTTCACCGTATACATATTCTCCCTAATAGCCCATGAATAACATGGTAATTATCATCGTATGCACTAACGAAAATGTCCCATGCTCCCAACTATAACTAGTGGATTGCCATGGACCCAGAGTCGCTTACTATGAAATTGTGGGGGCCTGCTAGTTTCTGCCTCGATCACTGTCGGCAATCGGCCCTCTAGTTTAGGCAAGACCGACGCACTAGAACTCGGTTCATTATAATCTAATTTATCCTGAATTATACCCAAGGCTGACAAATCTATTCTCAACTTCAACGTATACAGCATTCGGGATCAAAATGCAACCATTGACGATACAGCATATACTTTTTCTCGAATAACTCGAAATGCCGCCTTAGTCTTTCCCTTCGTATCCGTAAATCAGAACCTGACAATAGCTCAAAGGTTCCACTGTCTGATATTTCCATAAAAAAACGTTCCAATGACTCAATATGTCGTTCCCGAGCGATATACAATCGTTCCAATTTCCTATGACTTGAGCATATATCTTCTCAATCATTTCATAATCCTCCGATTGGAGGTTTGATTCGTCCTCGATGTTCATATTGTTTCTCTGAAAATATATAACTCAGACAAAAATTAGTGCAAATAATTCCTTAACGTGATGACCGCAACTCTTGCTGTGTGTGACTTTTCTCAAATAAATTTTAACTACATTCATCCTCTATCCATTATCCTATAGTAAAGGAACACAAATTCAATTTCTAAATGCAATTCTCAAATTTCTTAATCACACACAATTTTATTTATTTCATACAAAATTCAACCCAAATTTAACGCAGTCAAAACACATGAAGAGAACGTCTTGAAACCGATCAAGCTGCTCCAATACACTGTAGATGAACAGTTGTTCCCTTTCACATACGAGATTTACGCAGTGTATTCCTTCCAAATCAGCCAAGTAAGGAATAAAAGTGTTTTGAGCTTGTGACTCAGCAAATTCTTACCCTCTGACAGGGCAGCTCTACACTGGAAAGCCGATGTTTCTCGTCAAACAAATGTCGGTGAGCGCATTGTTTTAGGTTTTGTTGCCCTATACAAAGGTCCTGGAAGAAATATTACAATCGATTTCTTTTTTACAAGTTTGCAGTTGGCTAAAACGTTGAGCTGTTGGAAGATAATTCTAGTAGGAACAGTTCCTAATATACAGCCTACAAAACTAAAAGTACCTGGTTTGACAAATTTTACATTCAACAAAGATGCAACAGTGTGTTCACATGTTCCAAAGAAGAACAAATCCGTGATACTTCTGGCATCGATTCATGCAACAAGTGAGATTGACGGGACTCTCAATGAAAACCCGGAATTCATTAATTGTTATAATCGAACTAAAGGTGGGGTCGACACGATGACCGTGAAACGCAAAACGGAACTATGACCTTTGGCATTTTTTGTCAACATGGTCGACGTGGCTGCTTTGCCATGAATTATGTTTGCCTGTAGTTGAAGCTCGCAGTAAAAAATCATGAAGTGACGAAGAATCATTTTGTAAAATCGGCGACTGAAATGATGCGCCATCGCCTAACAATTACAGAGATTCCAGCTCTGTTTGAAGCAGTTGCTATATCTGCCGAGAATTAAACAAAACCCAAAATAAAACCAAGAAACGATTGATTTCTCATTTCGGTGAAATAACCTTAGTTTGGCTGAATTCCAGAAAGCGGAAAAGCAGATCACAAAATACACAACGAGATTCGAAAGTTCCATACAAAATTGCTAAAAGGATCAACGACGATATGTGAATCAGATATGACATTGAATATGTCTGTTCGGAATGAATGGATTTAAGATGACGTAGTGTTACGAATTCCTCTACACAAGCATAACAACGGCGTTAATCATCAAGACGGGAATTGATGACGTGAATGTTCGCGAATACCACTATATATGAAAGTGATTTACAATTGCAATACACATACATCGCCAGATGTAATGAAAGGAATAATTTCGAACAGCGATAGACAAGTATATAATTGCGAGCAGTGAACAGTACAAGTTAAGAATTAAAAAGAAGTGAACAGTAAAAATGAATTAGTGAGCAGAGTGAACGAGTGAAGTTAGTGAATTACTGAAGAAATTAAAGGTCTTGGAAAATAAAGTTTATTGAGTATACGAATATATATCGAACGCCCGAAATTCGTAACAATTTTCATACACCCAGAACAAATTTAGATGAGCCACAATAGTATACGGAATATCGTTATGGCGATAATCATTAAAATTTAACTTTTTACTTTTACGAACTCTGGGAGTCTAAAGCAGTATTTTGCATAGTTTGTATCTCTGTCTCTAGTAAACTACGCAAAATAGAACGTCAACTGACAAATCATTCATTATAAAAAAAAATGTTGTTTTTTATAAACTTTTGAAAACCTAATTTGAAAATTCAAAATTATCAAATACGGAATTATGTTAATTAAACCAAATTATTTTCGGAGCTCCCTGTAGAGGCTCACTTAAATACTACAATTTATCTTAAAATCTCTTTAATCTTGTGGTCAGCAAATATTGAGTTAAGGAGTTAAGTATTAGCAAATATCTAGTATACGACCAGTGTAACACTACATAATCTAGTATTGTCTTATCACTATGACAGTTTTATTGAAGACAAGATAACGAGATAATTGATAGGGGAATATCAATTTATATGTTGTTGTACTTGTAACAACGTGATTGGAAATTTATTTTGAGAATTTTACAGCTATATCGTAAGAAGTCACATCTACGATATAATATTGAAGTAGGTACTCCCAGTTTAAGGTTAAGGTCAAAGTAGTTTATTTATTTTATAGTTGAAGTTTATAATCAAGTATTTTCACCTCGTTTTAAAAGTGCCCGCGAGTACTTTTATCTATTTTCAGCCATCCTTCAGTTTTATATAATTTAGTTTTGCCCCCAATGTAGTAAACAATTATTATTAAATGTTTTATAGAATTCTGTAAAGAACCGTTAATAAATTAAATAGCACATGGCGAACAAACTACGACTTAATTAGCTGAAAAAAATAATATTCGGGTTTCACCACTTTTTGTGTACTGTATAAAAACTAAAGATTCTATCACCAATACTTTTATCTTAAAATTTTAACTCAAGTTTAGAAATTTACAGTGCCTCTATATATTCGCAGAAATAATCTGAGATGATTGACGGTGCCAAGCAACATCTAATTTTAAGTATTAACCGAAAAAATTGCAAACAACCAAATTCCTCGGTTATCAAATTTAGCGCGCAAGAGATCGGCATTCGTTTGGTTTGTCCGGCATGTGGTGTCATCTTGTTGAAACCAAAGGTTATTCACATTCATAGCGCCGATTTGAGTTGAGGCTGATCATTTGCTTTCAACTGTCTAAGCTACCTGTTCTGAGTTATCTGAACCTTGCAGGCTGGTGCGACTAATGGCCAGTTGCTGGGATCGGTGTCGCGTTGCAATTTTATGCAAATAGCAAGCCTTTTTCACCAACTTTCTACCAGTTTCATTACAACGGTTTCGCTTGGCGCCCTTTTACGACTCATATTTCTATTCAAAATTCAAACGGTTTCGGCACACACCACTGACTTTGCAAATAAGTTTTCAGTATTTCGAAAAGCTCGAAACGCTTTTTGCGAGCTGTCAAAATTTCAATGAAATCGTTCACAAAAGTGTTGCCGTAGCCTGAGAATTAAAAACAAACCAGTAGATGGCCCACCCTGTAATATTGCTTTAATGATTTAGAATAATAAAAAAGCAACAAATCGATTTATTTACATTTATTTTAAACTATCTTAGAATTTAAATCTCGTAAATCGTGGTACATATTTTTATACGAGCAGGTCTGATCGTTTGTTGTCTAAGATTACAACACGTCGGGAGCATCGTGAGGTGAGCCCCATATCAATGATAAAAGTCAAGTGGTTTATTTCCGACCCGAATATAGGTTTTGAGGGATTGGTGGTCAATAAGATTTATTGTCAGCCGATACGTTAACATGTTGCTGTGGAGTTAGTAGGTACCTCGTATATTCTATCAGGCGTTTTTATTAACTGATGGTACTGTTTCGCGGTTCGCCAACATCGAAGTTTTGATTGGTTTTAGTCAATTTTCGGATCCAGAACGAGCGCATCATACGAGAGTACTAAACGTTCTATTAAAATTCGTTAAGTTTACTGTTGGTCATTACATTTAAAAACCCGCGTCGTTTCTGGGCTTACAACCAGGCCGTTATGTTATTTAGTCATATGGGCTGTAACCGTAGACAGCCGCCGGCATGGACTTCGGAGTTGACGGATTGTTCAAACGTATCCATATTATCGTTGCTCGGTTTTATTGTAATCATTCTTACTGGTATTTTCCCTCGACACTCTCGTTTTTTTTTTAATTTTCCTTTCTCGCGTTTTGTCTGGCTTTGTTTATGTGTCGGTTAATTGTACAAAGTTTCGGTGTTAATGAGGAATGGTCCGTAATTCCTTCGGTATAACAACGGATGGGCGCATCTTGGCCCCGTCCCTAATACGACCAACATACAAAAACAAAATAAATAGAAGAGAATGGTAAAAGTACAAGCTATAATCGATTTCAGCATTGCAGCTCGTGGCTTGTTACGGATGATTCGCCGCCGACCCGCAGTTTTCAACTAAGCACGCATAGAGGCTTCTCTCACGGTGATGTTTTGCCGGCTAGATCTCAGGGTAATGGCATGGGTCGTGGGGGAATTGGGGGCTTGCGTGTTCCTGGCCTACACCGTGGAACAGAAAAAATTAAAAATCAAAAGCAAATAATAAAAAAACTGAATTTAATTTAAGTCGACCAGAAATTGTCGAATGAAACTTGAGAAACTTCATAAATAAATAATAGCCGGGAGTATCCATCCGATGGCGACCAGATCCCTCCGAGTGACAAGTACCCAGTCCACTGAAGAAAATGGAGCCGAAAGATAATAGGGATCGCAGTTTAATTTTTATTCAATAACCAACAGGAAAAGGTCACGGAACGGAATTAATTTGAAAGACGAAACCAATGTGCCACCTATGTGCGTGCCAAGCAACCGTTAATGCGTGTTCGAGTACGCTTTATAGATTTAATACAACGGATAATAACGGATTGCTTATCATCAAGAATATTTTTTGTTGTGTTTGCGCGCGTCATTTGCACACTCCCTCTCACCCGTATCAGTTCCATCAATGCCTCCTAAACTACAGGCCTCTTACTACTCTCATTATTCGCACATGACGTCAATTTATGTCTAAACCGGGACTGCGCAATAATAATGTTTAGATATTTACACTAACAAAACAACTAGAGAAAGCAACAAAAACGTCTACATAGCGTGTCGTCATCATTTGGTGTAAGCGGCCTGTAGTTTAGGAGGCATTGGTTCCACGCACCAAAACAACAAAAATACTCTTCTGTATCTCAGCCGCTCCCACACACGCAAAAGAGGTGCAGATTGGTTTCGCTCTCAAACAATTCGACGTTTATGTATATATATTATGCAGAGTGAGCACGGAAAACATAGCCTAATTCCATACAGGGTGTTTGGTATCTGGTATTTTTTTCAAGTCCAACTAGTCGTAATAGATAATGTATGTATATGCATGTGTAAGAAAATATACAAAAAAAAAATTATTCAGCCATGCTACACGATAATTTGGTTTCTGGATTCAAACTAAGTCGCAATAGATTTTATATTTTTAATTTAAACCCTTATTTTATATTAAAACACCAATTTTTTTTGTCTTGTTTTATTCTGTTCTCTCGAAAATAAAATCTAAACAAAAATCTACATCTCAAAAATGTCCATAAATTTTTTTATTTTCATTTCAATTTTTTTCATTTCGGATTCACGGACAAAAATTTTATTACGCAGCTTTGACATAAAATTTTTGTCCATGAATCCAAAATGAAAAAAATTGAAATGAAAATAAAACAATTTATAGACATTTTTGAGATGTAGATTTTTGTTTAGATTTTATTTTCGAGAGAACAGAATAAAACAAGACAAAAAAAAATTGGTGTTTTAATATAAAATAAGGGTTTAAATTAAAAATAAAAAATTTATTGCGACTTAGTTTGAATTCAGAAACCAATTTATCGTGTAGCATGGCTGATTGAAATCTCTTCGCATATCTCTTTGCATCTCATCCGTGGATATACCAAATGTTTTTTATTTTGTTTTATCCTGCTCTCTCGAAAATAAAATTTAAACTAAAATGTATGTCAGCGGTTCCCAAACTTATTTTGCCACGGAACCCTTTTCCGATTCTTCAAATTTCATGGAATAGGGTTCATGGAAAATCCTGTTTCGTTGTTTAAGAACGGCAATATAACCCTAATAGCCTTTTTGGCTAAATTTGTATATTCCTCAAACATATTACAGCAGAAAGTTGGTAACGGCACCTCTTCGAAGTTAGTTAGTATCCGAACTAATTTCAATTAAATTTTCGTATTCTACTGCTAGTAGTCCCGTTGCCTTTTCATTGCTTTTGAAAGGATTTTGTACCCAATAATTATCGTTATTGTTTAATTTTGGTATGTATGTATGAAATTGTATTGTGTATGTATGTGTATGTATGAAATGAAACCTTACGGCGCGGATTTTATCTGGTACTAGCTCGTGGGACCCCTAAAAATTAATTGCCACGGTACACCGGGGTTCCGCGGAACCCAGTTTGGGAAACGTTGCCATTAGTCAAAAATGGACTTGAATTAAACCTTTATCATAGGTAAACGGGGAAAGAAACGATGAAAAATACGGTATTTTTTTCTCGTGTGCCATCAGCCATAGAATATAAAGGCAGATGCACTCTGCACAAATAATTTTCACCTCTATATCACACTACAGTGGATTATGCCATCAGCATTAATCAAACGACTGAGATTCAAAAATTTAAAGTAAAAACTACAAGAAATCGAAGTTATGACCATAGGGTCGTAACAGGCTTACTCACCTGTATATACCCAACCCTTTCCTCTGCCCCCTGTTCAGTCGGTAAAATCTGGAATTAAAACGAATTGTATCGAAAAAATGTCGTAAGGAGGATCTTTGATTAGACCACAATTGGCATCTTTTGTTGCGAGCCATTGAGTCTGTTTCAGAGTCGAAGCACACGAAGTAGCCGAATCAATAAAATACGGCTAATGGTTCGACTTATGTATGCGATCTGCTGATTGCATAGCTCCATGCCAGCCTATAGTACTGACTTAAGATCGAGCTCTATAGTATACACTCTAATAGATGCTCATAGTTCATTTGCCTCGCTTATCAGAATCACATGACAGAAAATCAATTTTTCATACTCTCTCAGTTCGGGATTTGAACCCGGTACCTCTCGATACATTGCCAAAACATTAATCACTGTACCATTTGGTCTTTAAAGTTTTCTAAATAAATTAAAACAACTAGTCCAAAATTGGTGTGCCATGTTTTACGATCACAACCTAAACTTTCAAACCAGTCGGCACTCGGCTTTAGGGTGGCAAAGATGTGGTGCACTATTTATACATTTTATTTTGCTTTGAAATATCAGGCGTAGTTCCGTGCGTCTTTTTTGACAACTTTCTGAAAAGTTGAATTCCAAAATGTAATGAGCGTTTTGAACCAACCAAGATTTGACTTTTTAAAATGTTTAGTTACCGCACCACAAAATGAATTTCAAGAAATGAGTTTATTTGTTAGTTACTCCTGGTGATTGCTCCTTCACTTTGAGATTAAATGTGCCCGCCAATTTATTAGTTTTGTCCGCCTCCCTTAAACCATGAATAGAATGTTGAACTTTCATAAATATTTTTGAGTGAAATTTAAATAAATGAGTAATACTAAATAATTGTTAGCATGTTTATTAATTTTGTCCACCAATTTATTAATTTTGTCCACGTCATCCTTAATTATTTTGTGGTATCAAAATTTATTAATTGGTGGGCAGTGTGGCAAACTGTACCGTAATTCATTTTATTAAATAATATTCGCGGATGCTAACTTCATTCATATAAATTTTTGTATTTTATTTTTCTACTATAAGTTTTTGTTGGAAAGCTCAATGCTATGCTAAAACAGTCATTAACCTGTAAATTCAAAGACAGTAACGCGTTTTATTGCTGTTGTATCACTTTTCAATAGGTACTCGTGCTTCAAATTAGTAAAAATTTATAAACGTTTACAATATCAGTAGATAAAAGTTATAAATAACCAATTTATTGGCATTAAAGGTTGACTCCAAATTTTATCAGTCACGCTACTCATAAAATTTAGGAATTGATTGCAGTAAATACGAAACATACTTATATTTTATATTTTTTGTTGTGTATTTCCAGGTATCAATTATGGCAATGGAAGAATCCCGTGTACTAATATGGCATCGGGACAAACTAAAATTATCAATAATGGCGGAGCCATTTCTACAAGCTGTCTTCGATCATATATTAGGGCGTGACGTTGTAAAAAAACTAATGCAAGTGACACAGGTAAATAGTTTGCATCTGTACTACACTTTAGGCCTATAATTCATAAAGACTCGTCGGCCACTATAATTTGATCCGCATACATATAATAGAATTCATCGTTTCAGGTCAGTGAAACAATGGCGGCAACAAATGGTTTTTTACCAGGCGGATACGATGATTCGGAAGATAAGCCAATGCTAATGACAAAAAAAAGTAATGAAGGTCATGGCATAACTGCCTTAATAAATCGACAACTTCAAGGTAAATACATTTGAATTAGACTTAGCGCGCGAGATTTCTGCAAGTGCGCGCGCGGCCCAAACTCCTTTATACGCTTTTACAAACCAATTTTTTTTGTACTTAATTTTATTAATTTTTAGTCGTTGGCGCATGGGTAGTTTAAAAAATAAATGTTACTTGTGCTTCATAAATATTGTTCAAATTTTATTGTTAAATTAAATTATAATTTTATAATTTCATTTTAATTACCATTTGTTTATAATTTTATCTATTTATTATTTATTTATTTAATTTTTTTATTTTATTTCTAGAAGAGCATGCCCCCTTGCTAGTTCATCCGCTTGTATTCAGCGAACGTAAACCAATACTTACCGCTCAGCATCGAGCCATAACCGATTTAAAAATTTCCTCTTGCTAATTTATAATTCAAAATTATATTATGAAATAATTAAAACAAAACTCAAATTGTGTTTAATTAGCTTAGAATAAAAAATTTTAAAAATTATAAATAAATGAAACAAATTACTATTATTTTTAATTTAATACAATAATTATGTTGCTTAATAATAATAATAATAATGACTAATATTAAAATTTTAAAATCTAGTTGTATAGAGTGTCGATATATATATATAGATCGTAATAGAAATACCAATCGAAAATGTGTTAAAATTGTAAATTAATTATAAATAATATATTATTGTAAATTGCATGATGTTTGAGATAAAATTTAAAAATCAAAAAAAATCTGAAAATAAATAAAAAATAATAATTTTAAAATTAAATGTCTAGATGTTGTTGTTTTTTTAATGCACACCCTGTATATAGTTAGCATACATCACATTCTTGTAGATATTGTGTCACACTGTACATACGTATCATTAATTTCATGTGTAAATCATGGTCTATTCAACGTACTCTCCGAATTGAACCTCAAAGTCGTTAAGTGGTTTGTTGCTCAAAATAAATGTTGTAATTTTTTTTTTCGTTTGTCACTATATTTGCAGTATGTATATATAAAGATGATCAAGCAGTAGCTCAAAATTGCTCAAAATATTTTTTGTGAAATTATGTAAATTACAGAATTTAGATTAAGCTCAGCAGTAATCTTAAATCGACTAAATTACATATTAAGCGAAAATAGCGCAACACAATTATTTTTTGCTCAAAAACTATTGTTATGTATTTTCATTTAATTTGAATTACTTTAAAATCGGAAATTCTAAACTTATTTATGTGAAGATATAAAAAAATGATCAATGTGCCTTACTCATCCATAGTTCAATGCCTTATTTCGTTTAACGTAATGAATGGACAAATAAATTTGAAATTTTGGTCTTTGATCCCTTATGAGTTTTGGCTCTTAGTCGTGCTGCGAAAGCTAAATTTTACAAGCCTTTCCAAATTTGCGTTTTGTTTGTCTCTAATTGACGTTTGAAAAAGGAAATTTTTACGATGGTCAGGCTGAATAATTTCTTGGGACCAACAAAAATAGCGCACTACCAGAACATAAATACCTTCTTTACTGTTGCTCAATATGACATGCATTACCATTTTCAACCAGAAATCATTTTGAACCAGAAATTCAACAAAAAAGCGATTTTGTGATTTCCTATATCGAGAAAACTATGAATTATTGCGACTTCCTTTCAACTGTTAAATCAATTTTTCTCCTCCTTCTTACTTTATTTATCAATAAAGTAAACAGACGCCGTCTTCGTTCGTCGAATACAATATTCAATGGATCGATTCAATATTTAAGATTCGAGATTCATTATTTAAGCAGTGGTGTAGTGGTTTATAGCTGTAACGCATTCATTCATTCGGCTAAAGCGTAATAAGGTTTTATTACTTTAATTTATTTTCGATCCAGATTTTATGGGGCGGTGGAATGGGTGAAATCCATTTTTATGCCGTGCAACATATGAAGAAGCTATAAACTTTATTTTTATTGAATTGTTGTTTTGTGTTCAATTTGCTGTAATCCCATATCAATAACAAAATGGATATGTTTGGGATTATTTCTGGGGTTTGTAATTTTGTTCAATAAATTGAATTGGCTTTTAGTTTTTTGTTCAACCTGTTGTGTCCAGAATTTACACAACGAAATATCGCCCGGTGTAGACGTAGAGTTTAATCCGAGTATTATGGTAATTAAACAACGAAATGTTCTACCACCAAACGTGTTCTGTGGACATTAATTTTTAATTTGCATATTGACGATTAAATCACGCTACTCGATGGTTTGAAATTACCGGCAGTAATTATATAAATCATAATTTAACCATGAGGTAATATTGTTGTTTTAAAGGAGTGTTCAAAATTAATTAAAAAATTCGAGTCGTTAAACTTTATAAAGTTTGTTCCGTGTGATTTACCAAAAAATTATTTGATAACTGTGAACTTGTTCAGTATATTTAGTGTAGAAGATTCATAAAATTTAAGATTCCAGAACTGATTTAAATAGAGGCTGTCGTATTATGCTGGGCATGCCCTGAATTCATAAACTACCATGATGAAACTGTGTATGTCAATTGGTTGCAAGCCTAATCTCAAAACTAAAAGTCATCAAACACGCGTTAATTTCTAATAGATGGGATCGGGTTCTTGATGATGAAAAGCTCTTATAATCTAAGCAATTATGTGTTGAAACTTTTACATTGTGAAGTTCTGATAAATTGACAACACGCATAGAAAACCAGCATCATTTCTACCGACTTCATTCGTCTTTCAAACTATTTACTAATTCGCTCGATTGCGGATTTTCCTCATATAAAATTTCACTACAGTACAAAATCAATATGTCCTAAATGTTATCAACAGAAACACACCAAGAATAATTGGTTTCATTTATTAAATTTGTAGACGAAAACACGCGAATTGTTAGATATAAACTGCGGAAGTCAAAACACCCAAAGGTTATGCAGGGATTTAAATGAATAACTGTAAGGAGTTTTTTTTCGTTCTTGTTATCCATATTCCAGAACTACTCGTACTACCACAAATCGGTGCAGAACCAAATTATCATCTAATATACTCCATTCGCTTTTCTCTCTCATTTAAATATCGCATCGGCGAGAGAATGCCAGACATTGCATCTACTAAAGGGGGGACACGGTGGACACCATAATATGTTGTTCAAATTTCAGAATATCTCCCAAAAATTATCACGTATCAATACAACAAACATAATTTCATCAGTATCTGCTAACAAACGGCCACAATATCACTTCGAACCACCTTGTTAAAGTTAGCCGAAAGATAATGCAGAAAGTGTCTTGACTGTTTCAGCCGAAAGTTAAATTCTCTTTATACTCTCGCTCCTATCGATTTTTAAATTCCTATAAACTGAAATAATTTCCCCTTCACCCGAATGATATAACCCGATCCTAAATTCTCCTAAATCCGAGTTCATGACTGAGTTTTCCTGTATTCAAGACACTATCTGCATTATCTTTCGGCTGGAAACTTTCTGCTAAATTTAACGGCCAACTTCATTATTATCGGTTAAGAGATGGCTTAATTTCGATCAACATGGCCAAATTTTACAATTTGTTCAAGAAAACGATTAATGGCTTAGTTACGTCTCTGTTGGTTCATAGTTCAGACTCCAATATCCAGTTGCATTGTACTAGGTTAGGAAAAAAGTTCGTGGCCTTTTATGGATAACATTGAAACAAAGAATTTTTTTTATTTAAAATGAACTTTATTAAACCAAATATGTGCCATTTTGATCGATGAACTTTTGCTATTTTTCTGGTAGAGCCATGATCACATCATTGTAGAACTTCTGTGGTTTAGAGGCAAAAAATCGAGACAACTCATTTTTGCATGCCTCTTTTGAATTTAATGTAAAATCATTAAGATTGTTCTGCACGGACCAGAACAAATGGTAGTCCAATAGTGCAAGGTCAGGATCAGGACTGTATGGTGGGTGCATCAAAACTTTCCAGCCAAGCTCTCTCAGTTTCTTTCGGGCCATAAATGATCTGTGTGGTCTAGCGTTATCATGATGGAATACAATTCGCCCTTTCTACTGATCAATTCTGGACGTTTTAGCTGACAGTAAAGATTAGAATCAATCGTTTGAACCAGTGGCAGCACCTCATAATGCACGATTCCTGTCCAATATCACCAAACACAGCATTGCCTTTCTTGGCGTCAATCCCGGCTTTGATACCGATTGGGAAGCTTCGCCTCATTTCGTCCATGATCTTTTTCACATAACGTTGTCGTATCTTATCCACTTTTCATCACCAGTAATCATTCACTTTAAAAATGGCTCGATTTCGGTCCGTTTCAGCAGCGTTTCGCAGATAGAAATCCGGTCCATTAAATTTTTAACTTTTAATTCATATGGTACCAAAACGTCAACCTTTTTTTGTATCCAGCCATTTTCAAATGGCTATTCCATGGCTGCTTTATGCTGGTCTTCTTCGATTTTCTGCATGATTTCATCGACTTTTCCGTGGTGGTTGGTCGACCAGAGCGAGGTGCTTCTTTGACATCCATATTTCCAGAACGAAAGCGCGAACCATTTCTTTGCTGCTGATTTTGATAAAACACCTTCTTCAAAAACAACACCAATTTTTTACAAGCATGAGCCACGTTTTTACCTTTATCGTAATAAAATTGTAAAAGATATCGAATTTTTCATTATTTATCTCCATGTTTCAAATGTTGTAACTATTGTGCTATTAACTTCGCCGATTTTAAAGTCTTGTATGTCCAACTGCAAGTTAAAATGTCACCTTTCAAACACACAGAAGAATTGCTCGACAAGATTAATATAGTTAGTGATATATATGAATGTAAAGCCATCTACCGGGAAAAAGGCCACAAACTTTTCTCCAACGTAATATTTAGTTAATATTCAGTGACTTTTTCTCCGTTGGCCCCATTCCACAAAATGTATAACGTGAATAAATATAATAATAACTGGGTGTGCCTACCTAGGAACGACCGGATGTCCCCGAATGGCAAGACCAATGTCTGTTGAAGAAACCCCCTAGAATGACCCCTAGAGGCCAATGCCCAGCCACAACCAGGCAGCATAATATTATAAGGACGCTTCTCCAACAGACAAAGCCTCTCATCACCCGGTCTAGAGACCTATAGATGATCCCCAACAATTCACGACGGGGAGACCGTATAGATTTTACCGAATGTACGACACATATGCTGGACTCGCTACTCCCACCCTGTGGATGTCCTGCCAAGGGGATGACGGGAAGTGGCAAGCCCAAATGGCAACTTTAGAACTGATACGAAATGAGAATCCCCCTCCCAACATACCGATCCGAAAAAATTTAGCACTTCATCTTATTGCAAAACAAAACAAAAAAAATATGTAAAATAGCTAGGATAATAGTTGACCAGTAGTAAATTGAGGCCGATGAGGAAAAAAATAAACCGACTGCCAAGAATCATACGCAGTGCTATTTTTTATTCCAATAAAACAAATTTTTATCCAACAGGAAAAATAAATCCAACGGAAACGGTTACACGTGACACTTTTCGATGCGAAAGAAAAGTAAATCAAGCTGAAAATGGTCGAGAGAGAAAAAACAAAAAATCAAAGTAAAATACGGTCGGCGAATGTCAATAAATTTGAGGGTGAAACCAATGTGTATCAAGTACGCGCAAAGCAACCGTTATTTGGCACTCAATTACATAGTATATATTTAATAAAAATTGTAAAAGTTAAAAAATAAAATAAAATTATGAATTAAAATGAGGAAAAGAAACAAATTGACCAAAAAAATGTCAAATTTAATAAAAAAAACAAAAAAAATCGTACCTTCGGAGCTCGGAAAGGTCACCCTGTAGGGTTGCGGCGTCTTTGCCATCCCAGCCGTTTGTCGCGGTATACCTTCCCACCGAAATCCGAAAATATACAAATGGCCACGTGGGTTGGGCGTCTTCCCGCCTTTGGCCGAAAATAAAAACCGTTGGTGTCTTCCCGCCTTTAACAGAAAATAATAACGTTGGGCGTTGGCTCGCCGTAAACCGAAGATTTGAATGGCCTCAACAGGCCACCCGTTAATAATGTGGCACCCGCTGAAATTCCGCACCCGATAATTTATGTGCGGCACCCGTTGTAAAATGGGATACTTTCTTACTTTTTAAAATATTAATAAAATAAAAAGATGCATAAATTATGCAAATTATATAACTAGTGTTTTTTTTTGATTCAATTTTGTTCTTGTTTTGCCTTTCACACCACACATCAGTCCACATGCAAAAACACACAAAAATACATTTATATATGCTTCGCGCACACGCACAAGGCACATTGGTCTTGCTCTAAAAATTATTCGACGTTTACGCGATACTATAGAATTGTGCAAAACGTGAACCAGAGTTTAACGACCAACTCACACTTACAAAAAAACACCTTAGTGTCAAATGCTCGAGTATAGATGACAATGCCATCAGTAAAAGGCATAACTTATTCGGTGGTATCGAAATTAAAAACTCAAAAACAAAACCACATATGAAACAATGTTATGACCCCTCAAGGTGTCGTGACAATGTCATTTATTTACATGGAAAAGAAATTAGGTTAACATTCAATGCAAGGCGTTGTGGTAGACTACGGTTTTAGTTTCATTTTCTGTGCTGCTCACATAGCGACCCATCTGATACTGAGTTACTTCGTCGTTTGCATTTGTCAACACGAAAACAGCCATATCGCTGCCTTTGTTCATATACTTAATCAACTCGGCGGAGTTACAGTACTCCACATTAATGTAGGTTTCAAAAGCCTTGGACAATATCAGCAAATATGGCACAATCGAACTATTGTTCACATCAATATATCTTGCCCTTTAACCTTCACGATTTTAGATCGCCCATTATCCACAACTGATCGCCTACAATACAACGAGTATTCGTCATTTCCTGTGATGGTGTCAATATTTAGGACCCTCGGATATCGGAACACTTGCGCCTTCGATCACATAGGGTGAGTCGTTGTGGAACAATGCATGTAATTTCGCACCAACAGCTTCATCCGGGACTTCGGATGATATAATGGAATCGATTCCACTTGGTCTCATTTTTTTGGTCATACGGTGCTTTGTGATGAAATCCATCAGAGGAAATTTAATTTTTGTTTCAAAACTCTTGCAGTGAGGTCATGTTTGTCAACTGATGTTTGGTTGAGTAGCAGTTCCTTCTTGATTGCGATCCATTGAAGGTTACAAGTGAATGTTATAAATTTTGTCTGGGCGGCCATATTGTCTAACATGCGGCATCGCATCTTGCGCGTACTCGTGCATGTGGCGAGGGCTTCCAAGGTAAGTGACCGACAAAATCGTCATTCTTTCCAGGTTGTTTGCATCGCCGTCGGCATTAATCGCATTGCTTTTGGTTCAAACGAATATATGTCAGCCGATCATTCTCAATTTTGGCGTGCATGTCAACAGCGAACTGACGGAAAAGACGTCGCCATTTTAAAATGTGATTTTCTTCATCTCCACGGATCATAATTCTGTATGAATAAAAATTCATAGCACTGACATTTTTATTGGCATTAGCAATCGTCATACGGTTTGATGTAAGAAAACGAATGAATTATTTTAATTGTTACATTTACCTGTTAATGAATTAACCATTTTGATGTTGAAATGGAATCAGTCTTCGTCCTGCCAAAAAATCAATGAATATTGTAAAGCACCGGAAGTCCTGTGCGTTTCGGACACGCATTTCAATTCATTGCTGCGACGATGATGCGCAATATCTCTAGATTGGAAATTTTCTCCGAGAATAACAACAGCCCCTTCATCGATTGTCGGTTAATTGACGTTTTGTTAGCCCTGATGACGAGCCATAACAATGGCTGTCGGATGGCAACCGATCCTACACAAATTTGAACAATTCCTTGTTCTGATCGAGGAAGCATTTGCAATTCCTCGACAATGGTTCGCTTCGTTGTCGGATTGTGAGCACAACGCAATTACCGGCAGTATAATTATATAAATCATAATTTAACCATGAGGTAATATTGTTGTTTTAAAGGAGTGTTCAAAATTAATTCAAAATTCGAGTCGTTAATCTTTATAAAGTTTGTTCCGTGTGATTTACCAAAAAAATTATTTGATAACTGTGAACTTGTTCAGTATATTTAGTGTAGAAGATTCATAAAATTTAAGATTCCAGAACAGATTTAAATAGAGGCTGTCGTATTATGCTGGGCATGCCCTGAATTCATAAACTACCATGAAGAATCTGTGTATGTTAATTGGTTACAATTGGTTACAGCCTAATCTCAAGCACATTTTACGCATCGACAAATTATTTTCAAAACTAAAAGTCATCAAACACGCATTAATTTCTAATAGATGGGATCGGGTTCTTTATGATGAAAAGCACTGTTGATCTAAGCAATTATGTGTTGAAACTTTTACATTGTGAAGTTCTGATAAAATGACAACACGCATAGAAAACCAGCATCATTTCTACCGACTTCATTCGTCTTTTAAAAATATTTACTAATTCGCTCGATTGCTAGAAGCTGACAAATGAATGTGGATTTTCCTCATATAAAATTTCACTACTGTACAAAATCAGAACCACACCAAGAATAATTGGTTTCATTTATTAAATTTGTAGACGAAAACACGCGAATTGTTAGATATAAACTGCGGAAGTCAAAACACCCAAAGATTATGCAGGGATTTAAAGGAATAACTGTAAGGAGTTTTTTTTCGTTCTTGTTATCCATATTTCAGAACTGGTACTACCACAAATCGGTGCAGAACCAAATTATCATCTAATATACTCCATTCGCTTTTCTCTCTCATTTAAATATCGCATCGGCGAGAGAATGCCAGACATTACATCTACTAAAGGGGGGACACCATGGACACCATAATCTGTTGGTAAAATTTCAGAATATCTCAACAAACATAATTTCATCAGTATCTGCTAACAAACGGCCACAATATCACTTTGAACCACCTTGTTAAAGTTAGACGAAAGATAATGCAGAAAGTGTCTTGACTGATTCAGGCGAAAGTTAAACTCTCTTTATACTCTCGCTCCTATCGATTTTTAAATTCCTATAAACCGAAATAATTTCCCTTCACCCGAATGATATAACCCGATCCTAAATTCTCATGACTGATTTTTGCTGTATTCAAGACACTATCTGCGTTATCTTTCGGCTGGAAACTTTCGGCTAACTTTAACAGTATCTTCGAACCAATGTTTCCATTTTAATCATTTCCATCCGTTGCAGCCAACTTTGTTATTATCGGTTAAGAGATGGCTTAATTCAATATTCATATTTCAGACTCCAATATCCAGTTGCATTGTACTAGGTTAGGAAAAAAGTTCATGGCCTTTTATGGGTAACATTGAAACAAAGATTTTTTTTTATTTCAAATGAACTTTATTAAACCAAATATGTGCCATTTTGATCGATGACCTTTTGCCATTTTTCTGGTAGAGCCATGATCACATCACTGTAGAACTTCTGTGGTTTAGAGGCGAAAAATCGAGACAACTCATTTTCGCAGGCCTCTTTTGAATTTAATGTAAAACCATTAAGATTGTTCTGCATGGACCGGAACAAATGGTAGTCCAATAGTGCAAGGTCAGGATCAGGACTGTATAGTGGGTGCATCAAAACTTCCCAGCCAAGCTCTCTCAGTTTCTTTCGGGCCATCAATGATCTGTGTGGTCTAGCGTTATCATAATGGAATACAATTCGCCCTTTCTGCTGATCAATTCTGGACGTTTTAGCTGAATTGGTTATCTTAAATGCTGACAGTAAAGATTAGAATCAATCGTTTGAACCGGTGGCAGCACCTCATAATGTACGATTCCTGTCCAATCTCACCAAACACAGCATTGGCTTTCTTGGCGTCAATCCCGGCTTTGATACCATTTGGGAAGCTTCACCTCATTTCGTCCATGATATTTTTTACAAAACGTTGTCGTATCTTATCCACTTTTCATCACCAGTAATCATTCACTTTAAAAATGGCTCGATTTCGGTCCGTTTCAGCAGCGTTTCGCAGATAGAAATCCGGTCCATTAAATTTTTAACTTTTAATCCATATGGTACCAAAACGTTAACCTTTTTTTGTATCCAGCCATTTTCAAATGACTATTGCATGGCTGTTTTATGCTGGTCTTCTTCGATTTTCTGCATGATTTCATCGACTTTTCCGTGGCGGTTGGTCGACCAGAGCGAGGTGCTTCTTTGACATCCATATTTCCAGAACGAAAGCGCGAACCATTTCTTTGCTGCTGATTTTGATAAAACACCTTCTTCATAAACAGTACCAATTTTTGATGTGTAAACATCTTTACGCGCGCCTACCAAAATTTTTTGTATTAGAGTAAACTTGTAAATGAAACGAACGGAAATGACGTATACCTACTTCGTTTGAAAAAAAAGCAAGAAACTCAATAAAAACAATTTTTACTATACATGGCATGCTGTTATGAGTAGGGAAAATTAAAAAGTTAATTAATTGAATGAAATAGAAACCATCAACATTTCCATCGAATAGAAAAATCAAAAAAAAATTACGATACGAAATACGAATTACAATTACGAAATTGCATAGTCATACGATTAAAAACACAGTCAACAACTGCTGTATATTGCTTTATCACGAGTGACGAGTCTCTAGGCGCTGTTCATCACGTCGGCTATCAATGATCATGTCTTCTATTGAATGGGGTTATAATGACATCTCGTTTTTAACATTGAACTGCCAGAGTCTCAGGTCACAGTCATGCAGGTATGCTCAATTCATTTGGTTTTCGAGACCTGGCTGCGCAATGACGAACTTGTTAATATTCCTACGTTTGAATGCTGTTTTCAGTTCAATAGAGATGGTCAGTGGGCTGCCGGAGTAGCAATTCCGTCAAAAGATCCATAAAATGAGCATAGTGGACACAAATAATTTGCCGTACTTTTTCAAAACCAATATTGACGTAACAAATGGACTGGCGAATGAAACTATGGGCTGTCTAAAGTATATCGAATGCATAGGCATCCTAACCAGGACAACGAGGACGATGAAAACGTCGACAGTAAAAAATGTCAAACGACTCTGGATGGATTTCGGTTCAAATTCACAAGTTGGCAAGAAAGTCAGGTGGCTTGAAGCTGGATGGGCGCAGAAAACGAATATCGACCGATGTTTGGTGCCCATTTCTAGAAAAAGCTCAACTATTAATCGAAACAACAATTAATGTAAAGCGTCGTACCTTCATGTGCCACCACAATTCATGCATCACACGGTGGTACCTACAACGAGATAGTCAGTATATACTCTTACGATAAAAGACACAGTTAACAAATTGTGTATATTGCTTTAGCACGAGTAGCGAGTCTCGAAGGACTGTTCATCACGTCGGCTATCGATGATCATGTCGTCTACCATGGACGTAAATATGGGACCTCAATGGGTCTTCTTCAAAATTAGCTATCGCGCCTCACCACAAATCCGCTTTATCCGTTGTAATAGCGAATTTTGAACGAGATAATAATGACGTCTGGTTTTTAACATTGAACTGTCAGAGTCTTAGGTCATACACATCACCTCGACCTAACTGACACAGTCACGCAAGGATGCTCAATTTTCTTGCTTTTCCAGATCTGCGTTCAGTTCAAGAGAGACGGTGAGTGAGCTGCCGGAGTAACAATATATAAAAATTCAAATAGAATACTCATACCATACAGTCACCTCGCATAAAGAAATCATCGTTGGACAAACAACTGGTATGAGCGTAACCACACAACTCATTGATGATATATATACGGCTGAACTTCAGCTTCTGAATGGGAATAAGATGCTTTCTGTAGTTGTATTAACCTCGCCGAATAAATCTTTCGAAGACATAATGAAGTTCATACATTTCGTCCTTGCTCCATATCCTAAAGAATTTCAAAAATTCTCCAAGGAGACTATCATCTTTTGCCGGCGATTATGAGCGGGGATTTCAATATTAATGTTGCTGTTCCTCAAGCTGAACCACTTATAAACTTCCTGCGAGACGAATTCGATTTGCACATGAACTCAGATCGAAATATATTTACTACTAGATATGGGACGACCATATTGTGTAGTTTTTCAATGAAAATTTTTAAAGTTAGAGTCGACAGTATATAATATATCTTATTTTAGCTACCAAAATCCAATTGCGTCGATTATACCGAAAGAGTAATAGACCAATTTAACGATAATTAACAAATGAAAAACTCTGGTTAGTAAAATTGCATTCCTTCTTCCTTCAAAGTAAACTGTACCCACGTACTATACACACGCCATGTTTACACATCTCCTTGAGAGTACTAATGGACTCACTCATTTTTTTACAAGCATGAGCCACGTTTTTAGCGTTGTTGTAATAAAATTGTAAAAGATATCGAATTTTTTCATTATTTATCTCATTATTTAAATGTTGTAACTATTGTACTATTCACTTCGCCGATTTTAAAGCCTTGTATGTCTGCAAGTTAAAATGTCACCTTTCAAACACTCAAAAGAATTGCTCGATAAGATTAATGAGATTAGTGAGATATATGAACGTAAAGCCATCTACCGGGAAAAAGGCCACGAACTTTCTCCAACGTAATATTAATTAATATTCAGTGACTTTACTCCGTTGGCTCCATTCCACAAAATGTATAACGTGAATAAATATAATAATAACTGGGTGTGCCTACCCAGGAGCGAACGGGTGTCCCCGAATGGCAAGACCAATGTCTGTTGAAGAAACCCCCTGGAATGACCCCTAGAGGTCAATGCCCAGCCACAACGAGACAGCATAATAGGTTAAGGACGCTTCTCCAACAGACAAAGCCCCTCATCACCCGGTCTAGAGACCTCCTAGATAATCCCCCACAATTCACGACGGGGAGACCGTATAGATTTTACGGTCATCTCCGAATGTACGACACATATGCTGGACTCGCCACTCCGATCCTGTAGATGTCCTGCCAAGGAGATGACGGCTAGTGACAAGCCCAGCTGGGAACTATGGAACTGACATGAAATGAGAGTCCCCCTCCCAACACCAATCCGAAAAAATTTAGCACTTCATCTTATTGCAAAACAAAACCAAAAAAAAATATGTAAAATAGCTAGGATAATAGTTGACCAGTAGTAAATTGAGGCCAATGAGGAAAAAAAATAGACCAACTGCCAAGAATCATACACAGTGCTGTTTTTTATTCCAATAAAACAAATTTTTATCCAACAGGAAAAATAAATCCAACGGAAACGGTTACACGTGACAATTTTCGAAGCGAAAGAAAAGTAAATCAAGCTGAAAATGGTCGAGAGAAAAAAACAAAAAATCAAACTAAAATACGGTCGGCGAATGTCAATAATTTTGAGGGTGAAACCAATGTGTATCAAGTGCGCGCAAAGCAACCGTTATTTGGCACTCAATTACATAGTATATATTTATTAAAAATGGTAAAAGTTAAAAAATAAAATAAAATTATGAATTAAAATGAGAAAAAGAAACAAATTGACCAAAAAAAAATCAAATTTAATAAAAAAAAAACAAAAAAAAAAAAATGAGTGAGTCCATTAGTACTCTCAAGGAGATGTGTAAACATGGCGTGTGTATAGTACGTGGGTACAATTTACTTTGAAGGAAGAAGGAATGCAATTTTACTAACCAGAGTTTTTCATTTGTTTATTATCGTTAAATTGGTGTATTACTCTATCGGTATAATCGACGCAATTTGATTTTGGTAGCTAAAATAAGATATATCATCAATGAGTTGTGTTGTTACGCTCATACCAGTTGTTTGTCCAACGATGATTTCTTTATGCGAGGTGACTGTATGGTATGAGTATTCTATTTGAATTTTTATATATTGTTACTCCGGCAGCTCACTCACCGTCTCTCTTGAACTGAACGCAGATCTGGAAAAGCAAGAAAATTGAGCATCCTTGCGTGACTGTGTCAGTTAGGTCGAGGTGATGTGTATGACCTAAGACTCTGACAGTTCAATGTTAAAAACCAGACGTCATTATTATCTCGTACAAAATTCGCCATTACAACGGATAAAGCGGATTTGTGGTGCGGCGCGATAGCTAATTTTGAAGAAGACCCATTGAGGTCCCATTTTTACGTCCATGGTAGACGACATAATCATCGATATCCGACGTGATGAACAGTCCTTCGAGACTCGTTACTCGTGCTAAAGCAATATACACAATTTGTTAACTGTGTCTTTTATCGTAAGAATATATACTGACTATCTCGTTGTAGGTACCACCGTGTGATGCATGAATTGTGGTGGCACATGAAGGTACGACGCTTTACATTAACTGTTGTTTATGCTTAACATTAATTGTTGTTTCGATTAATAGTTGAGCTTTTTCTAGAAATGGGCACCAAACATCGGTCGATATTCGTTTTCTGCGCCCATCCAGCTTCAAGCCACCCGACCTTCTTGCCAACTTGTGAATTTGAACCGAAATCCATCCAGAGTCGTTTGACATTTTTTACTGTCGACGTTTTCATCGTTCTCGTTGTCCTGGTTAGGATGCCTATGCATTCGATATACTTTAGACAGCCCATAGTTCCATTCGCCAGTCCATTTGTTACGTCAATATTGGTTTTGAAAAAGTACGGCAAATTATTTTTGTCCACTATGCTCATTTTATGGATCTTTTGACGGAATTGCTACTCCGGCAGCCCACTGACCATCTCTATTGAACTGAAAACAGCATTCAAACGTAGGAATATTAACAAGTTCGTCATTGCGCAGCGAGGTCTCGAAAACCAAATGAATTGAGCATACCTGCGTGACTGTGACCTGAGACTCTGGCAGTTCAATGTTAAAAACGAGATGTCATTATAACACCATTCAGTAGAAGACATGATCATTGATAGCCGACGTGATGAACAGCGCCTAGAGACTCGTCACTCGTGATAAAGCAATATACAGCAGTTGTTGACTGTGTTTTTAATCGTATGAGTATGCAATTTCGTAATTCGTATTTCGTATCGTAATTTTTTTTTTGATTTTTCTGATCGATGGAAATGTCGATGGTTTCTATTTCATTCATTAAATTAATTTTTTCATTTTCCCTACTATTATACATATACATAAAAGCATGCCATGTATAATAAAAATTGTTTTTGTTGAGTTTCTTGCTTTTTTTCAAACGAAGTAGGTATACGTCATTTCCGTTCGTTTCATTTACAAGTTTACTCTAATACAAAAATTTTGGTAGGCGCGCGTAAAGATGTTTACACATCAAAAAAATCGTACCTTCGGAGCTCGGAAAGGTCACCCTGTAGGGTTGCGGAGTCTTTGCCATCCCAGCCGATTGTCGCGGTACACCTTCCCACCGAAATCCGAAAATATACAAATGGCCACATGGTAGACCACCTGTTATAACTGGGTTGGGTGTCTTCCCACCACTTAACAGAAAATAAGAACGTTGGGCGTTGGCTCACCGTAAACCGAAGATTTGAATGGCCTCAACAGGCCATCCGTTAATAATGTGGCACGCGCTGATAATAAATTCCGCACCCGATAATTTATGTGCGACACCCGTTGAAAATGGGATACTTTTTTACTTTTACTTTTTAAAATATTAATAAAATAAAAAGATGCATAAATTATGCAAATTATATAACTAGTTTTTTTTTTTTGATTCAATTTTGTTCTTGTTTTGCCTTTCACACCACACATCAATCCACATGCAAAAACACACAAAAATACATTTATATATGCTTACTGGTCGCACACACGCACAAGGTGCACATTGGTCTTGCTCTAAGAATTATTCGACGTTTACGCGATAATATAGAAGTGTGCAAAACGTGAACCAGAGTTTAAAGGCCAATTCACATTCACAAAAAAACCTTAGTGTCAAATGCTCGAGTATAGATGGCAATGTCATCAGTAAAAGGCATCACTTATTCGGTGGTATCGAAATTAAAAACTCAAAAACAAAAACCACATATGAAACAATGTTATGACCCCTCAAGGTGTCGTGACAATGTCATTTATTTACATGGAAAAGAAATTAGGTTAACATTCAATGCAAGGCGTTGTGGTAGACTACGGTTTTAGTTTCATTTTCTGTGCTGCTCACATAGCGACCCATCTGATACTGAGTTACTTCGTCGTTTGCATTTGTCAACACGAAAACAGCCATATCGCTGCCTTTGTTCATATACTTAATCAACTCGGCGGAGTTACAGTACTCCAAATTAATGTGTGTCTCAAAAGCCTTGGACAATATCGGTGAATATGGCATAATCCAACGATTGTTCACATCATTATATCTTGCCCTTTAACCTTCACGACTTTAGATCGCCCATTGTCCGTAACTGATCGCCTACAATACAATGAGTATTCTTCATTGCCTGTGATGGTGTCAACATTTAGGACCCTCGGGTGAGTCGTTGTTGAAAACCCCGCAAGGTCCAAGGATCATATTCTTTGTCCACACTGCATGTAATTTCGCACCAACAGCTTCATCCGGTACTTCGGATGAGATGATGGAATCGATTTCACCAGGTCTGATTTTCTGAACGGACCAAACCAAAATGTGCGCATGAGGCGGAACACGTTTTTGCCATTCAACGGAGTACATGAAACAACGAACTTGGCCTTACATACGGTGCTTTGTAATGAAATCCATCAGGGATGAAATGAAATCCATCATTGACGGTTACAGGTGAATGATATGAATAGGTCTGGCGGCAATATTGGCTAACATACCACATCGCATCTTGCGCGTACTCGTGCATGTGGCCAGGCCTTCCAACCCTTGAATATATTTATGTCAGTCGTTCAGTCTCAATTTTGGCGTGCATGTCAACAGCGAACTGACGGAAAAGACGTCGCCATTTTAAAATGAGATTTTCTTCATCTCCACGGATCATAATTCTATATGAATAAAAATTCATAGCACTGACATTTTTCTTGGTTTCGGCGCATGTATTAGCAATCGACATACGGTTTGATGTAAGAAAATTAACGAATAAATTATTTTAATTGTTACATTTACCTGTTAATGGATTAACCAATTTGATGTTGAAATGGAATCAGTCCTCGTCCTGCCGAAAGATCAATGGATATTGTAAAGCACCGGAAGTCCTGTGCGTTTCGGACACGCGTTTCAATTCATTGCTACGACGATGATGCGCAATATCTCTAGATTGGAAATTTTCTTCGACAATAACAACAGCCCCTTCATCGATTGTCGGTTAATTGTCGTTTGACGGCTGTCGGATGGAAACCGATCCTACACAAATTTGAACAATTCCTTGTTCTGATCGAGAAAGCATTTGCAATTCCTCGACAATGGTTCGCTTCGTTGTCGGATTGTGAGCACAACGCTGTTTGACTTCAGCATCCGAATAGCTCGTGTAATTGTGTAAGACTTGATGGTCCGCGTCCGGTGGTGGCAACAGTGCTCCTGCTAAATGATAAATTTGTTCTTGCATCTGCAATGGTGACATAAAATTGACCGTGCACTTAAAATGTTAAGTGATTTTCTGATGCAACGGCGAATGATTCGAAAGAGGATTGTGTTAACAAAATTTCACCTTGAAAGTATGTATGAAATTGTCTCATACAACATGAGTTACGCTAAACGACGTCATTTGGAAGTAACTGTTGTATTTTTGGGTGTTGGCCAGTAAATGGGTAGAATCACTTACTGTTTCAGAAACCAATAAGCGTTATGACTCTGATGGCGGGATCAATAGTGGTAATTTCTCTTTCCCACCTACACTGTTTTTCCTAAACAACCCCAGTATTGAGATGAACAAAACAAAAAAGAATTATCCAAATCTCGAGATTTTGCGAGACTAATTTATTAAAATAATTTTAGAAGCTCATTTCGACTCAAGTTGGCCATGTCCAAGATCCCAGAAATCGTTTCGGAATTCCATTTTCAGCCAACATACACAATTTCAATATTATTGGTCAAAAAATAGCTTCTTTTATTAAAATGACTTCAATATCCTATACGGTAGCCGGAACCAATCGCATACTATTAAAATGTTCTTTAAAACGACAATGTCCAGTCAGAACCGCAACGTGAAATGTTAGATTCCTCTTTTCAAGGTTGTTGCGGGTGGCACGAAGCCAACCTCTCTCACGGTGATTTTGCCGACTATAGATCTCAGGGTTTCGGGTTGTGGGGAAGTTGAGTGTGTCAAAAACTGAAATTAAAGTGAATTTTTACTCGAGAATCCTTCAGCCAAAATTTGAGGAGCATAAGATTAATATAATAATAACCGGGTGTACCCACTTAGGAAAATGCGGAGCTCCCCGAGTAACAACTACAATATCTGCTGAAGAAACCGCCCAAATGACTCATCGACCCTTAGAGGTCGATGCTCAGCCACGACGAAACAGCATAATAGGATAGGGACATTTCTCCAACAGACAAAGCCTCTCCTCACCCGGAGAGACCCCTAGGTAATCTTCCACAATTCACACTCCGATAGATTTTTGAGACGGCTGGAGTGCCAAGAGGAGACCGTGTACTCCGACCCTGTGGATGTCCTGCCAAGGGGATGATGGGGAGACGGGGAGTGACAAGCCCAGCCTGTCGGTTACATAGTTAACCTACATGAGAATCCCCCTCAACACATATCGACCGGAAAAGAAATTTAGTACTTCATCTTATTAATAAAAAAAAAAAAAATAGGTGGTTAGTAACGCAACCAAAATAAAGTGAGGCCGATGAGAAAAAAAATAAAACCGAATGCCGGGAATCGGGTGACGGTCTCTTTATCGTAAACAATTTATCGTGTTTCAATTTAACGTGAACAAATAACCGTAGAACAGTTTAGCGTAGACACAATTTACCGTGGACACTATTTATCGTGTGGACAATTTATCGTATGCCAGTTTATCGTAGTTTGTAAATTTGACCGTATAACATGGTAATTTCTTTCCCGATTATGATGAGATTGGATACGTTGGATTGAAATGGGATTCTTAAATGATTATTGGAAGAAGTTTTGGAAAAGTTGCCATCTGGAACGGATCTCGGCCATTGCTTATCAGCATCTCGATTGGACGAAAGTCGATGATAAATTGCTGTACTCGTTATTTGATGAAAAAGCCAAATTTAATTTTTTATTTTTTCTAATACATTTTCTAGTGAAATGTGTTACCATTGATAGATAAGTTTCTGTCCTATCGTCAATCTTATTATATCATATGTCGATAACGTTTGGGAGCACTGATCCAGGTTTTTTAACTCTTTGCGGTATTGGCTGGTTACTTCTAAACGAATACGCAAGTCGAGAGAAAGTGATCAAAATTAGTACATTTTAAAATGTCGCATTAACAAAATATTGCTTTTTTATTAATGTTGCACTACAAAATGTTGCAATTACAAAATGTTGCAAGTTCCAAACCTTGCAATTAAAAAACTTTAATAATTGTTTTGAACAATTAGAACTAGAAGAACCAAAAACCGGGATTTTGAAAACCTGTATTTCGAAAATCGAGATTTTGAAAACCGATATTTCGTAGTACACACGAGAATATGGAACATTGTAAGCCTTTTAACACCTGAGATCTTCAGAACCTTTCAAACCAAGTGGAAATTTGCACTCTGGACGTAGTTATACTACAAGAGATTATGTGGTCTGGGAGTTGGATAAGTAACTCCACCGACGGTTACACATTTTACTAGATAATTTATTAGAAAACATAAAAAATAGAATTTGGCTTTTTCATTCAACAGTGAGTACAGCAATTTATCGTCGCCTTTCGTACAATCAATCAAGTGACAACTTTTCCAGAACTTCTTCCAAAAATGAATTAAGAATTCCATTTCCATTCAACATATCCAATCCCATCATAATCGGTTAAGAAACCCATATTTCAGAACTGGCCATATTTCAGAACTTCTTCCAATAATCTTTAAGAATCCCATTTCCATCCAACATACCCAATACCATCATAATCGGTTAGTAAATTACCGAGTTCCGGCCCAGGTGGCCATATTCTAGAACTTCTTCTAAAAATCATTTAAGAATCCCATTTCCATCCAACATACTAAATTCCATCATAATCGGTTAAGAAACAAAACTGTTCTACCATAAATTGTGTCCACGATAAACTGTTCTACGATAAATTGTTCCACGATAAATTGTTCTACGATAAATTGTTCTACGATAAATTGTTCTACGATAAATTGCTCACGATAAATTGTTCACGATAAACTGACAGTAAATCCCAGGAATCATATGCAGTGCTGTTTTTTTTATTCAAATACAAAAGTTTTTGTCCAACGGAAAAAAATCAGAGACGGAAGTAAGGATAAAAATGAAAAAAATTAATCAAACTAACAAGGTTAAACGTGAAAAATTCCGGAGCGAAAGAAAATAACTCAAGCTAAAACTGGTCGAAGAAAAATCAAACTAAAACATGGTCACCGAATGTGAATAGCTTTGAGGGCAAAACCAATGTACCTCATGGAAAAAAATTGAAAATTCAAAAGTTTAAAATAATACTTGATTTTACTTTAAATAAAAAAAACTGAAGTTAAAATAAAAAATAATAAAAAAATAAATTGTACCTTCTTGAGGCTCAGACAAGATCCCGCCGAAATGGGTTGTGGCGTCTCCACACCGTTAATCCAAACAATACAAATGGTCACGTGGTTGGCCACCCGTAACCGTAAATTTTTGTTGGGCGTCTTCGCGCCGGTATATAATTTTACTAATGACCGGTTGGCCACATGTTATAACTGGGTTGGGCATCTTTCCATCTTTAACCGAGAATAAAAACGTTGAGTGTCTTCCCGCTTTTGGTAGCCATGTCTGATTTTTCCGCAGAATCTACGTCATAAAGGTACATGAGCGGATCTTAGAACTATTTGTAAACTGTTTGCGCAATTAGGAAATTATCCCAATCGGTTAGTTTAGAGCTTGGCTAAAAATTAGCTAAAGTAAAAGTTAAATTCGCTTCGTAACAAGTGGAATTATATTCCAACAGCCGTTGATGCATCAGCTTTATGTAGCTTTAAACACAAAGCTACGCATGTAATATCAGCGTTTTTGGAGAATCAGCGGCTCTAAGTTGGCAACCACACCAGATTCATGTAGTTTTAGTGATTTCCTCACAAAATCACTAAAACTTTATCATTGTTCCATTTGAAGATGAATACGTCATCGGCGTATAAAACTCGGCGCGAATACACGTAAATATAAACACGTGTCAATATATTAGTAAGCCTGTCAAGTCAATTAATGCGATATTGAAACACGGAAAAATAATTGAAGACAACAATGACCATAAAGGTAGATCGATATTATCAATATTGAAAATTTGTTTCACATTTAAAAGGAAACAATAAAAATAACAAAGTTCCCAAAAACTGCTTAAGATAACATTGATAAATGAGTCAAAAATCGCGTTATGTCAAAGTTTACTAACCAAAATTTAATATTTCCATTTGAACCACCTTAGAACATGCTTAGTCGATTCAAAATTCAAATTCAGGAACTGATTCCATTTCAGGAACTACTATAGACTCTCGAGGCCATAGATGAGATTAAGGCATTAACGGGCTCAAATAAGAAAAAAAACCGTCACTGGTCAAACGTTGAACGGAAATTTCAACATTTCCGGTTCAGAAACAACGAGGAGCTCATAAGCTCTAACTCTTAAGGTCATACGTTGAACGGCAAAATTTCAATACTTCCATTTCAGAATCGACTATAGGCCCTTTACCATAGGTGGGACTACTATTTTTATATCATACTTGGTCCATTCAAGAAGCACTCGCAGTTTACTGTTTTTGCACTAATAGGCTTAAATAAAACAAAAACCACGTAAGGCCATAAGATTTAATATTTGCGTTCCAGAAACTATTGAATGTGCCCAACATGATCTAAAAAGGTCATGTATTACAATTTTTTAGCAAGATTTTGATAAAACCGAGGTGAAAACCCCTCAGGTTTCGGCTAAATCCGTTCAGACAGACGTCCGGTTCGGCCCGGGTATTACTTTATTTTTTTCGGTTTGCATGATTTTTTTAAAAATTGTTTAGGATACTTTTCGAGTACCAGCAACCGATTGTGATGGCTTCTGATTTAGGAAAAAATAATTTAGAGGGTCACTCAGTTTGGTTCGGGTTCCATTATTTAATATGTTCGACACGCAGATTTTACTAAAAATTCGAAACTGGGAGATTTCAAATACCTTGAATCGATTTTGATATGTTCTAATTTCAGGAAAATTTGTTAAGGAGATCCTTCGGTGGGGCCCGGGCCCTTTCTTAATTTTTTTTTATTTATATTACGACTGAGTCAAGTACCCATTTAGTAATTTACATTGCATAATAAAGTATTTGGTTAGTGGGCGTAATCAAGTGGTTATCCCCGCAGTTTCGTGTAATTCCCTTTCGTCATAGTAAGTTTACTGACCTCGGTTTTCGGTTCGATTGTCTAATGGTTTTTAATATTAAAAATTGCGGTCTTAACGGTTTTTTAATGGCAGGGATGGATTGCGTTGAGGTATAATCGGTTTAAAAGGTCCAACAGCGCGGGACATTTTATGAAAAAAAAATTTGGCTCGTTTGATCTTGATCAAAATTGGTAAGGAGGGTTTTCAAGTGTCAGGAATTGTCTCCAATTGGTATTTATTCATACGACAAAGGGATCATGATGGAGCTTGGGCTACATTTTAACATTTTATTTGGCTTCCACAATTTTAACAAATATTTGGTGGTACAGAGTTTTCAAATGCAAGGGAACGATTACCATGAGCTCTGAGCTTTTGATAATTGATTTAGAATTCCTCTGTTTCATATTGTTGAGGGATGTTGTTTGTGATTGTCCACTAAGTGGCGCCTTGTTGCAGAATTTGTGCCCTGTTTGCGTTATGTTGCTTCGTGTTAGGTTTTAGGGCTCTGGTGGAACGATTTTTATAAAAATGGGTAAGAAACTTTTTCGAGTTCTAGTTTCGAGAAAATCTGTTTAGGGTTTCTCAAATAGGATCCAAGTTCCATCGACTCGAACGATTTCGATAAAAATTTCGACGAAATTTTTGGGAATTGTTCAGCCTTTATGGTACGTCTTGATCCAGAATAGAACTATGTCATTTCTCAATCGAAGAGGATTAATCTGAGAATCATGAATATGAAAATCGAATATAAATTTTGGAAATGCCTCTGGAAAATTGCCAATTTAAATTAACCTAAGCCATTTCTTAGCCAATTAAGATACAAATCCAGATGTGATTTGGGAAAATATTAGTAAATTGGAAAGAACGGATAACATAAGCTGCTGCTTAACGTGGCACTATGGCGCGTTATGGCGTAATTATTACTTTCTTTTTCAAAGTAAGGACAGGAGGCTGGGAAAAAAACGATTAAAAACAAAATTTGAAGCAAAACTGGTATAAACCATTTTCTCAAAAGCGGAAATAACGATTATTATCACCATAATTCCGCACTATACAGCCCAAACATGTTGAGTAATTTGGTTGAGATTCCAGAGAAATTTGGCGGAAAGAAGTGTGTCGGAAGTAGTAGCTTCGAAAGAAACTTTTTCATTTTGTGCAAATATTTTGAAAAGTATAGCATTTACGAATAAGCAGTCGGTGTTCCATGAACCTGTTTTAAACAAAAGTTGATCTTGACACAGATCAGTCAGCCTTTAAATTGTTGCTGTAAATACTCGTACCTCATCGTGAAAATCCATTTATTATATCCTTCTGTAATTAATGATCATAAATGGTTTTAAAAATATTATCGAGTAATTCTATCAGCATGTTAGTAATGTTAGTAATGTGTCATGTGACCAAGTAATGCTGACAACAGCAAATTTATCCTTTTATATCAATACTACAACCCAGTAACTTAGTAAAGCCTTTGCTTATTATTGAGTGCGTCGAGTACAATCGATGACTTTGAGCAAGCAAACACTACTCAGTGAACAGATCAAAATAGCCGCAACAAGTTTCCTTTCGGTTTGCTCACAAGTTGATATCTATTAAGCCAAAATTTGGGTGGGAGGGACTATTTTCATTTTTGGACTGGATGAATTAAAACTGGTTTCGATATTTTAAACAATTAAATTCAACAATCAAAATACAAAACACTATTAACAAACCAGTTTGTTAAATTTAACTAAAATTATTTATTTTAATTTTACTAATTAAATGCTCTATTAAAAAAATTTCAACTAAAACGATCGGTTCTGCTAGCGTTACAAAAATGTTGCAGAACCTAAATCTAAAAATGATTGTAGCACAATTGGAAAACTAGAGTTTAGTTTAAGGCTAATTAAATGCCCTGTCTAAATTTTTTTTCTGCTCGTTCTGGAAAAAGCATGCTTTATAACTGCAAAGTTAGCAGAACCCTAACTGAAAATCGGACCGAAATAGAAAATAAAAACGAAAAACTTGATCTGTTTACAAACAAATAATTTTAGGCTCATTATGGGGTAGGCCATTAAACATTTTTGGACTCCACCCGTTCTTGGCCAAACTCAGGTCATTTAATCTAAATCTAGCAGAACCGAAATCGAAAATCAGGCCAAAACCGAAATTAGAACAAAAAACTTGATCTTTTGACAAACAAATAATTTTAGGCTCGTTATATGGCTTTTCATTTTCATTAGACCATAATTTTATAAGACCATTTTTTGTATGTAAATTGATCTTCTTTTGCGTTCTAATTTTGTTGTCGGTCTTATTTTCGGTTTGGGTTCTGCTAGCTTTGAAGAGATAAAGCCTTATGCATGTTCTAAAACGATCAGAATAAAAAAAATTAAACAGGGAATTTAATTAGCCTTAAATTAACCTTCAATTTTCTAATTGTTTTAAAATAATTTTTTGGTTTGGGTTCTGCTAACTTTTTCTAAAGCTAGCGCAGAAGCCATCGTTTTAGTACGAAGGGATGGAGTCCAAAATCTTCAATAGGGTTTTTCTGTGAGGAAAACTGCAGCAGGGAAACTTTCGAATTTCAAAATGAAACTTTGCATACCGTTTAAGCCCAATTTGTGCTAATTAGTGCTCACAGAAAAAAAATAGTGCTAGTCCAGGAGCCGAAAAAACAGGGGAAACATTTCAAATTTCGCCTGAAAGACAAAACTAAAAACTGATTTCTAGGAAAAAAACAGGAATAATTTCAGCCTAACGCGGCTACACTGACGAAATTTGTGTTTATCATAGAAATATGATTTTCATAAATTTTCATTCGTAATTGAGGAAAAACAATCTTGCCCCTAAAAGATACTATATTAAAAAAACAAAATACAGTTTATACCGTTCAATAATATTTTTGTTGCACAAAAAATTAAAAAATGGAAATAAAATATTCTAATATCCAAGAATAAGCGATTCAGATAGCATATTCCTGGCAGGCATGTTTATTGCCACCTGGAAAATATAGTTGCTAAAAACTAATGAAGTTGGCACTTCTGGATATGTATCCGATCAAAGCAGAAATGAGGAAAATTGGCGGGAAAAATATTAAGCGTATAGAACGACGGAATAATTGGCAGAACACTTTTTGTAAGAACATTTATCATTCAACGGTTATTGAACAACAATGGAATTGGGCCAATTCTAGATTATCACAAATTCAGCCACTATATTTTCTGGATAGCAATGAGTAAACCTGATAGGAATATGCAATCAGAAATGCCAACTTCTTTGGTTTCTAGATCACTTTACGTCAGAAAACCATTCATTCAAGAGTCTTTGTTGTTCAACAAAAATATTATTGATACCTCTGTATTTTGTTTGTTTCTTATAGTATCTTTTAGAGGCAAGTTTGTTTTCCTCAATTTATGAATGAAATTTTAGGAAAATACTATTTCTATGATAAGTACAAATTTTGTCATATTAGCCGCCTTGTGCAAGTTTTAAAATTAGGGTTAAATTATTTCTGTTTTTTTCTAGAAATCGGGTTTTACTTGTTTCATCTTTCAGGCGGAATTTGAAATCTTTTTTCCTCGTTTTTTAGGCTCCTGGAGTAGCATTAATTTCTTCCCGTGAACACTAATTAGAAAGTTTCCCTTCTGCAGTTAAGCACACCTGCTACCTACGTGTTGTGTATGATGTATAACCACGCTACAGAGCATTTTGTCCGAATTATATAAGCATTATAAGCATCCTTGCTGAAGTTAAAGTATTGTTTGTTTATATTTAAAGTGTTCCTAGCGGCAATCCTTGAAGCAAGAAACCTAATTCGAAATATTTCACCTGCGTCTTACACCTCTCGTTGATACATGAAAGTTTATTTCTGTTCATAACATAAAAATTATATTTTAATGTTTAATGAATTCATCGTCGTGTAATTTTTAGAATTTCTTTTCTTTTATGACTGGAAGACATTTTCAACGATATGCCATCATTTCCATCAAGATATGAAAATTTAATTACGTTATCTTGTTTTTCCTTCCCAATATCCGCTCGCTTCTGCTATCGCACAAAGTAAATTATTTATGTGTATGCGGGGTGGGTGTTCTTTATGTAAATTTTTTCACCAATTAACTTAATTATTTTAATTTAAGTTGAACGCAATTTTTAATTATTAGACGGGAATATATTTATTTTTTGATTAGTCGTCAAATCTAAAATCGTAGTATTGTATAAATGCCTGTATAGCAGGGTGTTTTGAAAAGTATGTTAATATAATGATAGGAGGGAGTGGTGATGAAATTCCGGTATTATATACAGGATTCTTACAAAATATTACTGATTGGTGTATAAAGAGGTTACATTACATAAAATCGATTCTTCTAGTTCCTCTCACTTTTCTAAAAGAATTTCAACATGATATGTTCATACAATTAACTTGAAGTGTAACTACACTTTAAGTTCATCAAGAGGCTCATATGAAATTTAAGGAATAGATTGATTAAATAATAACAAAAGAAACTCAACCAAACAATAGACGCACCATCAGCACTCAGACTTAAGCTCAGTGTAAATTCTCTAATAGGAAAGTTTAAGAATAGAATAAACGCGCCTGATAACAATACTAATGTGTGCATCTTCAGAAAGAACTACCTCCAATATAAATCCGAGGCTCATAGTCTTTGAGGATAGAATGGGACATTATAGAGTAAATGCGTATATTAACATTAATAGATGATCTGGAGAAGAGGATAAACTGGGTCATTGACGAATGAAAATCAACCTTACCCTTGATAAGGCGCTTACACATCTTCGACTAGACAGGAAAATATCTTAAAGGCCTTACGTCAGAACATAACAGATAGTATTGCTTTTTATGGATGGGGATAACAAAAGCCTGCTTCTTAAACTGAAGGAAACGATGATGTGGTGAGACTGAAATTTACTATATGCAAGAGGTGTCTATACAGCAATGGGAAGACCAATTTCACGAATCTTATCGAGATGTTATTGGAGCACTGGAGTAGACGTTATAGATGACATGCCCAAGTTGTGCATAAACTGTCGGTTCACATCAAAGAATGCGTCCTAAAAATTTTTCTAAACTACTCGAACGTAGACAAAGCGTTGAAACAAGCCGACCATAAAGAACTGGCTAAAGCAGATGGCTGTCAGCCAACCCGCAGTTTTCTACTAAGCACGCAGAGGGCTCTCTTTATAGAATTATAGAAACTTGCGGGAATTATAGAAACTTGCGTTCTCCTGGTCTACACCGCAGAACAGAAAAAATTAAAAATAAAGGCAAATAATAAAAAAAAACTGAATTTAAATTAAGTCAACCAGAATTTGTCGAACGAAACTTGAAGAACTGATATAAATTAGTTATAACCGGGTGTGCTGTGCCCATTCGGTGGCAACCGGATCTTCTCGCGTAACAAGTACCCAGTCTGCTGAAGAGACCCCCCCGAATAACCCATCGACACCGAAAGGCCGATGCCCAGCCACAACGAAGCAGCTCTTATGCTCTGGTAGAGAAGTTTCCATAACAGACTGGGCCTCAGACCGGGTGTTGCTCACCCGGAGAGACCTCCAACGAATCTCCCACAATTCACGCTTTGACAGCGTGAGGCCGCCGAAGTGCCACGAGGAGACCGCTGAATTTTACGGTCGCCCGCGAATGGACAACACATATGCTGGACTCACCTCTCCGACCCTGTGGATGTCCTGCCAAGGGGATGAAGGGGGTGGCTAGCCCAAAATGTTAATATGGTACCGGCACCGAATAAGAGTCCCCCTATCATCACACATACCTGAAAATAAATTTAGTAGTTCATTTTATTTATTCGGAAAAAGGGGAAAAAAGCAAATCACAACAAAAAAATTCACGCCACCAAATTATGAAGCGAGATCAACGTGCGACCGGTAGCGTACACGATCACCATAATGTGGTGCTCAATTACAATAAAAATTACGAATTGGCAAAGTTGACCAAAGTTGATTATGAATTTAATAAAAGAAATATAGCAAATAAGAAATCAAAAAAAAAATGTTGGTACCTTTCGACTCTATGTGGTAGCGGCGTCCCTTTCCACCGAAATGGGTGGAGCGCCTTCCTGCCTTAATAAATATCGAATGGCCTCGTGGTTGACCACTCGTTTGTTGCGGTGTTTTTCACCGATAGCAATAATACCTTACAACTGGCTGGTTGGCCACCTGTAAGTGGTGGTGTATTTAACTGTAAGCCGTATATGAAATTGTTGGGCGTTGGCTCGGCTTAAACCGCAAACAATAAAACTAAGTGGCCTCATCTGGCCGGGCGTCCTCGCCATTAAGCCGTCGTGCCACAGGTGGTTATTACACCCGGACCGTTGGGCGTTGTTACGCCGAAACCGTAATTCTGTTGAATGGCCTCGACGGGCCACCCGTCAAAAATGTTGGGCGTTGTCCGCCTCAAATCGTTTAAAAATTATTAGGCGTTATCTCGCCAACAAACACAAACCCCGTAAAATGTGAAATGGCCTTAGCCGTAGAAATAAATTATTCAATTTCGATCTGATAACCATAGAAATAAATCAATCAATCCTGCTCGCCTGCCACCCTTTTATACTGGGTGCCTTTTACACCTCCGGAGCAATTAGGCCACTTATACGAGTATGCACAAAAGATTTTCCAAAATTAAATCTTTAATTTCACTCACTACAGTTTATGCAAAACAAATGAATTGGGGAACGTAATAAAGTGTATCCCCTAATGCACAAAAAAAAATCAATACAGTTGTAAAAAAAATTACACAACTCCAAAAATACCGGAAAATTGCTTTTGAAAAATATAAATTCAATTTAATTCTCAGTAGATATTGTTTTTTTTTTATTTTTATAAATTTTTCGACAATTGATCGCAACTTTTAGTCAAATTCTTTTTATAAATTCCATACTTGAGCATTACTTCGCTCTAAGTTCACAAACTCAAAAAAAATGTACTTTTAAACTAAACTTTAATTTAAACGAGTCAACAAAAAACTCAACTAATTCTTATCAGATTTCAAACCAGACTTTTTACAATACTGTTAAAGTTAGCCGAAAGTTTCCAGCCGAAAGATAATGCAGATAGTGTCTTGAATACAGCAAAAATCAGTTATGAACTCGAATTTAGGAGAATTTAGGATCGGGTTACATCATTCGGGTGAAGGAGAAATTATTTCAGTTTATAGGAATTTAAAAATCGATAGGAGCGAGAGTATAAAGAGAGTTTAAAAATAGTCAAGACACTATCTGCATTATCTTTTGGCTGGAAACTATCGACTAACTTTAATAGGGTCTTTTAACATCCAAAACAAGACTTGATTGTTCACAAAAAACGAGACTCAACTAAAATTCTCGCACCACACTAAAATACAGAATAATATTTTTGTTGTTTTTGCGCGCGCATAAAGCAAAATATATATAAGAGGACTCATGTAGACTTTCCTAGGTTAATCTATCTTACTTTTGGCAACCTTTATAAGCCTAACAAGAACAATAAACTATAAAATAACTATGCCGATATGTTTTTACGATACGTATATATGGATTAAATACAGAAAAAATTTAAATTTTTGTATATAATTATATTAAAACTATAAAATAAGATTAACCTCGGAAAAACCTGCCTATAAAATTTGCACTACTTGATTTCTCTTATATATTTATTGCTCGATGGCGCGCGTTACTTACACACTCTCTCTTACCTATATCAGCTGCATGCACAAAAACAAGAAAACACAGCAAAAATACTTTTATATATCCTAGCCGCTCGCACACACGCACAACGAGTAAACATTGGTCTCGCTCCAAAAATCAATAGACGTAACACCGAATATTAATGCCCAAATAAACAAAACATTAATAACCAATTTACAAAATAATGTAATACCAAATGACATAACACAGATGGCATTACCTATTCAATTTTAATGAAATTAATTTTGTTTTTACAATGAAAAATTAAAAAAAAAAATTATGTTAGGACCCTCAAGGTGTCGTAAAATTAGAGAACAAAGGTTTAAGGTATAGAATAGTCACGGTAGCTAAAGGTTACCGAGGCCGAGTCCATTTCCGGGCTGTACCAATGACGCGTAAAAAAATAAATGCATACTTAGAAAGACCCTATTAAAGTTAGCCGACTCCAGCCGAAAAATGTCGATAATATAGATTCAAACTAATCAAACGAAAATGACAGCCGAAAAATGTCGGTAATGCAGATACGAATTTAATGCCGGAATGAATTAATTTATATTACAAAGGTCAATTTTGTTATTCATAAAAACCAACTAAAAAATGTAAAATAAATTTTCATTCGAAACAATTAAAACTAATATACCAATCCAAAATATTCGAAGTGCCGAATTAGATGTTTGGGGAGGTAAGGCGTGAAATGCCTCTATAGTTACAAGCTTAAGCAATATTTAAAACGGCACTTTTAAGTGGCATGGCTGGAAATAGATTCAAATGAAAAGTCTTATCGATGATCATACCTGGAATAAATTTCAGGTCGATTTCTATGTTGGAAGTCCGGGAAAACTCGTTTGAATATATCGCACACACAAAATTTTAATTTGACCTTTCATTTGAATCTATCTCCAGCCATGACACTTTAAACGGTCAATTGTTAGAAATTTTCAAATTTTGTGTGTGCGATATATTCAAACGAGTTTTCCCGGACTTCCAACATAGAAATCGACCTGAAATTTATTCCAGGTATGATCATCGATAAGACTTTTCATTTGAATCTATTTCCAGCCATGACACTTTAAACAGTCAATTTTTGGAAATTTTCAAATTTTGTGTGTGCGATATATTCAACCAAGTTTTCCCGGACTTCCAACATAGAAATCGACCTGAAATTTTTTCCAGGTATGATCATCAATAAGACCTTTCATTTGAATCTATCTCCAGCCATAACACTTTAAACGGTCAATTTTTAGAAATTTTAAAATTTTGTGTGTGCGATATATTCAATTGAGTTTTCCCGGACCACATGGAAATCGAAATGAAATTTATGAAGTTTGTTTTGTTTGATATGTGCCATTTAGTTTTGTCAGTAACAAAATAGTTTTTTGTTTTAGATCATTTAATAAAAAAATTTAGTTTTGAGTAAAATATACGTTAATAAATCGAAATAAATATCTTTGACTTTAAATGAAATTACTGTTTATCACCCAAATTATTTATCTGCTTTATCGACATTTTTCGGCTGACTATCGGAGTATTTTGTTGAGACAATTGCAACAACACCACCATGGCTAAAGCAAAAACTAAAGCATTTTATAATTTTGCTTTGGCTGAATGATAATGCAGATTTGCATTAGTTGAAATAGCTGAATAGCGCTGATTCAGCTAAAGCAAAAAAGTTTTATTTCTCAACAAAATACAGCTTATGTATATGAATCTGCCTTACCGACTTTGACAGACAAGTTGTTTTACATCTGCATTATCGACATTTGTGGATGCTACAATCCTGTTATTGTATCAAAATCTGCATTGTCGATATTTTCGGCTGGTGATTTAATCGTCACAGCCGAATCTACATTATTGACATTTTTCGGTTGATGTATATTAATCGTTGCAGCCGAATCTGCATTATTGACATTATTCGGCTGGAGCGAGTCGGCTAACTTTAACAGTATCTTAGAAAGGGCAAGTGCTGAGAGATTTAACACCAGCCAGCAAGGGACCACCAGCCGTGAATATTTGGCGTCGTGATTGATGCCTCATCGATCAAGAAATGAACTGGAGTGAGGATCGTATATAGTCATCAGGGTCGTTCGTTATCGGATGCAATGCCCGCGAGTTAGGGCACGCCTCGATCTGGCATAGACGCGTTGTCAACTACTCGAACGTGAGTAAGGTTGCGCCCTTGATATGCCGTAAAGGATGCTGGCGAGATGAACACGTTGGTAAACTTTTTGGCCTTGGGAATAATGATCGGATGCTTGCTTGTGTATAGCAGGTTTGATTCGATAAACTGCCCTCCGAACCGTATTTTACCGTCGCTTACGATGAAAGGGTTCAGAGGTAGATGTACAAATTTTGGGACCGCTTCATCCCCTGATACGCCAAGTACCCACAATTCTTGTAGTATGGTTTTTAGCCAAGGCCGAGCGGATCGAAAATCTTTGATGCCTGGGACCGTTTTGTTCGTTTGGTTGGCGCACGAACATCTGATGATGTGCTTATGTTGAATTCTAAACAATCGGCCGAAGGAGACCAATGTAATCCAATTGTTTTCACTGAATTGTCCAAGTTTAGCTCAAGTTTACCCTGGTGGTCTTATAATTCGCTTGGTAACTCATTGAGAAGCTGCTGACTGATTGAGGATGATTGCGATGTTAACTGAGCGTGTTGACGCGTCCGTGGACTTCTATGTCGTCAATATACAAGTCCTTGAAAGCGACATACACTAACTGAACGATAGTGCGAATCGAGAGATGTGGAGTGCTAGTAGTACCGTTACGATCCGCAGATAATTTCTGTGTTCGGGCGCCATCAGGATCTGCCGATACATCTGTTTGATGTCTGAAACGAAAACAAATTGATGTTTGAGAAAACAGGTTAGTTTAGGGGCCAATGCGAAGCTTCTGGTTAAGTAATATGCCGGTTGATGTTTTGTTCGATGAGCCGAATATCACGCGCAGTTTGCGTTGCATCACACAGTTATGTGGAAGATAGCGTGTCTGGTCCTGCGAGCTGTTGTGTTCTTCTGATACTTCATCGATGTTACCCGATTCCAGATAATCCTTTCCATATGGTGTAGTCGCACAACTGCATCCTCTCGTGACCTTCAAGGGGTGATCGTCGTGCCTTAATTTTCGAGATGTGCGAACATCTTTGTATTCCCCAAACGACTTGAGCATGTTTTCGATTGTGTCATAGTCATCGGTGATTGTCGTTAAACTAGACGGCTGATTGGTTGCCCTATGCTCCACCTTCCGAAGAATCACGATGCGACCTACTTCGAAGAGACCAAAGTTGATGATGATTCAACGGATTCGGTGTTTGGGATCAAGTTGTGTCATATCGTGTGGTGTGTTTGGTTACAGACCCGGTACACAAACTGGATTTGCAATTCGAACTGGTGTTGCCTTTGCCCAGGCAGTTGATAGGCCTCCTCCTTTAAAAGGTTTGAATTGATAGCACTGTAACACGTTGCGATTTCCAGCACAAACTTGACACGTGATGCGAGAGTCCGATGTGTCGACGAGTGAGCGAGCTGATGATGATGGCACCTCCTTCGATAGTGGCTGCTAATTGTCTCTGTTTGGTTTCCAAATTCGAATTTGTCACGAGACAATAGTCATCCGCTTGATCGCGGTTACTATACTCTCCCTCGAGTTTCTCTTCACCGCACACAGCCTGGAGCTTGGCCTATACACCACAGAATTCATTATACCGCGATGCCAAGTGACCGATCTGCGTATGGATTCGTTGCTTATTCCTGGCGTGTTGATCAAGAGCTCCTTGCTCTATCTCAGAGCTCGTTCAAGGTCCCGCTGTAGCGATGCTTGCTTGGCCCAAGTTAACATTGCACCATCGAATTTTGTAGGTTTTTATCACTAGAATGTCTATTTTTTGCACACTGGTCCAAAAATGTTGGAGAGGATTGTGAAATCATAATAATAACAAGAACGAAAAGCGATTTGATTTTTATTTTTTTGTGGTGTGTTCGTGCGTGCTACTCGAATAAAGGTTAGAATAAAAAGAAAACAGTTTACGTCAATGTGTTAAATTTTGACATCTTCTAGGGTTGCCCGATTTGTGTATTTTAATTAGAATTGCCCGACGATTTGTGTTTGGTTGTAGGGTGCCCACCGACAGGTGGTGACACCGATCGACGAGATGTGAGGTGTTCAATTTAAGGATGAAACACACCAAGCAGCAGCAGCGAGCAGCAAATTTAAATTTTGGTTTATTCGCTTATTTAATGATACAAAATCATAGTTTGCGTATAAATATAGGTATTTCCATTAAAGACATTAAGTATTTTGTAATTATAATTGAAAAATTAAAATTTAAAAAAATTGCATTGAATGAAGTTGCATCTGTCACGGCATCAATAGGTTCCACACTCAGCAGCTCCAATTTGCTGCTCTTTGCTGCTACTCATAACCTCGATAAAATTTGCACAATTCAATTTTACTACTAAAACAAAACAATCTGCTGCGCTGCTGGGTGTGCACGCCCATAAGCAGCCGTTAGTGTGGATTGCTTGGACTATGTTGCGCTGCTCTTTTTGTGTTTCATCCTTTATAATATAAGCTTTTGTGGAACTCAATATTATGTGGAACCTAAATTATTTTAGTGCAATTATTATACATCTACCTGCTTTTTTTGAGGTGAAAAGGCTTGATCGTTATTTGTGTCTCAGTTGAATCGTAGCTAACCCGTTTTTGTTAAAACTTATTGAATCTTTTGTGAAACTTAATTCTTTCATATACGTTTCGCTTACAATTAAGTTGCTATATGATTAAATAGTTCAACCGTGTTAAGCAATTTTATTGTCGAATCATTAATGCCAAACATGCACGATTCATCATTACATCAAAAGCACAAATTATGTTAAAGCACCCGTACAAATATAGCTTCCACACTGCCAAAAATATCGCCATACCGCTTCCAAGTGTTTTTTGTGTATTTAAAAACCATTTCCTATTTAAACTAATTAAAAAATTAAATTATAATGTCCATCTAAAAATTAATTTATAAACATAATTATAATTTAATTGGCTATTTGGTTGTTTATTTGTTTGCTTTAAAAAATTTGTTATTTTCTTTTGCATTTAGCCCTGCCTAGGATTACAAAGTATTATTACTGCGGTAAGTTACATTTTTGTGTTTACGTTACGTTTTGATTAATTCGATTTTTTGTTAGACTAATTAAAAATATTAATAAAAATAAATATAAAAAATTGTAAATAATTAAAATACGAAAATAATTTAATTAGTGGGAAAATAATAATTACGTTTTAAAATATTTTGATGTTGTAATTTCGATTATTATGGAAAAAAATGATATTTTTTTAGTACTGTTGAGCTTTTTAATTAGTTTTAAACAAATTGATTTTGTATAATGTGTTTTTGTTGTAAATACTTTTTGTATAAAAAGAAAATTGATCAGCAACACCGCCTATATCGCGATAAGTCATACATTGTTAAAAATCAATCAACTGGAAATGAATCCGTATATATGTGAGACGGATTTTATGTTACTTTACCACCCCCCCCAAAAGATTTTGACAACGAAATATATAATCATATAAATATAATATTGTAAATAACAATACATGTGCGAGAATGGCTCAAATTAATCAAAAATTCATCAGCTGATGAAAGGGTAATTTATTTGCGTGGATTTGAAACCCATGAATTTAAAATTGAGATAAAAATATTCAAAATTTTCACTCCATTAATCTGTCTATTTTTAGGATTCTGTAAACACACAAACACCTCCCCATATGATGTATATCATTTGTGGCTGAAAACGGATTTTCTAATATACACTTGCACACACACAGACACAGACATATTCTCCTTTCATTTTGGCATTTAACATTATCCTTCAAAAAAAAAAATCAATTTGTGGCAAGGGGTGCTGTTCTATTTTTAGGGATGATATATTTTTCTCGAACTCAAGAACTTGATTTACGTCATCTCAAATGGTTCTAAATTAATACATGCATCATTGAGTGGGTGTGCACGGGATAACTTGTGATTCATTGTGATCGATTTGAAAAACGCACGCATGTTACGTTGAAATCCGTCGAAACGTGTATAACAGATATAAATCATTCGTATCCATTATGTCGATTTTGCCGGGTGCAAGTAATGAAAAGTGATGTTTCATCTATTTCGTTTATGATTTAATTGATATGCTGTTTGTTTTTACAAACAATTAAACCGAACTCCTCGTCGCGAATTAAAGATGCATATTCTGCACATATTTGGTGGTTTTCTTAGGCCTTTTGCTTGCTATACGTAATGTGGTTGGATAGGATTTAGTGCGTTACAACGTTTATAATTAAATTTAACAGTGTATTTTGTATACCTTAATCTCGGATTAATAGTGGTTTGTGCTATGGCGGGAATAGATTCACTTTGATCTAGCACCGATTAAATTAAAAAACATGAATTTTTCCGAAAATGTAGGGGAACACTGGGTGTACTATTCAACAGTTGCATACAATCGTACATATTAAGATTGTTTTGTCCTAAGATATTTCTAAAAGGTAACTACGGCTAGAAAAAGTGTTTACTTTGTGAGACCCAATCCAATTAAAAATTTTGAATTTTCCGGAAAATCTGTGGCAATACTGGGTTGGTATTAAAAAGTTGTATATCTCAAACACGATTTGTCCTAAGATATTTCTAAGAGGTTTAAAGATTCACTTTGTACTAGACCCAATCCAATTAAAAAACATGGATTTTCCAGAAAATGTAGGGAAACACTGGGTGTAATATTCAACAGTTGCATAGCTCAAAGATATTTCTAAGAGGTTATTACGACTAGAATGAATATTTTTACTTTGTTAATTGGATTGTGTCTATTTCAAAGTGAAAACCCATTTTTAGGTGTAGTATGCTCTTACAAATATCAGGTAATCAGCATAATTTGACTAGCATATCAGGACACTAGTCTATGGAATATATATATATGTGATTTTTCAGAGACGTATTGCAATATCCAGGTAAGTTAAGGTTCTGTTTGATGATGTGCGTAGAATCAAGGTAGGCCATCCTGATCCTGATTAAGCTTCTAATGCGATAACAGACAACAACACTGATATACGTCCCTTAAGCTAGCAGAACATATACAGCAGAACATTACAAGATAGTATGGATAATTATAGGCTAATTATGGGCTAATTAAATGCCCCATTAAAAAATTTTGGGCTCCATCCCTACCAACCAAAGCGTGGGTTCTGCTAGCTTTAGCTAACCCATATCAAAAAATGATTTAAAAACAATTGGAAAAATAAAGGTTAATTTTAGGGTAATTAAATGCCCTATTTAATTTTTTTTATTCGGGTCGATCTAGAAAATGCAAAAGGCTTTATCATTTCAAAGCTAGCAGAACCCAAATCGAAAATCGGACCAAAACCGAAATTAGAACTCAAAACAAGACCTATTGACAATCAAATAATTTTAGGCTCATTATGGGCTAATCAAATGCCTCATTAAAAAATTTTGGGCTCCATCCGTTTTTGACCTAACTTCAGGTCATTTAATCTAAAGCTAGCAGAACCCAAATCGAAACCGAAATTAGAACGGAAAACAAGAACAATTGACATTCAAATAATTTTAGGATCATTATGGCCTAATCAAAAGTCACATATAAACAGCCCGTCAAAAACGAGTGGAGCCAAAAATTTTTAATTTGATATTTGATTAGGTCATAATGAGCCTAAGATTATTTGTTGTCAATTGAACTTGTTTTGCGTTCGAATTTGATTTTTGTCCCGATTTTCGATTTCGGTTCTGTTAGGTTTTAAGTCATAAAGCCTCACTTTTCTCCTATAGGTGAAACACTATTGACGTTTGAAGAGCTCACGAGGTTACTTACTCAAATCGAAGCGATTATGAATTCTCGGCCTTTGTGTAAAATATCCCCAGAAGAATTGGATCCGCTCCTGGCCATTTTCTAATTGGTCACGCGATTACGTTATTACCAGAACCGAATCTGTTCAACATTAAAGCAAATCGATTATCGTGTTGGCAGCACATCCAACGGATGGCTCAGCACTTCTGGCAAAGATGGAATAAGGAGTATCTTGTAACACTTCAAAAATGAAAGAAATGGAAGCTTACTGCTATGAATCCGAAGATTGATGATCTTGTAGTTATCTTTGATGAAGATGCACCTCCAGCTAAGTGGCTTATGAGACGAATCATTGAAACAATTCTTAGGCAAGTTGGATTAGTCCGTGTAGTGCGGATAAAAACTATATTGGGGGAAATAAAACGACTAATCACCAAAATTTTCCACTTTTTTATATTCTGGCTCTGTTGAGCGAACGGGTGCGGGATGTTTAGGATTATAAACCTGGAATTAAAATTTAAGTCTTATGAAAAACGTAAAGTGATCAAAAGTGTCGATAGCGAGTGTTGAGCCACACCGAAAGAGACGGGTGGTAAAAGAATTGCGTCTAGCCCTGTCCAACCAGACTCTGTAAAACGCAAAAAAGATAAAGAGGATAAGACACGGTTCAATATAAAAAACCATTGGCCAAACTCAACGTGAAAGAAAAGAGAAAGACGCCCAGAAAACTGAAAATGAAAACAGATGCGCTTCTAATTAAAACCGTACCAGGCAAGACGTACACGCAAGTGCTCGGAGCGATACGAAAAAAATTAAAACCCCGAAATTCTGGATGGGGGATGTTCTGTTAGAAATTTGCCACGAAACGGAAAATAAGAACGGTTTATGTGAGGCGCTTAGAGGTGCTCTAGAAGACAGCACTACGGTGAGAAGCTCGAGCCAAAAACCACTCTCGAAAGAGACCGAGATAAAGGAAGCGATCCTTGTCTACCTAACGAAAGCAAAGTCAAGGGAACAGAAAATAGCTTTCGTAGAAATTGGAAATGTAGTGGCCACGGAACTCCTTAAAATAGGTTGGCTCAAACTAGGATGGGTGTATGCAAGAATAATAAGAAAAACCATAGTCCCAAGATGTCACGCCTGTTTTAGATGTGGTTATCATCAGGACATCTGCAAAGGGCCAAACAGAAGACGGCAGGGCATATGCCTTAAATGTGGAGACGCTGGCCATTTTAAGAAGAATTGTCAGGCAGAACCCAAGTGCTTCCTTTGTGCCTAACGGACGAGCAGACAGTGGCCTAACGGACGAGCAAATCACACACACACACCCGGGTTAGAAGCTTGCCGAATGTTCAGACAGGCTCGTGACAAAGCAAGAACCAAAGGTGGAAGGTAAGGATTCTGCAAGGAAACCGAAACAAGACGGCGGATGCAATGCTAGATCAACTCAAGCTTGACACTGGTGCAGAGCTCCTCATCATCAGCGAACAATACCGAAACAGAAACGCAATGGAATGGTATTCGGACAATCTTGGCACGGCCGCCATCTGGATGGCATACCCAAACGTGTCTAAGGCACATGAAATTAAAAACAGCTATGTATGGGCCAAAATTAAAAATATTACCTACGTGAGCTGCTATTTACGTCGAATGAACCAATAGATAGTTTCCGAGCAAAAATTGATTCCCTGGAGGATAAGGCTCGAGAAGTGGAGGGCTCGCTAATCATTACCGTAGATTTTAACGCAAAGGCTCTAGAGTGGGGCATGGGTAACGGTTACCAGGGGACAATATATCCTAGACATGTCGAATAGGCTAGAGCTAACGGTGATGAACGAGAATGGAATGTCAACCTTCAGAAGGCTTGGTTACGCTGAAACAATCCCAGATATCACTCTGGTCTCGGATGCAGTGGCTCGATACGTCATAGGGTGGCGAGTAATTGAAGATTATACTGGCAGCGACCACCAGTACATAACGTACATTGTGCAGGGGGATAACGACAGACCAGTTACACAAACCAACGGGCGGTGGGATGGAATATAAAAAAGTTATCCCAACCAAACCTAACGGCAAGCATCGAAGCTAGAAAAAGTGCTGTACTGCAGGAGACTGAAACACCTGAAAAAATGGCGAGGACCACAATGCGATTAATAAAAGTGGCATGCGACGATGTAATGCCGAAGAAAACTAGTGGCATATTGTCAATTCCCTCTTTTCGTACCACCAAGAAAACTGTTGGCCACCCTGCCCCGATAAACCAGAAGAAATACCACTCTTTACCACGGAAGAGCCACAAGAGGCAGCGTATTCACTTCAAAACAGAAAAGCGCCAGGGCCGCACATGATCCCAGCAGAAGCTCTAAAAGTGATCGCCCGACATCACCCAGAGGTACTGCTTAAGACGTATAATCACTGCCTTAGAGAAGGAGTTTTCCCAAAGGTTTGGAAAACTCAACGTCTGGTGCTAATAAGTAAAAAGGATGGCAACCCGAATGTCCCGTGAGCGTACAGATCACTGTGCATGCTAGATACTGCGGGGAAACTGCTTGAGCGCCTACTGAAACCAAGGCTCGCAGCGGCAATCCAGGAGGCAGGGGATGTCTCCCCTAAACAGTACGCCTTCCGGAAAGGACGGTCCATGGTCGGAGCTATAGATGAATTGGTGCAAAACCTTTCATAATTGTGCTACTAGTGAACATAGTGCCCGTAAAACAATTTTCGTCCATTGCGACGTTTCCGTCTCTAGAAGAGACGAAATATCGTGTTAGAGACGGAAACGTCCAACTCATACATTAAAAAAAATGAAATTTGTACTAAAAGAATCCGAATTAGCATTTTGTTGGAAACCAGAATCGAAATAAAAATCAATTAGTAAAAGAAAAAGCAAACTTGAGTTAAATTAGGAAGGAAAATTAAATAAAAGACGAAGACGACTATCAATTGAAATACTAAGTACAAAATTGAGACGAAACAGACTGGCAATGGGAATGTAAATACGGAAGAGAGTAAAGGCAGTAGAGTTATGCAATTCAAATGAGACGAATTCGACCGTAGTTTGGGATAAATACAACTTACAAATTAGGGACATTTTCCGCTTAGAATTGTTCATCGCCACGTTTTATTTTTTTTCCTCAATTACAAAGTATACGTGGTGCGCGCAACAAAAATTAATAGTTTGTGTTCGGGAAAAATTATTATTAAACTAAATTTACCATATATGTAATATCAAATTTTAAAAAGTTGAAAGTGTGGTGTTTAGGTGTAATAATTTTAATAATTTAAATTAATATTGTAATTAAAAAAAAATCGAATAATAAAACATTGTGTGCTGAAAGTTAATAATAGTGAATTAAATTTAGTTAATATTAAATTAAAATATTTAATAAATAATTTTATATTTAAGATACAATAGACGGTTGAAGGTTAAGGTATCTAGTACATTTAAGATACAATAATATTAGATGGATTAAATGAATTTTTATTTGAAATGAATTTTTCAGAAAAACCTTTTCCTACAAATTTTAAGCTAATTTTATTTTTATTGATTTAAATAATATTTGTTGATTTTGTTTGTTTTCGATTATTATATTTGTTTAAATTAAAAAATGTATTATTATATTGTAGTCGTACAAAAATGTATTTTTATACAGAATAAATAAAATGAAAATAAATGATGTGCTTAAGTTTTTTATGTAATAATGTATTCTATAAAATTATAACCTGAAAACCATAAAAAAACTGGCTTACCAATGTGCCCCAAAACAGTCTAGCAAATGTTAGTCAATTTCGTCTCTCTATTGTTTATAAGAAATGACCGTCAAAAGACCTACCCGTTTTTATGTCTTTTGTCTGTCCATTATGACTTACAAAAGCCGGTCTGATTTTACGAAGCGTATTCGTCCGTAATTTGTTAGCCAATTGTAATGGTCAAATGTCGGTCGAATCAGCTGCGACAAAACTGTCTCTAAATGTTCGTCTCTTTTCTGGCAAGGATTAGACGCACAAATGACTGAACAATTGACCGACAATTGACTTATTTCGTCCCTTACGGACGAATGGTCAATTTTCGGTCTTTTTATGGCCATAAATCCAAAAATTGTTTTACGGGGTGTATGATGGAATCCTACTCATTGAGATGCCGGACGGTGCTTTTACAGTGGGCTACGCAGATGATATTGCCACAGTAATTAGCACCCGCAACATGGAGGAATCCCAATGGAAACTAAACCAAGTGATGCGGAGGTGTAGCAGTTGACTTGAGAGAGAGCGAGCATAATAAAAAAAATTAAATAGGGCATTTAATTAACCTTTAATTTTCCAATTGTTTTTAAATCGTTTTTTGATATGGGTTCTGCTAACTTTTCCTTAGCTAGCGGAACCCGCGTTTTAGTTGGAAAGGATTTAGCTCAAAATTTTTTAATAGAGCATTTAATTAGCCTATAACTAGCCTATAATTATCCATACTATCTTGTAATGTTCTGCCGTATGGGTTCTGCTAGCGGGACGTAAATTTTGGGAAAATCCACTAGAAAAGTCGTAAAATCGAAAAATGTTTTTGTACAGTTTTTCGCACGTATCCGATCCCGATGGTATTTTAGAAGAGAAAAATTGGAAAATCTTAGTAGAAAACTCGAAAACTTCCGGAAAAACTTGAAGAAAATTGAATTTTTTTTATAGAGCTTCAGTTGAGAACGGCTTAACCGATTTGGCTCAATCTTTTTTGTTGTATTCGCAACTACCTGGAGATGGTTCTTGCGAGAGAAAATTTGGGAAAACCCTCGTATCCGATTCAGGTGGTCTTTTAGAAGAGAAAATATGGAAAATCTGAGTGGAAAACTTGGTAGCTTCCGGAAAAACCAGAAGAAAATTGATTTTTTTTAGCGCATCATTTGACAACGGCTGAACCGATTTGGCTCAATATTTTTTCCTGTGTTTTTAATTTCCAGGAGATGGTTCTTACAAGAGAAAATTGAAAAATCCACCGTGAAGAAGTGCTTTTCTCGAACAGTTTGAATCAGCATTTCATTCACTTTTCAATACATTATGCCGCCTTTATGGTTGCGTTCGTTCGTTCGGGCCAACAATTTATGGATAGAGTGAAGCAAATGTTTAAATGTAATTTAAATAATATGGATAGGTGTTTTAAACTCAGGTGCTTTTGTTATATCGCAGCAAAATAAGTGATGAAACCGCTGATTTATATCGACTATACTTTTCACAAATAGTTATTAGTGGTGTAAATTGGACACCGTCTTTTGTTTGTACAACATGCATTTTCCATCTGCATAGATGGCAAAACACTGGAGCCGCAATGCCATTTGGTGTTCCGATGATATGGATCGATCCACAAGGACATGATACAGTTCATGGGTGCATGAATCATATTCTCGGTACAAACAGAAACAAAATTTTTTTTTGACATACAGTACAACGACAAATGCTCAACTACCTGCCGCATTCACATGAAATTCCTGTTCCGGAAAGATCAAACCCAACTGAGAAATATTTACAAACAACATTTGAATCAGATGAAACCGGAGAAACATCAACATCAATATCAACCATCAAATGTCACTGCGCCATGCAATCACATTGAAATCTCGCAAAGTCGTTTGGATATTATGGTACGACGCCTGAAAATATCGCAGCGGCAAGCCATTATTTTGTCAAAGGATTTAAAACAAGTGAACATTTTGTCTACAAATGTTCGGATATATGGAGCAATAAATCGTCATCGTCATTTTACGAATTTTTTCAAATCAATTGAGAATAATTCACTGGCTTTTTGCACTGATATCCGAGGATTGGTATTCACAATGCACAATGCATATAATCCCGAACACTGGCGATTGTTTATCGATTCTTCTAAAATCAGCTTGAAGGCAGTTCTCCTTCACGTTACCAACTCAAAGAATTTCATTCCAATTGCACTCAGCACAAACACAAAGGAAACCTATGCATCAATGAAAAAAATCATTGATTTGATTAAATACAATGACCATCAATGGAAAGTTTGTGCAGATTTAAAAGTGATAGCTCCTTTAAGTGGCATGCAATTGGGTTACACTAGAAACATGTGTTTTATGTACTAATGGAATACACGTTTTAAAGGCGGCCAATATGTAAAACGCACGGAACTGGGCTTTACGTGAGAACATTAGATTGCGACACGACAGCATCGTTGAGGCTCCACTTATGCCTTTCTATCAAGCTTGGAGTAGTTAAAAATTTTATAAAAGCGCTGAATCCATATGGAAATGCGTTCGTCGAATTACGTCGCATTTTTCCACGGTTAAGTGGAATGAAAATAAAAGAAGGTTGGTGTTTGAATCTATTCGAATCTAAGTTTTGATCAAATGAAATTTCATCTCGCATCTTCTTTTTTATTACAAGAATACATGATGAACCAGATATTCGTCGTTTGATGAACGATGATGCATTTGAAAATACTCTCAGTGAACGAGAGCTTGTGGCATGAAAATGTGTAAAACAAGTTATTAAGAATGTTCTCAGAATTAATCGAGCCGATGATCGGCGCAAATATATTGAAAATATGCTGACTGCTTTTCATAATATAAACGTTAGAATGTCGCTGAAAATACATTTTTTGCATTGTCACGTGGGAAAATTCACCGAACAATCACCAGCCGTATCCGATGAGCACGGCGAGCGTTTTCACCAAGTGACGGCAAGGCTCGAACATTGGTACAGCGGCAAAAAGCTAGATGGACTCTTGGGTGACATTTGTTGGAATTTGCAAGAGGAAGAAGATCCCGAAGATGACACGAACGAATCAGAAAATTAAAATTAAAAAAGTTAAGAAAAATGTTAATTTTTTAGGAAAAAATTAAGAAAAATCACCATAAAACCAACTTAATCGATTTAATTTTATTTTAAATAGTTTCTATTGTATCTATATTTGTCGATGCGATGCTTAATCGATCGATTTAAATTCAATAAATGGACAAAAAATGATAAAAAACGTGTTTCTCGTCGAAATGAAAAGCAAAAAAAAATAACAAAAAAATGTTAATGTAGATGTCGTTTTTAGGTCTTGATATGTTCGGCAAAGTTGTTTATCTTGGTTTGCGCAACAATTTTGCTGAAGAAAGCATAACGAAAATCTATAGTGTTCAGGAGCTATCAACGTGAATATGAGTGTATATTTTGACAAATTTTTGACCCAGATGCAAAACATGTCGAAAGCGATATTTCAAAAATGGGGACTAAGTTTGAAATGGGACTAGCACTATTGAACTCAGCATACTCGAACCTAATTCGATTAATTTCCCCCCCCGGGTGCCCAGCTTGTCACAAAAAAAAAGTTTGCAATTCAAGCACAGTGTTATTATTAAAACAATTTTCTGAAAGCCTGCAACATGTTCCGGAGTATATATTTTACTACACACTCTGATTATAGTTGAGAATATGCAGCAGACCTCAACTGGCATTGTCTGTACTCATTTTTTGTAAAATCAATGCAATCTAATGAAAATTGGCCGCCGGGTACTGGGATATGTTCAAAAAAATTGGTTTTGACGCAAATAAAGCTTTGCTGAGACGAGTAACATAGAGGGGTGGAGCCCTAATATAAACATACCATTTGTGATTCAAATATACATATACTCCTTTGGTCCTTTGGTGTTGTTAAACACTAACAACATAAATTGTTTTATTTATTATTATTCTGTCTCCTTTTGTGTAAATTTGGTAATTTAACCAGGCAAGAAGGATAAAAGAAACCAATTTTTTTTCATTATATTCTTGCACCCCTCTTTATTTTAATACTTGTAATACAACATCTGGAATACATAAAACGGCATCTTATAAAATTTTCAACTAAACCCAAAACATAAAATTTAACAATTTTTGTTTTGTATGATTTCGATACCTTTCTTGTAAGTTCTTCTCTCCGCATAATGAAATGTGGAATTTAGTCGGAAATTCGTACGATAAGTCGGATTTCTTGAATCAAATTTTTATGGATTTACATACTTTTTATCTCAACATACTTTTTATCTCAACATTTTTTTTATCTTATTTATCATAATATATTTTAACTTTATATTGTTACGAATTTCAGGCGTTTTATACGGATTCGAATACGATTTTGTAAATTTTACACAAAATAACATTTTAAAACTTTTAACAAAATTACTTAAAAACTGCGTGTTTGACAGCCAAACAGCTGAGTTTACGCAAGTTTGAACCTTCGTTGCTTTGTATTTCGTGACAGGCCAGACATATTCCAGATCTTATGAAGCTTCTTCTGTTTTGATTATTTTCGCTTTAGCTTTTTTAGTACAAGCTTTGTGTTTAGTGGAATTAATAGAAAGTACAATATTACCTCAATAGATACCGCTCCATATAACACTAATTTCCTACGAATATTTTTTCCTCATTTTCGTTGCCTCGCAACGCAATATGATACAATTATAAATTTATATTGAGTGTCGCTCGCCTGGTGAGGTGATATTGTAATATTTTTTTAAGCTCATGATTTTCTCTATAAAATTATAAACACAATGGTACAAGGTTATATCGGAATGTGAAGAATGTTCGTGTTCAGTGTATGAAGCCGTTGTTTTTCTGATTTTAATTTTGAGAGAGATTTCCTGATAACTGATATTTGAAAACTTCTGTATTCTGCTACAAATCTGTATGTTTTTGTAATAGTAGACAACATATGTTGTCCGCATAATTAATTGAAGCTCTCAGGTTATAGCCGTCATTTACGCGAACGTGGTAAGACGACTATAGCCGTCATTTGTCTCTGTAGGCGGAAATATATCGAATTGTTAAACATGAAAATCAAAACAACAAAAAACAATTGATATGGTTATCTGAAATGTTACATCTTTTTTCCGGGATCCGCTCGAAACGGGATATGGTACAAAACGCAGTTTGTATGCAGTACCTTGGTGTTGTTGTTAAATAAAAAAAATAAATTATTTTATTTCTTTTCTTCTTTTGTGTAAATTTGGTAATTCAACCAGGCGAGAAGGATAAAAGAAACAAATTTTTTTATTGTATTCTTGCACCCCTCTTTATTTCAATACATGTAATACATACATACCACATCACCACATAAAACGGTATGTTATAAAATTTTAAACTAAACCCAAAAATAAACTTTAACAATTTTTGTTTTGTATGATTTCGATACCTTTCTTGTAAGTTCTTCTCTCCGCATACTTAAATGTGGAATTTAGTCGGAAATTCGTACGAAAAGTCGGATTTTGGTTGAACAAATTTCTCAGGCGCGCTAATTCTTGAAATTCGTACGAAAAAAATCGTAATACGATCAAACGTCAAAATACGTCATCCCATGCGAATTTCTTAAACGATTATGATGGAAATCTGTATAGTGGTTGGAAATGGGATTATCAAATGATTTTTGGAAGAAGTTCTAGAATACTCCACCCGGAATGAAGATCGACCATCTTTTAATTAATAATTATGAGATTTTGTATGTTAGATGAAAATGAGATTCTTAAATGATGATATATGATAAAGTTCTGAAATATGGCGAGTTCTTTTAGCTTAATTTCCCTCCCAGGTGGCCATATTCTAGAATTTCTTTCAAAAATCATACATAACCCCATCAAAATCCGTCAAGAAATGGTCGACTTCCGACCCAGGTTGCCTAATTCCAGAACTTCTTAAAAAAATCATTTAAGAATCCCTACTAGAACTGTACGAAAACGAATTCGAAACTGTGCGAGAACGATCTTACCACAAGACCCTCATAATAGAATGATCGTGTATGGTCAATGTCATGGAGAAGCATCCACCAAATAAATTAGCTATGCAGGGGTTTCAAAATGTTTCAGCTGTGATGATTTGTGAAATGGAGGTCAAAATCAACACCAAGCGATGTACGGAGTGTCATGAAAATTTACCTGATTTTATACCATCGGAAGAATGGTCCGCTGGCTGCTGCATCTCCAAACCTAAATCCTTTGAACTTATATATATGGGGATATATACAAGAAGTCGTGTGTGCCGCGTGTAACAGTTTTATTTGTAACGTTACGTAAATTTATCAGACGTAGTGGAGAAAGCTTTGGTTTGATTTTTTTTATATTTTAAAATAAGATTAAAAATTTGAAGTATTTTTATGATTTGTTGATAAACCTTGAGTTTGAAGATCCAGGAGGCCAAAATCAATTTACAGAAAAAGACGAAATATGTAATTAAAACAACACTGCTGATTACTGAATTAAAATTTTATGTGAAAGCAGTCCCTAACAGAAGGTAATGAAAAACATACCGCTAAACAACTGGAGGGTGCTCAATATTTTACGGACGATGAAACTGTTTTGAAACCGCAACACCGTATATCTAAAACAAATATTGCTCCTAGTCCTCTTAGTCCATTTGATGTGTGCAAAGTCCCCTTGTAGTGTGCTTGAATTTTAATGTTTGCAATGTTTGCAATCTGTGGTGCAATCTGTTCTACGCTAATGTTAAAATTGTTATTCCCGGCGAAATGCTGCGAGAAACAAATTAAGCATCACAAACCGCTATTAGAGCAGAAGTCACCATGCAGTGTCATTGCAAGAGAAAATGTGATGAATGGCGACGATTCGAAAAGGCGACGTAATATCACCGCCGCGTTCTAAAGTGCAATTTTAACCATCTGCTCTTGACGATTTTATATACAGCAGTTCAGAGTATTCCATTTTTGTGAATTTCTGCTAATTACAATCATTCCAAAATGCATGTAATAGGTCTGGTATTATTAAGATAGCATTTCGCGTTCTGGATGCTGATTTACTGGTGTACTGGAAACAATTCATAAGAATTTGGTTTTCACATTTTGATCATTCCACATTGTTCTAGCGTATTTATCAAGTCCTTCTGTAAAATTGTTTACTTAGGCTGTGAGTCAAACTTAAAGTAAATCGTTTACATAACGGTAAAACCTATTTTAAAACGATAAGTTTGCCATAGAGTTTTTTAAAAATAATTGAATTTACCAAAAAAATTTACTAAGGCCCTTTTCCAATTACCGACTTATTTGTGGACACCGACTTATTCAAATAAGTCACATCGCGAGGAGACTTATTTGAATAAGTATGTCTATACAGAAATGTCTCCAAAAATTTGTCTTGACTAAATGTAATACATGCAGTTTTTTTCAAATCTAGTAGCAACGACCAATATGTCAAGAAAATGTTTTCTTCCATATAATAGAAATTGCGTTCTGTTTTTTTGTTATTAATTCACAAATAAGTCGGTACAATGAATTAGAACAAATTGACTGATTTATTAAAGATGGCGTCAAATAAGTCAATAAGTCGGTAATTAGAAAAGGGCCTAAAATTGACTTTTACCTTAAATTCCACTACCCAATCCATTGAAAATGTATATCTTTCGGATGAAATGTTTTCTGCTACTATTTCTCGGTATTAGCAGTAAACGCAACTACGCTGAATGGGAAACATAATTGGTGGCACGTTGGGCAACACTTTGGTCGAACTACAGGTGGTCTCACTACTAACGTAGCATCGGCTGAAATATCGTTTGAGCTTTGAAATGAACCATTAAATACAGGCAACACGTTAAATTATTTTTGTCGATATTTGTATTTAGGATTTGCTATATACGGCATGGTCCTACGAACCAACTTATTGAAATCCTGAGAAAAATTAAAAACATGAAGTAGGCCCAAAATCACTTTTTCACCCTCACAAACATAAAAAAAATGTATCGTCCCCAAGGATGTATAAACCAATTCAGAAAATTTAAAAGATTTTGGCTCTGTACGTCAAGGGAGTCAGGTACCTGCCATAAGCAATCACCAAAACAACAAAAACACTGAACATGATATTTTGGCTGTGCTTAGGGGCCTTATTCGAGTCGATAGCATTCAAAGCAATCATTTATCAAGCAATCATTTAGACTTTGCTTCACAAAGTGACACAAGACGGGAACACCGCAACTTCAATTCAATAGTTCATCAATATGAAATTTTTGTCAAAAATGAATTTGAAAGAGGCATTCCACATCATTCAACGGATTCATAGCAGAGCGCAAATAAAACGCTATCAGTGCATATTAAACTGCTTTGTGATAAACGGTGGTCGGTTTAGAACTTGTCATCGGCCTTCCATCAGCTGTTTGTCCCTCGGGGCTAATACAATAAGGTGGATTCCGACAATGACACAATCACAGTATGGGGCAAGTTTCGAATAGAGCCTCTTGTACTCCATTTTACAAAACTCAAAATTTATACCGATTTGCCCAAGGCTGAATCTTTTTTTTCTCACATCTGCCTATTTTCTGCATTAATTTTGGGTGACGTCTTCACCATTTGCTTAGTTGAAATGGACCCTTTCGAAGTAATGTGACTAGCTGTTCTTGTAAAAAGTAGTGCATCATGTTAGTTAGCAGCTCCAATTAGAACGTTATCGACATAAAAGTGTTCTATAAAAACCTTTCAATTCTTTCGCTATTGGATAGTCTTCGTCTTGATATAATCTTGTATTCCCGTAATGGTTGGTTCGGATACTCCCTTCATAGTATCCTTTAATAATCTTGATGTTGCTTTGTCACTTCAATCCGTCGTTCTTATCCATCTGAATCCGATTAATGCTGATAATTTACTAAAAAGACAAGACTCAAACTGCGAGTTGATTAAACGTTAACGGACGTTCAAAATTTTTAATGACTTCAACTCGTTCTAGAACAGGTAAAATGCCATTTGCACTAACCAAACAAATGTCCTAAGAATTTAACTTTAGACGGAGCGAAAACACATTTTCCAGGATTAATTATTAAACCGTGGTCTGGTAATTTAGGGAAAACCAGTTCGAGATGTGCATGATGTTCTTCGAAAGTTTTAGACGCTATGTAGATGGATGCGAAATTAAATGTCTAAAAAGTTTGCGCTGCATTCCTGAGATCAAAAGTCATGTTTGTGAGTTCAAATAAACCGAAGAGAGTCGTAATAGCGGTTTTGGAATATCAGATGGTTCAACAGGGATCTGATAAAAAGCTTGAACAAGATCAAGGGTAGAGAAGACAGTATGCGTATATCCTTCAAGATCTTGAAGATGTGGAGTTTGATAACGATCTGGAATAGTAACACGATTCAGACTTTGATAATCTCCACATGTTTCCAATCTCCGTTTTTTTCCAAGACAAGATGCAAAGGATTAGACCGTTAGATATCGTTAGTTTATCTGGTGCCAAATGTCTAGTTTTACAGGAAACCGGAGGTCCAAAAGTTTCCAGCCGATGACTGATCATATGTTTAAATGGTTTGACGTTAAGGAAGTTTGTCATAATTACGATGTTTGCAAAGATCAACTATCAACTCAGATTAGGGGAGTCAGCTCCAATAATGAGCAGCGAGACGTCTGCCACTATAAATTCCCATTTGAAATTACGCCGTAACCCAAAATCTAAATTTAGAATTTTTGTACCATATGCTTTAATTGGCGTTCCATTCGCAGCGAATAATTTGGAAGTAGTTAAGGCCTGTAGAATGTGACAAATTTTTAGTGGAACAACCGAAACGTCAGCAACAGTGTCTATTAAAAATTCAACCGTAAAATTGGAATCATGTACTAAAGGGCGACTGGTAACAGGTTCATCAGCAACGGTTGTCACATCTTGATAAACATTTAATCCTTTTTGACCAACTAACCTCCACAGGTTTTATCGTTGTATTTACATCCAACCTGACATTTCTGAGCTTTGTCACCGAATATAAAATAATAATAGCAAACGTCGAATTTTGTGTTAACCCAACCTCTAGATCTTGAATGAGAATTGGTGTGATTACGATTATTTGACCGAGATCTAGGGTTAACCATATTTTTAATTTCAGATAAAACGTTAGCTCTAAAGTCTTCTAATTTAGCGTCAAAATTGGAGGCTTCAGAAATGCCGGTTGGATTGGCGTACCCATTTGACGCCGCAGACGATAATGCCAAAACATATAACGTTACATCATTTCCAAACGTAGTAAGGATAATTTGAACCTGCGAAGGCAACCTGTTCATCCAAAGTTGCAGCATTGCCAGCATTCAACCTTATTTGACTATAAGTAATTGCGATGGTTTCGTATCGCCCAAAGCCAGATTTGTAAGGACGCGAATTACTTCTTCAAAGTACAAAGTACAAACAAAGAATAAGCAAGTGCATCCTTGTCGCGGAGAATCAAATCTGCGAAACGGTCGTGTATTCTCACGTCCAACGCCCCCACTGCGTGAGAGAACCTGGTGGCTTCCGACCTGATACACGCGACTGCGATCCCAAAATTGAAAACCATACCAACGGATTCTGATCGTACAATGGTTGCGGATGTTTGAAACGCACCGCTCTAATCTCCACAATTGGATTTTGGCCTTCAGTCCAAACAGATCCTGAACCAGACTGCTCGTCTGCGCAATTCCTGGATTTCGAAATAAATTTTGTGATTAACGAAATAATTTGTTCTGAGAATAAATTTTGGATTTGTTGCGAATGACTAAACGATTCTGCGGAACTTGCATCCACATAAGCATCGTCATTGACCGGGGAGTTACAATGAGTATCGGAAGTCATTTAATAACTTGAATATTAATGTGAAAAACAAAATATGGGAAACGAAGAAAATGAATTTTTATTCAAAATAAATGAAATGCCCAAATTATTTATTTAAAAAAAATGAACTCAAAAAAATTACAGACTAAATCACTTAGGCCCTTTTCCAATTACCGACTTATTTCAGACTTATTGACTTATTTGACGCCATCTTGAATAAGTCAGTCAATTTGTTCCAATTCATTGTACCGACTTATTTGTGACGTAATAACAAAAAAACAAAACGCAATTTCTATTATATGGAAGAAAAAAATTTCTTGACATATTGGTCGTTGCTACTAGATTTGAAAAAAACTGCATGTATTACATTTAGTCAAGACACATTTTGGAGACATTTCTGTGTAGACATACTTATTCAAATAAGTCTCCTCGCGAGGTGACTAATTTGAACAAGTCGGTCTCCACAAATAAGTCGGTAATTGGAAAAGGGCCTTACACCCGGTCTACTTACGTTTACAAAATTGATGCGAAATCCAAAATCTTCTTGTTGTTGCTTAGTGTCCTGTTGATCGCTCGCTACCTTGCCACTGTCGTTGAAACGTTTTATCGATTATAGTGATCAATCGCTCCTCAAAATTGCTGAATAGCCGTAAATGTTAAACGGGATGATTTGAATGCAAGTGGCATAAACAGCTCCACAGCACGAATTATATAGTTGTTTAGAACTGATGAACTTGCAAAAATATTCAACCGCAATTGCATCGTCGGGGTCACCAATTTGTGGGTAATTATTTCAATTTCAACTATTTATAATTTGTATATGCAGCTAATATTTACTCTTTTGTTGCTAAACAGCAAATATTTATTTCAGTTGATACACATCAAATATTTATTCTTTCGCAATACTTATTCGTGCACCATAAAAATTAGTGCTAGTCCCGGAGCCGAAATAAAACCCAACTTCTAGAAAAAACAGAAATAATTTAAGCCAAATTTTAAAACTTCACAAAAGCGGCTACACCGACGAAATTTGTGTTTATCATAGAAATGTGATTTTCATAAATTTTCATTCATAAATAGAGGAAAAACAAACTAGCCTCTAAAAGATACTATATTGTACATACAAAATACAGAGGTATCCCGTTCAATAATATTTTTGTTGAACAACAAATTAAAAAAGAAATTACTTATTGTAAAACCAAAGACTAAACAATTCAGATAGCATATTCTTGTCAGGCATGTTCATTGCCATCCGAAAAATATAGTGGCGGAACTTGTCCTAATCCAGAATTGGCCCAATTCCTTTGAACAACAAAGGCCGTTGAATGAACAATTTTCTGACAAAAAATGTTCTACAAACAAATGAAGTTGGCACTTCTGATTGCAAATTTCTATCAGGTATGATCATTGCTATCTGAAATTTATAGTGGCTGAATTTGTGCTATAATCCAGAATTGGCCCAATTCCATTGAACAACAACGACCGTTGAATGAACGATTTTCTGAAAAGAAGTGTTCTATAAACCAATGAAGTTGGAACTTCTGATTACATATTCCTGGGATCAGTGGTACAATCCCCTCATGAACATGGATATCCATATCCGTATTTATATACCATCATCGTTAAACCAAAATACGAACGCAGTTTTAAAGCAGCTCATTTCATCACTACGATTCATGAAGCAGAATTTATTTCTTCATGTTTTTCAAAACATTTCTGAAATATTTTGCCATGCTGAAAGAAATTAATGTGGATGAATCGCCTGGATTTATTGCTGCAGTAGTCCAAGGATTCACGTTGTCAAACACACTTAAAGACTATCTATTAAAGTCAATTTTGGCTCTTAATGGTGATCTTGAAAGCCTTCCCAGAGTCTTTATACGCCTTGACGTACCTCACTTCGTAAAAACAATCCAAGAAACACAAAGAATTATTAGTGACATATTTACCGTAATTTTGAGTAAGCATGAATTTGTGTGTACGATAAATGCCAAGCAGCGCATCGTTAATCTAATCAAAACACACAAAATGTACCACGAAATCATTAACCGAGGAGATGACGAAGCCCAACGTACAGATGTAAACCGTTGGATTTTAAAGATTCATTTTCAAGACCATTGCAATAACTTGTAAAATATTCGAATATAAATACAACACTAAATCAACTTTCTGGTTTACAAGCAGAGAAATGTTTCTTAAAGCTGTTTCAAGACTTCCTCTATGGAGTGGTGTTATGCGAGGACTATACAAATCTGAAATTGAGTGTGGCTCTGTGAAATAAACAGAAAAATGTGCGAGCTGAGCGATTGATCGCTAAACAGTTAGATGCTGACAGGGCCGCTCTAATTATAGCTAAGGCAAAAGCATCGGACGCTGAATCAAAAACCAAAAAACAGCAGTTATCCGAAAATGTATCCGATCAAAGCAGTAACGAGGAGAACTGGAGGGGGACAAATATTAAGCGAAACCATGTAGAGAGACGGAATGACCACTCATTCCGTCTCTCTACACGGTTTCTGATAATAAACCCAAAATTAAATTTCCGTATGGTGCCGAAAATTGAGTTAGATTTGCCTATCCTTAAAAATGGATTCAAATTTAAAAACAATAAAAGCACAACAGTGACAGTAAATACGCGTGCATTTGATGCACTCGCCAAAGTAATTATGGCAGTCACTAATCGATAACGATTATTTAAAGGAAGATGTCTCAAATGATTTCATGAAATTTATCGATGAATTACGGCGAAATAGAACTTCGCGAGAGGTATATAAAAACGGAACGATTTGAATATTTTCTGCGAAATTTAAAAGCATTACTCGTGCAATATTTCATACCTAGTTGAAAAATATTTCAGAGCTTCAATTCAGATAAAACATTGCTGCCGAATGGTTGAAAAGGTGAAATATTTGACGTTTCTGCCGATCGTAGCACAGGGGTTATTACTAACATATGTAAATTATGTCAACAAGAGCAAAATATTGAAACTGCAAAAGGCTTATTATTTGTTGACACTCAGTCATTAAACGTTGAAGAATTTTATTCTATTAAACCTTTTAAAATTCAGAGCGATATTGCATTAAAGAAAGACGTTTTCAGGTTGAAAGGGATAATTCATTTTATTCCGAATTCAACGACAAACGGCATTGGACACTATGTTGGAATTATCAAGCGGTCAAATGGTGAATTTGAGGCATATGATCACCTATCAGAAGGAAAGAGGGAAATACAATTAGTAAACCCAGCAATTCTAATTTACAAAAAACTAGTACAATATCAGGAATGATTTGAGTGGTAATTCATGAATTTTAAGTATACTTTTGTATTAAATTGTTAAATAATAAGTTTGTGTTTAGTGTCTAAAGTATTAAATAAAATTGGAATAAAAATGAATGAACATAAAACATTCTTGTCTAAAAATAAAAATGGTTTATAAAATTAAGAAACTGTACATTTAATGGTTAGCACTTCAAATCGTTCTTTCAACGCTCTTGAATGTTAAATAGAATGTTGCCAATTCTGGATTTGCATGGGCTGCAATGAACATTAGTTCAATGGGTTCGTTAATTTGGCCATCAATGTTGTTCAATGGAATTGAGCCAGTTCTGGATAAGCGCAATTTCAGCGACTATATTTTTCGGATGGTAATGAACATACCTGATAGAAATTTGCAATCACAAGTGCAAACTTCATTGGTTTGTAGAACATTTTTTGTCAGAAAATTGTTCATTTGACTTCCTTTGTCGTTCAACGGGACTAGACCAATTCTGGATTAGTACAAATTCAGCTACTATAAATTTCAGATGGCAATGTTCATAACTGATAGGAGTAAGCAAACAGAAGTTCCAACTTCATTGGTTTCTAGAACATTTTTTGTCAGAAAATTGTTCATTCAACGGCGTTTGTTGTTCAACGGAATTGGGCCAGTCCTGGATTAGCACAAATTCCTCCACTATATTTTCTGAATTGCACAGTCTTTAGTTTTACAATAAGTTTTTTTCTATTTTTTGATTTGTTGTTCAACAAAAATATTATTGAACGGTACACCTCTATATTTTGTATGTTCAATATAGTATCTTTTAGGGGCAAGTTTGTTTTTTCTCTGTTTATGAATGAAAATTTATGAAAATAATATTTCTATGATAAGCACAAATTTCGGCAGTGTATCCGCTTCTGTGAAGGTTTAAAATTACCTTAAATTAATACTGTTTTTTTTTTATAGAAATTGGGTTTTATTTTTTTCGTCTTTCAGGCGAAATTTAAAATTTTCTTTTCCGGTTTTTCTGGCTCTTGGACTAGCACTAATTTTTTCCCCGTGCGCACTAATTAGCACAAATTGGGCTTAATCGGTATGCAAAGTTTCATTTTGAAAATCGAAAATGTCTCTGCTGCATTTACCCACACCAAAAAACTTAAAGCACAACTGAGTTGGAGGATGACGAGTGGCACGTAGCGCAAAAATTTGAAACTGAGCGAGCTATGAGAATTTGAAAATTCGGAAATAATCCAGTCCTGGACCGACATGTTATAATTATCACTATTTTCGCTTCGATGCATTTTCGATAGAATAACGATATTTTGGAAGTAAACATTTTTTTTCGTTCATGTAAATTTTTAAATTTTCATCAAAGTAGCACGGTTTTTTCGTCGAAGCGAAAATAGTGATAGTTACAACATGTCGGCCCTGGCATGTTCTACCATCACATTTTCGATCCTTTATCGAAGATTATGTCTCGCTTCTTTAGAATAAAATGTAACACTATTTCACATTTTATATGATTTACCAGGTTGCTAGATTGAAAAATTGTGATATTCCACTCCATTTCTATCACGCAATAATTTGTTTTCGATATTTGAATGAAATTAGAGAAAGACAATTTGTTTGCGTTTGTACTAGTAGGTTGTGATAGCAATAAAAAAAAAATTATTCATAAATGAAACAGTTGTCCATTTTAGTTTAGGAACACGACAAATAAACTTCGATAAAGTATCGAAAATTGTAATGGTAGAATATGTCAGCACAGCTATGCCAATTTTAAAATATGCGTGTTTTTTGTTATTACGAAATGTCATTGAAGGATAGCTAATGTAGTTTTTAGTTTTTCCGCTAGCTGCATTTTCCAACTTTTACAATCGTCTGATTTTAATAATGGAATTTATATTATTTACATTATATTTTTGTTTCCCGACCTACGTCGGTAGACCGTGTTTTGTGTCTCTTCCATATTCTTAGTGAGTTCATTGGAATTTATATTTGACCTTTAGATTTGATATTCAAATTAGTAAACATCGCCACACAGAGTAGCTCGGACTTGTAGACAATCATTAAAACTAAATTCCGGTGTTTGGTCTTTTTTTGAAACACCAAGGATGCTGGTATCATTTTCAACGAGCTTAAGAACTTCTCAATCGTTTCACACTGTTTATAGGATTTTGTTAGCAGAAATTTCACCGTATCTCGTCCAACTCCAAAAATTTGTGAAGCTCTTGAGCTTGTGCTAATTCTTCCTTAACACTGATGTTAACCGTTAGAGTCCTGGGTTGACCGGTTGTTATATTTTCCTTAAAGTAGCTTAATTTTTCGAAGTCTATCAGATTGTTGATCGCGTTTATGAACGGCGTCCAGCTTTTGAAGTTCACGTTGAATGTTAGAATTTGTGAATACTATGTCTGGTCTTAGCTGATGTTTGATGCTACTGTGGTCTTGAATTCTTCGTATTGTTTCATCACTATGCGAGTTTGATGAGCTCTGGCTCCTTTTCCATTGAACTATTTGCTTCGTTTACCATGGCCTCATTTCAAATTATTGTACTTTATAGCGTTTCGCTTGCACTGCAGCTTATGAAATCCTTCTTGTAGTTATACAGGAAGCTTTGTATCTCCTTGGACCTCAACAGGTGTTCCTTGTAAATGCTGCCCATTATAAACACCTGGTTAATGTTTTAATTTGTTGAATAGTTGATGATATACGTGTCACTTTGTATGATGGGAACTGTGGCCCGAGTTATTTCGTGGGTGTTATTTTTATTTTTCGAACGTATAGATGTTGATTTCGCTCGAAGGTCCAATGAAAGATCATGTAATCCAATTATACTGATTTTATTCAACTCAACTCAAAATACCAAAAACATCAGAAAGATGATATGTTTAACATAAATAAGTAAAAAGTATTTATCATAATTAAGTACAATGATGGGTCGGTATTTCCCAGAAAAATTATTAAGGGTGATATTGATGATTAATGCTCAATCAACTTTAAATGTATACAGTTGAACCTAGTTGTTCACTAAAAAAGTGAAATGGTTTCTCACATAGTCAATTTACTACAACAGATTCTGTACATAATGCACTTGAATAGCTTGGAATGCCCAGTACAGCACAACACAAAGTAAAACATATACTTCAAGATTCAAACGGATTTGTGAGATTTCTGGTGTGTTAGCCAAGTCAGAAGACCCACATTATCTCCAACCATAAGTAATGTACAAATTTTGCTGTGCGACTAACAAAATTGCACAACTGATTTCAAAAATGGGATTTGTGGCGTAACTGACACTACTTTTCGGTAATGTATAGCGATCAACGATAACCTAACATCTTCAGTATTGAGTTCATATAACCTATTCGTATAGATTTAGATATTACGACAAAATTATCATGCCATTAACACGTTGAAAGCGGCAATATGCGTCATACTATTAATAACATCACCAACCCCACACAACACATAAAAAACACATTTATTCTACCATTAGGATTTAATTAGCTCATTTAGGTTCAAATTTACCATCTGGTTTGGGGCCACTCGTAACCGGAGCACCCCGGTCGTCAACGTGTTAACGAAACAAACAGTATTTTTTTCTCTTATATACCAATTCGCAAGACGTACCAAATTTAAAATTTCTCTTTCATTTTTCGTTATGTGTCTATCTTTTACATAATTCTTTAAATTTTAACAGAGTTGAATAAAACTAAGGAAGTAACAACAAAAATCAATAAGAAAATAGAAACACTAACAAAAAGGACGAACCAACCAAAAACTTTACCATTTGCGATATACATCTTACAAATTATGATGTCCTCTTATTCTCTTAATCAAGACTTCAAATTTAGTTGGCAAATTGTTCGAAAACGGTTCAAAACAAATTACGTAAAATTTTTTTAAATATCGTAGTAATTTTTATCATTTTTTAAAATCCTTGACGCCTAGTAGTTTATGGTATTTATTCAGGAAATTCTTTCTCTGTGTAACTTTAAAAATAACCGAACAAATTTACAATTTTAATTTTAACCCTTATTTTTGGTCTTTTGTTTGTATATCCCTATTCCGGTCTGTGATCACAATTGTGTACGTTACGAAAGAGGCACATTTCTGTACGGTGGTTTTAGTTGTTACAAATATATACAAGAAGGTAATAATAGTTTTTGTACAATAATTTCAACATTTTTGTATTTTTTTTCATGGCAGCTTGTTTATAAATAAATCGTACCTACTGTTTGAACCCCAATCGAGTTGGTTGTTCGTTTTCTGTTCATAAAGTTATATTGTATATTTTCACTATCGCATCCCGATTCCGGTTTGTTGCAAAATGTAATACGACAATAGTTAGGAGTAGGGGAAATAATAGTTTTTATTATTTACATGATTTTCTATACACATCTCTTCCTTCATGGCAGCTTGATAATATTTTGGTATTGTTTGTGTTCATCCTATTAAAATTTTTTGGTGGATTCGATCGTAGTAAAATGATGAACAAACAACATGAATAAGAATGGGTAAATTTTTTTTAACCTAAAAAGTCGTAATAACCAATATTCAACTTCCATATAAAATCCAAAATTATTAGGCTAAAGAAGAACACTGCCGGCACAGAAAAAATTAACATATGTTACTTTTTTCTGTGCTGCCGGCACATATCAATAATCTTTCGATGTGCAGCGAGTCTGAGTTGCGTAGTTTCACATTGATAAGTATAAAGTTGTTATCATTACATCGAGAAAACAATTCTATAAGGAGGTGCAATGAAGCTAGAGCGAATTTTCAGCAAGCACTGCCACGACACAAAATACAACACTGCAAAAATATCAAAGTAAAAAAATTAATAGGTCAAATTTTCAAAAAAAAAAAAAAAAAACCAAAACAAGTTTTCAGTGGAATTTATCTGAAACTATATTCAGCTTGAGAAAGAGAATTTTATTTGCAATTATCTGGATATAGTCGCCTGAATATCGCCTCACAGGTGATCCACGAGCACTTGATAAACGAGATTGGATTCGTGGAAGTTTTGACTACAAAACCGAAATATTTCCAAAATAAATATTTATCTGGAAATATTTAGATATGGTAGCTTGAATCTCACCTCACAGGCGATTTACATCACTTGATAACTCCAGATGGAATTGTCGATTTTTGTTACGACAAAACAAAAACTACTAAATATTCATAACTTAATCGATATGATATCTTTCTGTTTATTTTAATAAAGGTTCCTTTTGGTGCTAAGTGCATCCAAAGGAATCTTGAACAAGAATGAAATACAATGCACGGAAATCTTACAAAATGACATATCAAAAAACGTATAACAAAAATTGTGATCGGCGCGATATCTATCTTTCAATATTTTTACTAAATGCCGTACATAATTTTCGTTATTCGCTTTTTTGCACTGAATTAAAATAATATAGGGATGCACCGCCGTTGAATCGACAGGGTCAAACTTTGGTATAAGACATAACTTGTAGCACTAGATCTCCCATTTTGAAATTATGGTTTTCTCGATGACATTTGTAACTTTTATTAAGAGACGTTACATACTCTTGTGACCAGTGTTTCCAAAATCTTTGCAGAAGCCGTTGGATCATCTGCCATCTACTTAGGTATGACATCTTTACTGTTTGTTGATCAAGTTCAGGTAATACGTTGAGTGGTTGCAAAATCAAAAAATGCGATGGTGTTATCGGGTTCGATTCATCGTTTTGGTTATCTACCAGGTGCCTTGAATTTAGTAATGCTTCGATCTCATCATGGTTAGGAATTCTTCATAGGTCAAATGAGTTTCGCCAATTACCCGTCGTAGGTGATATTTGCAGGACTTAACGGTGGCCTCCCATAAACCTCCAAATGTAGAAGTAGCTGATAGTATAAAATGCCAAACAATATGGTGATCGGAACACCAAACCTGGATCTTGTTCAGTTCTACATCGTTGAGGTATTGTTTTTAAAATTCTTGGAGTTGGCACTTTGCTCCCCAAAGTTAGTACAATGGATATGCTTTGATAGTCCCCTTATTACACAAAATCTTTTCAGTGCTGCAATAAAGATGTCTGTGCTCATGTCGGTAGCTATCTTGATAGAAGTGTCCTTTGTGGCCATGCAGACTAAAGTTACTATGTAGGCATTAAAAAGCTTTGCTCCTCGGTTTCGGGTTGTCTTTAAACTAAATGGTCCTGTCAAATTTATACCGACTTCGATAAATAGCCTCACTGGAGGATTAGCTCGATATGAAGGCAGTTCTTCAGGTTCTTATTTCGGGGAATCGCAAATCTTTGTTTCAGTATTGTGTTGGTCATCCTCATTCCTGCGTGAAAATTTGTGTAGTGCGCTTCTCGTACTATCATTTCGGTTATTAAATGGTTGCTCGGCAATATTATCGGATGTTTGATGTAATGGTCCATCTTAGCAGGCTTCAATCGTCCTCCCACTCGGAGAACGCCATTTGGAAAATTTAAATGGCAAACCTTATAAATAGTAAATTTATATATTTACGATACGCTTCGTATTGCACTAATCGGAAAATCATATATTCGGGCATTTAATTTTTCAGTTAACGTTAAATTTTTACTAGTTATTCGGCTTGACTTTCTTGATAATAGGTTTGCTAAAATGTGTGGCAATGTTCGAAAGTTTGAATATTTGGCAATTAACGTATTTATGATCGTAGAGCTCAATTGAACAGTAGCAAAATTGGTTTTATAACCATATTTAAAAAATCCTGGTCCTTGTTGTATTACTTAAAAATTGATGAGGATTTATTCCTTGAGTACTATGATCGGCTGGATTATTTTCAGTGGCTACAAAATACCATTGACAGAGTTTGGTTGATTGAATTATCTCCGAAACACGTTTCGCTTCGAAATGTTTTAATAATTTTGGAGGTTTGGATAACCATTGTAACGTAATGGTGGAATCGGAATATAAATATATGTTAGGTGGATTTTGTAACTTGAGTGATTGTAACACAGTATTTAGTAACCGGACTAACAACGTTGCTGCATTAAGCTCCAGTTTTGGAATACACAATGCTTTTTTTGGAGATACACGCGTCTTTGCAATTAGAAGGTTGACCATGGATAGTCCATTTCTGATTGTTACAGCTGTAATTCTATGGGCTGATCAGTGAGTTGAGGTAATTGCTCTTTTATTGATAAATTGTTCCTCAACGTGTTATGGTTATTCTTCAACTCAAATGATTCCGTGTAACCAAAAAGACTGGAATAATATTTTTAATCCTACCGTAACAGGTGACAACAGCTCCAATGGCTCATAAATTATAGCAATCCTGGACAGGAATGATCTTTTTGTAAATTGGCTTGTTGGAGGTAATGCAATTTTGAAAAAGAAGTAGTCCTGAAGATGGATGTATTTAATACCTAATATACTGATGTCATTTGATTATCCTTGTTTTCCCACGGTGCCATTTCACGACTCCCCACAGGTATGTTTACCAAAAGTTGCGGATGATTGGACGACCATTTGCGAATATTAAACCCTCCTAGTTTTAGTAAGTTGATAATTCTGCTTTGTAATAATTGTGCAGACACTAAATCACCAGCTCTGGACATCAAATCGTCTATATAAATCGGTTTTTACGATCTCACTGACCTTTGGAAATTTGTCACTGAATTTATCTGCAAAATAGTGTAGAGTCTCAACAGCCAAAAACGGTGTTGGCGCTGTTTCGTAGGTAACGGTTTTTAAACGGTAATGTTCTAACCTGGAATTAGGATTATTTCTCCAAATAATTTGATGATAATCTTGGTCATATGGTACTTAATAAACACATTTTTATTAATCACTTGTTTTTTGTTTCGCAGAATATTTTGAATATTTTTCAAAAAGTTTAAAAAATCACTCGATCGATTTCGACTTGTTAGGTCATCATCAGGAGTATCTCTCTCTCTCTGGCATTATATCCCATCAAGGGATTTGGCCGCCTCAAATGAAGTTTCATAATCATATTTTCATTTCGGATAATGAGTGATTAATTCATTGATCCTAAACCAGCCGTGAAATTTTTTCCTTGTCACCACCGGGAATCGAACCTGGGACCTCCGGTCGCTGGAGCAAGCATGCTAACCACTTTGCCACCGGGGCGGCATCAGGAGTATCTACTGATTTGTATTAGTAAAAATTTTGTTATATAGTAGAAAAAAGCAAAATATAAATAAAAATAAAAGAAGGAGGGGGGAAAAAAATAAGCAATAAAAATTAATCTACGGATCGCGCAGGTTATCGATGAGTCATAGGTTGAGTAACAAAATTCAAGGTATATTATTGCGTACGTGAGAATAGAAAAGGGCGGGGTCTGTAATTGGTGAGAACCGGATTTCTCTCTGTTCGTTAAGGATATTTTGGTTAAGAAATATTGATTTTCGAATTTCGTAAGATTCTAAGGTATCTAAACGTCTGCCTTTGGGTTGTATATGTAATATGTCTAAATTGTTCAAGCTAGCTGTATGATTTTCTGAAGTTAAATGGTTATGGAAAGTTGATTGATTGCAACCAGATAAATGTTCTTTAGCTCTAACTCCAAAATTGCGCCCAGTCTGACCAATATAGGAGAAACTACAATCATTGCAATTAATCCTATAAACTCCAGATTTGGAAAGGCGATCAACTCTAGGTTTATTGTTAAAAATCATTTTCTTTATTGTGTTATTATTATAAAAAGCAAAATTAATATTGGTATAATTGGACACGATGTTGCTAATCCGTTGGCTCGTTTTTCCTATATACTCTAAGCGACGCCAATTTTCCCACGTTGGACTGTCCGGTGGATAAATACCCGTTAGAGTTTTACGCTTTAGCTTTTTATTTAATAACTTTAATATAGTCCTAGTTGCATATCCGTTATTCGTTGCTATTTGAAGAATTATGTTAAGCTCAGTGTTATAATTTGAATTTGACAGAGGGATGTTTATTAGTCTATCTATGAGTGAGTGGAAAGCTGACATTTTAATATTATGGGGATGGTTTGAAGAACTAGGGATAACAGCGTCTGTATACGTGGGTTTCCGATAAATTTTGAAGTCTAAAGTAGAATTAATCCTGGTTATTGTTATATCTAGAAAATTAATACATTTATTTTCTTCTTTTTCTAACGTAAAATCAATGGTGGGATATTGGGAATTTAACCAAGTAAGGAATGAGTCTAACAGTCTATCAGTTCCACCCCATAGACATAGTATGTCATCAACATATCTATACCAAAAGATTATATGACGAAAATAAGGATAGTTATTTGATATGATCATTTGTTCGAAGAAATTCATGAAAATTTCAGCCAACAAAGGTGACAGAGGGGAGCCCATGGGTAGACCATCAGCAAATTTGAAATATTTTTTATCAAAACAGAAATAATTTTGTTTAATACAAGTCTCAAAAACTAACTTCAGTTCACGACGTAAGCTCTCATCTACAACATCCCTACCTAAGTAATTACAAACTATTTAGGACAAAGTATTGATTGGAATAGAAGTGAAAAGACTGGCAACGTCAAATGAAACTAGTTTTGAATGTAACGGAATGTCGACGTCTTGAATTTTGTTAATCAATTCTACCGAGTTCTTAACCGAGTAAGCCGAAAAGAAATTAGTACGACACTTGAAAAAATTTATGAAACCCTCACATAGCTTGTAGACAGGAGCATTGCAATACGCTACTATTAGACTTCAAAATTTATCGGAAACCCACGTATACAGACGCTGTTATCCCTAGTTCTTCAAACCATCCCCATAATATTAAAATGTCAGCTTTCCACTCACTCATAGATAGACTAATAAACATCCCTCTGTCAAATTCAAATTATAACACTGAGCTTAACATAATTCTTCAAATAGCAACAAATAACGGATATGCAACTAGGACTATATTAAAGTTATTAAATAAAAAGCTAAAGCGTAAAACTCTAACGGGTATTTATCCACCGGACAGTCCAACGCGGGAAAATTGGCGTCCCTTAGAGTATATACGAAAAACGAGCCAACGGATTAGCAACATCGTGTCCAATTATACCAATATTAATTTTGCTTTTTATAATAATAACACAATAAAGAAAATGATTTTTAACAATAAACCTAGAGTTGATCGCCTTTCCAAATCTGGCGTTTATAGGATTAATTGCAATGATTGTAGTTTCTCCTATATTGGTCAGACTGGGCGCAATTTTGGAGTTAGAGCTAAAGAACATTTATCTGGTTGCAATCAATCAACTTTCCATAACCATTTAACTTCAGAAAATCATACAGCTAGCTTGAACAATTTAGACATATTACATATACAACCCAAAGGCAGACGTTTAGATACCTTAGAATCTTACGAAATTCGAAAATCAATATTTCTTAACCAAAATATCCTTAACGAACAGAGAGAAATCCGGTTCTCACCAATTACAGACCCCGCCCTTTTCTATTCTCACGTACGCAATAATATACCTTGAATTTTGTTACTCAACCTATGACTCATCGCTTACCTGCACGATCCGTAGATTAATTTTTATTGCTTATTTTTTTCCCCCTCCTTCTTTTATTTTTATTTATATTTTGCTTTTTTCTACTATATAACAAAATTTTTACTAATACAAATCAGTAGATACTCCTGATGATGACCTAACAAGTCGAAATCGATCGAGTGATTTTTTAAACTTTTTGAAAAATATTCAAAATATTCTGCGAAACAAAAAACAAGTGATTAATAAAAATGTGTTTATTAAGTATAAGTGTGTTTCGCCAAGTGCCTACGGCAAATAGCGTAAAAAGTATTGGTCATATGGGTTGTTTATGCAATTTGCCGAAACATTTTCTCAATGTAGGTGGAAAATATATATTTATTTTTATGGAGACGAATTATGAGGTTTAACAAATTTTCTTGTATATTCGGATCTGGCTGATGCAACGAACACTACCCGGACCTTCGTCGTACGATTGGCCAATCTTCCGAAATAAATGAATGTGTAGAACCTGAATCTAGTAAAGCTCGAGAGCTTATCCAATTACCGTATCTGTCCTGTACCTCGACGAAGGCTGTTGGTAAAACTGGAATCCTTAGCTGAAATGGCAATGTTGCTGGGATTATTGTTGGACCCCTTGTTTTATTTAACTGGTTTAATCAAACTGCTAGCTTGGACTCAGCTTAATTAGTATCGGCTTTGGTCTGCAACGCTGAACTTTGGTTGGCAATTGGGATGGTGCTATCTGGTAAATGAAATGGAGTGTTACGTTTTGAACACTTCCAACAATGTTTGGAACTCTTGCAATTTGAAATCATGTGCTCACTACTGAAGCAGTTGTTCGATTTTGCGAAAATGTCTGATGGTTAGCCTTACTTATTTTGAACGGATAAAATTTATTGTCACAGATTTCGTATGTTTCATTTATTTTGAGTTATTGTTGTAATTATGAGTAGATCAACGTTTAATTTGCTTCTATATGTTGCCTCGTTCGCCTGCAATCCAGGTTTGATACGTAATGTGGCCGAAATTTAAAATACGAAACTTCCAATAACCACGCTTTCCTTATACATCCTACCGGTATAGTTTCATGCTCAACGTGTTATATACATTACGTATAATCATTTTGAACCGGAATTTCAACAAAAAAAATCTCAATTTTTTACGAAAATGCCTGATGGTTAGCCTTCGACGTGCATCACTCGTTCTTCAACGGGCATTTCTCTGAATTTCTGGAGATCAAACAATCTATGGTATATGTGGCAAATTGGGCAAGTGGGCAACTATATGATTACCTCCAGACTTTACTTATTCTGGCACTGTTTCAATTAATGCATCGGTTGATGAACTGTGGGATACTCAATTTCCGCGGTTTCACATTTCCATATTCGTCTCATGTCTTCGTCTAATTTATCACTGGCTAACAAAATTATCCATGGATCTCGTTCCGATGCCTTAAAAATTTTGTAAATCTTGTTACAGCGAATAGATCACGAATATACGTTTCGATTATAGGTTCTTTTTTATCGTATAAACCGTTTAAACGCTTCAATATAGTTTGCATCGTCAACTCGGAAATGAAATATTGACGAATGGGCAGCACCCCGTAATTGACCAAGCAAATATTTAAATTTCTGTGCCGGAGATAGATTAACAAGTTCATGAACCGTTGATGTGAAAATGTCATAGAACGATTGCCACTGTTCAACGTTATCATCAAATATTGGTAAATTAAGGTGTGGTAACTTGAAATCGGACCGAAAGCTTATATTCGCGGAAGTATTAACCGTTTCATCTTAGTCTAAGTTTATCACTGGTTTGGACGACTTTTCTCTAATTAATTTTTGGTTTTATTGGAAGTACATTTCATCTATCAAAGTAACCTTCAACAAGAATGAAATACAATGCACGGAAATCTTACAAAATGACATGGCAAAAAACGAATAACGAATTGTGATCGGCGTGATATCTATTTTTGAATATTTTTCTAAATGCCATTCACAATTTTCGTTACTCGCTTTTTTTGCACTGAACTAAAATAGTATAAGGATGCGTCCACTAATTGTTATTTGAACAGGAATTGTTCTGAAAATTTGTCTGTTTGTAGACAAAATTTCAACAAATCCGGTGGTTTGAAGCTTGATTCAAACGACTATATCTTGATAGTTACAGAAACAATTTTTCTGAAAATTTCTAAGTTTGTTACCGGTACTTATAAGCACTTATGGTTTTTGTCATTGCTAAATTAACTACTCACAACTGTTCTACCTTTTTATTACGAGTAGCTGAAAGCAGTTACGATAAATTTGTCCGCTAGGTGATTGTGTGAAGTATTTTTCTATCAAAAAGCATTCAATTGCCGTATGTGAAGCGCTAATAAAATTCCGGTATTGATATTTTTTTATTAAAAAGTTATCATAAATAAACTACACATTTGTAGGTTATGTTTTGCTTTTGTAATTTTTTGTGCTTTCCAATCGACTCTTTAGCCAATACACATTTTTTGCACTTACAAGTACTTGCGGTGGTCGATTGGAAAGCAACTATTACTTCAAACGTCTATATCCATAAAACAAAAATTAAAATTTCGGGCTGAAAATTTATGCTAGCTTCATGGAGATCACTCACGTAGTGATAATAGACTTTCCAGATTGCTTTTTCAGCTGGGATTAGGGATATCTAGGCTTCCCAGCATTGAAATATAAGTTAAAAATACAGAAAAAAAATTTTTAAAATATCGGGCTGAATGGGATAGTTAAGTGTTGCTGAATATCGGGCAAGGTTCGAATAAATACCTAAAAATAATTTTAAATTTTATACTATAAATGTCATGACAAGGTATATCATGGCACTGTTTACTATCGCGATAGTGAAATTTTTTCAGGCTGGGATTAGAAACTCTCACGAAAGTGATAGATTAGTGTTACCACGGCGTTTGTCCGAGCAGATTATCTTTCTAGCGTTATATATACCGAAAACAGGAATATTAGATAATGGTGTTCTTATTCAGAAATACTTGGAACTAAACTTTATCTATTCGGAGGTAATCTCAGCTTTAAATATGTCATGAATGGGTGATGGTTTTATGACGATAACATATCCAAAGAATATTAAGAAAACCTAAAAGAAATGTATAATACGTTACTTGATTTGGAAAGATGCGGTTGGGTGTGCTCGTAAGATCAGGATGTATCACACGATATTCATAATTTAAAGCAATTTAAATTTAACTAGAAGTAGAACCTGTAACTTGACATCTTTTAGGTGTGAGTCAGTCAAGGAATTTTTACTTATCCCACTTAGTCAGACACTAAACCACTTATTGCGATAATGAACTCAATCCTCGATATAAATTAAACGATAGCCACTCACCTCGCTTAATACACAATTAAATGCAGGCCAAGAAACCATCCAAACGTACCATCTAAACGTTTCAAAAGTGGTGGTTTTGATGTCAGTGACAAAGAACGTTCTGGTCAACCAAAAAATTCGAAGATGAAGAATTGGAAGCATTATTGAAGAAAAACTCAGTTCAAACAGTAAAAGAATTTGCAGTTAAATGTCATTCAAGCAGCCATAAGAAAACGTTTACATGACATGAAACTGACTGAAGCCAACATTGAAAATCGTTTAATGGTTTGCAATTCTTTGCTTACAAACAACGACGTGGAAAGTGAACTACCATAACCCTAAACGCAATAAATCATGGGTTCATCCAGGCAAACCATTCACATCAACAGCAAAACGAAACATTCCGTGGAAATAAGGTTATGTTGTGAATTTGGTGGGATCAGAAAGAAGCGGTGCACTATAAGCTGCTAAAACCGAACGAAACTATTACTGGTGAACGTTGCCAACATCAATTGATAGATTTAAACCATGCATTGAACGAAAATCGTCTCATTCCAGCCAACAAACAGCATAAAGTGGTTTTGCTTCACGACAACGCTCGACCACTGATGTCGCAAAACAAGTAAAAAATACTCTGGGAGTACTTAAATGAGAAATTCTACCAAGTGCTCCCTATTCACCAGAGTATGCCCCATCACATTTCTATTTGTGTCGTTCAATGCAAAGCGATCTTCAAGACCAGCACTTTTTAAACCACGAAGAAATCAAAAAATGGCTCGACAAATGGATCGCATAAAAAGATAAACAATTTTTTTTTCGATGGAAAGATGATCGAAATTCATAGATAACGATGGAAAATATTTCGATTAAAATAAAATTTACCATTTCTTAGAATTAAACGTATTTTTCTGCAAAAACAAAAATACAAAAAACTAATTTATACTCCCAATAGATAAATTGGCAGGGTTTGCATCCATTTTATTTTCGAGATATCAGCGCTCAGGACTTGGATTCTGTTCGCTTTTCACAATCAATTCAAGTTGAATTTTGTATACGTTTACAGTGTATAAGTAATTACACTTTTACTATTGTGTGCTGTGATTTTCTATTGTTGTGTGTGTCAAATCCATATGAAATTTCGCCAAAATGTTGACCCGATTTTATAAATGATACTATCGGTTGTGATACAATACATCATGAGTATTTTTTCGTCTGCTCGCAAGGAAAGGAAAAAATGGCAGATGATAAGAAAATAGTAACAATTATATTTTTTAATATTTAGCTAAATTTTAAATAAAATAAGCTGTATTAATGTTTTTTCATAAATATTAATATTCTCAAGTTTCTCTATAATATTGATCTATATTTTTATGTCGGACCGAAATAGTATTGTGACGATGAATGATAATAAAATTACTTTTACATTTATTTACAAGGAATTAGATTAAACTAATATAGGGAATTAACACAACATTAATTTAAATAATATTGTGAAATTTAATAAATTCATAAATTAGGTATCTTATATATTATTTTGTGTTTCTAAATGACGCCAAAAACACAAAACAAGACAAAACACCTATACCAATATGTACACCACTACTATGAAGTTCGGTAAAATCCAAGTTGAATTGTAAAAAGCGAACAGAATGCATGTCCAGAAAAGAAATATAATCGGAAACCTTCCAGTTCTTTACATTGCCCTTTATAAAATAAGAAACAAGTGTTACTATGTGGGCAACTAAATTTCGCGTTTTTTTGAAAAATAAAAATGGAAAATTTCAATAGAAATATAAAAAATTTAAAGTATTGTCCTTCGATATCTACACATTTTTGCCCTCTCTCAAGCAATACGTGAATACCACGACGATAAAACATCGTTTTTGGACCGGAACCATTCATCCAACTAATTTTGCACTTCTTCGAAACTGGCCAAGTGTAGCCCTGCCAAGGCATGCGCCATCGACCGGAACAAGCGATAATCCGAGGGGCCATATTTGGCGAATAAGCCCCGCCTTAGCAGATCCCATCTGAGAGTTTTGATGGTGTCTTGGCGATGGGAGTGCGATGGCATTGAGTGAGTATCATGTCCTATTCTGGCCGTTTTTCGAGCATGGTTCAGATTGATGAGTTGTTGTCAGCAGCGTTGCCCATTAACAGTTTCGCCCTGTTTCAGCAGCTCATAGTACACGATTTCTTTTCGATCCCATCAAACGCAGAGCACTGTCTTCTTTACGAATCGATTTGGCCGTGCCGTCGATGTCGATGCTTCGCCAGGTGAAAGCCACGACTTTTTGCATTTGGTATTCTTAAAAAAAAACTGGGTCTGCGTTGGACCAGACGGTGGAAGTTATACTTCTTTGGCCATTTGCACACGCCCACTCACACACACAGACAGATAGGATATGTATATGAAATATAAGACATTTTCCTCTGTTATTCAATATATTTCTCTTCAATATATTATTATAAATGACTTCAATATCATACTATACACCTATACATTATCATTATCAGTAATTTCTTCTATAATCATTCTTTCATCTTGGTTATTTTCTGGTTGCTCATTAGAAATCCTATTATATTCCAAGAAAGACACAATCGGTTTATGATAACTAAAGTAACTAACAAATATTCTAGATTCAAACTTCTCAAGATATCTACTAAATACAGCATCAATGGTCGTTCCGTATTTGGTCGTACTTTGATTCTTATCATTCGACATTACCAAGTCTAGCTTGTCTTTTAGGAAATGTATCAATGGCTCTGTTTTTGCATCGGAAAAATTTATGTTGAAATCACCGCTCATTATCATTGGGATTTCATGAAAATTTTCCTCGAGCAGTGCGGAACCTTCTCTAGTATACATAAATAAGTTTTGGTGTATAAACTTCATGATCTGGTTAACAGTTTTACCAGGGGAGATGTATATCGCCACAACTACAATTTCTCGACCAGTTTCTGGAACGCATTTACTGATACAAATTTCACCAATAGCAGACTGTGCTGCAACAAGAGATTCTGATGCCCCCGAATGAACATTCATGTGAGAAGTGACTGTATTATTATGGTCACTTGCATTGTGATAAATAGCTACTCCCCCCGCAGGAACATTTTCCCGTTTGTACTTTGCTATGCAATGAAAATTCGGAATGTCGATGTTTTGTCCATCTCTTACATGTGTTTCCGATAATATATTTATTGTACATTTTTTGAATACGCTGTCATTCTGATCGAGTACATGTGCATTGAGACTTTGGCTATTTATTGAATAGAAACTTATTCCTCTACTATTAGAAATGAAACTTCCCAAAGACTCAATAATTGTTGGTAGTCTATACACATTGAGTGATAATCTTTGAAATGCTCTTTGTATATCTGTCGTACCTGAAGAATTTCTTCTGCCATGGTGAAAAATCATGGTGTCATCTTTTGTAGTGATATATAGATCATTAATACTCGTCACTCTCGATAAGGCAACATATACTAATTCTATGGAGTGGCTTTTGTCGTATTCATAGACAGTTTCATCAAAAGTCCCACCCTGCGATTTATGTATCGTAATTGAACACGATGAGACCAATGGGAAATGGTTTCTTCGAACGTTAATTGTTTTATTATTATTCATTGGTATTGCGGAAGACCTTCGCAAGATAGGTACAGCATTGCGGTCAATATGGTGTTGTGCAATGTATCCTGCACATTTTTTGCGCAACTTCTGCCCAATTTTATTTGGGAAAACAAGCCACACTTTTGAAACTTCCCCATCATCGTTCAATTCTACATGGCATAATTTTCCGACTGTGCCATTTGCCAGACCATCCGAAACATCGATGTTCGTGGTTATAATATAATATGTTCCTTTAACAAATGTGTGTTCGTACGGTAGCCCACCAGTATCTATTGTCGACATTTTATGCAATTTCTGTCTAACAAAAGCCTCCTGTTCTTTAGTCTGACATCCAGTGTAAATATCAACGGCGAGCGAAACGACTTTATCCTCGGCATTTTTCAAAATAGAATTATTATATTTATTAACATCATTTGAGTGGAATAATCGTACTCCGTGTGGACATAATCTATTTGCTTCCTCTTTTGTAAAAAACGTGATTCAATAAGTTGGAGTTCTCAGTACCGTGAGCAAAATTTGAAAGTCAAATCTATGATCGAACATCCAAATATTGCCCAAAACCTTAGCGTAGTCTCATTTCTCAATCAGAAAGTTCAGTACGCTGAGTAAAATTTGAAAGTCAAATCTGTGATCGAACATCAAAATATCACCCAAAACAGCGAAATCTCAATTTTTTTACAAGAAAGTTCAGTACGCTGAGCAAAATTTGAAACTGAAATCTGTGATCGAAGAAAATATTGTTCAGAACTTTACCGAAGTCTCAAATCTCAATCAGAAAGTTTAGTGCCCTGAGTAAAATTTAAAATCTGTGATTGAACGTTCAAATATTGTTCAAAAACTTGAATATTATAACCGCACAATTATACATTTCTGATTGTTGATTAATTTCTATTTTCACTTTCATTTTATAAGAGAAGGAGTACTCACTGTTTTGCTTGATGAACACTGTGGATGGAATTGTTTTTTTTTTGCTTACGTTACACCACGTGCGGAGCAAGAATCCCCTGATTGTAGCACAGATTCGTTGATGAAAATACGATTATCAAATCAATATAGAAAACAAATCATTCAACGACAGCACGATTTTGTTTATTTTCTTGTTGTTGCTGTTATATTTTATTTTAAAGTAAATCAAACAATGAAAATGAAAAACACAATGACGCACATTAACAAACAAGCCTACTGCCTATACAAAAACGTACAATCATTGAATTGTCTTACTTTTTAGCGTGACGCGGTTTCTCGACCAGCAACTCATCCCAAAAGTCTCCAACGGGCGCAAAGAAGTATAACTTCAAAAAGATCCACTTCTCATTTCCCGTACCAATTCGATACAGGAAGCCCTTTATTTCATGCCGTGAAAGAAAAATTTCTTAAGTGACTCTTCAATTGTCCATCTATCTTTCAGTCATCTCATGCGCCGACCATTTTCCCTCCTTTTTTTTCCCATAGCATGTAAACGTTTGGAAATACCTTGGCGAGTCGTGTTTAATGCCTCCGCAAGATGATCTGGAGTTTGCGTATCATCTTCCTCCAATAACGCTTGCAGCTTTCTGTCATAAAATGTTGTTGGACTTCCGGAGCGCTTATTGTCATCAATGTCGAAATCACCACTTCTGAATCGTTTAAACCAATATTCACAGGTAGTTTTCGATGGTGCATGTTTGCCGTAGGCCCCCTTAAACAAGTGACGTGATTCAGCTGCATTTTTAGGCACATTCGATTGAAGTGATTTAACTGAACAATCTGAATTAACTGAATATATCACATCAGTTTACCTCAGTTAATTCAGATTATTCAGTTAAATCACTTCAATCGAATGTGCCTTTTATCAAATTGAAGCAGAAAAGCAAAGCTTCCTTCAAATGCTGTTTGTTTGGCACAAAACTCGACATTTTCGTTCTTAGAAATAATATTTTTGCGTTGCGATATGTGCTGGTATTACAATTACAACTGGTTATCGTTAACAACTGTCCACGCTATATGAATAAAATACGGCTTCTGAGATAAATGACAATTAGATGTGTTACTAGCACCATATGTATGAAACCCGGAAATTTAGTTGCGCACCTAATATATCTAAACTTCTTGCCTAATGGCAAGTGGTTGTCTTACAGTCAATATTGCACTTACATAGATTGGAGTTAAGAATGATTTCAAGAGAGTGTGATGCAAAAGCTTTGCTTCCCAAGATGATTAAAACTTTCATCTAATGAGCCTCCATTCGTATTTGGTGATAGCAAACTCAGAGCGAGTGCAGAATTCAGTCCACGTCAATGTACAGGTTGACATGAGCTTGCAATGTGCAGGTGGTATACTGTAGGTGTGTGAATAGTTGAATGGGTTAATGATGTGGCATCAATGCGCGGTATCATAATGGCTTTAGTGATTTTAAATCTCTTTAAAAATATTCTTAACACGTTCTCCATTAGACAAAATTAAATCATGTAGCGTTTACCTGAGTTTGTATTACTAGCCACAACCTAGAATAATTCTTAAATATATTTTGCAAAGAATATGGCAAACTTGTTCAAAAATGGCCAAGAATGAGCATACTTCTGTCCCAGTTGCCCATATACCAATTAATAAACAAAATTCAAATTTTCATTGTATGCTTGGCTATTTTTTAATCAGCTCGCTATGTAGTGTCTCATTTTATCGGGTTTTATTTTTTTTTTGAACAACCTAAAACTCAGAATGACGAGTAAATTTTTGCCTCATGATAATAAACAAACTAACAAAACAATATGATCTTATACGGAACTTGATAATCGTTAAAAATATATTAATTGCACCATCCATGTTGAGAATTGCTTTGTCTCCTGGAGTTATGCTACAATTTATACATGACTGTAAAACCAAGTTTGTTTTAAGTTTTTTTTTTCAAATTTGAAGAAATATCTCATATTTTATGGTGAAAATTCACAACCGCATTTTTATGCGTATAACATTCATTTTGCCTAAAGTTGTGGAAAAGTACCCAAATATGGGCTAATTTTTTTTTTGTAACTATTGCCAAAGGCTTTATTCTTAAATCTTTCTTTATACTAAACTAACAAGAAGTGTGAAATTCTTAAAAACTATAAAAAAAAATTAACTTAAGCCTTAACCTATCTATGTTAATACTTAATATCATTATGCATTATTATTATTAAATTATTATTAATTACTTAATTTTAGAGTGTTAGGTCAACGTGCGCGAAATTATTAAATTATATTGCTCAGTTAATTAAATCTAGAGGATCTGTTCTGCGAAGCCGTCCATATTTCGGTTGCCTTAGTATTTCTCTAGCTAATTCGTTAGGGTGTGATTCCAGTTTCAGTTGGTATTTTAGACTGCATGATTTAATTGTCTCTTTAACAGTTTTGATTCCTAGGTCTCTATGGATGTTGTTGTTTCGAATATACCATGGGGCGTTTGTAATGCTTCGAAGTATCTTTGCTTGCGTTCTTTGTACGATATCTATATTTGATGAACTAGTTGAGCCCCATAGTTGGATACCATATGTCCATATGGGGATTAGGATCGCTTTGTATATAGTAGAACCTTGCATTATTTTTAATTGATTGCGTTTTGTTTCAATGTGCTTTTTCCATGTCAATCTTCTATCGAGATGAAGACCGAGATATTTGACGTTTGTTTGTTGAGGAATTGTGATATTGTTTAATTTTACTGCTGGACATGTACGTTGATTCAGTGTGAATGTTACATGTGTTGATTTACATTCATTCGTTCTTATCCGCCAAGTTTTTAACCATTCTTCTGTAGATGTTCTTGTAATTCTCTCGATGCAGTTTGAGGATTTTTGTGTGAAAATAATATAGCTGTATCATCAGCAAAAGTTGAAGTGACGATTTTTCCAGTTATTGGTAAGTCAACTGTGAATAACAAGTATTGCACAGGTCCCAATACACTACCTTGCGGTACTCCTGGCTTTATCTCGGTTAGATCAGTAGTGGCCGTATTTTGTTTCACCTGGAACATCCTTTGGGCTAAGTAGTTTTCAAGAAATGCATGAAATTGTTTAGGCAAAAGAGTTTAAATTTTGTAATTTAATCCTTCATGCCATACTTTGTCGAAAGCTTGCGCAATATCCAAGAAAACTGCCGAGCAATATTTCTTTTCTTCTAAGGAAACCTTAATTGTATTTACAATTCTGTGCACTTGTTCTATTGTGCCGTGTTGCTCTCTAAATCCAAATTGGTGATCTGGTATAATGCGACCTTCAGATAATATAGGTATTAGTTCTTATAGTAGCATCTTTTCAAAAATCTTTGAAATTATCGGAAGGAGACTTATTGGTCTGTACGACGAGACTTGGGTTTCGTCTTTACCTGGCTTAGGAAATAATTTGAGATATTTTCCATTTTTGAGGAAAGTATCCACATCTCATAATCGCGTTAAAAATATATGTTATATATTTTATGCATCTATCTGGTAATTCTTTGATCATTTTTCCAGTTATTAGATCATGACCTGGCGCTTTCTTAGGATTTATACTGTTTTTGATAACCGCTTTGACGCATTTCCATTTAAATTTTACTTGATTTGGGTTCGACACGTCCCTCGTAAGCTGTGGTAGTACGCAATCATTATTTTATTCGTTTGGGGTGAACACTTTTTGTAGATGGTTAGAGAAAGCGATAGCCTTTTCCAAATCACTTCTGGCCCCGTGACCATCTGGTTTCCTTATCGGTGGGTTCGATAGCTCTGACCTTTTTATATTTCTTGCTGCCTTTCACAGTGAGTAATCTGTTGTTTCTGTTGCTGTGAGCTCACTTAGGTAATTCTGTATTCCTAAATTTTGTTCTTCGCGTATTGCTTCTCTCAAACCTTTAATAGCTCTATTTAATTTATGCAAAGGAGATTGGTGAAGCTGCCATAGCCGCCGAATTGTCCGTTTCTCTGCTAATAACTTTTGAATGTTACTTGAGAGCCTTATATTTTTTCGGAATTTTTGTTCTCCGGAGTAGTTTTTTTGCAGCCATTTCCATTATTTGACTTAAGTTTTCTATCGCGGCATCAATGTCTTTTGGTGTGCGAAGTGGAACATCAAGATGACAATTTACATCTACTATGTTTCTATAGAGAACCCATTTCGTTAGTTTGTTTGTTAAACGTTGTGATGGTTCAGTTTTTAATGCTTGGGTACTTAGTATTACTAATATTGTTGAGTGATCTGATGATAAATCATAACAGTCAACGACTTGAGCATTGGTGCGTGCTATTCCTCGTATTACACAGAAATCTATTAAATCAGAATTTTTTTTTCTATCTGTAGGCCAATATGTGGGATGTCCAGATGATAAATAATCAAGGTTTTTCTCGTTTATTGCTTCGTAGAGTTGCTTTCCTTTCGGTGACGTCAACCTCGAACCCCATTGCACATGTTTAGCGTTGTAATCATCCCCTGCTAGAAATTTGATTCCCAACTGGTAATCGATAAATTGCTGTTTTTTAATTGCCTGTTTCGGTGGACAGTATAGACAGCCGATATTAAAAATTTCCCAGACCATTCTTCCAAACTGACAGTTGTAGCCTGGATGTGATCTTTAGCATACTTCTGGAGCTCGTAGTGCTTTAATCTTGTTTTTATTAAGACTGCAGTGCCGCCGTGTGCTTTTCCATCCGGATGTTTGGTGTCATAAACGGAATAGCCGGTAATATTAAAAAAATTTTGTTTCGTGAAATGTGTTTCAGATATTAACATGATGTCTATATTTTGTTCGATAAGAAATGTTTGTACCTTAGCTTTATGTTGCGAGAGCCCGTTCGCATTCCCAATGGCTATTTTTAGAATTGTCATTTTTGATTTTTGACTATATAATTTGCATAAGCATATTCATACTTTGCATCATCATGCTCATTTGTCTTTCCATCATCATCATGAAACTTTGGATGGTCTCGGTTAATTTATTTACGGAATGGTGTGAATGTTTAGGTCCTCCTCATTAGAATGAAGTTTGGGTTTCGGTTTGTTACCTTTTTGTATATTTGCGTAACAAACACCTGGCTGTGCAAAACTGCTGGCGAATGTTTGGCCGATTTTCACCACAGTTATTACAACGTCTCACAGATGGGTCATTGCGAGACTTTTCGCACTGTTTGAAGTTGTGGAGTTCACCACAAATAACGAAAACTTCATTTACGACGCAGTATGCTTTAGTGTGTCCGTATTCTTGGCACTTTATGCATTGAACTGGTCCAGATCTCTTCTTAGGTTCTTCAATTACGATTTTGCGATGTAACAAATATTTTAAGTTGTAAATCTTGTGGACTCCTTTCGACTTTTCTTCCTCTGGCTCTAGTTCCAAACGGAACATTGGTTGAGGTACCTTCTCACGGTTTACTATATTACCAATGGAATTGGCATGGAAACCTTCCGTAGCAAGTGCAGCGTGTATGTCGCTAACATCTACGCAGCTTTCAATTCCTTTTAGCACAACAGTCAGCCTTTTTTGGCTTTTTAGCTGGTATGTGTAATATTGTTTACCAACATCGTCGAAATGTTTAACTAGGGCTCTGAAGCCATCGATTTCGAAAGCTTGAATCTTTGTTTCGTTTATATTACCTCCTTTGAGCGGGGCAATATAAAATTTAGTATCTGTTAATTTTGCGATGTTGTTAACCAATTCATTGTTAGTTGCTTCCCTCCAATAAATTGGAGGCGGTTTCTCAGTTTTCAAATTTGGCACTGCATTGGGGTCAAGGATCTCTAGACTAGAGAATCGATTGTTAAGCGGTATAATTAATTCTGTCGAAGAAGCACTTTTAATCATTGGCATAGGTGTTTTCTTTGGGCAGTGCTGAACTTTGCCCACTTGTTTTACACTTGCACTTGCCATATTTATATTTTCTACATTAAACTAGTTCAAGTTTGTTGTAGATTTTGTTCGGCGTTCGATGTTCGAAGAAGCCTTTTTTGGGGAAAAAAGCCCCATCATGTTTACATCATCACTTATTAAGTTAAAATTTTATGTTAGTTTTTTGGCCCGCGTGCATTTAATTATAAAACCATTCACACAATTGAAAAAAAGATATAACAAATTAAAAAGCACTAACACTGCACTTTTCGTTTGTTTTATTTTACGTCCGAACCTCACGACATTAAAATTAAAACTATTAATTGGGGCTAATTATTGGGGTATTTTTGTTATTTCGATTAATTATATCTTCGTACAATTCGTTTTCGCCGATAGGAGATAGAAGAAGGACCGTAGCATTTATTTTTTAAATTACATATTTATGCGAGTTACCAGGAATTTACACGAAGTTTGTCAAACAATTTGAATTTAGTGAAGTTTAACAGAAAAAAAGTTAATTGAATGCGTTAAGATAAATCGCTGGCTGAATTTTGATGTGAATAGGGATTTCAACCTCCATTTATTTTCAGATGCATCAGTAGTCAATATATCTGGTACTTACAAAGTGAACATTATGGTTGCAAAAACGAAGGTTGCCCCTATAAAAACAATTAGTCTACTTAGATTAGAGCTAAATGGTATTTTATTATTGTCAAAGCTGATGAACTTAGTAAAACGATTATACTGGCAACAAATATTCAGCCTCAGTCATTCTATTGGACAGACTCCCAGATAGTATACCATGATTAGCTTTCTCGTCCACCAAGAACAGCCAAAATTCTAGAGATCTCAAATCGAAATCAATGATTTCACGTGGAATCGCTCAGTAACTATCTAGAGGATTGATGCCAACAGCATTAATATCAAATAGTTTATGGTGGAATGGCCTAACTTGGTTGTGAGAACCAAAAGATTTATGAAATTGTAGCTTGGATTCATCGATTTGTCAAGAATATAAGGTCCAAGCGAATGACTTTACGGCCTTTAATCTGTGATCTGTGGTTGCAGTTAGTGCTGCGAAGAAATCGGGAATGCTTTATGGTCGCCAAATTAATAAAAAATCAAAGCTACTGGGGCACGTTGGATTGTTCTTTTGCGTAAAACATTATATTATAATACTTCCATATAAACATATACTGACAGAGTTAATAGTCAGGGGTGAGCATTTGTGAAATCTTCACGCTGGTTCATCATTATTAGCCAACATTTTGAGGCAGAGATACCATATATTTAGATGTAAAGAAGGAGATGCGTAGATTAAGCTGGCCCATATTGGAAAAAAACTTGAAGACGTAGAGGAGCTAAGCTGTTAAAATGTTATTTATTCGTATTCGTATATGTGGAAAGTAAGGCCGATAGATTAGTAACGGACTTGTCTACAGATTGCTTTACGGCTGTATTGAAGCGTTTCCATTCAAGATGCAGAATTTGTAAATCAATTTACAGCGATAATGGCTCAAAATTCGTTTGTGCTGCTATAGGTAGTTAGATGAAATGGCGAAAATTATCGCATCGAGTGAGATGCTGATACTGAGAAAGAGTCCTTAAATTTTACGCAAAAGATTTGCGATTTTAAATTTAAGGACTCGTTTTTTTTTAAATTGACAGAATTTCATAACTTTAAAGTTTTCCAAGTCTTTAATTTAAGTAATCAAAATTTTTTAAGCCAACCACCTTCAAAAGTGTAAAAAATGATAAGTGTAGCATTAAAAATATTTATTCTTGTATATTTTATTGTTCTTCATCAAAGAAAACATTTTTAGACACAACCCACTTTGATGACATAAAAGTTTAGAGAGTAATAGTAATACTGTGATGTTTTAATGATTTTATCTTACACTTCTCCAAATCAATTACGTGTTCTTCATACTCGTTGCGCAGCTGCATGAGAATCGACGAGTAGTTAATAGACGTATTAATTACCATAATTAGTAATAGTGTGCACTAATCAAAATAAAAAATTTATACAAACACGCACAAAACAATTAATTAATTAATAATTAATTTTAATTAATAATTAAGAAATAAATAATCTCAAACACATTTATTTTTTAAAAACTTTTCTTTACATTTCAGCTGGTGACCCAAACGCTTGGAGATTAGGACGTATCGAGGAAACAGATCACGAGACCGCGGTTTAATAATTAAAACATCTCGATATATAGACTTACCGAACCTAGACATACACACAAACACAATACACAAAAATTATATTTAATACAAACAATAGAAAATAATAATAAAATGAAAACCGAATTATAGATGAAAACAATTATTTATAATAAATTGTAAATTATTTTATTTTTTATTACTAAATTAATTAATAAACAAAAAAAATATTTTTTTAATTTATATCAAAAAAAAAACAAATTTTATTTATCAACAGAACAAATACATTTAATTTATCCCCCTCCATAAAAAAAAACACAAAACAAATTGTATATTTATAATATAATCATATAATAAACTAAATTATAATAACTTAATTAATTAATAAAAATTAAATGTGATTATTTACTACAAATAAAAAATAAAATTAAAAATCAAATTATTATTACTATTATTATTTGAATATTGTTATATATTTATATACATACAAATTATATCGATTATTAAATTTAATTAATAAATTATTAAAAAATTAATTTATTAAATAAAATTATAAAATTTATTAATACTCATAATGAGTTCCGTTTATATTTTAAAAATTTATATTTTATTGAACAGAAAAAAAAATATTTTTGGTTTAATTTATTACAAAAAATAAATTTCCATTTTAATTTTTAGATAAATAAATTTAAAATTAAATTAATTAATTAATGTTGGTGTGAGTGATTTATATACAGGAGAAAAATCGTATAAATATTGTAAGGCTCTGTTAATTTAAATTTAATTAGCGATGTATCAGTTATTAATTATTGGGAGAGTTGGAAATAATTTTTGGGCAAGTGCATTCTCGAGTATATTTGTTTTTATTATTGAAAAAGTACGAGCTTAATGATTGGCTCAACTGAATAAATTAAAAAACAAGTGTTACGGGCCGAAAACTCACGAGGTAATCACTACAGGCTCTTAATATACGATCATCATTGATTTTGAAAAAATTCTTCACAAATTGACACCTTTTCAACGATACGAAATACATAGCAGCGCCAAAACGCGAAATTTGTGAAATAAATTGTGATACAAAAATTTTCCTTCGTCCAAAATCTTAAAACACATATCCGTTTTAATGAGAAAAATGAGAATGAGAAAAATGAGAAAAAATATATCTGTGTTTCAAATGATATGCTATATATACATGATTCTATGAGAATGAGAAAAATTGTAACTGCTTCCAGCGCTACAACGGTAGTTTTGAATACTATGGAGTTCAGAAAAAAAATTACTTCATTCTTCAAAACCTTTTCAATGATATTTATTTTTTAAATACACGCGTACTATATGATAATTGAAAAATTTGATATCTGCGCCAAAGCGATAGATTTATGAACTAAAGCGCAAATTACAAAACTGTTATTTTCAAGACCATTAAAATTATAAGCCCCATGATTATATGGGAATCATAAAAGTGTAACTGCTTCCAGCGACACAATGGTAGTTTTGAGTACTTAGATAACCTTTTCAACAAGTTTAGTTCATAAATCCATCATTTTGGCACTGATAGGAAATTTTTCGTTTACTACAGAATGTAGACTGGTCATAATATAAGTATATATTCTATAGTAAACGAAAAATTATGTGTCAGCGCCAAAACGGTGAATTTATGAAATAAAGTTTATCGAAATTATTGTCCCATCTACGGTTTTTAAAACGATATAAGATGTGATTTATTATGGCAGGTACTCGAACTCCTTGAGGTAGAGATCAGAAAAGCTTTTCGATTCTCCGCCTTAAAATAAAAGCAGATTGGCAACAAAAAAATCGAATCACATAAGCCTATCTTGAGATATCATTGAAAACATCACATGTTTCGTAGTCTCCGTACCTAAACCTTAAAGGTATGCTATTAAACAACGGTGATTGGATTTTGTGGTAATCTACCTCTTAACCTTATCTGATTCTCTAAATCAATGCTATACCACGATCAACTGACATCTAATATCAGGGTGGATTTAATAACGTTAATCACAGAAAAAAATTTCTCGATCTCACTCCTATTGTGTTCAGCATGATTCGTCGAAATACAGGTTTCACTCTGCTCGCTCTCAAACTGGCGGTATTGAGAAAGTTTCACAACTGCAAACTTTAATCAATCATTCATTACTTCTAGTGGTTGATGGCCACATAGTTGCTACTTGCCAAGTTTTCAACTCTAAGATTGCGTCTATTAACCGGTCACCTACCTTTTTTTCCAAGCTCTTGCTTACTGTATCTAGCAAGCAAACTAGATAACAATAGCACGGTTCATGTGGTGGTTTGTATATCTTGGGTAACAATGTCATCCTGTAATCATCCTATACTTAATTGGGAAGATTCAGTGAGATAAACACACAGTAAACATCTAGGCGAAATTTTTTTTGTTTGTTCGTGAAACCCCTATTTCTCCAGCATGATAACTTCTAAATTCTCTCGTCTCAAGTTGGTATGATCAATCCTGCAGCAAACACAATTAACTTACCTCTATAGTTGGTGATAATTGCTTGGTTTAGTCAGTTTGATGGCACGCTTGAATTCATATATGACGTCACAATGCTGCTGCAGGGAACGGTAGATATGTGGTGCCTTAAAAAGAACGGTATTTTTACTATTTGCTTCTCGGAGACCTAAAGGTCAAAGTGACCAGCTATCGAATTACGACTCCGCGTATCATCCAGTTTTAAAGAGTGCTTTAAGAGATCCTGGTGTTAAACATTTAAGCTATCAATCACATGTTTGATACTAACTTTCTGATACTCTCGTCTTTCAATCAATGTTAACTATCCACAGAAGACAATAATAAACATCACTCAAAGGTACTGATCACCACGCTTTTCGTGTCAGTCAGCATCTAAGCCTAATAAAGCAATGTTCTTTCCACGTTTTCACTTCATATTGAAAACTAAACAGGTGAATTTGACGGTTAGTTAGTTCATACAAATAGTTCATAGATGACATAAGAAAAACCGCATCTGATGTTAGTTAAAATTTGCTAAATAAATTAAGGTTTATTAATTTGTAAAATATTTTTAATCGGCAATTGATAAATTTGATCCAAGTTTAAAATTTAGTACTAAACGTTACGGATATTCTGGTTTATCAACACTAGAGACATCTATCAATAACTGGTATGAACTAACCAGGAAATTGGTTAGTCGATATTTTAGACGAAAAATTTCGCTGAAATCGGGTCCAAGTATAATCTTTTGAAAGTAGTCCTCCGGCATTATGGTAAATGTACGTTCCCCTAAGCTCATACACGTTCTCGCTCTCGTTCACTTGTCCTCGACGCCAGGCTGCTTACAGTCGATGCGAGCCGTGATCAACGCCCGAACTGGGGCATTCTGCGGCATATCACGCAATAAAACACGAATGAAATGTTTCATGAAAGTACGGAGCGCCTGATAATGCAAACCAATGATATCGCACTCAATCTCGCATGCCTTGCCATATTGTCGTTATTTAAAGTGACGCCCTGCGCTCAATTTAAATACGTCGAATGCGAACAATACGGCCTATCGCACCTGGAATATCTCCGGGCTCAGGATTATTTTAGCATGTTGTGTGTGTGTGCCTTCAGTTGTGTATTGCAACGGTGAAGCATAGCCCGAGGCACTCTTATTTAAGAGCTTAGTGAACATATTAGGCTTATAAGCCCCAACATGACAGCTCATGACTTGGTTGGGGTAGAATGCTTGCTACATATGCAACAAGCCCTATCACTGACCAACTGTTTGGGTCTATTTCTTAAACTTTTGTGCTTCCGCAAAACGCAGAGCATAAGCGTCGTGACGGTATTTTAGGATTTTCTGATTCCCCTCTACTGTTTTGTTCGCTCTTGATTCCGTTCATCGCGTTGTACGAACATCATTCGTGCTTCATTCGCTCTTGCTAACGCTTATCGCATTTTGTTCATAGTCAAGCGAGGGTTATGAGTATGTTTGGATTTCTCGCTCTATTTCTAGACTTTCGATGCCTCTCCCTTTCCATAAAAGAGCTTCACGAAAGATCCGGCATTAGTGACTCAGCCTGGTCCAATTGCTGCTGCTTCGCCAATAATTGCTGGCTTTGCTATTCTAAATTTAATATTTATGTGATAAATAAAATTTTTTACATTGAAATATTTTAATTGCTGTTACTCTTTATGGTGGAAAATTATTTCATTATAAAATTTATTATATATACATATTCCTTATTCCTTCGATTAATTCGCGTCAATCAAACTCTTCGACATCAACAAGCCGAGGTAAAGCTTCTATCAGATCAGCAAACGACGTACATTCCTGTTGGCGATCATCCTTAGTCAGACCTGTTAATGCGAGTTGTTTCAAAGGTAGAAATTGTAACGGTTAGATGAAGACCTTGTTTCCTCTACTGGCTGGTTTCAACTTCCAACAAGTCGCCAAACATGATAAACTTGAGGCGTGCGAAGAGTTAGTCCTCTCTCTCTATTCTTTGTATGGTATCATTGAGATCTAATCAACGTTTTTCAGGTAGTTTCCATCTAATATCGCTATACTGTTGACAATTACTCGTAATGATGCTCTTCAGGGTTGTTCAGCCTATACCAATCTTGTAGCTACTACAGTTAATGTTGTCACCGCCACAACATGTTTTCAAAAGCAATCGTATTTGAATAAAAATACTAACCTATAGTTCCCACTTGGATGGATTGTGATTATTCTCAAAGAGAAATTTTCATATCATGTGGTTATGTGTTTCTTTCATTTGTATGTAAATGATTTTGACGTTTTCAGGAAACAATCGCTTATGAACAAGATATTTTTGGACTACGGGCAGAATAAATAATCCCAGCAAAATTAAGATAAGATTCAATGAATTTCACAATTAATAATATTTATAAAATCGCAAAAGAAGCATAGGAAATAGGATTTTTTCTTTTGCAAATCATCGTACAGCCATTTAGACTGAGAACTTTTGAAATATTCATGAAAATACCGAACCCACCCGATTTACTACAGTGTTTTTCTGAAAAAATTATTAACAGATACACAGAAAAATATATTTCATATTGTTCGGAATACGTAGTTCAATTACAACAAAAACAAATAAAAATTCGCAAGAGAAACAACTTGTTTGGCGGGGAAATACAAAAAAAGAATTATTGCATTCGTAAAGCAAAATAGTAAAAATATTGTGTAGGGGGAATTTTTTCAAGCAAACGGCAATAATAATGACAAGAAAATATTTACTACAGGTTTCGGTCATAGTCGTAATAGCAAAGTTCTGACATACAATAAACATGTTTGTTTTCAAAATATAAGCCAGTTGCCGTGATTATTGCAGGGTTGAAAATTTCCCTATACAATTTTGGGAAATTATATTTTTGTTTTGTAAATATAAAATTCGCAATTTGTGCGTAAATAAATTTGTCAACAATACGTGAATTCTTCCATATATGTACTTTACGTGTGAAAATATTTAAAACAGAATGTGAATAATTTTGGGTAGAAACCTATGTAACGTACTTTGATAATAATAAATAACTTGAAAATGAAAGACAGCAATGTCTACACATAAAATGGAAAAGCGACGAACCTGATATTACACACAATGGAAAAGTAATTTATTCAAAATTGTATCAAAAAATACTGACACCGTGCTATATAGTAAATGATTGAATGTTGCTTCACAGAGCAATAAGCTGTTCTGCAAATTTGTGTGCTCTATAGCAAGTCCAGAAGTTGATGAAATCGATTGCAAAATACCGTGAACAGCCAAACAAACACGAAACCGAGATAAGAGCCTATTTTTTAATTCAACCCGAGCAAGCAAGTTTAGCCCAAGCGTTGTACCTTGAGCAAAGGTTGTACATGGCGCAATGATCCAGTGTGTATAGAGTAATAAATTGTTTTTAACTTTGCACACTCTTCGTACACTGGCATTCATTTCATAGTAAAATTTGAAGAACCGCGAGTATTCACAGTGTAAGTACAGTGCACAACTAACGTATAGTGTATACATTCATGTGCAGAATTCCGCATGCATCAAAATTAGAATACACTAGTGCGTATATGGATTAAAATACATGTATGACGCATGTCATGCAGAATTACGCACCTCGACTCTATTTCTAATTTGACTGTGCATCGTCGTTGTTGGCAACATGAAAACAATGAAACTAAAAATCTTTGCTAACTTCATACTACATTGTTTGTGGTTTTCACTTTTGACACTAAATTTAGTCAACAAAACGAAAATTGTTTTACAGATTTGTTAACTAACAAAAATAAATCACAACACTCCGATTGGTAGCTTGCTGTAACTTAAAAAAAAATGGCGCACACAAATGTCAAAAAATTATGCTCATGCGTTTTACGTGCCGATTTGTATGCGGTGCTACATGCGGAAAATCTGCACATTTATTTTCAGGAAGTTTAGGAACTAAATGAGACTACCACTACTGACCAAATTGAAATAAGGCAAACATAGAACCAACTAAGTAAAAAATACAAGAAAACGATAAGAAATAAATCGTAAATATTTCTGAGTGTCTAGCTGAGCCATTTTTAGTCATTCAAATTTAAAATTAAATTTATCACTAAGTGAGATGACGAAATCACCGCCCCGGTGGCAAAGTGGTTAGCATGCTTGCTCCAGCAACCGGAGGTCCCGGGTTCGATTCCTGGTGGTGAAAAGGAAAAATTTTCACGGCTGGTTTAGGATCAATGGATTGATCACTCATTATCCGAAATGAAAATATGATTATGAAATCTCATTTGAGGCGGCCAAATCCCTTGATGGGATATAGTGCCAGAGAGAGAGAGAGAGATGACGAAATGTCACTTGGTTTACAATACTCGTATACACCTGGGTGCAAAAAAAAAAATCACACATTGATCAATTTTCAACAAAAGTACAAAAATATCAAAAAAAATTCAATGTCTACTTTATTTTCTTGAATGCAGATTCAATGTCTATTTCAACACCTATCCAGAGGTATTTTTTTGTACTTATACCAACAAAGTGATTTTTTGGGTCAACATCTGCACAGAAGCAGTTTTTTGTGAATTTCTCAGCATGGGAATTTGTATAAAAAATCGAATGGAAACATGAAAATCAGCAAAAAAAAATTTTATTAATAAGAAGTAGTTCCATTCGATTTTTCATTGAATTCACAAAAGTGATCACCTTATCGGTATTGCTTTCCGAACTACTTTTTATAGCTCGTCTCATAAATGTTCGAGGGGATTGAGGATCGGACTTTGAGCTGGCCACTCCACATCCACAAGACACATGCCCCTGTTGAAGGTACTGGTACACTATATCAGCCGTATGTGGTCTCACATTATCCTACATGAACAGAAAGTTTTCACTAATAAACTCCTTGAGTACTTCCTCAATATAACCATGAGAAGTTAATCCTCTTGATCGAAGACTAGTATTTGCTCCGGAGATGAACACAAGATCTGTTTTCGCCTCCAGTGATATGCCTCCCCAGAACATGCACGATCCACCGCCATACGAGACACGTTCTTCCATGCAACATTGAGCAAATCGTTTTATTGATGTTCTGTACACACTTGTACACCCATCGTTCACATGTAAACACATCCTGCGCTCGTTCGAGAACCATTGTTCTTCTGTCCAATCCAAATGCTCTTGAGCGAACTGAAGGCGGACTCGTCGATGGGCTGCGATCAATTTCAGCCCGTTTGCTGGTCTGCGTGTTGTCAAGTCACCTACTAGAAATTGTCTTCTAACTGTCCACCGATTGACTTCGACTTCACGAACTTCTTGAAGCCGCTGTTCCAGTTAAATCGCATTCAAACGACGATTTTTCAATGAAATTGTCACAAGAAAGTGGCCATCACGCTGTGTTGTAACATGAGATCGGCCAGATCTTTATCGCCGTCTGTAGCCGCCAGATTCTAATATCTCTGTCACACTTGACGAAAGGAGAATCGACTCAAATTTACTTTTCGAGACACTTCACTTTGGTTCTGCCTCTCTGGTTAATTCTGGTGCGGTATTCATTTTCTTGTTCCGCATGAAGACGTAATAGATAGAAGACCGTTGAGGCTAAGCGTTCATATGCGAATGATGAGAATTCCCTTAAAACGTACACTTTTATAATTGCCACAAGTTCCTCAACCGGCTCTACCTTGAACGAGCGTTTTGGGGTTTTTGTGCTCTATTGTTGTTATTGTCCTGGTTTTGAACAGACAATACACACACGTGGTATCATAGGATAGGTGATGAAATGATCTCTACCTTGATACACTCTGATTCAATAAAATATTTTAATTCGCGAGAAAAATTAAAAAATAAATAAAAAATGTAACTTTGCGAAATTTTTGCACCCAACTGTACATATTTTGGTGTTGTAGCTATTGCCAATAGCTCCCTCTTCCAATTAGATAGATTTAAATCTAATAGACGAACGGAAGGACGTCGAAACCGTTTCAGCTGGCTTACACGTTGTTATAAATTCAAAAATACGCAATTTCCTTGAGATGTTATATTGTTGCCATTAGTCCATCACAATGAACTAAATGACAACAATAGTATCTCAAAGACAACGACTCTACTGACCGTCCATAACTGCATTGATATGTGGCTGGTTGGTGCTATTAATTTGTCGAAAGGAAGTTGTTTATCATTATTTTCGAGGTCATTCATAATGTGTATCGAGTAATCGCTGAATCAGTTGGCTTGCAGATGATCGAACTATGCGATTTCTAGGTACTCACCTGTCCAATTCGATGGATGATTCTACCTTCAGCCCAGGGTATCTTAGTTATGATAGAATATCCAGTAGCATAAACTTTGTCCCCAATCTCAAATTGCCTTACTCGTACTCCATTATGTTTGTTGAACTGACGTTCTTGTTGTGTATCTCGTTCTGCGCTGCTTCTGGGGCTGGCTTTAACAAGTCCAGCTCGTTTTGAAATTCTCGTCCTAAAAATAGATTAGATGTTGAACGGAACAGGAATTTAGTTAAATTTTTCTTATTTGATTTATTGAGTGTCCTTTTTAATGTTTATCTACGAATCGTTCTGCTCGGCCGTTCGACAATGGGTGATTCAACGGAGTTTTGATGTGGTGCCGTTATCCGTCATCACATTTTGTGGGTTTCAAAATAACTCAAAAAATTCGATGTAATATTATCAAACTCATATATACTTCGGGGTATATATTTAGAATGCGAGTCGATTGGCGCATCGCCCTTGGCCAACGGCCACGACTATATTAGTGTTTAATTGGAGATTTTGCATTTTCTGTGCGGCGACTACTTGATCGCAATAGAGTCGCGATACATACTTCCATGGTTGTATGATAATGCATTCCAACCATCCAATTAATCTTCTCTTCGACTCTGGTCACCCTTGTTGAATGTACAGTAGCGCTCAAAAGTATTTTGAAAAGCGTGATTTAAATAAAAACGATATATACATATGTTTTACAAGTTGGAACACATGAATGTTATGAATTCCTAAACAAAAATAAAAGTTTGAACAATCTTTAGTTTAAGTTATCCATTGGCCTTTATGACAGCTTCACAACGTGCGGTCATTGAATCAACTAAATTTTGCAAGCGATCAATGGGGATTTGGCCCCAAACATCCATATTTGAATAATTTCTGCATTTATGCGTCGATTTAGCTCCTCCCAAAGATGCTCAATACTGTTTAAATCGGCACTTTGACTTCACCATTCCAGGAGTTCGATTTTCATAAGTTTCATGAAGTCACTTACATGCTTAGATTAAGTTTTGGATCGTTATCTTGCTGGAAATATCAGCTAGGTGGCATATTGTCTTTAGCATACGGTACCATTTGCTATTCTGACTGAAGGTCCAAATTGTTGGCGGGAAAAACACCTCTAAACCATAATATTGCCACCTCCAAGTTTTACTGTGGATATTTGACATCGAACATCAAATCTTCTGTTTACAGGACGTTTCACATAACGTATTTCATCGGATGACACTATATGTCGTTTAGCGAACGCAAGACGCAGCTTCCTGTTTTTTGCATACATCAGAGGTTTCTTGGTTGGGCGTCGTCTATGTAACCCGAACTCTTTTAGTCGACGTGTTACACTTGAAGAAACGTATGTAGTTACGTCATAATTTTCTTGTAACTCGTTTTTTATTTGCACGCCTTCGAGCAGTTATCACGGCGTTTTTAAAATCATTTGAATATTCTTTAGACTTGGCCATGTAAATATAATCCGATCTCGCTGACAATTTGGAACTGAATAATTGTCAAAAGTAATTTAGTAAAAAAAGTGTTTCCATTTTTTTAGAGGTGTTCCTTATTTTATTTTCCATTTTTATTTGATTGTTGTTTTATTTTTTATTATTTTAAATTGTAACATCTTTTGAACACATGTTTTGTTTTAATGCTGCCAAAAATTATTTTGGTTTTTGTAAAGTAATAGAAAACTAAGTAATAATATGGAAAACCCTGAATTTATTGAGCAGTACATGGAAACAAGATAACAAATGTACACTTGTCAAAATACTTTTGAGCGCTACTGTATGTAACAATCATTTAAAAAATTTTGTTGTGGTTTGTTGTGCTCGAGATCATGTGTCGACTGACTGGCAAGACGTTGATGGTCTCTTCAAATAGATCATCAGAGTATGTCAGCATTTCCAAATTCCTCTGTGGACTTAAATATACTTTAAAAACATACCACAATAATATTTGGGCTCGCCGTTGTAGCCGATTGGCGGTATGTACACTGAAATATCGCTTTTGTTTCCGAAGATTCTTAACAGCGGTCTATGGTCTGTCACCAGCGTAAAACTTCTACCATTACTTTACGGCGTAAATGAAAACTAAACCCTCTTTCTTGACTTGATTATAATTCTGGTCGGGTTTTGTGAGGGCCCGTGACATGTGCGATACCATCCCCACTTGATATCCATTCTCAAGAGACGATCTAATGAGGTGAACGTAGGCTATGCGTTTTTAGCGAATTTTCGTATAAATTTATAGTTCCAAGAACTGAACGAAGCTGATTTACGTTCTGAGGGATAAATTACTGCAGTAATTTTTAATGAGTCTGATTTTGATTTCTGTTTTGACCTTTGGTATTAATGGTCATACCAATGTATTTAACATGTGGTGTTTGGTGTGCGAAGAGGTGCTTAACAATTTATGTATATTTATTTTCGAATGTTGCGTGCACTAGAAAGTCATCGAAATAGGCCGCTTTACTTGATATCCGGGTGCTAGAGCTAACCGATTGAATGTAAATAAACCCTTATGTGTAAATAAACCTTTAGTGACCTTGAACTTGTCATATTTGTTCAGAGATAATCTCCAGCCGTGCCAATCTGCAATCTTATTTCATATTCCTTTATCTTCACAGTGATGTATTTTCTATTTGTCTCCCCTTGATCATAACTCACGTTGATATTCCGGATTACAATAGTTTTGAATTGCCTTCGGTGTTTCTTTTTCTTTAATTTTCAAGGTTTATTAAAAATAAGACACAAAAAATGAGTTTTCGTTAGATTCTCTAGTTGAAAGTCCTCGCATCTGCGATTTATTTGTGTTCGATAAGAACGAAAAATATGCGTTGTGAACGTACCTTAAAGAACGTACCGTAGATCACATCGAATGTGAAGTGCCTTGGCTCCTTCGGAAGAAGCATATACAGCATAATTTTGTATACACTGATGAATCTAATTTTCGTAACCGAAGCCAAATTTTGGATGCATCATCTAACAGTCGATACCAGCTGTTGAAAGTTTGACCAGTTTCTGGGTCGTAACGTTTCTGGGCCATATTTCTCATGCATTGTTCCACATTAGTATTTCCCGGAATTTCCTAGATGTCGCTGGATTTGTACTTGGAATACGATTTCTCTTCTTTCGGACTAATAAATTTTTGTCGAGCGGCCTTCGGGTACCATCGGTAAAGTAGCCAAAAGTTGGCTACCACTGTGCCATGCTAACTTAGTATGCGCTAATAAATAAATTTTCCACAAACGATCCCAATAATTAATCGAAAACTATAATCAAAATTACTGATCAGATTAGTTTACTTTTCCTAGCTCCAAACCTTAATATCAAAATTTTTATAAACATTTATTTTCATTAGACCAAAAAATCTCTAAATTAAATTGAAAGTGCTAAATTAATTAATTAATAATTTATTTTCTAATAATTGAGAATCTGTATTTCAAAACTTTTAATTTTAATAACAATAAAAAAATTAATAAAAAAAATGAGAAAGAGAAAACAATAGAAAAGCTGAGTGTTTTATTTAATCATTTGACAGAAGAAGCGTGCCGCCAAGCAGGTAAGTAATTCGGTATAGACGTACTTTAAGTAAATGTCAACAATAATTTTATTCCGCGAAATTTGTTATCATTTATTGATAGTAAGCAAATCGCATATCAATATCGTATATGGGGCAAACAACAAGGGCCACCTCATGCAAATTACGTAGAATCGTGGAATGTGGAATACTTTGACCACGTGCGATAAAAATCGTACAAACCGTGGCTTAATGCATCATCACAAAAATATTAAGTGTTTATTTGGTTGATGTGTTTTGTGCAGAAATTACAAATTTTTATGGTTTGTCAATATAAGCGCGAATTTCTATCGCCAAATCATTTTGGTTTATATTGTGATTTAAAATAAAATTTTCCCGAAATCACTGCTGCAATTATGACGTTAGTCATTAATTATATACAGAACATGGCATTTAAATATATTTTGGGTGACATGCGATTTTCATCGTACGTGCATAATTTATAAGAATTGTTTATTCTATGAAGAGGGAGGTTAGAGAAAGTACACATTTTTATATGTTTCAAGTGGTTTTTATTTAGTGAGGCGATGAGGTGCCATCAAATTTGTATATGACAATAAGATTTGAATTTCTAAGGAAAACAAAGCATCCATGGAAGTTGGTCTATACTTTTGGGCTTGAACTTAAAACTTTGCTCCGTTGACCGCAAGAGTTATTGTTGAATTCATCTTAAGGTTTCTGGTTTGTTATTGTTATATTTCATTAAGAACCTTCATCCGCTTCTCAATAATATTTCTCTAAATAATTCGGACTATTATATGTATCGCCGTAGATACCTATGGCTCAACGAGCAAAAACACAAATTACTGCGAACTCCATCAGCTGAGAAAAACAGGCGCTACAATTGCCAAATTCAAAAGTAAAAGAGGAACTGCTCGCATTTAGTCAACAATAGCTTTCGGCCCAAGGTCCGTTATATCTTCGACAGCATTGTATTACGAAATAAGATACCCAAAAACATTTGAAGTACCTCACAGAACAGTATCCATGAATCTCCATAATTATTTTCACTCTGAGTAAAAAAATTATTAAAAATCCAAGAAAATTTCAGTCATCAACGGAAATCTTCTAAACGAGCCTTTGTGATAACCAGTCTATCTGCTGCAGAAAAGGACTCAATATTTGAACCCGCAGGATTTAACAGTATATGTTGCATGGGAGAGCACAAGTAATGGTTTTGCGTAATTTATGCAGAAGATGTTGTCTAGCCCAGAGATAAGAGGAGTTCACTGCTATAAGCAAACTAGGACAAAGATCATCAAGGTAGTCAGATTTTTCCCAATTCAAAGATTTATTTTAAGCAGTCGTAGTCATAACAATTCCTTGATCAAGTCAAAAATGCAGTATTTAAATAGCAACAGCGTTAGTAAAACGCCGAGACTTGGGGATAGATATGAAAGCTGCGATACTGCAAAAAGAAATTTGTACTCACGGAGTTTATCAGAAAAGTTACTGAGCGATCATTGATTAATAACTTAAATCAAAGATCATTAAGGCAATTGCACGATACAGTTAATGAATCAATTGATAGGCTTAAGATTCTACTACATCAAATTTCCACGAGACGTTTGATTCCAAATCGAAATGGACGAGTTGTCAGTTCCAGAACTCAGAGCGTTTGGGGCAGCAAGGTTTTATTCTTTCATTGCCGCATTAAACCACGAGGCAGATAAGTGCAAATCTAATAATGTATGTTACAAATGCAAACATCGTCATCATACCTTACTACACCAAGTATCTCAATCCGAATTGTTCCAAACTAATATAGCTGGCGATGATGAGACTCAAAACTACATATCGCTCATTTGCTGCAACACTGACACAACCCAAAACTAGACGCAATCTGTTCGTGACACGATTTATTGTTATTTTATGAGAACAGTTCACGTTCAAGACCGGAAGTATTTTATGGAGACATTTTCTCATTTTATAAGTCGTTTCACGTAAGTCACCAACAATTTTGAAATTATTAGGTTTTGTAAAATTTTGAACGTAATTTAAAATTTTACTCAATTGACAATTGGTTTTATGAGTTAAATAAAATATGAGTGGGGCTAAAATGGGCATTAAACAAATAATCTTATGTAAGAGAGAATTTAAATCTTGAATAATTTATTTACTGGATAAATTTCACTCAATTTTGATTGCGGTTTCAAATTCTACTCAAAACTGCAACTAGTAAGTTCAAATTTCTTTTTACTCTTTTTACATCGTCGTAAAAATTGATTTAAATCGATAAATTTAAAACACAACTCCCACGATTGCTATTTTTTTCATGACTGCTTTTTGACCATGAGGGGAGTTCAAGGGCGCTGCTGGTTTGAGCTCAAACAATTTTAATCGGGAACCTACATTTACTAAAAAGTCAGCAAATACGTACCGTTATTGTTAGAACTGGAAAGGTTAATGAAGTATTTGCAATCGTTGACCAACTTGGAAACAGCTCGAGAATTCTTCAACGTAAACTACCGGGAAGAGCCAGTCGAGGTAACATCCGAGCAAAAATTTGTCATTAACCATGTCGGTTTCTAACTCATCTAGTGTAGTAAATAAAAATTGACGCATGCTTCTCAATCGAGCCGAGAGTGTTAGAGGCTTCAATGCAGCTCAGTCGAGAAGCATTGGAACAGGCCGTTGCACGAATGAACGACTGCAGCGGGGGCAGGAACCAGATGGTCCGCAAGGTCAAAATTGGAGTTGGAGGCAAGGCACTTGTAGGAAGGAATTTTTTTTTAAATATTTGTCAATTTTTCATACATTTGTATTAAATTTCTTAATTCTTTGACCCACAAATACCCATTTTCACTCAAAAACTCTTAGATAATCTTAAAATTTTTAAATTACTTTAACAACAATTTTCACTCAATTTTAAAATAGTTAGATAGATAGAAAAGTTAATTTAAGCGAAATGTCAAATAATACTCGATTACCCTAAAATGCTGTAAAAAATGAGTAAAACTTGGGCCACTTCCAAAAGTGAATTTAAAGAAGATAATTAAAAAATTAAATGTTAATTTAATTTACCAGAATTGAAAGAATTGAGTTATGCCATTGTTTTGTTCACCCATTAAAACGTTTTGTCCACCTACCAAAAACGGAGCAAAAAGGAAATTAAATTTGGCTCACTCCCAAAAGTGAATTTAGAAAAGTGAATTATTTGTGCCTTATTTTTGATTTTTCCAGTTAATCTTTCATCCACTCTCCAAAATCGTTATAAGAAATTCGTAAAATTTGGGTCAATTACAGAAGTGAATTGGGGAAGTGAGTTATGCCAATTTTTTACTCAAAGTTTACCCATATTTGCTACTCATTGTAAAAATTTTCCCACCCTCCACAGCGATAAAAATTAAGTGAAATTTGACGGTGAATGTAAAAGCTAGAGATGTGTCAAGTTTTTACCACCCATTAATTTGTTTTGTCCACCCAGATAAAAGCGTTACTAAAAGTATGTAAAATTTAGGCCACTCCAAAAAGTGGATTTGGAGAAGTGATCTATTTTATTTATGTTTTGCTCACTCACAAAAAGTTTTTTTAACCCAAAAAATCACAAGAAAAATGTTGACCACTTTCAGAAGCCAAATTAAACAAAAGAGTATAGTGTCATAACTGTCATCATTTTGTCCAGCTCCAAAAGCACAAGAAATGAGGGAAATTTCAGCAAGCATTCCGATAGAATAATTTAAAATTTCAGTTATTTCATTATTTTGCCCACCCATTAAAAAATTTTGTCCACCCACAAAATAAGTAAAGTTTGGACCATTCCCAAAAGTGAATTTAGATAAGTTAATTTTGCAATGATTTTGGTAAAAATTTACAATAAGTTATAAAATTAACAGGAATTTGAGCCAGCACTCCAAAACGCAATTTTAAATAAGTGATTTATTTGAAATGTTCGTTCGTTAATGTGGTCGGTCATTAAAAAGTTTTGCCCACCTTTAAAAAAACCTAATAGTAAAAATTGTGTTAGCACTCCAAAAATAAATTTAAAGAACTAGGTTATTTGTAGTTCATGCATTAAGAAATATGGTTCACCGCAAAAAAGCTTTTCGAGTGAAATTTGAACCAGCACTCATTATAGCATATTTAAAAAAGTGATTTATGCAAATCATATTTTTATTATTTTGTATCAAAACATACTATGTAGTTATTTCTAGCAAATTAGGTAAAACTTCATATAAAAAATCACTCAATTTGCGAAAGATAATAACATTCTAAGGTATTGGAACTATCCTAAGAAAATTTGCAAAATATTAAAGAATTATAGAAATTAAGATCCTATCAAGGATGTAGGAATAGAAAGAAATTTTTTTACTAAACAGAATGTATTTGGATTTACTTTTGAAGAACGCCTTTTTTACACTCAATTTTGAGTGATATTTTCAAATTGCTATACTGAAAAATTAAAAATTTTGGATTGTGTCACTCTTGCAGTAAATGGGCGATATTGATAACAATCGATTGAACTAATTGCAAGAGTATTTTTTGGGGTAACTCTAAATAAAACAGGCGGTGTAGTGGAGTATAGGGAAGAGCTAGTGGAGGACTTCTGCTTATAGTCGTTGACAGTACATGTCAAGGCGAGTTATTGACCTTATTAAACCAATACCAAATCGGTGTCTGTTCTTCAAGTCAGGTGCGGCTGAAGCGGGCATTTGTCTTGTTTTATGCGGCTTGCTATATATAAAACTGTGTTCAAGGTGGTAGTGGATGCCTTAAGGTTATTACGTGACAGTACGTGACCCAGAAACGCAACAAGCGGATTAAGCAGCGGACTAAGCTTCTCTCTCACAAACAATTAAATTATGTACCCTACACAAAGACCTAGGGTTACCATATCGAGTTTATCACCGTTCCAATGAGGAACGTTTTTCGTAGCCTCTTAAAGCCTGGAGATCTCCGAAACCATTCGGGCCACCCAAAGAGTTACTCCACAAGAGCTTAAATGGTCTGGGAGTGGGATCCATGACAACCCCAATGGATCAACAGGAAGAAGAATTTTGTGTTGGCTTTCTCATCTACATCGTCGCATATATCAACATATTATCATCTTCTGCCCTATCGATATGCGAATATACGCAGTCAGACTACGCACTAACAAATTTATATATCACGATCATTAATGTACATACATCCACCAAAGATATACCATTATACGAATTTTGTTCAAAAACCGCGACTTGAGAGTTGGGAGTTTTACTGTTGTTTCGTGAGCTATATAAACATAAAAATTATTTATTACAATATTTACATCAATCAACAATAATATGAATTTTCTGCATATAGTAGGTTAGTGAAACAGCAGCAAATCTCTCAATTCCCAAGCCTCAGTTTTCGATCAAAATCGCACATCAACACTAAACTCATCGTGAGTGAATTTAATGCCAAAAATCGATAGGGGTGCAGAAAATACATCGCACATCAGTCCTAGGTAGCAGTTTGCATTTCACCAGTAACAACCACGGCAAACGCATCACTGACCTGGCATTAATATAAAATTTAGTTGTTTCAAGCACGTACACATAATCCACAAAGGAACGTGGGGACCGAATGATGGAAGAATGGAACCAACCAGAATGCGACCATTTGCTTATCATATTCAAATATAAGTGCAAAATGTCATCTAAGTTGATGCTTTAAAAGATCATGCATCACTGCAGAGTTACCAATCAGCGATCACTAACAATCTAAATCGGCACAATGATAACGTAGAAACTCCACTTAAAATCAATACGCGATGGCTAGCTATTCATTCAATTTTGGTATTATGATTCTCACTGTGAGTGAGGATCTCACATATCATCACCTACAATTTCTTGGCGACACCAAATGAGCATTTAAAATTTTTTGACATAAAATGAATCTTTTTTATATATTTTAATTTGCCAAAAAGCTCAAATTTTCACTTGGTGTCGCCTAGAGATTGTAGGTGAGACTATATGTGAGATTCTCAGTCAGTGAGAATCGTAATAGATCTCGATGACGAGTAGGTGAGATTCATAATAGGGGCAATAATACTATCGGAAGTAGACCCCGTAATGATTGGTTCGATGATCAGGCCCTTCTATAGTTGTCTAAAATAAACTAGAGCTTCTTGAAAATTGGTTGGATCGTAGCACTAGAAACATTCTAGCAAAATATTTACATGCCGGGAAAGCTACGAACATGTGAGAAAATTCATTGAAAACATCAGCTTCCGCAAGCGGAAAAAGGAAACTCAAGAGACTGGTTTGCTAACGCCAAGAATCTCTAACGCCAAGAAATTCTTGGATATGCAGATGATATTGTGCACCTTCACCGAGGACATAGCGATATTAAACTGATGATTATCGCCTGGAGAAAAATTTCATGAGAAGCGCCCGGGAAAACTCGTTTCAATATATCGCACACAAAATTTGTAAATTTCTAACAACTGATCGTTTAAAGCGACATGGCCGGAAATGGATTCAAATGAAAGGTTTTAGTGATGGTTACACCTGAAAAATAGTTTCAGGTAAACTTACAGTTAGCGAGCCCTGCAAAAATCGTTTGCATATAACACACGTGCAAAATTTGAAAATGTTTAAAAATTTACCTTTTAAAGTGACATGGAAAATATGAAGTTCAAATGAAGCAGGGCTAGAGGTTAGCCCTAGAAAAGAATTTAGACCACTTTATACGTGGAAAGTACGGAAACTCGTTTGAATATATCATACATACAAAATGTGAAAATTTCTTATAAATATTACCAAAAAAATTGATATGAAATTTTTTGCAGAGGTAACCACCTCCAAAACTTTTTTTTTTTTTTTCAAAACCTTTCATTTGAACTACTTTCCAGCCATGACATTTTGTAAGCTTAATTAAGAAAAATAAAGAAAAGTGGCCTGAATTGAAATTGGATTTTTCTCCAACCATGACACTTTAAATGTTTAATTTCGAGAAATTTCCAAATTTCTTTCTGTTTGATATATTCAAACGAGTTGTCCCGGGTTAGAAAATGATTTTTTTCGAACAGTAACAAAATATTTTTCTATTTAGTTTTAATGGATTTAGATAAAAAAAATAATTTTGAATACTGTTCGTTAATGGAACAAAATTACTTTTTACATGACAATTGTGTATCTGCTTTATCGGCATTTTCCAGTTTCGCTATTTTACGATTTACCTTGCCGCATTTTCGACCTTTTCGGCTTCAGCATTTTTGCTAACTTTAATATAGTATCGAAGTTTGAAAAAATTCAAAAATTATTTCAATTATTTAATTGGTCAGACCACAATGAATGGCGAGAAGAAATTTGTCGAAATAAATGGTATATTCTACATACAACAAAAGTGTAAGTAACTTTGACATCGATGACAACTTTTCAAACACTTGTTTACTCAAACTGAAAAAATTTTAAAATTTACAAAAAATATTTCAACATTTTTGTCAGACGATTCCCTATAACCACGAAATGAATTTCAGGGTAATTTTCCTTAATCACCAGACGACCAGGGCACCTATTCTTGAAATCGGTGGAAATTTTCGTAATCGGAATTCAATTTGCTATGCAATTCTTTATATTATTATAATTTTCCGCCGACTACTTTAATCATTTTTTAAATTTCTTATCTTTTTTTTATATTAAGAAACATAATTTTTCCCCCTACTTAGAAAAAATTCCAACTGGGTAAATCGATACGGAACTATTCGCTTAGTAGGTAAATAAATAATAGAAAACTTGCACACAAATTTTGAAAAAAGGATTAAAGTAGCCGGCGAAAAATTTTAGTAATATATAGAATTTCATACCAAATTGTATTCCGATTACGAAAATTTCCACCGATTTAAAGAATAGGGCCGCAGAAAAGAAAAAAATAAGTTTTTTATTTGTAAGGAGGAATACAATTATTGAGCCTTAACCATATTTTCTTCATTCTATGCAACAAGTTTGTATTTCATACAGATTTATTTGGAAATGCATGTTCAATTTTATTATTTGCAATATTTCTGTTGTCCGGATATTTGGTTCGTGGGTGAATTTACGGAAATGATATATAAATGTAGTTTATTCCGTGATGTGCCGTGAGAGTTCAGAATATTGTCCAAAATAACGGAAATAATATTTGAATACGAATAATGTATTTACGAATTAATTACGCCATTACTGGAATATTCTCGAAATATTCCGACAATAATTTTCACACTTTTATTTTACCAATACTAAATCACAACAACATATAATTTCCACAATTATTTATTAATTCACTATTTGACCCTTTACAATTTTTAATTACACACTATTTTCACTTAACACTATTTATTATTTTCCTGGTAGTCACTTTTGCATTATTTCTTTCGGATACCGTAACTCCTGAATGACTCACCAAGCCTGACTCATTATGTTCGTTGAACTCGTATTTATCCACCAATCGAATATTCTATAGATTCGCTAGGAGTTATTCTAAACTGTTCTGCTCAAGACTAATTCTAATTTAGTACTACGCTTAAACTCCAGATGTCACCAACCTCACCAAGTTCTAAACCTTAAATGCGCAACTTTTGTTGAATAACTGTGCCGCCAATACTTAAGGTTTAGAGAAACGACGCGTTTCAGTGAGATTGGCAACATCCAGGGTTCAGTATTGGCGTAGAATTATTGTAGAAATATTTAGAGGATATTCAAGTGGTGTAAGTATTACAGTAGTGGTGTAAGTGTGAGCGAATTATTTCCGGTGTTTTCGAGAATATTCCGAAAGCGGTGTATATTAAAAGAATTGATGTGTTGGCATTGTCAAATGCTATAACTATATTCAAAATCTAGTGATATGTGAGGCTATGGAGACCCAAGGATTACATCCGGATAGTTTATGAGTTCAAAGAGGTAAAAGAAGAAACACTAGACCCGATAAACTTTAGATGGTGGAAGCGGTTCTCGGAATACCTGAAACATTCGATATGGCCCATTCAACCAAAGTAGTTAAAATTTTGATTAAAAAAACGAAAACTTTGACCAAAGAAGTAGAGAGACTAAACCAAATGTGGTAGACATAATATTTGGCAAACGAAAAGATGATGTAGGCGGTACGGACCAGAAGATCGAGCATTCACATAAGGAGGAAGCGGATGATAATCGTCGCAACCGGATGCATAATCGTCGTTTCATATAGTGAGTCATTTATAAATTAGCAAGTACCACGAAAGTTAGTGTCCATAGCGAATGGTTTTGACGGCGAATCACCTGGGAATTTTGTAACGGGGAACGAAAGTAACCCAGGATTGTTCAGCAAACATGATGAAAATGATAATCCTGATGCTGGAGGTTTGGAGAAAACCAAATACGAAATGCAATGCAAGAATTATGTTGAAGCCTGATGCCATGGGAATCTCTTTGCAGATTTGGCGATGATCTCGGATGATGCCGAAGAACAATTGTCGCAGTTACGTTTAGACGGAATAGAAAGACTTAACTTGAACAAATGCTGGCCAGATCGATATAGGGTTGTTGGAGCAGTTATCTTTGGATCAGATGGCGAATTGCAATTCACAGAAAAGTTAACGAGCGCGGGAAGAGTGTATATGTATTGGAATGGCCCGTGGGTGGAAAATAGATTAGTGCAGAAGTTGCAAATATCGGATAGGGATGCTGCACATTATTCACGGAGGAGTAGCGTTGCTTTTAGATATAGGAGAATAACGCCAGTAGAAATATATGTGGAACATATATATCAAGGTTGTTTAAGGAACTAGCACAGTGTATGGACAACAATAGCCATGTGGAGAACGATCGGCATGAAAGACGGACTATATGAAAAGTATTCACAAACGGCCAAGAATTTGGAGGAACAACAACAATACTAAGTAGAACGAGCTGGACCCTATGTCACTAAAATTCGTGAGGGACAGAAGGCAAAAGGAAAGATCACCGAAAAAATGCTGGCCTAAAAGGGCGTTGGCAATGGAGGACGTTGAATGTTTCGAAGAATAGCAACATGGAAAAAAATGTTGAACAGTGTAGTGCCGAGTAAGGAATGGGATTGAGATACAATAGAGAATGGAGAGTAGCAGTAAGGATGGATGGCATCGAGAGGCGAGGACGAAGGAGAATTTCAATTGGTTTATTACTATTACACGATCTAACCTACAGGATTGGTATTTATCGCTTCTGTTCGAGATATACAGGCGGAGGTGAGAGGCAATGTTTCGATCTCACCTATCCATTTGATGGGCAATTAATCCAGCTCAGGTGAGACAGTAATTCAACGAAAATTGCTGATTTAAGGTTTGTAGAATTGAATGACAATTTTTGTGAGATTGGTGACCTCTAAAGTTGAGTGATACGAAGCAAATTTGACAGGGCAAATTGGTAAGTTATGCTAGCTATGCAGTGGACAGATGAATTTAAATAAAAGTTTTGAACGACCACGTTCTACATAACAAAAGTGCGCCAAAAGAGATATTTTTAAATTTTTAAATATATTACTTTTTTTTGATATTTTTTTTTTGGATACAAACACTTTCCAGAACTTTGTGCTGAAATATAAATAGTACGATTTTCATTATCATTTTGACCTTTAAAATTTATGCCGATGATATCATAACTAAACTGATGCCAAAAATTTCAGGCTTAACCAAATTCTTATGAGAATTTATTGAATTCCACAAATTTGTAATCCAAAGGTTAATACTAGCACAAGACACATTAGCCTAAATAAAAATATTCGTAAGACTTAAAGAATTTTGATAAACCAAGAATTTTGCAACTATCGCGCGGTATATCGCATAGGTAGTCCACTAATTAAAAAACACATTTTTTAAGCACTTGTTTTTTGTTACGCAGAAAAAATGTTCAAAATAGGCCGTAATATAATAATTCCGGGGCAGTGTGTAATGAAGCAAAAGTAATTTGTCCAATATGATGTCACGTACAAATACCCATAAAATTTAGTTAAACATTCTGTGCTGGTGGTCATAAATCCAATTATAGAATTTCAATAAATATTTTGCAATCGATTTAAGCGTGAGATTTACAAATGTTTACCAAACACGTGCCTATCTTATCGTGAAATCTTACTGGGTTAAACTATTATATAGTATTTGTTATCTGTCATAAATAAAATGTACAAAAATTAGCAGCACTTATTAATCTGTTTATGTTCTAACATTAAACTTCTTTCACACGATAAATTTTTTGCTGAACATTTGAATTAGATCCCGGGATAAACAAAGAATTATGATAGTTCGGTCTTCTAGTGTTCTTCCTTTGCAATGAGTACCGACAAAGATTTACATTTGGATCCTAGCAATATTCTCTCGTCTCGCTCTATCTATAGCCAATCAGTATTCAGTATTCTATATTCAATTTCTTAAGAAAATCCTAAATAAAATCCTTAAGTATTACCTAAAATGTCAATTGTTGATTCGCCTAAATGTCATTGCGTGCTATATTTTCCAATGCATCTACACTTTTTTTTATTTTGTTTGATTTAGAATTAATTTAGTTCTAACTTCACATGCATATATTGAAAGAAGTATCAATCAAGTATATTTCATGCATGACCCGTATACTCTAAAAGTTTTCTTTGTTTCATTTGTTCGTTTGCACTTGGAATATGATCAATTTTACCGGTGTGAAGTTCTTAACAGATTTGTTAATTTTTCTATCAAATTAAAAATTTACGAAACTGTATGACGGCTACCACACCAGGAATTGCAATTTTCTCATAGTACAGTGAATTTCTCACTCATTTCTACTCAAAACATAAAGGTTCTTTGAAAGAAGGGGGAGGGGATAGCTTCTCTTTATCTAAGCTCTTCATCTAACTTTAAAACCAAATGTAGCTCGCGCTAGCGAGAAAGATCCTTGCGATTCTGATAATAAGGGATCCTAGGATAAAACGATTACAAATTGCGAGGCCAAATATTCAGAGAAACGGGCTCTAACCCGGATTTTTAAACAAACTATTTACTGCCAAAACACATTTTTCAAGACCAATCAGAGGGCAGTATATTATCAAAAAATGACAGATTTAAATTTTAATTTTATTTTATTTAAATTTCACTTCCGATCTAGTTTATGTTGCCATAGTTCCATTTTGAAAAATACCAATAGTATCTGTCTTGATCAATTTCAGATTTACAAATTTTTTCAACAAACAATGTTTTGAGTAATTTAGGCACTCTGCATTTATTCAAAGAAAATCCATGACAATTTCGGTTTCGATTTCAATTTGTCAATTAAAAACTTTGAATACTAACTCCTTGCTGTGGCTCTATTATGGTAATTGCCCTGGAATAGGGAACTGATGAAATAAATTGGGAATAACAACTGGGAATAATATTTTCTCAATTTTATATTGTTGTCAAAAAATTACTACTAACTTTTTACCTAAGTATGCCGAAAAAAAATAATTTAAACACACATTATATGTGAATTCCTTCCTCAGTTCCATATTCTCGGGGAATTACCAGAATAGGGCCCCAGGTCTAAATTTTTCAAACAACCTTTACTTTTTGGTTCCTTTGCTCTTGGAAAATAGCCAATCCATGTGTGGTAGTTTTCAGCCATTCAAGGAAAAATCACTATTTTTTCAATTATTTCACTCTCAAAATTTTTCAACAATTCTGCAGGTTCCTGAAACTTATTCATTGAACAATTTGTTCGATTTGTTGCAGTTCGTTGATCAGCCAGCTATATCAAAGGTTTCGGTTAAGCCGCTTCGTCAAATAGTTGACGCATCGGATGAAGTTCTCAGAGGATTGAAGGTGTTAGGCGCCGAAGCAGAAAAAATGGACCCATGGCTTATTCATATTTTGGTAATCAAATTGGGTAGCGTGACCAAGCAAGCAAGCATGGGCAAATGATATAGCTGAAGAGGATTTGCCTACGGTCGAAAGATTTTTCCGATTTTTAATCAAACGAAGTGATTCATTGGATGCGAATATGCGATAGAAGTCAATAAGGTGTCACAGCCAGCAACCAGTAATCGAGTTAAATCTTTCCAATCATCTGCAGAGCCTTTGTGCCTTAAATGCTCGCAAGCCCATTATCTTAGTAAATGTGACCAACTTCTCTCTCTAAGTGTTAATGACAGACGAGGTTTCGTGCCTGAGAGAAAGTTGTGCTTTAACTGTTTGTCCCCAAGCCATCAGTCAATCGTATGCAGATCGAGATATAGATGCGGTGCATGCCACAGGAAACACCATTTAACGCTGCACACCGAGGACGCAATGAAACCAAAAGCGAACATGGCTACAAGTAACAATAAAGAAGAGACCACAACTCGTGTCGCGCATCTAATGTAGCAACCATACCAAGTTTCCAATCATTATTACCACCAGCAAAGGTTCAAGTTATGGATCAATCTGGGAATCTACAAATATGCACAGTGTTGCTGGACTCGGGATCTCAAGCGTCATTCATTACCGAGGCGTGGATGCAGCGATTAAAACTTCCGAGGTTAAAAGCAAACACAGTGTCACATTAAAACCATCATACTCGACAAAGGTTTGATTTTAAGTTATGTAATTGCAGCTTTTTAGATTATCTGAAACTAGCTGACCCACAAAACAACGAAGCTGCACCAATTGATATATTAATCGGATCGGATCGGGTTTTCCATATTATTCGAGATGGGCGACGCACCACTTCAAACAACTCTGTAGTGGCTCAGCGAATACTTTTTGGTTGGATTAAAGCGGGGATTACTAACCAAAATAGCGTGGAGACTTCATCAAATCAATTTGAATATCAATTTGAGCGTCGACATCGACAATACATTAAAGCGTTTCTTTGAGCAAGAAGAAATCGAAAAGGTGCATGTTCATAACCCAGATGAAGCAGAATGTAAAGAGCACTACAAGTCAAAGTATAGACGAAATTGCGACGGGAGATACGTAGTACAGACTCCTTTTAAGGAATGCCGCCAAAAGGAGATTTCTTTCTTCGGAAAGAAAGAAATTTCTTTCTTTGGAGAACTCCCGAATTAATTATTAATATTAAAGGTGATGAAAATATCAATTCAGATTATCTGAAAGAACAGCAAAGTAAAGAAAATCTTCTCGTTTTCAATGCCGAAAAACAAGAGGATACTATTAGTGTGTTTCTGCAAAGGTGTTCTTCGTATAACAAGCTTGTTCAACGATTGTTACGACTTTATGGTTCCCACTCTTTACTTCAAATTTTAATTTCATTTTAATCATTTGAATAAAGCATTTTATGGATGGCAGTGCCATCTGTATTATAACATTAACCTAAATATTTTTTTTTTGTGAGTGTGAGATTGTCTTTTTACCTTAGTTCACGTTTTTCTCCTTCCTATTGTGTCGCGTAAACATCGAATAGATTTGTGAGAGAGAGATCAATGTGTACCCTTGGGCTTGTGTACGAGGGGGTGAACTGTAGATTGACACTTTTTTTCTGTGTTTTTTGTTTTGTGTTTACGTCGCGTCACATTCGTTCTCGTTTTGCGCCCCTCATGAATTGCATGAGCGAGAACGGGAAACCTATAGACAACTATAAGTGGATCTGACGGCATAAAAAAATAAGCTTGTTTCGGATATTTTTGTATGTTAATTTTTATTTTCATAAAGTATGCCGTGCTAAAATTTCATAGAAAAAACCCGCAATGAGCTTAATTTTAATGCGCTAGATGTCACATTCCCAACTTTAACAGTCGTCAATAGAACGGAAAATATTTTTCTGCATTTTTTGTTTCTTGGTGCGAGAAATTTTTTTTTTTTGGGTAAAGTTAGTCTTGATTGGAATGTTACAAAAATAGAGTCTAGTTTGTCTAGCGGTAATTAATTTTTTCTAAGTAAAATGGCCGATACGGTCGAGTAAAAAAATTATCATAATTTATTTGCAACTTTTTTTCTTGGGATAAAAAAATAATAAAATAAAAATAATAAAATTATGTGCGCTTACTTTCTTTTTTTGTAAAGTGAAGGAAAAAATAAAAATTGTTAATTAAGAATAATAAATTCATACCACGAAGTGTTTATAAATTTAAACTCTTGGCCGTGATAAAAGTGGTTTCGCACATTTGTGGTCGTTGCAGTCGATAACCTTGAGATTAGTATCAATTTTATATTTATTTTATGGTAATATTGTTATAAAACCGAACAACAAAAATTCATTGTTGCCAAATAATTTACAGTTTTTACTGTATATTTTTGAACCATTCTGTGTATCTATTTCGCTAAGTGTGGATGTACGTTACATCTATATTACAACGGGGGGCCGCTTGAGATTTTTATCGTTCCGTATTTTATCGTGCATATTGGTTATATACCGGCGGAGGGCGCCAAACGGGCAGGGGCCCAACTGGCCATTTGCTAATTTGTTTTCCTGAAGGTCATAAGGCGAGACCACGCCCAACCAAATTTGTTTACAGGCGGCCAGCCGAGGCCAAATACATTTATCGGCAATCCCAGGCCGCAACAGTTATTCGGTTTTCGGCGGGAAGACGCCCAATGATCCGGGCGTGGAGCCCGTGGCAGGACGGCGACAAGACCGCAACCCATTCGGCAGCAAGGACGCCGCCTCAACCCTACAGGGTGGCCTTCCCTGAGGTCAAAGGTATGATGTTTCTTTTTAATTTAAGGCTTTCATTTATTTTTAATTTATTTTATTTGGTAAATTTAATTTATTTTTATTTAATTTCATATTTTTCATATTTTCAACGTTTTCAAAAAAATAATTTTCAATTTTTTTTATTTAAATTGTGATCGAGCGCCATAGCGGTGTTTGTGCGCGCCTTGGGTGCACATTGGTCTCGCCCCAAAAACTTTTTTGAGGCGGTTATTTTTATTCTTCTGGAATTTTTTTTTCTTATGGGTTTTTTGGTTTCCACTTCCTCGGCAGTGAATTAAAATAAAAAAATGAATTACTAAGTTTGTATCGGTTCGGTATGTTGAGAGGGGGACTCTCATCCTGTGCCGGTTCCATATGTACAGTGAATACTCGTTCATTCGGGGCGACCGTAAAATCCAGCGTTCTCCTCATGGCACTTCGGCGGTTTCAAGCTGCCGAAGTGTGAATTGTGGGAGATTCGTTGGAGGTCTCTCCGGGCGAAGGGAGGCTTGGTATGTTAGTGAGACGTTCCTACCCTCTAATGCTGCTTCTTTGCAGCTGAGCATCGGTCTTTCGGGGTCGATGGGTCATTTGGAGGAGGGGTCTTGCCAGCAGCCTGGATAGGGATACCTGGATATAATTATTTTACTATGTTCCTCAAGTTTCGTCCGACAAATTTCCGCGGAACATCCGGTTTTTATATTTATTTTTAGTTAGCATTTTTTTATTAATTTCTGTAAACGCGGTTTACAGAAGCCGGCAAAATCGCCGTGTGTAAGGCCGCTGCATGACTATTTGAAATCTGCGGGTCAGCTGCTGAGCTGCCCGTAACACGATTTTTAAAAAACGCTAGATTACCTAAAGCCAGAAGAATTTTACCTAAATGTAGAGGATTGGTTACCTAAATGTAGAGGATCTTCGAGCCGCCACAATCACCACCATACGATATGTGCCGCGAAATTCATTTGTGCGAGAAATCAGTTTTTGCAGATGGGCAGAGAAATTAGAAAAACAGCGGTATTCTATGTTTGGCACCATTTCTAGATGATTATGGTATTTTGAGAGTCGGTGGCAGACTGAAGCATTTAGACTGCCAATATGATTATCAACATCCGGCCATTCTACCAAAGCGACACTGATACAGTAAAATGATTATACATGTACAGAATCTGCACCCTGGTCTATCACTGACGTATCTAAAAAAATGCGTCGTTCGTTTCAAAACAATGCGGGGACTTCCAGCAGCTCATGGGGGACCTGTGCCAATAGCAAGATTGAAAGCTGCAAGACCATTCACCTCGTGCGGTGTCGATGTATGGTCACAAAGGCTATACACTTGGAGGTTGTCAGTGACTTATCCACTGACGCTTTTATCGCTGCTTTAAAGAGATTTGTGCCGAAGAGAGGATCAACATCCCATATAAACACAATGCTACCATTGCAGAACAGTTTAGCAAAATCTCAAATAAAATGCCACTTCAATCCACCTGTTTATCCACATTTTAGATAAATACTCACCTTACTTTTGAGCTGATAGCAACATTAATGAGTCAAATCGAGACTATTTTAAATTCACAGCCACTTTACGCAGCAGCAGATGATTATGAATCTTTTCATGTTTAACAGCCAACTCATTTTATAATTGGCTAGACGAATTTTTATGTACCTAAGGAAAAAATTAATGAAAATATTCATGTGGCAGGCCCTCCAGGCAATTTATGCAGCAACGCGTTCAATAATTTCTGAAGAAATTCAGCACAGAATATATTCACAACCTTCAACAAACGGTCGGTCAAATGGCGAAAGGCGGAATGCAACCTCAAAATCAGAGATATTTTTTCAATCAAAGAAGACAATCTGCAGAGCTACAAGTGAGTTCTTCGCAAACTCACTCAGCTACATCCTGATGGTCGCAGCTTAGTTAGAGTCGTTAACCACCTACGCAAGATACCATATCAAGATGATGATTAACGGTGGGATCGTTAATGGGCCGGAGAATGTTGATGAACGTCTGCACATCTAAGAACAAAGAAATCGTTTTTTTTGAATATTCAAAATTTGAATCCAGTTTAGAATAGCTAAAATTAAAATATGTAAGAAAATTCACTGTAACGTTAAATATACTGTTATTTCTTAATATTTTGCATGTCAGTTTACATTTAATTTGGCGTAGTGGCGGCGTGTGTTTGTATTTCAAATTTGCCAACATTCCGGCAAATTGTATTTAATAAGTTATTTTATCTATCATTTTCACTAATAAAAAATTTCTTTTTCCAATATAGAGATGTGAAATTCTTTCTACATTTGTCCTAAATATTTGTTGTTGTATTTTAGGACAGATTATGACATATTTCACGTAAATGAATGAAATGACTCGCATCCCACGAGTTAACTAAAACCTCAGACATGTGTAGACTTAACCACTAGTACATAGAGACAGGAGACATACCAGCCTATCTAAATTGGTTTGTATATTATTCCAAAAAAAATGATCGAAATTTATCGTTTAAAGACCATATTGACAGAACCCTTTTGGAGTTAGACCTAACTTAATCCTAAACCAAAAAAACAATCGAACATTTTTATGTATTGCTTAAAAAGAAAAACGACAATGTCATTTAGGCGAAATAATAAATTTATGAACTAATTCTATTTCCAATTAACTAATTAGATGTTCGACATTTATTTGGATTCAATCTAATAATTTAGGATTTTCTTGAGAAATTGAACATCTCGAGAACTGCAATCTTTATCAAGAGTGTTATTATGTTTTCCTGAAAGGTCTAGATTAGGACTCTCTCCTAATCCTCTCCATAATTGAGGTTTCTGTACGTGTTGTTACAACGTCGGAGAGCTTGCTGCTGAATTTTTAGATCGCTGTACGAACTCACTAAAAGAATATTTTTCGATCATATTGTTGAATCAGATGTTTTAGACAATGGTTTCTCCGGTATATTGATTCCATCTTTAATAACGATCGGCAATCAAGATTCACTGGATTGCAATGACCCACCTTCATGCAGAAAAATCCAACAACTGGCTCACTGTTGATAAAGAATCCAAATTACTGGCGTAAAGTTACCTTATCTTAGGCACCTCAATAGCAACATTATATTATTATCAGCACAAGTTCCAAAAGCATGTGGTGGTGTTGGCATAGTTGTGATCGGCGAAGGTCCTTCCTTATTACTCGTCGACATAACTCACCCCCATATTGAGTGATTGAAAAATAAATATATAATAATGAATTACCCGTTTGGTGAACATAGATATAGGTTTCGTAATGAGCGAGGAAACGTTCCGCCTGCACGACACAAGTGTTATCACACCTTTCTTATACTTAAAACCTGATGTTTAAAGAAAATTGTTCAGTTATGAACCGAACTATCATGATTCTTTGTTTATCTCGGAATTTAATCCAAATGCAACAAATCTATCGTGTAAAAGAACGTTGATGGACATAAACAGATTAATAGGCGCAAAATTCTTGTATATTTTATTTATATGACAGATAACAAATACTAAATAATAGTTTAGCCCAGTAAGATTTAACGATAAGATAGGCACATGTTTGGTGAATATTTGTAAATCTCGCGCTTAAATCGATTGCGATTGGATTTATGACCACCAGCACAGAATGTTTAACTAAATTTTATGGGTATTTGTACATGACATCATATTGGACAAATTACTTTTGCTTCTTTACGCACTGCCCCGGAATTATTATATTACGGCCTATTTTTTAACATTTTTTTTTTGCGAAACAAAAAACAAGTGCTTAAAAATGTGTTTTTTAATTAGTGGACTGCCTATGTGATATACCGCGTGATAGTTGCAAAATTCTTTGAGTGTTACGCATTTTTGTGTTTAGGCTAATGTGTCTTCTTTTAGTATTAACCTTTGGATTACAAATTTATGGAATGCAATAAATGCTCATATGAATTTGGTTAAGCCTAGATACTTGTGGCATCAATTTAGTTATGATATGAACGGCATAAATTTTAGAGGTCAAAATGATAAAGAATATCGTAATATTTATATTTCAGCACAAAGTTCTTGACAGTGTTTGAATCCCATTTGTAAAAATACACTTTAAAAAATTTTCAGATAATAATATCTGTTTTGCCACACTTTGGTTATGTAGAACGTGGTAGTTCAAAATTTTTATTTAAATTCATCTGTCCACTGCATATCTGGCATAACTAAGAAATTTGAATTTTTGAATCCGGTGCGTAACACTCAACCCTATAAATGTCACCAATCTCATCGGAAATGTCATTCAATTCTACAAGCTTTAAATGAGCAATTTCCGATGAATTACTGTCTCGTCTAAGCTTAATTAATTGCCCATCAAACCAATAGGGGAGATCATGATCATGGTCCACTGAATCTCAACCCTATCCTTGACGGCACCATCGCTATTGGCACGCCACGCGTGTCTTCTATACTCTGTGATCTTTTTCATTGTTATTGAATTTCATCGAATTTCTTTTTCATTGTTATCCTCTCGAATTTTAGTGACATAGGTTCGTTCAAATTCCTAAACAGTTCCTAAATCAACCTTGACTTATATCTTCCACATATTTTCCCACATATTTTCACTACATCCGCTTCCACCTTATTACTTCTCCCATTTGTTATGTGAATGCGCGACCTTCTGCTCCGTTTCGCCTACATCATCATTTCGTTTATCAAATATTATATCTACCATTTGATCCAGTTTCTTCTCCATACTTTAGTTCAATTGTCTGGAATCCTTTCTATAACAATTCCTCTAGCGGTACAGAATCAATTCAGAAACGATTTCTGTTGCTTGCCTTAAGGCGACTTCCACGATAGGTAAATGCTACTAAGTACGTCCTACCGCCATATTTAGGCTGTTGTTTAATGAATATTGAACCATTGTCCGTCCTAAGGCAAGTACCTTGCGCAGTTTTCGTGGAACTACCTGTCCTATGCGATCACTCAGATACCGAGGGCTCGTGATCGAAATGTACTTCCACGGGTCGAGCTTTGATATGTCGAACCCGATTTTTAATTCAAGTCGTTTATTTAATAATGTTTCTGCCGTGTTCGATTTTTATTTGTCTAGAGACGACTTTGACAGGAATATAAAAAACTTCATTATACAAATTTCAAAATTTTACTTAAAACTACCTTGTATAAAATTATGCCGTCGATGAGCTGGATTGGTTATTTTCGTATCATATGAATGAAAAAAAACAAATTTGGTACGAGTAATCAATTTCTTGAAAGTTAGACGAACCCGATATCATTACTAAACTGGAATCAAAAGATAATACGATAAGATGACATACCAGCATTATCACTTGTAGCTCGCAAAAATAAAACGTAAAGCTTTCAAAAAACTGTTAAGGCGCCAGTTTTTTACAAAAATTTTTGAAAATTTATAAGAACTAAGAATCTTGATAAAACAATAATTACTCAACTATCGCGCGGCATTAACTTTTAATTAACTAATTCCGAGTGAAGAAAACAAAAGTATTAGGCATGATAGTATTTTGGTAAGTTGTGGGAATTCACAGAAATTAGCTGCCGACATGATAAGAATTAATGCACATAAAATTACAGTTATTACTTACTTATGCTGTGTGCCTTAATTGACAAAACTAACTAAACTAAAATTGGAACGGTTAGTTCATATAATATGCCAATAGGTAGCACTAGTACAAAAGTTATTATGTGTGCCTTAAGAAACAAACACTAAACTAATTAGAATAAGTGTGAAAATATTTATATAAACAATGAAAAATAGAGAGTGAAATTTACATTAATTAATAATTAAATAAAGGTTTAATATGATAGTGTCACATTTTTTATTTACCAATACACTTCTACCAAAGAGAATAGAGTTTTATAAAGAGTAACGAAACAAAAGGAAAAATTTCATCAAAAAACGAATGGGTTATGCAATTCAAATGTGTTATACACTCACACCAGTTTATTTATTTTATATAATTGTTTTTACGGGTTATGCACTTATACATCTTTGCGACTTTGCGTATATTTTTCTACTTCTGCGCAGCTGCGACATAAAATTTTTGTACTTGAGTCCGAAATGAAAAAATAGAAATGAAAATAAAAAAATGTAAGGGCATTTTTGAGATGTAAATTTTTGTTTAAAATTTATTTTCGAGAGAACAGAATAAAACAATACAAAAAAAATTGGTGTTTTAATATAAAATAAAGGTTTAAATTAACAATAAAAACTATTACGACTTAGTTTAAAACCAGAAACCAAAATCTTGTGTAGCATAGGTGATTTGAATTGCATAACCCATGGGTTTGTTGATGAAATTTTTTCCTTTTTTTTCGTTATTCTTTATAAAACTCTTTTCTCTTTGCTTCTACTGTACTATACGTTCATTTTAAATAAACGAAATATAAGAAATAAACGGATACATCGAGCAAAAGTATGTAATTGGCTGATGCCACACGGGGTATCACAGAAACCGTATTTTTCTTCGTTTCTTGCCCCGTTCACCAATGATACCACTAACACAAACATAAATAAAATAAAAAATATTTCAAGGACATTTTGGACTCGTTTTAGCTTAAATTTTATTTTCGAGAGAGCAGAACAAAACAAAATAAAACACACATACATATATACATTATCTAGTACCGCTAGTTGGCTTTGAAAAAATAATCTAAAAACCAAAAATCTCGTGTGGAATGGGACATTGAATATATAATATTTGAGGTTATGATGTGATATATTGAGTAATTTTGTTTAATTATAGGTTCCCCGAAAACGCAAATTTTGTAATTCTAAAGTTTATCAGAGGATAATGTGGAACAATAATGTATTTAGTTGAGGACATCTAAGAGTAACGGCTGACTCTTTAAATACCATAACCGAACTTTTCGTCGATCGAGCAACAAAAAAAGGAAACATTGTAAAATTCCGAGTTTATGTGTTTCTGCATTGACTAGCATGTGGAACTATAGCTACCCTGTTACGGATGTAAGCTTTAACTTATCCAGATACACTGTCAGAACAATATTGCATAATATGCCTGGCTATTTTGTAACGATCGCACCATAAGTCATAAAATACCCCAGTATCAGTAGAGATTAGGGCTCAATTTAATTAATTTAGTTTCGAGAAATTTATAAACATATGTTATGGCTATCCGGATTGATCCGGTTAAGGAAATATTAAATAAAGCATTTAAAAATTCATTTTATTTATTTATCAATATTGACATTTTATAATACATTGTCATTTAAATAAATTAAATTTTATTTTATATACTAAATATCTACTTTTTCTTTAACGAATATATGCAATAATTTAATAAATTTTGCATGCAATAGTGACCCAATGAATTATACAAATTTACTTCATTATATCCCAGCGACCGTTGTGAAAATGATTTACTATACATTGGTAGTCTGAAGTGTGTACTCCGAGTGTTATAAGTATGCACATTTCTATTAGAAGAAAGCAAAGTATCTAAATATTTTGGCAGATTTCCCTTTTCCAGCCTAAACAAGAATTTTAACACATTAAATTGTATTCTCTGTTTGATTGACTTCCAGTTTAAAATTTCCAACATGTCTTTTATGTGTGTTCTACTTTCCGCGTTCAAGATACGTCGCATGAGTCGATCCTGAATTTTTTGAAGACGTATAGTTTGAGTTTGATTCATGATAAACAGAACAGAAGAACAATAATCAATATGTGAAGTCACAATTGATTCATAAAAAATAACTTTTGTCTGCATTGGTAATTTGTCTTTAATTCTCCAAGCTTTTATTCATCTTTTTTAGCGATATAATCCAAATGATCGTTAAAACTTAAGTGCTCGTCGATAATAACACCAAGATATTTATACTGCTTTACTCGTTCGATAATTTGGTTGTCAACTATTATATCTGCATTATTACTCTTGAACTTTGCTTTGATTGATAGGAGCATGTAGCTCGTTTTCGAGATATTCAGTGATATAGTTTGTGAAGCATCAGCCATTTCCGTAGACTCTCGCGATCTTCGTTTACTTTTTTCACTGCTTCTGGAAGAGTTGTTGCCGAAATAGTAAGTAAAGTACCATCTGCTAACATTATTTATTTTGCAATTTTGTATAACATCGACTATGTCATTGATGTGCAGAATTATGAGTAACGGACTCAGGGCTGAGCCTTGAGGTACTGAGAGATTATTTTGTATTAGTGACTATGTGAAATTATCAATTTTCGTATATTGTTGCCTCCCTTGAAAATAACTGTTAAACCACTCTAGTTCTTTTCCAACAACTCTGTACTTGGTTAACTTTTTAAGTAGAATTCCTCTATCGATGGTTTCAAAAACCCTTTTAAAATCTAAAAAGATTACAATGATTATTTTGTTGTCATCTATTTGACTTTTTCAGCTATCCAACATTAGGGTTAAGGCCGTTTCACAAGAATGTAATGTCAGGACAGTCTCATACAGTCGGAGAATATTTATAAGCCGGAGCTTTTCTGGCGTGATTGGCTTCAAATTTTTTTGAATGGGAACAACTGTTGATATTTTCCATGAATCTGGTGCATTGCTTGCCTTGAACCACAATTAACTATATCAGTAAAATGTTCAGAGTACATCTGCATTGCATTCAGCATGACAATTTTGTTTATACCATCTATTCCATATTGCGATTTTATTCTGCTTATTATTTTTTTTTGTAATGTTTGTTGGAATTGAAATTTGTGTATGTTCAAATCAGCAGTAGGAAGTTCAAAACCCAATATTTCAGGGATGTTACGGTGAATATCTACAACGCTGGGCACAAACGAGTGATTTAGTGCGTCTGCTATCTGTTGTTTATCGGTGAGTGGTTTGTTATTAAATCGAATACTCCATTGCATTGTATTTTTAGTCTTATGATTTGAGAGTTTTCCATAGCTCCTTTGGGTTATATTGGTTTTTAGTGAACTTATTGTTGTAGTATTCAGATTGTTGCTTTCTTAACGATTGTTTATAAATATTTCTAGCTTTTCTATAGTTTTCCCAATTCTCGCTTGAATTTATTAATTTCAGAGTACTATAATTACGCACCTTTTCTTGTGTTAATAATGACAAATTTCCTGAGAACCAAAGGATTTTGTTTCTTCTTTGAACAATTTTGTTTGTGTCAGTTGTTTAATCGCTTTCTTTAACTCCAGTATTAAGCTTTCAGCTTTCTCATTCAATTCATTCTGTGTTATGTAGTGCTGCAGTCGAGTGTTTAGAATACAATTTAATTTTTCACCAGAATAATTTTTCCGAGATCTAATTTCTTTAAATTGATCAAATAACTGTGAATTGTTTCTACTTATATCCACACATAACATACAATGATCACTTATCTGTTGTTCTTTTATAATTTCACATTTTGTATTAACTGAATTAGTTATCAAAAGATCTATTAAACTTTTGCTGGTTTGTGTGACTCTGGTATAATCTGCAACTACTGGCGCCAATCTATAATCTTTGATTAACTGCGTTAATTGTAAACTGTTGTATGGAATCCTTTTGTGATCTGAATCGCCAAAAACCAAGCGCGGTCCTTCTCTTACTTACTTTTTGAATTAGAAACATACGAAAAAAGAAGACGTCAAACGCACAACAACAAAAACTCAATTACTCTGCTATTTATTACAGTATTTCAATTTACCTTGTACACTGTTAAAAATAAAGTAAAAATTGCATTTTACCCGACTATTCGACCGCAGCCCAAATAAGATAATTTAATTTAATTAATTATGGACGAACGGGTACATAAATCACAAATATTCCTTACTGGTGATAACCGATTATTAAGCAAATAAAAGGGCAACTTTAATACAAATAGAATTAATATGTCGTCCCACGTGATATGCTTTTCGAATATTACTCCAAGGTACTAGAATTTGTCCACTCACTCTATGATGCAATTTGCTACTTGAAGTGGTGGTAAATCAACGTATCCTAGGCGTGGTGAGTGTAAAATTATATATTTCATTTTGTTAAAATTTACGGATATTTTGTTCAGATGCAGAAAATCTAAAAGTAAAATAATATCATCCCTCATATGTGACATTGCTATACCTGACGCACAATCTCTGGATTCATAGGAGAGAGCCGTACCGTCAGCAAATATTCTAATATGCCTCGTGAGCGGTAAATTAGCGATATATTTATGTAGATTAAAAATAATAAAGGGCCAAGGACCCAGTTCCTTGAGGAACATCGCAGTTCACACCTAAAGTGGAACCTTTTACACCATTAAAATTCACAAACTGCTTTCGATTAAGGTAGCTTGCCAAAATACAAAAATTTGTATATGATAGGACACGGAGGCCGTAAATTTGAAATTTCTGAAGACGTAAACTGTGATCTATACCATCAAAAGCTTTACGAAGTTCATCAAATAAGCCAGATATATCTGTGGAATTAAGCAAAAAGTGGTTATCTCGAAAACCTCAAATGTTGGGAAATCCAATTCGAAGATTGTGCGATATTTTTTCTGTATATATATATAAGTTTTTATATTAAAATTTTGGTTATTGTCAATTTTCATCGCAATATATGCTATTTTTCTCGAAAATGTAAAAAATTAAAACTGTGTAAATATATAAAAAAAATTATAATTTAAAAAAAACCAAGATACCCTGTTTAATTTGTCAATATTTTGTTTCGAATAAATAGGATGAGTCGAGATAACTGTTTTATTACAAAAACATATTCATGATATTTATTTTGGTTATCTGCAGAAACCCTGTTTTTGCCAAACAAAAAAATTCACAAATTTGCCGATTTTAGATAATTTAAATCAATGGAAAATTTTTATTCCATGGTAAATCGTTTCTTAAACACAAATTATAACAAACATTAAAAGTATTTCATTACTATATTTATTTCAGAATGATGTCACGTAACAAAAGTAAATGGAATTAAAATTATTAGCTGTATATACTCAGGAATCATTACTCTGGTTCTTCGTAAACCTCGTAATTTATGTAAATGGTGTTCCTAATATTATCCTTAACCATGAGTTCTCGGTAAAAATGATGAAAATCATTAGGAATCAGGTCTAGTAAACCAATTAAATCATTTTTTTTTCTCGCGAGATTGGATTACTGCAAATATTATTTTGCGAGGGATTTATCTGTCGTAATGTGCCTTCCATATGTGATCTATTGTTGCGTTTCGTAATCATTCTGTACACATCGGCATTATTTTGGTGGCTAATTTGGTACTCCACCGTTCCTTCAGCATTTTTGTTGTATCTAAAGAATATAATTTAAATTAATATTAGATTAATGCCCCAATTATGGTTCTCACCTCACCTCACCAATCCAAGTCGTGTGAGTTAGATTTTTGTATTATGGTGCTCGTTTTTATTTTGGTGAGATGTGTTTGTTTATTATGACAATTTCCATTAGCTGTTAAGTTGGAAATATTGTAATTTTTGGCGTTTTACACATACATTTTTCACAATATTGACGTTTCATGTGTTTTTCATTAGATATTTTTATTTTATGCCTAGAAATATTTTTTTATTATATGCAATAATTTTATAAAATGAAATCCTATATAAAAATTATTATGAAAAAAATCTTACGTTTTTTGCTATCCATCGTGATTTTTTTACGTTTTCGTTTTTTGCTATCCATCTTGAAAAAATACTATGAACTCACCAGTATATTGTTGGTGAGTATATTTGACACTAGTAGAGTCACCTCACCGCAACAAGTATAATACCAAATATTCCAAAATGGTGAGTTCAAGTCACCATTATGACGTATTTCTCGGTGAGGTGAGAACCATAATAGGGGCATAAGTATAAATTTTAAAAATATGTGAGCATTGCCTTAAAAGTCTAATATGGTTCCATATAATTTTCATCCCACATGTCGTTTTACTGGGTTTTTTGTATTGCGTTTTTAACAGTTCAGCAAAATCGAAGAAGTTGCTATTATTCATTTGGACGACATTGAACTTTTTGTTTTGCCACAAGTCCTCATAAGCTGGGCCCAATCATGAGGGTGGAATATCTCCATACTTGTACGTTTTTTCTTATCTTCTATTATTTTATGATCTGAGTCACATTCTAAGTGAGTATGACCCGGTTCTAAAAATTTTTGCTCGATGATATCAAATTTGTCAATTTTTTTAATCAGATATTGTATCATACAACATATAATATTATTCCTATTCTGGCCCGCACATGTGTCACTATAAATGATAATGTGTCGTTTCAAAGTCTCTAGAGATAAGAGATACTTGTAGACACATGCACTGATTTCGTTGGCTCCCCGCCCACTTATCCCCTCATGCCAGACAAAGCAATGAGTCGAATTGTCATCGCAGTTCCTGATGGTCAAATTGAATGTCCATAAACTACGTTTATAGAACGCAATGCTCGATCTCAAATGGGGAGTAGGTAAACATTGTTGAAGATCAACTGCTAGGACTGTAGCACGTGGATTAGATTTATCTAACCGCTTTGCTTCGTAAGCCAACTCAGCACACTCTTGGTGGTGATTCCGCTCTTTCTCTATTTTAATTTTTTCGTTTTCCGTTGCCAGTTTAATCCGCATGGCAAATTTATCGCACTTCTGACAAGCATCAAGCTGCGGAACCTTGAATTTTAAATTAAATGTTTTGAAAATTTGTCGGTATTTTGAAAGAGAAACCTTGCAGTCGGCATGCTGCGCTGAAAACATATCGTACATTTTTGATAATGTTAAACCTATTGGAAGGTAAAGTTTACTTGTATGAGCGCGTGAGTAATGTGACTCGTATTTCGGAAAGCTATTTATATGGGCTTTCACAGCTTGTTCTTGTTGAAGTGATATTTTGTTTGTTTTTTCGGATTTCCCTCTGTTGTCGCTGAATCTGGAGCCTTCCTGAGATTTTTTTATTACCGTCTCAACTATACCTTTGCTTTCACCAAGTACACTTAGGAAACATTTTTTGCATACGTTGATTTCCTCGTGAGTTTCACTATTGTTCAAGAAATATTTTATAGTTAAATATCTTGACTTTTGTGGATCTTTTAAATTAGTGATGGATTTTTTCTGCTCAATTTTTAAACTGTTCGTAATAAAAGCAAGGCGACGTGGATATAGTTTTTGTCCCCAATATTCCGAGAAACACTTTTTTCTTAATTCGTCTGAAACTCTGTCACGACATTTTTTCTTACATTGTTCCAGTCCTCGAGAAGTTTTCTCCTCTCGTATTTTACCTAATGCTGTGATGTAGGCTTTCCCGGAATTCCGTTGTAGTTTTCGTGCTTCAATTTCTTTGCGTTTACTATTTTTCTTAATTGCTGGTGAAACTGTTTCCATATCAGAAAACCTATCTGTAGCTTCAAATTCCATTCTATTCGCATCGTCAATTTGTTCTGACCCTTAATAATAAACAAAAGTTATTTAATTCATATTGTATAAACAATATAAAATTACATATACCTTCATCTGAATTTTCCGTCAATAACATTATGGTTTCTTCTTCATACACTTTATTAATATTTCCGTCACAGTATCCTGAACCAAATAAATCAGGTGATATCTGTATGTCTCTGGAACAACCAGGTAGTTCACGCTCTTCCACTCTCGTAATGTGCTCTATACGTAATGGATCACTAAATTCGGTCTTCAATTTCACCAATGTTTTCATGTATATTCATCAAAGTACATCCATTCCTTTCTGACACATTTTCAAATTTCACTTCCCTTAACTCGGACTTATTAACCGTATGAAGTACATTATATTCACTTGATATATTTATAGTCTCTATTATTGGTTCCACCACTTCACAATCACTTTTATTTGAATCCATGAATAGTAAGTCAAATGAATCCATGTATATTATTGATATTATATTCACAACACAAACTTTTAAATCGCAAACTTTTCACCTCAATTACCGACAATCTAATGAAAAAACAAAAAACAACGCACCGAAAACAAAGCATGTAAAAAGGATTTGGAATTTCCCATTTTATATAATATATAAATATAATATATACGCTAGAGAGAGAGAGAGAGCTAGAGGATAATATCCTAGATATCCTAGACATTATCCTCTATCTCTCTCTCAATTACCAAGAACGTATTGTAATGAAAAAAACAATGCAGCGAAAACAAAGAATGTAAAAACAATTTGGGATTTCCCGTTTTATATAACATATAAATATAATATATACGCTAGAGAGAGAGATAGAGGATAATATCCTAGATGTTATCCTCTATCTCCCTCTCTCAATTACCAACAACGTAATGAAAAAAATAACGCAGCAAAAACAAGAATGTAAAACGGATTTGGGATTTCCCGTTTTATATAATATATAAATATAATATATACACTAGAGAGAGAGAGATAGAGGATAATATCCTAGATATTATCCTCTATCTTTCTCTCTCTCTAGCGTTCACATCTCATGAAGGGATTATATAATAGCCGTCTTATATAATATTTATTATGTGTATATTTATATAATATATTTATATATTATATTTATATATTATATTTATATATTATATTAAAACATAATTTAACTGGAATTATATAAATTTTGATAGTACCGGATATTATCCGGTATTATCAAAATTTATATAGTTCCAGTTAAATTATGTTTTTTATACAATAATTAAAATTTTGTTTGTGAAGTTATCTTTCGATATAATTACAATAAACCATATATCTCCTTCACATTTTTTTATAGTGTTTCATAATAATCGGGTAATTATAGATATTGAGTTTTAATTTATACTAAAAAAATTTGTGACTAACGCACAAAAACTCAGTAAACTCATTTTTCGATAACAGAATCATGAGCGGCGCATAAATTTTTACAGGTTATCTGGAGAAAACCAGTTTTAACATAATTTAATTTTTGTTCGATGTTAGATAACTATTTTTGAACAAATTTTTCTCGGAAAATAAGGAAAATTTATAAAAGTAATTATGGTATGTTATAGAAGTTGAACTTGCGGTTATAATGGTGCTAATATCTCAAAAACTAGTTATCTGAAGTTAACCACTTTTTGTTAAATTCCACAGATATAGTTTTGCCTGTCAAAATTACGATAGATCAAATCAGTAATGTCTGTTAGGGTCAAACCTGTACCAGCAGAACTAGATTTACTTAGAAAATCGATCATTCGGCTAGCAATAATATTTTGTTAAATAAAACTTTTGTGTCAAAACTAAAATCGGGCGATAAACACATGCTGTATAAGATAGTGGAAATTTGACAGCAGAAAATGAGAGATTACAGTAGTCAAGTAGTGGCAGCACTATCACTAAAGAGAATTTATTTTTTAAATAATTATATAACCTGATGAAATTGTTTATTCATTTCGTATGTTTTTCACTAAATAAAACATCCCAGCGGAATAAAATATTAAAAGTGATCATTAAAATGACAAATTGATTGATCTCCGAAGAAAAGGTACTCGTTAAATGAAATTTTGAAATTTAACAATATTCCCTCTTTGCGCAATTCTTAACGAATTACGATGAAATTTGGATAGTAGTGAATACTGATCATGGATTTTAAACTTGGCCATTTTATAACGAATCCTTTTGAAGATTGGTTTCTAGATTGATTTTGAGAAAATTTTTGATTACAATTTTCAGTATAATTTTAGAGATTTTCTCCGGCCACATAAGTTCTTATCAGTTTTTTTTTTAAGTATTAATTGTCCAGTGGATTTAATGTCCCTTGAAGGTCAATTGATACTCCCTTTTCATTCACGCATACACCACCCATCCACACAATTACAATATACCGCATAAACAACACATTGGAAGCTCGATGTCAGCCTGTACATTGACATGGGCGATGGGTTGGCGCTGAATTCTGCACTCCAACAGAGGGTCTTAGTTGTGTTTATTAACATCACCGATCGTAATCGATGACAAAAATTCGCTTTGTATCCTGCCTCTGCTGGGATTCAAATCCAGTACCTCCCGGTTCAAGTTCCGAAGCTTTAGCCACTGCACCACTTGTCCGGTAAAGTTTCTGGCCAATATCCCAAAAACTTCCACAAGAGTAACCAATGCTTTGGGACTGTTTTTCTAATAGCTCCTAAAAGGTCATACTGAGACTGCGTGGAAAATATCATCTACTTCCCAACCATGACATTTTAAACGTTGATTTTTTAGAAATTTTCAAATTTTTTATGCATGATATGGCAATGGCGATTGTGTACCGACTACAATTATTACGTTCGGAACGAGTATAGAGGAAAAACAACCAGAATGGGTGAACAGACATAAAATCACATATTGCAAACGTTGTAAAAAATATTTAAAATGACAGAACTGGGAAGTTCTACCCTACCCGCAGCTTTCACAAGACATAGCTCCTTCAAATTATTACTTATTGCGGTCGCTGCAGTTGTCTCTTTTTGGACAGCGGTTCACTTCTGGCTTATTGATTGGTTCGCCTCCAAAGACCAGGATTTCTTCCAAGAGGGAATATATAAATTGCCTCAAAAATGGGTGAAAGTTGTAGCAGCAGATGGAGTATACTTTCAATAAATAGTTCTTCCATTTTCTAAACAAAGAAATTTAAATGAAAAAGGGCGTTTTATTTTAATAAAAAGGGCGGAGTCATATTCACACACCCAATAGATTAGAATTGTGTTGTACTGTGCCGTACTCCGGCACACTTATCCAGTACATGGTCCTCTAATCTAATCAATCCGTCAATTAAAAAATCAATTGATTAAAATATGGGATGGAATAGTACAAAATGTCGTTAGTAAAATTTTAAAGATTTTTGAAGATTACGTGAATCTAAATTAATGAATTAATTTAAAAATATGAAGCAATTTTAATAATATAACAAAAAAAATTTGGAATATTTATGGTTTGTTGTTGTTTTATTTTACTTTTTCGATGAGACATTTAATTTTAAACTCCGTAAGTAAACAAATACTCAAATAATTGTTTACATTTCAACGAATTAGGCAAAACATTAAAGTATTCCAAAAAAATCAATTTCTTTCAAAGGACGCCTCTTTAAGGTCGATATCATTTCTAAACTGGCACCAAAAACATCACGAGCGCGAATTATTAAAATGCTATAATGAAAGTTTATCGAATTTTACAACATTTAATCCAAAGGCTAACACAATAAGATGACACACCAGCATTATCACTTGTATCTCGCAAATATAAAACGTAACGCTTGCAAAAAGCTGGCGCCTAAACGCAAAAATGCGTAGAAATTTATAAGAACTAAGAATTTTGATAATCCTAAGAATTTCTCAACCATTAGTAATTCCAAGAAAGTGCGTAAAGAAAACAAAAGTATTATGCATGAAAGTATTTTGGTAAGTTGTAGTAATTCGCAGAAATTAAGCTGGCGATATGATAACAATATATAAAATAACAGTTATTGGGTGCTCAATATGACATCAGAGTATACTTACCCACAAATATTTTTTAAGCATTGTCATAAATATTTTACAACAGATTTACAAATCTATACCAAACACGTGCTTATATCTTATCGTTAAACCTTACTGGGTTAAACTATTATATTGTTTTTCTTATCTGTCATAAATAAAACGTACAACAGTCTAGAACTTAATACTCTGTTTATTTTTTAGCAGTAGTTAACTTCTTTCTCTAAGATAAGTCTTGCGGAATTTAATAATCTACACAGCACTAATACCACCTATAAACACTATAGGTAACTATATTAGGATTAGATTATCGGTTTCTTTCTTTGCAGCGAATAGATCGAGCATTTGTCTCCGGCCACTTAGTTCTACCTATCTAGATCTCCCTCGTTAAATACTACGTTTTCCTTAAACAACAATAATGTTAAACCCGGCTTGAGACTTTCCGTTTTCAGTCGTAACAATGGAATGAATTTCAGAATGTTTTTCTTAACCACCGGGCGACCAGAAATGAGAAAACTTTTTTTCAAATAAATCCTTCACATGTTGGTTAAAACTTGTAAAGGAGAATAAAATTCTCGTTCCTTAAATAAGTTTTATTTATTCAATGCAACAGGTTTGTACCTATAAAACAAAAATATTTATGACCTGCCTTCTTCTATATAGATTTAGTTTCGAATGGAGATTGAATTGTAATATTCCTGTTACCCGGGTTTTTGATTCGTGGTAAATATTACGAAAAAAATATTTAAAAATTTAATTTCTTCACTGTAACTTGTCGTGACAGCAGGTCAATAAAAAACTTTGGACTCAAACTAACGTATGAGAAACTTGAAAACACAAATTCAATACGAGGTGTTCTGAAAAAAAAATACATGCAACTTTTAATGAGTGTTTTATCCAAAGAGAACTTTCCATCAGTCTAAAATTACTGAAGTGCCGAGTTTATAGTTTTTTGAAAATCTGGATAAACAAATTTGGTCATAAAGTGTTTTCTTTAAGTCAGTACCACCACAATGCCACGGTTTTCAAAATAATGTGTAGCTGAAAAACCGCTTCGGGACAGAGGACTACGATGATTATATTGGAAAAATAGATAGGGTTTCAGACAAAAGTGTACTGCAAAAAGAATGGTAACATGACATCCGAAATTAAATAAAGAAACAACTCTGTTTTATCGATTTCGAAACCTAACAATGGGAAAGACAGTTTATGCCAATTAATGCATCAAGCATCTGCAAACTGAGGATTGTACATATAGCTAAATACAAAAGTTATTGAGCACGAGTTCAGGCAATATTCGGAGCATCATAACATTGACCTCCTCTGTACGCAAGAACCCTGCGCGTTAACGGTAGATGGCAACGTCGGCTCGAATTATCACCTGAGACGAATATAATACACAAGAAGCACATGCAATCCTCACCATTGAGGTGCTTAAAAGCAGGAGGTGCTTAAAATATCACAGTACTTCGACTCGCATTGTGTATGCGTTGAAGTAACAGTGAAGAATCCGCGATTGCTACAATGAAGCACAATGATCGAGACCACACCGGTCCTCAAACATTCAGGTCAAACATGCCAGTCTTAGGTAAGTTGCTTCAGAAATTTATTACTGGCAAATCGATGAACATACTCCAGGGTAGCGGCAGATACATTGAAGTTCACACCGAGGACGCTATGGTGCAAATGGCCAACATAGTAAACGCCAGAGTACGTCTTAGGAATATGTATGCTTTTGATAATCTGTGATGGTCTACTATAATAAAAGGGCTAAGAATAATAAACTGTCCGTTTAATATTTAATACTTTTTACGCTATTTGCCGTAGGCACTTTGCGAAACACACACTTAATAAACACATTTTATTAAACACTTGTTTTTTATTTCGCAAACTTAGATTTTTGAATATTTTAGTTTTGAAAAAAATTGTTCAAAAAGTTAAAAAAATCACTTGATCGATTTCAACTTATTAGGTCATCATCAGGACTATCTACTGATTTGTAAAAGTAAAAATTTGTTATATATAGCAGAAAAAAGCAAAAAATAAATAAAAGAAGGAGGGACAAAAAATAGGCAATAAAAATTAATCTACTAACTGTTAGTCATACGGAAATAATAATAAAAAGGGGGGGAGGAGGATAGTAGGTAGGCGATTAGTCATCGGCTGAGTAACAAAATTCAAGGTATACCCAAGTGCGTGAAGTTATCCCAGTATTTCATCCCAGAAAAATAAAAAATGTCCATCGGGCAATACTAGTTATATCCCATCCCAGAATTTTTAAATACATCCCAGAAAATTTTAAAATGTCACAAAATGTAATAATAGATGATTTAAAGTGAATATACTTCAGATGTCTATCATAAAATTATGAACGCCAGCCGTATGTTAAGATTGGCACTAAAGCCCATTTTAAATAAAATATACATTTAAAATTTAAACGAATGGTTCTCTGGAACCTAAAGTGTCGTAGCCGATTTCATTTGAAATCAATTGGACAAAACGTGTACTTTCTCCGAATACAAGTCTATGGCCATCCGTATGTTAGGATTGGCGCTATGGGGTCATATGTGCCGCATAATGGCCGAATCATTTTTAGAACAAAAATCAGATTTAAATCAATGGTTCCCAGGAGCGTAAAATGTCGTCTTCGATCTCTTCTGATTTCTATACTACATGATGATCTCTATCTACAAAAAATTCCAAGACCAACCGTATGTTGAGATTGGCACAATAGGTCCATATGTGAATGGCCCAATCAGTTCATGTATGAATTATTGATTTAAATTAATGGTTCCTGGGAACCACGAGTATTGCGGCCGATCTCATCTGATTCCAATACGGCATCATATTCGCTATCCAAAATAAAATTCACATAACGATCTGTATGTTGAGATTGGCGCTAAGGCATCCTGGGATGGCCCATTTTAAATAAAATATACATTTAAAATTTAAACGAATGGTTCTCTCACAAATTTAAACGAATGGTTCTCTCATACATGAACTGATTGGGCCATTCACATATGGACCTATGTGAATTTTATTTTGGATAGCGAACATGATGCCGAATTGGAATCAGATGAGATCGGTCGCGACACTCGTGGTTCCCGGGAACCATTAATTTGAATCAATAATTCATACATGAACTGAATGGGCCATTCACATATGGACCTATTGTGCCAATCTCAACATACGGTCGGTCTTGGGATTTTTCTTGTAGATAGAGGTCATCATGAGGTATGGAAATCAAAAGAGATCGAAGACGACATTTTACGTTCCTGGGAACCATTGATTTAAATCTGATTTTTGTTCTAAAAATGATTCGGCCATTATGCGGCACATATGACCCCATAGCGCCAATCCTAACATACGGATGGCCATAGACTTGTATTCGGAGAAAGTACACGTTTTGTCCAATTGATTTCAAATGAAATCGGCTACGACACTTTAGGTTCCAGAGAACCATTCGTTTAAATTTTAAATGTATATTTTATTTAAAATGGGCTTTAGTGCCAATCTTAACATACGGCTGGCGTTCATAATTTTATGATAGACATCTGAAGTATATTCACTTTAAATCATCTATTATTACATTTTGTGACATTTTAAAATTTTCTGGGATGTATTTAAAAATTCTGGGATGGGATATAACTAGTATTGCCCGATGGACATTTTTTATTTTTCTGGGATGAAATACTGGGATAACTTCACGCACTTGGTATACCGAGTAGTACAAATCAGCGCACAAAGAGCGCATAAACAGCATATAATTAGAGCGCTCAGTTTTTACTTCAAATTGATGCACCTAATTCCATGCTATTCGTATTGTTGTCGACCGAAAACTCGGCTTTGTTTCCCCTAAAAATTAATTTATCTCTCTTTCATTTCGATTTGAGTATAATATGTAACTGTGAGCCGTTGGTTTACCAGAAAAAAATATATTTTTGATGTGTAAACATCTTTACGCGCGCCTACCAAAATTTTTTGTATTAGAGTAAACTTGTAAATGAAACGAACGGAAATGACGTATACCTACTTCGTTTGAAAAAAAAGCAAGAAACTCAACAAAAACAATTTTTACTATACATGGCATGCTTTTATGTATATGTATAATAGTAGGGAAAATGAAAAATTTAATTTAATGAATGAAATGGAAACCATCGACATTTCCATCGATCAGAAAAATCAAAAAAAAAATTACGATACGAAATACGAGTTACGATTACGAAATTGCATACTCATACGATTACCCAGTCAACAACTGCTGTATATTGCTTTATCACGAGTGACGAGTCTCTAGGCACTGTTCATCACGTCGGCTATCAGTGATCATGTCTTCTACTAAATGGGGTTATAATGACATCTCGTTTTTAACATTGAACTGCCAGAGTCTCAGGTCACAGTCACACAGGTATGCTCAATTCATTTGGTTTTCGAGACCTGGCTGCGCAATGACGAACTTGTTAATATTCCTACGTTTGAATGCTGTTTTCAGTTCAATAGAGATGGTCAGTGGGCTGCCGGAGTAGCAATTCCGTCAAAAGTTCCATAAAATGAGCATAGTGGACACAAATAATTTGCCGTACTTTTTCCAAACCAATATTGACGTAACAAATGGACTGGCGAATGGAACTATGGGCTGTCTAAAGTATATCGAATGCATAGGCATCCTAACCAGGACAACGAGAACGATGAAAACGTCGACAGTAAAAAATGTCAAACGACTCTGGATGGATTTCGGTTCAAATTCACAAGTTGGCAAGAAGGTCAGGTGGCTTGAAGCTGGATGGGCACAGAAAACGAATATCGACCGATGTTTGGTGCCCATTTCTAGAAAAAGCTCAACTATTAATCGAAACAACAATTAATGTTAAGCATAAACAACAATTAATGTAAAGCGTCGTACCTTCATGTGCCACCACAATTCATGCATCACACGGTGGTACCTACAACGAGATAGTCAGTATATACTCTTACGATAAAAGACACAGTTAACAAATTGTGTATATTGCTTTAGCACGAGTAACGAGTCTCGAAGGACTGTTCATCACGTCGGCTATCGATGATCATGTCGTCTACCATAAACGTAAAAATGGGACCTCAATGGGTCTTCTTCAAAATTAGCTATCGCGCCTCGCCACAAATCCGGTTTATCCGTTGTAATGGCGAATTTTGTACGAGATAATAATGATACTTTTAACGCTATTTGCCGTAGGCACTTGGCGAAACACACTTATACTTAATAAACACATTTTTATTAATCACTTGTTTTTTGTTCCGCAGAATATTTTGAATGTCTTTCAAAAAGTTTAAAAAATCACTCGATCGATTTCGACTTGTTAGGTCATCATCAGGAGTATCTACTGATTTGTATTAGTAAAAATTTTTGTTATATAATAGAAAAAAGCAAAATATAATAAAAGGAGAGAAGAAAAAATAAGCAATAAAAATTAATCTACGGATCGCGCAGGTAGGCGATGAGTCATATGTAGGTTGAGTAACAAAATTCAAGGTATATTATTGCGTACGTGAGAATAGAAAAGGGCGGGGTCTGTAATTGGTGAGAACCGGATTTCTCTTTGTTCGTTAAGGATATTTTGGTTAAGAAATATTGATTTTCGAATTTCGTAAGATTCTAAGGTATCTAAACGTCTGCCTTTGGGTTGTATATGTAATATGTCTAAATTGTTCAAGCTAGCTGTATGATTTTCTGAAGTTAAATGGTTATGGAAAGTTGATTGATTGCAACCAGATAAATGTTCTTTAGCTCTAACTCCAAAATTGCGCCCAGTCTGACCAATATAGGAGAAACTACAATCATTGCAATTGATCCTATAGACACCAGATTTGGAAAGGCGATCAACTCTAGGTTTATTGTTAAAAATCATTTTCTTTATTGTGTTATTATTATAAAAAGCAAAACTAATATTGGTATAATTGGACACGATGTTGCTAATCCGTTGGCTCGTTTTTCCTATATACTCTAAGCGACGCCAATTTTCCCGCGTTGGACTATCCGGTGGATAAATACCCGTTAGAGTTTTACGCTTTAGCTTTTTATTTAATAACTTTAATATAGTCCTAGTTGCATATCCGTTATTCGTTGCTATTTGAAGAATTATGTTAAGCTCAGTGTTATAATTTGAATTTGACAGAGGGATGTTTATTAGTCTATCTATGAGTGAGTGGAAAGCTGACATTTTAATATTATGGGGATGGTTTGAAGAACTAGGGATAACAGCGTCTGTATACGTGGGTTTCCGATAAATTTTGAAGTCTAAAGTAGAATTAATCCTGGTTATTGTTATATCTAGAAAATTAATACATTTATTTTCTTCTTTTTCTAACGTAAAATCAATGGTGGGATACTGAGAATTTAACCAAGTAAGGAAAGAGTCTAACAGTCTATCAGTTCCATTCCATAGACATAATATGTCATCAACATATCTATACCAAAAGATTATATGACGAAAATAAGGATTGTTATTTGATAAGATCATTTGCTCGAAGAAATTCATGAAAATTTCAGCCAACAAAGGTGACAGAGGGGAGCCCATGGGTAGACCATCAGCGAATTTGAAATATGTATTATCAAAACAGAAATAATTTTGTTTAATACAAGTCTCAAAAACTAACTTCAGTTCACGACATAAGCTCTCATCTCATTGATAACACTTCTTCTCCGATAAACTCTTCTTCTTCTGCTGCTTCTAATACTAACCTCAAAGTGATTGGTGCGATAAAGAAAAAACTACGTGACCATGACCTTATAGCGTGTAAAGCGGATAAAGGCAATACAATTACCGTGCTCACAAAAGTCGATTACTGCAATAAAATTTCTGATTTTATTACAGAAAGTAAAGCAATAGAGCTTGGCAGAGATCCAACTAAGTCTTTTAAGACTTCGGTTAGTAAGTGTATCAACCAATGCCAGAAGTTATTTGATGGAACTGGTTGGAAGTACTCTGTCATGAATCCATCTGCCCCGATCCTTTATGGTTTACCAAAAATCCATAAGGAAGGCATTCCGATTAGACCAATAGTAGCGTATTGCAATGCTCCTGCCTACAAGCTATGTAAGGGTTTCATAAATTTTTTCAATTGTCATACTAATTTCTTTTCGGCTTACTCGGTTAAGAACTCGGTAGAATTGATTAACAAAATTCAAGACGTTGATATTCCGTTACATTCAAAACTAGTTTCATTTGACGTTGCCAGTCTTTTCACTTCTATTCCAATTAATACTTTGTCCCAAATAGTTTGTAATTACTTAGATAGGGATGTTGTAGATGAGAGCTTATGTCGTGAACTGAAGTTAGTTTTTGAGACTTGTATTAAACAAAATTATTTCTGTTTTGATAATACATATTTCAAATTCGCTGATGGTCTACCCATGGGCTCCCCTCTGTCACCTTTGTTGGCTGAAATTTTCATGAATTTCTTCGAGCAAATGATCTTATCAAATAACAATCCTTATTTTCGTCATATAATCTTTTGGTATAGATATGTTGATGACATATTATGTCTATGGAATGGAACTGATAGACTGTTAGACTCTTTCCTTACTTGGTTAAATTCTCAGTATCCCACCATTGATTTTACGTTAGAAAAAGAAGAAAATAAATGTATTAATTTTCTAGATATAACAATAACCAGGATTAATTCTACTTTAGACTTCAAAATTTATCGGAAACCCACGTATACAGACGCTGTTATCCCTAGTTCTTCAAACCATCCCCATAATATTAAAATGTCAGCTTTCCACTCACTCATAGATAGACTAATAAACATCCCTCTGTCAAATTCAAATTATAACACTGAGCTTAACATAATTCTTCAAATAGCAACGAATAACGGATATGCAACTAGGACTATATTAAAGTTATTAAATAAAAAGCTAAAGCGTAAAACTCTAACGGGTATTTATCCACCGGATAGTCCAACGCGGGAAAATTGGCGTCGCTTAGAGTATATAGGAAAAACGAGCCAACGGATTAGCAACATCGTGTCCAATTATACCAATATTAGTTTTGCTTTTTATAATAATAACACAATAAAGAAAATGATTTTTAACAATAAACCTAGAGTTGATCGCCTTTCCAAATCTGGTGTCTATAGGATCAATTGCAATGATTGTAGTTTCTCCTATATTGGTCAGACTGGGCGCAATTTTGGAGTTAGAGCTAAAGAACATTTATCTGGTTGCAATCAATCAACTTTCCATAACCATTTAACTTCAGAAAATCATACAGCTAGCTTGAACAATTTAGACATATTACATATACAACCCAAAGGCAGACGTTTAGATACCTTAGAATCTTACGAAATTCGAAAATCAATATTTCTTAACCAAAATATCCTTAACGAACAAAGAGAAATCCGGTTCTCACCAATTACAGACCCCGCCCTTTTCTATTCTCACGTACGCAATAATATACCTTGAATTTTGTTACTCAACCTACATATGACTCATCGCCTACCTGCGCGATCCGTAGATTAATTTTTATTGCTTATTTTTTCTTCTCTCCTTTTATTATATTTTGCTTTTTTCTATTATATAACAAAAATTTTTACTAATACAAATCAGTAGATACTCCTGATGATGACCTAACAAGTCGAAATCGATCGAGTGATTTTTTAAACTTTTTGAAAGACATTCAAAATATTCTGCGGAACAAAAAACAAGTGATTAATAAAAATGTGTTTATTAAGTTAAAGATAATAATGACGTCTGGTTTTTAACATTGAACTGTCAGAGTATTAGGCCATACACAGCACCTCAACCTAACTGACACAGTCACGCAAGAATGCTCAATTATCTAGCTTTTCCAGATCTGCGTTCAGTTCAAGAGAGACGGTGAGTGAGCTGCCAGAGTAACAATATATAAAAATTCAAATAGAATACTCATACCATACAGTCACCTCGCATAAAGAAATCATCGTTGGACAAACAACTGGTATGAGTTTAACAACACAACTCATTGATGATATATATACGGCTGAACTTCAGCTTCTGAATGGGAATAAGATGCTTTCTGTAGTTGTATTAACCTCGCCGAATAAATCTTTCGAAGACATAATGAAGTTCATACATTTCGTCGTTGCCCCATATCCTGAAGAATTTCAAAAATTCTCCAAGGAGACTATCATCTTTTGCCGGTGATTATGAGCGGGGATTTCAATATTAATGTTGCTGTTCCTCAAGCTGAACCACTTATAAACTTCCTGCGAGACGAATTCGATTTGCACATGAACTCAGATTGAAATATATTTACTACTAGATATGGGACGACCATATTGTGCAGTTTTTCAATGAAAATTTTTAAAGTTAGAGTCGACAGTATATAATATATCTTATTTTAGCTACCAAAATCCAATTGCGTCGATTATACCGAAAGAGTAATAGACCAATTTAACGATAATAAACAAATGAAAAACTCTGGTTAGTAAAATTGCATTCCTTCTTCCTTCAAAGTAAACTGTACCCACGTACTATACACACGCCATGTTTACACATCTCCTTGAGAGTACTAATGGACTCACTCATTTTTTTTAATGTATTTATTTGTAAAACCAAACACAATCATATATTATTGATTGTGTTTGGTTTTGGTTGGATGTACCAAATGTGTATTGTCATTCAGATACAATTACACATTTTTTTAATTTTGTATACTTACTTTGTATTTTATCCATGTATTTCCATTTCCATCTGAAAAACACAACTATTACCTCTAGAGACTAATAGAAATGAAATAACAATTTTTGAAATGAAATTGATAAACAAGAGATTAGGTACGGGGTAAAAATGCAGTGCATAGAAGAAACCGAAGTAAATTTATTTGTTTTCTCGCTTCGACGTGTGCAAATGTTTCCATCTATTTCATTCTGCTATCAGCAATTGTTTGCTGGGTATTGAAGTACATTTAATTACCCGACGTATTAGTCAAATTATTACAAACGTGAAAATAGAAAAGAGCGGGGTCTGTAATTGGTGAGAAACGGATTTCTCTATGTTCGTTAAGGATATTTTGGTTAAGAGATATTGATTTTCGAATTTCGTAAGACTCTAAGGTATCTAAACGTCTGCCTTTAAGTTGTATATGTAATATCTCTAAATTTTTCAAACTAGCTGTATGATTTTCTAAAGTTAAATGGTTATGGAAAGTTGATTGATTGCAACCAGATAAATGTTCGTTAGCTTTAACTCCAAAATTGCGCCCAGTCTGGTCAATATAGGAGAAAATCCAATCATTGCAATTAATCCTATAAACACCAGATTTGGAAAGGCGATCAACTATAGGTTTATTGTTAAAAATCATTTTCTTTATTGTGTTATTATTATAAAAAGCAAAACTAATATTGGTATAATTGGACACCACTTTCCATAACCATTTAACTTTAGGAAATCATACAGCTAGCTTGAACAATTTAGACATATTACATATACAACCTAAAGGCAGACGTTTAGATACCTTAGAGTCTTACGAAATTCGACTAACCAAAATATTCTTAAACAACAGAGAGAAACTCGTTTCTCACCAATTACAGACCCCGATCTTTTCTATAATTTGACTAATACGTCGGGTAATTAAATATACTTCAATTTACCTTCAATTTTGTTACTCAGCCGATGACTAAAAGCCCACCTGCGCGATCAATAGATTCATTTTTATTGCTTTTTATTGCTTATTTTTTGTCCCTCCTTTTTTTGTTTATTTTTTGCTTTTTTCTGCTATATATAACAAATTTTTACTTTTACAAATCAGTAGATACTCCTGATGATGACCTAACAAGTCGAAATCGATCGGGTGTTTTTTTAAACTTTTTGTTTAATTCAGCCTCAGCTTGAACTAATTTAACACTTTTAATACACTTTTAATTCCGAGCTTTCCACGGGTGAGGGCTAATACCGGAATATTGTAATAAAAGCGTATAGTAGAGTTTGATTAGAACTGAGTAGTTCATTTATTTTTTGTCGTTTATATACAATTTTGATAGTTTCTTGTTGTTGTTTTTTACATTACATATGATCATATATCAATTACAATATTTTAATATTTTATAAACTCCAAAAGTGCAGAATTGCATGTAAAAAATTGATTATTTTATTTATAGCTAAATTAAAATTAACATTCTGTAAAACTGCATATTGTTGCAGTTAAATGACCCTGTTCATATTGAACATCTTGCGGCGCGGGTTTGGACGGGACTTGGAAGAACGGATGATTGGTTACGGCGGTTTCTTCGTATGTGGCGAATTATGACAGTTATCCCAACCGCAAGTGCTATCCATAGGATAAGATGTATTGCTGTATAATGATGAATATGATGAAAGTGCTCGTTGGTTGTATTCTCTTCTACCTCTTTCATAAGGGAGATTTGTTCTTCTAAACCCCTTGTATCTGGAGTGGTTAATAGCTCATTTTCCTCATAGTTTTGTTTAGATATCTCTATTGTTAAATCTTTTAAGTGCATCCCCTTTAAGTATGGTGCAATTCCGAAATTCTCGATGGTAGTTTCAAATCTATCAGAGGCCAGTATGCTTAAGTGATTGTCTCTAAGGGCGCATCCCGATTCTAGCTTTATTATTCCCGACCCTGATAATTGCTTTTGGTTTGTAACTGATCCACATACAACCGTCACAGTTGTTTCCTTTGTCATTACGAATACCCATTGATTTGGTGCGTATAGTTTTATCCAAAGGTTTGAAGTAACATTTTGGTATTTTATCTCACATATGTCTTGTAAATTGGACCTGTGTTGCAATATTGCGATTTCACAGTTGGTTCCTTCCCAGACACCTGACAGTATTGTTGGTATCTCGCATAATAGATGATCATCATTGATAATGTTGCATTTAGATATATCTCTGGCTGATAGTTGCGTAAAATGTTCATTTTGAATATCAACGGCGATAAATTCAGTTGTTGGCACTATATGTGCACGCCTTTCAGTTACTAATATATTAGGTACAGCTACTACTGAATAAATGTTATAGGACCAAACATATGATAAGGGAATTGAAATTTCGATTATCACATATGCTTTTGTCACTCTAGTCCTGGTTGTCATACTTTTAAATAAGTGGTCTAACTTGCGCAATCCGTGACCCGGAATTGTAATGGAGACTGGTATTTGTTTTCTTATAGATGCTATTTGTTCTTCAAGTTGTGATGGGCTCAATAAAAGTGGGTGTAAAATGTTTAGATGTGCATTGTGAATAACCTCTAGTATCGCCTCCTGCACATCCCGTAAACTTCCCGTGGCAACGACTAGTTCAAGGGATGTCATTAAAATAGTTAATACTTGTTGTTCCGTTACACGTGTGTTATTTATGTTTTTTTCTAAGTGCTGCAACCTCCTCTGAATGTTATTAATAGCCTGTACTGTGGCATTTTGGCTGTGCTTGAATAGTTTTACAGAGTTATCAATCATGGAGGTTTGATTCTTTATTAGCAGTAATAAATGATCTTCATTGGTTTCTATAGTTTGAAAATGTTCTTCATATTGATCTGCTTCTCTCTGCGTTAATATTCCAAACATGTCACCTAACACTAAACCTGTAGTGTCACCAATCCCCCGTTTCGCTCTGGTTACTTCTTTATTGGATGACATCAGTAATTGATTGCCTTCATCTATTCTACTCATTTGAGATCGTAATTGCTGGATTACTAGTTGACAGTTAAACCTCTCCATATCTATTACCGAATGTACTGTTTTACACATAGTTGCAAGTTCATCTATTAAGCGGTATGCTTGAGTTGTTTCTTCCCAATACGTATTTAAATTATACCGCACAACCAAAGTCCATCTCATGGCAACTAGCTCCATCTTACTGATTTCCTCAAGATATATGCCAGTAGAATGTTTGAAGTTCTCAATCTGCATCAGTTCTTTGGCGCTGGTGGTAGAAAAACAAATGCTCATCAGGGCCAATAATGCCAGATGAAGCTTGATTCCCCCTTTCGCCTGTCTTCCTGGTTGGCGTCTAACTGGGTCATTGGTGTTAGGTGTTGCTAGTTTTGCATCTGGAGTCTTATTTGCGTTAATTATTTGTTGTGACCATGAATTGTCTTCTTCGCTTGGTAGCTTGCACAACTTAGTGATAGGTCGTTTATAGATATTCTGGCTGCATTTTATGGACGCAATACGAACCAAGCCATCTGAGCCAGTATGCACCTCCTGTACTCTCCCCATTTTCCAACGTGACGGCGGCAGTGATTCTTCCTTCAGTAGAACGACATCCCCTACAACTAGATTGGGCTGACGTTCCCTCCATTTAGTACGTTGTTGTAACTGGTGCAGGTAGTCTCTAGACCATCTTTTCCAAAAGTCATCTACAATCTTTTGTACTAAATGCCAACGTGTTCTTAGCGTGCAAGTAACATCATTACTTTCTGGGACTACCTTTATTGGTCCGCCTATTAGAAAATGCGCAGGTGTTAAAGATTCTAAATTTTCCGGATGGTCATACAAGGTAGTCAATGGTCGAGAGTTTAAGCATGCCTCTATTTGAGTCATTAATGTTGTTGCTTCTTCAAATGTCAATGCGGTCTCACCTATGACTTTCTTCATGTGAGTCTTTACTGACTTTACCCCTGCCTCCCATATGCCACCAAAGTGTGGTGCAGCAGGTGGTATGAAGTGCCAGGTAGTTTCATCTTGTTGAAATACCCTTGCAATTTCTGGTTCTAGAGCTGCAATCTTCGTGCGTTGTTGTTTCAGTACTCGTTCTGCACCAACAAAGTTGGTACCATTATCCGAATAGATTTCTCTACACAACCCCCTGCGAGATGTGAACCTGCGGTAAGCTGCTATAAATGCATCTGTTGTTAATCCGCTGACTACTTCTACATGTAAGGCCTTGGTGGTCAGGCAGACAAATACCGCAATGTATCCCTTGTACGTGGTTTGACCTCTTCCTATCTTGTTCCTCAGTTGAATCGGCCCGGCATAATCAATACCCACCTTGCTGAATGGCCGTGATGGAGTTACTCTGCAGGACGGTAAATCACCCATTAGTTGGTTGAGGGTTACTTGTTTAAATCTTATACATGTAACACATTTCTGTATAATATGACGTGTCAGATTTCTACCATTAATTATCCAAAATTTATTGCGAACATTTGCCAATGTAAGTTGTATGCCCCCATGAAGTGTTGTAGTAGTATGAGCATCTTCAATTATTCGCTTGCTGATTGAGCTTTCCTTTGGTAATATAATTGGTTGCTTTTGATTCATTGGTAGTTGCGAATTTTGTAAACGTCCGTGTAATCGTAATATCCCATCCTTGCTCATGACTGGATTTAACGCAGATAGTTTGGATTTTTTATTTAATAAAATCCCACTCATTAATGCCTGAAGTTCTTTACGGAAGTATCGGTGTTGTTCAATCCTAATTATTTGGACTTCCGCGAGTTTCAGTTCTGGTACTGTCACTTCTTTCGACTGTCGCCGTTGTTTATGAACATGCACGTTTATGAACCTTTGGCAGTACACCAATATACGCTTCAACTTATGAATGTTTGAAATTTTATCAATTAATTCATGTAGCGCGTTTGCTTTAGATTCAGCGGTTATTGTAAGACAAGTGATATCCGCTGCGCTGTCCTGGTTGTGATCACCTTGTATTTGTGGACCCTTGTGCGAAGGTGATGATGGCCATGCATCAGAATTTTCCTGCAAAAATGTTGGTCCCGTCCACCAGATCGAGCCTTGTGAGGTGATGGTAGCCGCTGCCAATCCTCTTGTTGCTAAATCAGCTGGGTTTAGATTTGTTGGTACGTAATTCCATTGTAGCTGAGGTAAATTATCTTTAATCTGAGATACCCGATTGGCTACAAAGGTTTCTAACTTCGGAATATCAGCTCTTATCCAGCTTAAAACTATGGTGGAATCCGTCCAAGCGAACATCTTTACATCCTGCATGTTCATGGTATTTTTAGCGTATCTTAGAAGCCTAGATAACAGATGCGCTGCGTTTAGTTCCAGCTTCGGAACTGTCAGTTTTGTTTTGATTGGAGCAACTCTGGTTTTTGCTACTAGCAAACTGGTTGTAACTTGCTCGAACGTATTTGTGGTTCTTAAATAGACCACCGCTGCATATGCTTGTTGCGAAGCATCTGCAAATCCATGTAACTCTGATTTTTGTGTTGACGTTGTTTTAACCCATCTTGGTACCTTTATTTTGCTTAATTCATCTAATTCGTTCTTATACTTTTTCCATTTTGCTTCAATAGCTTCTGGTAGCTTGTCATCCCACTGTGTACCAGCTCTCCAAGTGTCTTGCATTAACAGCTTTGCTGTTATCGTTATTGGTGATAACCAGCCGACAGGATCAAATAATTTTGAAGAGTCGGACAACAGTAGCCGTTTCGTTGGTTCTTCTGTTGAAAGATTTAGCCTGGTCAGGTCAAATTCAAATGTATCATCCTCAGGACTATAGAGAATCCCTAGTGTTTTTATTATGTGGTTGATTTTTAAATTAATCATTCCTTTTGCTCGTAGGTGGTCAGGAACATTAGTCATGACTTCAGCTGAATTCGACGCCCATTTGTGCAATGGAAATCCTCCGCTCCGTGCAAGTCTTGTCATCTGTTGTTGAATGGTTACGACCTCCTCAACGCTGTCACCCCCAGTCAGTAGATCATCCACGTAAAAATCTCTTTCCATGATCCTTGCAGCTGTCGGATAGTTGTTCTTTTCATCTTCTGCCAATTGCATTAATGTTCTTACAGCAAGAAACGTCGCTGCCGTTGTTCCATAGGTAACCGTTTTTAGTTTGTATTCTCCTATTGTTTGTGATGGATTTTTTCGCCACAATATGCGTTGTAAGTTCTGGTGACCATGATGCATCCAGATTTGCCGGAACATCTTTTCCGCATCTGCTGTTAGCACGAATTTGTGTGTTCGCCACCTCAAGATGATGTCAATTAGGTCACCTTGAATTTTGGGGCCGTTCATCATTATGTCATTTAACGATAATCCCGAAGTAGTTTTGCTCGATGCATCGAATACTACTCTTAGCTTTGTGGTAGTACTTTCGTGGTTGATCACTCCATGATGTGGTATATAGTATACTGGATTGTCATCTGGATCATCTTTTGCCAATTGCATATGCCCCTGCGCTAGATAGTCTTCCATAAATTCGTGATATAATTTAGCGAATGGTTTGTCTTTTAGAAATTTTCTTTCGATTTGCAGTAATCGTGCTACTGCTTTTTTTCTGGATTCTCCTAGCATAGACGGTTCTACTTTGAACGGTAAGTGTACCATGTATTTCCCATCTGGTAGTCGCGTTGTGCTTTCTGCATATAGCTTTTCAGCGATTGCTTCCTCCTGGGTATGTGTTTTTTCTTGCGGAATGGCATCATTTTCAATTAATAAGTCTAGTTGTTGCTTAATTGTTTTGGTTGTGACCATTGACAACATTTTATCTTCTTGGTTATTGCCTGTGCTGCCCATTATGATCCAACCAAGCTCAGTTTCTTGGGCAATTGGATCTTGTGGGTGTCCTCTAATGATGTTACTGTTTACAATTAGAGGATAGTAGTCAACACCGATTATTACGTCAATGCTATTGGACTTGTTGTATTGTGGATCTGCAAGTTGTAAATGCTGCAAATGTGCCCATTTGTTGGTATCAAAGTCGATGTCTGGAATATTATCCGTTAATTTTTTGAACACCATTGCTTCAAACTTAATTTCAAACGAACTCTGAAGCCTTGAAGATAAAGTTAGTTCGACCTTATGACTGCACACTCCGGCTTCCTTTCCTCCCATTCCTGAGATTTTAGTGTTGACTTGTTTCTGCGTAGCCTTAAGAAGATTTGCTGCCTTTGCGGATATGAATGACGCCTGAGAGCCTGGGTCAATTAATGCTCTAAAGAGCATGCATTTTCCCTCGCTTGTTGTTAATGCGATTAGAGCTGTAGGTAATATCGCAGGACCTAATTGTGTTGTTAAATAACTTTTAGATACTCGCTGCATGTCTGCGTTTGAATCGATGTGCAGTCCTGTGTTATGCTTTCCATTGCATATGTTACATTGGTTTTTCTGCCTGCATACATATGTTTCATGTTCTGCTGATAAACAGTTTCTGCATAATTTATGAAGCATTGCCATTTGCGATCTTTCACTGGAATTTAATTTCCTAAATCCTCCACAATCATTAATTTTATGTCCCCCTCGGCAGTAGACACAGATATTTGTTGTTGTTAAGAAGGTCCTTTTAACTATTTGAGCTTTGTTTTCACGTGAGGCGGTTGTTGGTAGGATTAATGGCTTTTGGTTGCCATTGGCCTCTAATGATTTGAACCTTCCTTCCAAAAATTTTAAAAATTCCGTTGTTGTTTGGAATTCCCTTGGATCTTCTAAGGAGATCTCATAGAGTCGCCTTGACTCATTGTCTAGTTTTTTAGTTAATATGAAGATTATTATTGAGTTCCACGATTCAATGCTTACCCCTGCGTTACGTATTCCGTACAAACATTCAATTGTTGTATCGTGAAGATTTCTCAGTGCCGCTGCAGACTCGATGTTTATATTTACTTGACTGAGTAACGTATTTAAATATGTTGAAATCAGTAGTCTCCTGTTGTTATATCTGCTATTCAAAATTTCCCAGGCGGCTTGGTAATTTTCTTCTGTTGGTTGTAGGTGGTTGATTAATTTGGCCGCAGCACCCTCTAACTGACCCTTTAGATAGTTAATTTTATGGGTATCACTGATCTGTCTATTCTCATGGATGAGTTTGGTGAATGTGTCACGAAATCCAGTCCACTTCTGGTAATCTCCAGCAAATATTGGGATTTGAATTCGTGGTAGCCGAATGTCCGTTGTTTGGTTTGTTGGTATAATTTTATCGGTTTCATCTATCCTCGTTGTTATTTGAAGGATTACTGATTGACACTTGCTATCAATGTTCTCAAAGTACTGTTCTGTGAAGTACTTTATACGTTGTTCTTCCTCATCAGTAACGAGCATGCAAATTTCCTCATGGAGTTCAGCTATTTGTTCCATGAGTTTTTGCATCACTCCAAGTGACAGTTTCATTGCCGGTTTTGGCCCAGTCACGACAAGGTCTTCGGCCTCATCAATCTTCCTGTAGAGACTCCTCATCCGAATCGTCTGTCGTTTTATTAATTGCTGCAACTCTGGATTCATTGTTTCCAAACCTGCATCTTTGTTGTTACTGGTGTTCGACTCTGATTGGCTTCTACTGCGATGCTCTGGGACCGGTGTAAGTGGTGGGCCGTTGTTTAGTTTTGCACGCATTATAGTAATAAATTCATTATATTTTCCCACTACACTTGTTACCGTTTTAAAGTACGGGTGCTCTAAGTTGACATCTTTCAGCTTCCTTATTTGCTCATCTGTTTCTAGAAACTTTGTATAAAGCTCCTTTAATTGTTGGATTCGGTTGGTGAGGTAAGTTTTTGTTTTCCTCTCTGGGCCATCCTTCTTATAATTAATACATATTTTATCAATCTGAGTCGCAAGCTGTTCTTGATTGAATGCAAGGGTTTCCATTTTTGAATTTAGGCAGTTCTCGTTCGCCAGTTGATTAATTATCGCGTGTTACTTGTTCTAATGTAGAATACGCGTTTGTTTTTGCCTGTTCTTAATGGCTCGAAGGACCACTGTTTAATTCAGCCTCAGCTTGAACTAATTTAACACTTTTAATACACTTTTAATTCCGAGCTTTCCACGGGTGAGGGCTAATACCGGAATATTGTAATAAAAGCGTATAGTAGAGTTTGATTAGAACTGAGTAGTTCATTTATTTTTTGTCGTTTATATACAATTTTGATAGTTTCTTGTTGTTGTTTTTTACATTACATATGATCATATATCAATTACAATATTTTAATATTTTATAAACTCCAAAAGTGCAGAATTGCATGTAAAAAATTGATTATTTTATTTATAGCTAAATTAAAATTAACATTCTGTAAAACTGCATATTGTTGCAGTTAAATGACCCTGTTCATATTGAACACTTTTTGAACAAATTTTTTAATTAAAATATTCTAATTTCGCAATCTAATTTTGCGAAATAAAAAACAACTGTTTAATAAAATGTGTTTATTAAGCGTTTAATATTTATTGGATCTTTAATAGCTATTCCTTTGACAGATCAGCTACCAGCACTGTGTCAAACTACGGCACGATTTCTAAAAGCGTAAATAAACGTTGTCCACAAGATTCAATCTTGGGCCAGAACCTCTGTAATATAGTATTCAACAGCAGGAAGATGTCCTAGAAGAGGCATTCGCGGACGGCCAGGTCGCATGGTCTTTGTCAGCAATTCAAGACTAAACATTCAGGAGAAACCGCAGAATGCCATAGACAGTTTGGTCAATTAGTGCAATTGTAACCAAATGGAGCTATACTCCTCCAAGACCGAATAAATCTAATCTATAAATTTTTCCCAAATTTTCCACATAGTCTAAGCATGACTTAAGCTATAAAAAATACAACCGAAAGTATTGTTTACTAGTGGAAGTTTTTGAGATATCGGGCAAAAACTGAAAATAACTTACATGGCCGCAGAAAATCAAAAAATTCTAGTGAAAATTCTAATCCATAAATTTTTCCGAATTGCCCCTGTATGCATTGCAAATTTTAAAAAATTTAATTAAGAAATATCGGAGTTTACTCTTGTTCAAAAATTGATTTATCTCGGATGTACGGATACCATTTTTCATAAGGAATAAGGACTGGTTATGGAATGGCCAGGTTAATCCAGCACGAACAGATCCTAGAATTTTGTCCAAAACTTACTTTAAAAACCCTGATCAATACTAGAACCCAAATTTCATCATTATTCGTTAAGAAATGGCGGAAAGACGGAAATGTTAAGTTTCGTGATTTCATATACCGAGTTCCTTTACTTAGGAGATAAATCAATTTGTCGTTTTAAGGATCAATTTTAATATTTTATTCCGCTGAGATGTTTTATTTAGTGAAAAAAGTGATACATAAAGCGTGATTTCTACAGTGAAACAATTTTTTCAGTAATAACACGAGATAAAAATATTAATCCTTTACTTGTTAGAGCGAAACAAAAAAAATTTTCAGTAAAATTTACTTGCAGTAAGCGGGGACTCCCGTCTTTTCGGTTTCCCAGTATTTTTTACTGAAAAATTTGTTTCACTGTGGAATCCACGCATAATGAATAAAAAATTTCCGCTGGTAACTACATAACAAAATAAATTCTCTTTGGTGATAGTGCTGCCACTTGCGGCGAGTAGCGTAATATTTTATTTTCCGCTGTCAAGTTGCCGCTATCTTATACAGCATGGATTTGAAACAAAATACCTCGGATAGGATATACGACCGCTAAGTCGTTGCATCCATCACATATGGCTGGCGCTGGGTAGGCAACTAGAATAAACGGTCACAGTGCAATTCTCAACCGAAGCGGTCACTGTCTCAGCTGGAGTCATCCCAATCGATATATTATTGAGTGAACGATTGGCTAGTTACAAAATAAGGAAACAGCAAATGTTAGTTACGTCAATGTTTCAATTCTGGACAATCAAATAAGGCCAAATATCCTGAGTAAGTGGATATTTGAAAGTGTCCATCGCAATTTGAATGCTTATATTTAACGATTGCAAAATATAGAGGAAAGGCTTGAGAATTAAGACTTGAGTACTCCGTTGCACTTAATAAAGAGCGCTAGTAGTACCGAGCCAAGCATACCGATAACAGTACATAATAAGAACGGCACAGTAGGAATCGGATATAGGCTTGGTCTGGGCGCCATTCTAACAAACAGTTACGTCTACAACAGCAATGAAAATGGCATGACAACATAAACTAACATCAGCTTTATAACGAAGAGGCATGTGACAGCATCAACCACGAAAACCTCTGGGATGCGCTTATATTTATCGGAATTCCAGAGAAGCTTGTCTTTCTCTGTAACCTAACAACAACTGGCTCGCTGGTAGAATTGTAGTAGAAGAGACTGTATCTGACGCCTTTGAGAGGCGGTCGAGCAAGTGGTCAGAAAAAGTTTCATTGAATCATCGCGATGCATACTCAATACGCCAGGTCTAACTCTTCGATATGCAGATAGTACGTGCTTCTTGGCCGGAGGCCTAATGACATCAAGAATAATTTAATTCCGCGATTCTCCACGCGACTACGTCTGGAAGTGAGCAGCAACAAAACAAAATATCTATCAACACCAAAAAGCATCCATACGGTGCACCTCTGAACAGACGACCATTACTTTGACATAGTGGAAGTCAAGAGCGTCAAGAACTGTGCAAGCTCACAGTCTACAAAGCACGTTTAAGACCTGTGCTAGCTTTTCGAACCGAAATCCTTTTTTGGAAACCCAAGGTTCGACCTTGGCCAGTTAAGGTTGCAAGAAATGAATATTGGATCCGAATTAATCACGAAATCAAATGTATCCTTGGAGATTGTGATATTATCGGATTCTTTAAATCCAACCGAGTATGATGGCTAGACTAGTGGAAAGCTACCGCAAAATTTATCAATGAAAAGGTTAAAGTGAACCAAGAAAACCATCACGTTCACCAGCATTTCTCAAACAATGATTGAAACTTCCACCTAAATTCTGTTACGGCTCACAAAGCAACATTGACTAAACAATGGACGCGGCAGAAGTTCCCGAACTTTGTTGATGCAATACAATAAATACTGTATTCTCCGAACTATAATCCTAACGAATATTTTGGAAAATGTATCTAATCTATCTAATCTATCTAATCTATCTAATCTATCTAATCTATCTAATCTATCTAATCTATCTAATCTATCTAATCTATCTAATCTATCTAATCTATCTAATCTATCTAATCTATCTAATCTATCTAATCTATCTAATCTATCTAATCTATCTAATCTATCTAATCTATCTAATCTATCTAATCTATCTAATCTATCTAATCTATCTAATCTATCTAATCTATCTAATCTATCTAATCTATCTAATCTATCTAATCTATCTAATCTATCTAATCTATCTAATCTATCTAATCTATCTAATCTATCTAATCTATCTAATCTATCTAATCTATCTAATCTATCTAATCTATCTAATCTATCTAATCTATCTAATCTATCTAATCTATCTAATCTATCTAATCTATCTAATCTATCTAATCTATCTAATCTATCTAATCTATCTAATCTATCTAATCTATCTAATCTATCTAATCTATCTAATCTATCTAATCTATCTAATCTATCTAATCTATCTAATCTATCTAATCTATCTAATCTATCTAATCTATCTAATCTATCTAATCTATCTAATCTATCTAATCTATCTAATCTATCTAATCTATCTAATCTATCTAATCTATCTAATCTCTCTGAAAAATTGGTCAGGGGCTCCTCCAATGTGGCCCGAGTTTCTGTTTAATCCAAGAATCGATTGCAAAGCGCCTTACCTCGAAAAACCCATTTAGGAAGCCCTTCGTTGGACGTGGGTTCTTTTTCTTAAATATTTTTTCTCTTCTCAAATGACTTTAATAAAAAATGCGGGAGGGCACAGATTCCATTTTTTATTTTATTTTTTAGCCTCAAACGATTTTGAAAAAAATTACAGAAAGGGGGTTTTAGAATACTAGAAATCGATTGGGATGGATAGTGATTCCGAAAAACAAAATTTAAGAAGACCTCCGCTAAGGCCCGGCTTCTGATTTTTAAATTCTGTTGATAAGACTTGGTAAAGTGGGTTTATCGACCAGGATGAATTATGAATCTTCCGATGGGACTATTTTGCACCTTGTTGGACCAAGATAACGTATAGCGTGTACAGCAGGTAGATTATCAAGATTTTTGCAAGCAATCGCAAGGCAAAATGAACTTCATTAATTATCGTATCTCAGTAGCCAATACAAATTCGTCACAGAAGCTAGACATAGTCCGTCTTATATTTGGGAACTGCATTAGTTAATTTTAATTGGTGATGAACCGAACCTCCTAATAATTACTTATTACCACACAAACATCTTATACGCACATAATTTTCTACTTATATTTCTGACTTTTCAAACACTTAACTGAGCCAAATCTGCTCAACAATTACAAATCATAATAGCTGTACACACAAGTTTGGAAATTCACATTGACATTAGACAAAATCGCTTGAAGTTGTTGTACGCTTTCTTGGGCACGACTCCCGAAATTATTTGTTAAACTTTCTAGTTTGTACATGAACGTTTGTGCCTTTGATTTAGAGTCGGTACGGTAGTTTAACATCAATGAATCCAGATAGTACAAATACTGCAATTAAAGAATTAGGATTATAAGCGATCCATAAATAGACAACACAGCTTAAAACTTACCAATTGAAGTGATTCAATAGTAACATTTTCACCGTAAATTGCGTTATTGTAATCCGTGTAATAATCATTTATGTAGAACAAGTTATAGTAAGACGAGGTTTGTAATTGACTCAACGTACTTTTGTATGACATTAGGTCGCTTTGAATGTTAATATCGATTTGTGGTTTAACATACAAATCAATATCCAGCTTGGCGACGAGCGAACACAATTTAATGGCTAGGTTTGAACCAGTATGTTGCAAATATTCTTTGCTTTCTTCAATTTGTCTCAAAGTCTGTAAATAGTGATTATAAGGTTAAATTTCGAAAATTGTTATGACGTCACAATATATACTTACATCAGTTTGAGAAACAATCAAATCACTAGTCCATTTGCATGCAATTCGTTCCAATCTCTCATTAAGCAGTTCATATCTGCTGTAGATAAAATCGTACACCACATCCGAAACAACTTGAGACTGCAATGACGTGAACTCGTTGAACTTATTGCTAACAAGGTCTGTAAGTTCTTCAATCGTGGGTAGGTTAGTTCCATCAGTCGTGTCATCTTGTGCTCCACTAATTCCGGAAAACACATACATGCCGCAACGATTACCATCAAGAACTTCATACTTACTGTTTTATAGAATACGACTAATAAATGAACCGAACAATGGCAGCTTACTGATTCGATGAAGGCACATATAGAACACTTTTATATAGAAAAAATAATTAGATGATATAATAAAGTAGGGTGGTAAACACCTGTGTAATTATATTATTATTTTTTTTTTTTTGGTACAATGCAAATATTCTATCCAGCTTTTTAAATTCAAAACAAAGTAAAATAAATATTTTGCTTTAATTTCTTTATGAAGTGCCGGGCATTATTCCATTTTATATGGTGTATACTTTTACCGTATATATGGCGATTGTGCCTAATTAAATAACAGTTTACGTTTCTCTTAGCACAAACAGCGGAACTGGGGCGCACAAGCACCAAAAATTGAGGCGGCTAACAGTGTAGTCACCTTTTCGACTGTTAGAATGGTTTTGCCTATGACTCGTTTTAAATGGAACGTGCCTGACTTGAGCGCAGCTTTCCAAATACCTCCGAAATGTGGAGCACTTGGTGCGTATGAAATGCCAGGAAACTGATTTGCTATAGAAAGAAAATAAGATAGCTTAGCAGAGTTTTCTATTTTTTCCACTTCTTCCTATACGACTTTGCTGACACTCACGGTAGCTTTGACTTTCGCGTCAGCCAGTCGTTTGTTTTTCCTCATAATATATTTTTTATTAGTTTTTATTTCACTATCCAAAATGGAAAAAACAAATAATTTGTACAGGCCTTTTAACAGTTTTATCCGAAATCATTCCGAATTATCGGATATTGTATTTTTGTTGCTGGAGTGAAGCAGTGCTCCCCCAGTAGAACGTTGAAGTACCCCGTCCGATGTGGATTGTAGGATATATTTTGAAACAGAGGCCCTATTTCTGAATACGATACGAAAATGTATTCGATACGAAAATGATATCCGTTACGAAAATACTTTGGTATTTCTGAATACGATCGTACGTAATTGTTTGGTGTGTGTCCTTGCTATAAGGGAAATTTATTTTGAATGGTTTTACCTATAATAAAATTATACAACTTGTGCCATTTTGCCTTGACGTTTCGTTCTTGTTTATATGAAATATGTTAGAAATGGATGATTTATTTATGATTATTGTTATTATTAATATTCTAGTTTTTTTTATCTTAGGCAATATGTATCTCATTACATAAAATAATAAAATTTTCTTTAAATGCAATGCTGTGTATTTTTTGTGTGTCGTACAAACATTTTTGTTATAAACGAACACAATCAGTGAATCAACGAATAATTGCTTGTGTAGTGATAGTGGCACATCGGAAATGTTTGCAACTTCAACCTCCTACATATAAATTGGTATCATAGTGTTTGGTAAATTTGTGTTTAGAGATTTATTCTGTCAATTACGAATATCCCAGAGAAAATTTTATTATGTTCCGTCGGGATTTTAACAGTAATGTTTACCACCCTCGGAAGGTGGTGGTGTAGAACACATTAAATACCACTTGGTAATTTCATAAATTTTATGAAAAAAGAAAATATCATTAAGAATTTCTATAAAATTATTTTATATCGTCTTAATAAATGTAATTTAAAAATATAGTATATGTGTAACTTATTTAGAAATAAATTTAAGCTTTGGTTTTCTATGGAGTCGTTAACTAAACATACATCGAACAAAATTCCGTTCATGAACGTATAAAAATCGTTCGAATTCGTTTTGCCAAATAAGGGAAATTTATGAACGTATCAAGTAGGTACGAATTCGTCTTACAATTACACGAATTCGTATTCAAAAATACCAATCATACGAATTCGTACAGTTTTTGATCGTATTCGTATTCAGAAATAGGGGCCCTGCTTACCTGAAACGACATGAATATCTATGTATACTTGAAAAATGTTGTTGCTTCGTGAATTTGAAGAAAGGTTATATTGCGCTTGGCTTCATAACTATTGGTACAAATTCGACGTATTTGCTGCTTGTCTGGTTATCACACAATGGCTATTATGGCTGGTGCAATTCAGAGCAACCGCAAACTTTTGAAGACGCCAGTGAATGGAACTATGAGTTACATCGAACAAACTTTTGGAAAAAAATATGAACTGCACCCTCGTTTTGAATGAGCTTTGATGCTCAAAATGGGGTGTGCGATTTTACAAAATTGTAAATTGTATAGAAATAAATAAATAAATAAATAAATAAATCTATACCGACGTATGCTTTATAGGTACGTTGTTCTCTGCCTTTGGTTAAATGTATTAACATTACATGGTTAAATGTAGTTCCACTCGGGAAGCTGGTAAATTCTTCCATTAAGCTAAGTATCCAGCTCGCGTTAAGATAAATTTTAACACGGTCTCCACAAGTCTCCGCTAAATTACAGATAAATTAGTAAGGTAAAAAGTGTATGTAGAGATAAATTTTGACTTGTTTTATTTGTCCTACAACAAACAAAAATATAGTTCAAAACTATTTTCATAGTCTAGAAAATTATTTTGTTCATCCATTTTTAAAAAAATAAATTTTCACGTTTCGCTGTCAAAATTCTTCTAAATTTTATTGTTCTAGGCGGATAATTTGCTGCGAAAACGTTTGTAGAGTTTTCACTAGCGCAGTCTATATGTGAACGAGACAACTACAAACTTTTCACGTCCGCTTCGTACCGCATCTACGAAATCTTGAGCTAATATTTTTGTGTTATTTCGCTAGATAAATTTTACGTCAAATTTGTATGTAAAATTTATCTTAGCGCGAGCTTCATATCGACCTTTAGATGGTGTTGAAAAGTAACTTGGCATCTTCTGCATACCATACACGTTCTAATTATTTCGCGTACTAAGTCTCGTTCACCTGTTGATCAGAATGCCAACGATGATTCTGCGCCAATACCAACGATGATCCTGCGTGATGGTGTTTTTTAAAAACATTTTTAAAATCAATCTTGTGAAAATGGACTTCGGAGGCAGTATCAGGGGATGTTTTGTATTATAAAGTGCTGTACTGTTTTCAATTCTGCCGTCAACTCGAAGCAGGGCCCCTATTTCTGAATACGAATACGAACAAAAATTGTACGAATTCGTATGGTTGGTATTTTTGAATACGAATTCGTGCAATTGTAACACGAATTCGTACCTACTTGATGCGTTTGTAAATTTCCCTTATCTGAGAAAACGAATTCGAACGATATTTATACGTTCATGAACGAATTTTTGTTCTATGTATATTTAGTTAACGACTTCATTGAAAAACTGAAAATTAAATGGGTTTTTGGAAGTATAATAACATTATTTTGATTTTTAGATTAGATACATAAAGGGTTAGATAGTATAATGAGGGCTAAATAAAATATTTTATAGAAAATTCTAAAAACCAAAATTCGGTTGTAGCAGTATATTTAGTCCAATTTATGTATGAGTACAACGTAATACGCGTACAAATATACTATTTGAGTGTAAAAGTTTAAAAGTGTTATTTAGAACATACCATACATACCGGAATTTTATCAATGAGAATTAGATGTTGAGATTGATAGAACTCTAAAGGGCCCTCATAAACTTCTAAAAGGTTTACAAAAAAAATACATATAGACAATGAACTTTAGACTAATCAATTTGAGGTTGATGTCCGATTTCAAACAATTATTATATTTATTTTCCTTTGACCATAACTCATTTTATTTTCGTTTTAAACAACAAAATTTCAAATAAAATAATCGCGGCTCTAATGGCGGCTTTAAAATTGACGAAACTAAATTATGGGAACCTAAAATATTAAAAATAATTAATGAATATGTACAATAATGTTTTTAACATCCATTTCAAGTATACAAACCAAACGAAATAATAAACGAAAACAAAAATTTTCTTTTTTGACGTTTATTATTTTCATCAAGTTGTAAAATTTTATTACAGGTAAAACCATTTAAAATAAATTTCCCTTATAGCAAGGACACACACCAAACAATTACGTACGTTCGTATTCAGAAATACCAAAGTATTTTCGTAACGGATATCATTTTCGTATCGAATACATTTTCGTATCGTATTCAGAAATAGGGCCCCAGTTTTCTTCTGTTTCGTTCGATTGTACTTATAATATGCCCTTTTGCATGTTCGGAATGTTCGTGTTCGCAGAAAATTCTGAATGCCTTGGACAATTTCTGTGGTTTGAGACATTTTCCGCTGTTTCTTTCTTCCTTTAGTTTTATTTTGGTATTTTTCATAAACCGGATCACGAATCATAGAATCTTCTGAATTTTGTAAACTGATGAATATTTAAAGAAACGGACGTGCAGAATTTCTGCTTGCGGATGCGCATGCGAAAACTACATTAGCGTATTTTTCCGACAGCTTTTTTATTTTTCGGTAGAGTTTTCAATAAACAATATACAATTTGTTTTTGAATTTCTGTCAAAACATTGAAAAGCCGTCGTGATGTTATATTTATGATATTTTTTTTTGTTGCGTAGTTAACACTGCTGTGATGCGTTTTTTTAAGAAATATGCGGAATACATGTTATACATTTCATTTAAAGTGGTGTATTCTAATTTAAACGCAAGCGTTTTTCCACACGTCTGTTTCCAGCATGAGTCAAATAATTCGTTACACAGGAACCCCCAAGTACTTCCCACCATAAATTATGTTTCCGAAGTTTCGAAACAAGCATGCCTCGACTGGCACAATGTGCAGGATTTCGCGACGATGGTACGTGCTTCCAATGACTTCGAGGCATGATATAATCAATGAGTTCGATTAGCCACGAATGTTACCAAATGGCAAGGTTCATTAACAAGCCAAAATGTTGTTTAATTTTAGACGTTTCTCGTTCTACTGTATCAATCAATTTGACTAAAAGGACAGCTCCACACAACACCAATCTAGGCAACGACATTTACTTGATAGATGCAACTTTACTTTCCGCAGTCACTAGGTACACAAATATATTTTCCCAGCGTCGCAAAATCCAAGAATGCCGACTGTGGAATGATTCGAAGATTGTATGAACCGTGCCGTGGTAATGCAACAAGTTCTACTTCTTTTACATTGGATCGGATTTTTCCGCGCTATAAATGTTCAATCTGTGCTCAGCCGCATGACACAATGCTCCATAATTACAATTCTACTCAACAAAATACCTGCCAATATCTTAATCAATAATACATCAATTGACATGTTCTTTAATCATGAAAATTTTATGAATACATTGTTACCTACAGCTTGCCTCTATATAAAAGATTCCCTCGGAAAGCTGCAAGTCTCAAGAGGCCTATTAAACTCCTCCGATTATCCAGAACGTATTCTAGTATTTCGGTTAATGTTCTAAGGAAATTCGAGAGAAGAAAATTGACCTATATCCAAACCCTTCAACTAGCAGATCTGCAATTCAGTCAAACTAGCCAAATCGATATCCTAATTGGCGCTGATGCATTCTTTACTTGCTATCATTCTGATCTACATACATTCCTCGAAAAATGTTGGCAATTAAAGGCACAACATCTTCGCACAACTAGCTCCTGAAGATAAACGATGCTATTTTTTTGGTAGCGCCTTTGAAACAGGTATTTCTGTTAAGGCTGGAATTGTGCGTAGCTTATCAACATTATAAATTAGTGGAACTGGTCAAAGAAGCATCAGCTATAAACTTTGAATACATTTACGTATGGACCGATTCTAAGATCGTAGCTTGGCTCTCACGAAAGATATAACACGTCAATTTTGGAACTACCCATCGGATCGTGCGACCAGAGGTATACCGCCATCAAAACTAGTTGAAAACAATTTATGGTGGCAAGGACTGTACTGGCTTAAAGTTCATCGCAACACTTGGACATAAAAACCGAATCGAACAATAGACATTTTTCAAGGACAGTTAAATTTTGATTGGAAATTCATTTGCCAAAATAAAACAAATTGTAAACTAATTTTCAGATATCACTACAACTTGAGACAAAGTCGAACACATTAAACTTAGGCTCAATTAACACAATGATTTAACAGCCTACGCATTAGAGGAAATGCACGCCGCAGAGCAATTATCCAAAAAATAGGCACAAACCCCTACTTTTCGAGAAGAAATCGAGGCACTTCAGTTAGGCCACCCATTCATTAAAAATCGTACATTACGTTCCTTAACACCATTTTAAGACGTACGCCTGGAAGAATTGCCATATTCTTTTGATACCAAACATCCCCTAATTCTGCCCAAAAATCATATGGTAAGAAGCATCTCCACCCGCAGGGCCGTCTTTATTATTGAGTCTGCCTCGCCAACGATTTTTGTCCTTAGGCGCTAGAAACATGGCGAAATATTACATTGGTAAATGTATGGTAGGCTTTCGTCAAAAATTAGCAATCTGTACACAATGGTTTGATAGGCAATCTGTCAAAATCAACGTATCTTCTGGAAGACAGTTTCTGTCAACAGATGTTGATCTGGCTTATTCCGTGTACCTCAAAGCTAAACATACTCGCGCCAGAAAGAAGATAGTTAAGAAGAGATACATTGTACTATTCATATGCTCCGCGATGAAAGCAGTATACATTGAGCTCATATAACGACTGAAGTCGGAGATTTGGAGATTTATAGCGAGGAGAATAAAAAAATTTATTTCCAATTTTTATTTTTTTATTTATTTTTACACAAAATGAAATTTTTTTAATTTGTTTTACAAAAAATGAATTTTTTTATTTTCACGAGGTAACTCAACCGGTGGTGAAACCTTCATTCTTCAATACTGTTTTTTCTTTTTTTTACTAACTCTCTCCCTATAGCCGACCGGTGTAAACAAAAACAACAAGCATAATTGCGACGCCACAGTACTCCCTCCCCAGTGACGGAACGAGCGATAAAATTTAACGACAACGCGTGGGGAATATTACAGCCCTGCCAGACCGGGTATTTCTCGGAATTACCCTGATGTCCGGGGCTAGATTAAAAATTGCGCCCTTCTTCGACCTCGAGGCTCCTTGCATCGGTGTGAATACAACCTCTGTTGCTTCTTGAAAACAAGGCTTTAATCTATCTATCGTCACGTTTATTTCTCTATCTCTAATCCTGACCTTATAAAATGTTTCATAACGACCTAACACTTGATAGGGTCCTTTATAAGGAGGCTGAAGTGACGCCGGCACTGCATCAGTCGGTACGTACAAATACATGTGTACAATCAGCCTATTCCTTGAACACAAATGAATTAGTTTTATTATGGTGAGCAGGAGGTATTGGCGTAATAACTTTAAAGTGATTTCCAAGCTCTTTTACAAAATCAGTTTGTAATTCTGCGGTATTGGATACACTTACGAAATCTCCAGGCAACCTTAGATTTTCGCCGCATACACCAACTCTGCTGAAGTACACTTAAAATCTTCCCAGTGCGATGTTCTCAAACGAAGTAATACAGTTGGTAACGCCTTTGTCCACTCTTGTCGACCGTGACACATAATTACAGTCTTAAGTGTAATATGTCACCTTTCAATAATTTCGTTTGCCTGAGGATTGTAAGCCGTAGTTCGTTTCCGCTGAATCCCATTAAAACTGCTAGTTCCAACTGTTGTATAAGGCAAATGCTATGGATTTTGCTTTAATATTAGGCAATGGAATTGCTTCCGGCCCAACGCATAAATCTTTCTATAACAGTCATACAGTAGTAAATCTATATGAATTTCGTTAAATCTTTTTCCTACTAATTGGAACTCACCCAACGGTGATTTGATGAGCCGACTGATTTTACATATCTGACAGGCGGTGCATACTTGTGCCCAATTCCTAACATCTTTTTTAATACCTGGCCATACGTATTTACTTGTCTTGTCACCAATTTCACGGTGTTCTTGATTCCTGAGTGCGATGAATCATATGGATATTGTGAAATACTTATTTCCTAAATTTGATCGGAACACATGGTGCTTCAACTCCAGTCGATGTGTCACAAATAATCTGTAACTTTGAACCATAAGCGGTGTTTTGTGAAATTTAACGAAGAATCTGGCATTAACTGCGTTAGAAGCTCCTGCGTGTCAGGTTGTTTCTCTGCCAATGCCTCGAAATCGATACTTGGTGACGATACTGGCAAGGCGATGGTTTCTCTAAATTTTGGCAAAAATTAAAGGTTTAAATTATTGCATTTAATAAAATTAAAGGTTTGCATTTAATAAAATTCAAAAATTAAAGGTTTTTGCGCATCAGAAAGCTTTACGGAACGATTTTGCGCATCAGAGAGCTTTACGGAAAAGAATCCTTGTGTCTGAATCTGCCCGTCGACCAATTGTTGTATAACTGCACCTATAGCAACATCAGATGCATCGGCCATTAATGCCAGAGGTGCATTACAAGATGGATAGGACAATATTGTTGTGTCAGTAAGATCTTGTTTCGCCTTATTAGATACCGAGATCGTTTCTTCATCCCAATCAATTTTTTGTTTATCATTTTTCTTTGACCCTTTTAGGAATTGATTAAGAATGACTTGACTACAAGCTGAATTAGGAATGAACCTTTATCGTTTCCGGTGGCTTGCATTCGTTAATGTAGTATAAGTAGTGACACCTGATAACAAATATTGCAAACCAATATTTGTTACATGGGCACAATAAAAACTAAAAGAAGCAGTAAGAATAGAAAGGTGAAAAAGCTAAGTTGTTCAAACACGTGTATGAAATAATAAATAATTTGTTAATTAAACAAATAAATAAATAAAATAAAGTGTTTATTCTATAAATAAATAACAGAAGAATAAATATTACATGGTGCTGTAGACCAAACAATAAAATAAAACAAATAAATTTGAAAAATAATAAAAGTAGAAAACGTGTTGAACATAACCTAAAAAAAAATTTAGTGCATAATACTGAAAATTAAAATATAATTGGAAAATGAATTTTATGAAGCCAAAACCAATGCAATTTTCAAATAATCTATCAGAAGAATGGAAGCGGTTTAAGCAAGCATTTGAGATATATTTGACGGCCGCGGATTTAATTAATAGCTCAGAGAAGCGAAAATGTGCACTTCTTTTGAATACCATGGGGCCACAGGCGATGAAAATTCACAACAGTTTCTCGATGAAAGAGGGAATGAAAAAGAAAAATATGATTCCATAGTGGAACAATTTGAGCAGTACTGCAATCCGAGAAAAAACATTATTTATACCAGATTTATGTTTTATTCGAGAAATCAACGAGAAGGGGAACCATTCAACGAATTTTTGACCGATATACAGGGGTTGGTTAGAAATTGTGGATCGGTGATCAAACCGATTCAATGTTACGAGATCGCATAGTTTTGGGTACGACAGATCGTGAATTGCAAGAGGCAATGATAAAAAAGAGCGGCTTAACCTTAAAAAAGGCAATAGATTTCTGTCGGACAGCAGAAGCAACAAAAAAGCAAATAAGGTGTTTACAATCGAATAAAAACATAGCTGAATAAAAATAAATTTAGAAATAAAAATTATGTGATGCAACCAAACATCAAATTTGTGCCCAATCAACAAAAAATTTATGTTTGCAAAAAATGTTATCAGAAACTTGAGTTCGGTAATTGTAAAAACAAAGGTAAAAAATGTACCAATTGTGAAAAATGGAACCACACATTTGATGTTTACTGGCAAAATAAAAAATGAATAATGTGAATAATATTGATGAAACAAGCCGGTTGGATTTTGAAAACAATGTAAATGACACAGGTACAGTTAAAAGATGGAATAAACACATCAAAGTTGATAAAATATTAATCGAGTTCAAAATAGATACGGGTAGTGAGTCACTAATAGTGACGTTAATATTATTCCACATCATATATTTAATAAAATAACAACGAATGCAACCATAAACAATGAAAAAACTATTTTAAAAGCGTATGGAGGGTTCTTAATAGAAACATTTGGTTCTATAAAATTGTTAGTACACCTGAATGGTATAAAGACCAAAGAAGGATTTGTTATAGTAAAAGGGAATACTACACCTATTATTGGTGTAAGTAGTTGCAAATATTGGGCATTATCAAGGATGTGAGTGATATCAAGTCAGATAAAGAAAATTTTATTAAACAAAATTTTGTTGTATTTAATGGTTTGGGAAGTATTCCAGATTTTTATAGTATTCAAGTAAAAGAAAACGCAATTCCAGTTTCGCATCCACGCCACCGAATAGCTATTAAATTAAAAGATAAAGTTAAACAAAAGCTAGACGGAAAACCTAAAAATAATATCCAAAGTAGGAAGACCAAATCAATGGGTCTCCAAAATGGTTGTAATAGAGAAACCTGATCATAGTTTAAGATTGTGCCTTGATCCAAAACATTTGAATGCAAATATAATAAAAGATTATTGTGTAATCCCGAGTTTATCGGATTTATGTGCTCAATTGCATGGAAAAAGGATATTCAGTGTAATGGATCTGAAAGAGAGATCTGGCAAGTTCAATTGGATGACCAGTCAACAGACCTTTGCACATTTAGTACACCATTCAGGTGCTACAAATTTAATAGACTTCCATTTGGCATTAACATTGCATCGAAAGTATTTCAAAAATATAATATAAAAACTTTTGGTGATATAGAAGTGGGGGGGGGGTCTTCGTTTATATAGACGATATACTTATTTCCGTTAATTCCGTTGCAGAACATGATAGAATTTTAGATAAAGTAGGGAAAAGAGCTAGAGAACGAAACATTAAATTCAATATTACTAAATTTCAATATAAGTTAGAAGCTGTGAAATATCTAGGTCATGTATTTTTTGAGCAAGGGATTAGCCCAGATTCAGAACGTATAAAAAGTATAGTTGAATATGATATGCCAACAAGCAAGAAAGACCTTCAACGATATTTAGGTATGCTAAATTATCTCCGAAATTTTATTCCAAGTTTTTCGGAAATATCTACACCTTTGAGAGAACTACTGAAAAAGAGTTCAGAGTGGTGTTGGTTACCAAACCACATAAATGCTATAAATGAATTTAGAAGAATTATTACTAATTCGCCTGTTTTGGTTAATTTTGACACCAATAAGGTGATCAAATGAGATGCATCAAAAAGTGGTATTGGTTGTTGTTTATTGCAGGAAAGAAAGCCAGTGTGTTATCCTTCTAAAAGTTTGAATGCAGCAGAGATTAATTATGCACAGATGGAAAAGGAATTTCTGGCAATTTTGTTCTCCTGTAAAAAATTTCACAATTACGTTTACGGACGTAGGGTAAAAGTAAGTACAGATCAAGAGCATGCTCACACGTAATTGATGATGATAAAACAGATAATGATCTAAAAGATATTGTACATACGATTAATGTATCAGATGAGAGGAAAGATGAATTTAAAACTGAGACTTTGAAAGATCCAGTTTTAACAGATTTAATAAAAGCATATCAAAACGGTTGGGGGAATTCCAAAAAGAATGTCTCAGATTCTTTAAGAATGTACTGGAACATGCCAATGAAGTTTATCCTAAATTAACCCTAAATTGTAAAAATGGCGGTTAGTACTATTTTAGAAAAAACTTCAAACTTCTACTGAGAAGTATGAAGTTTATACTATAATTCAAAATAAAACAAAATGTGAAGATGTATTAGTGATTTGCGAACATTTAGGCGATTTTACAAAATTGCTGGGTTTTACATATAATTTAAATTCACAATGTTTATTTAGGTTCAATTTGATTAAAAATCATTATTCTAATAACAACAAAATACTGGAGGAATTATGTTACGTAGAAGTAACCTAGCATCGTTCACAGATTTTATTACAAAAAAACTAAAAGAAGGGTCAAATAATAATCGTTGTCATCATGCATTTTATTCATTCAAAGTACTCAAAATTAAAAAAGACAGATCCTATACATGAACTCTACTAGTGCGAACCAAAATAAAATTCTAATGGATCTTAAATACTTATTACGACATTCTTGTGATACCAGGCATTTCCAAAAAATCTTGATTCTAAAAAAATCATATCTCAAGATTTTCACCGATCGGCAAACTTGCCACTATAATATTTTGGTAGACCTATATGTGCACTATACTTAGGCCAACCCTAAGATACGCAAACACTATTAAAATTTTAAACGGGTTGGCCTAAGTATAACGCACATATAGGTCTACCAAAATATTATAGTGGCAAGTTTGCCGATCGGTGAAAATTTTGAGAAATGAATTTTCTTATAATCAAATTTACTAAGAAATTCCGTTCTTCAATTGAATGTCGTTTTAGATATGCGACCTCCATCAATTTTAATCGGGTTGTTACTTGTCGTGTATATAATACATATGGCTCTATTAAAATATGTATTATATTGACATGTTTATGCTCAAATAAGTTTGATTGTTTAAATAAATAAATAAATTTTTAAATAATCATTTAAATAGAAATATTCGGCTTCACCTAAATGACTGCTTTAAACCAATACACTCTCATAAATTTTTGTTTTTGTTGGTTTAGGATTAATTTAGTATAAACTTCAATTGGGTACTGGAACAAACAGAATGAGTTGTACGTAGAAGACAATATAGCTGTGTTTTAATATTGGAGCACTATCCGGCGCCGAAGGGAAATTTTCTACTGAAACTGCTGCAGCTATTATTCACTGGTGTCGCTACTAATCAAAAAAATTAAATTGTAAACTTCATGCAGTCGAATGACATTTCTACTCTTGTGTTTTTGTTTGGAAAAAAAAATCGCAAACATTTTAAAACAAACAAATTGCGAAATAAATAATAATTTAGATACATTTAACAATGTTTTATTAATATTTAGTTGTTCACAATAGTAAATATAGTGAATAAGTTTTTAAGTTTAAAATTTGAGTGCTCTGCTTTTGTGATACTTATAAATATAAATGTTACTCCAACGAAAGCCTCTCGAACGTCATTAATATTCAAAACATCGTTGCCCACAGTTGTAAATGAGTTAGATTTTATCGTGAATTTCATTAAATGTCCGAAACGGATAGTTTAATTGCTGAGAGTAGTAATCATATGCGGGATCCAAAAGCAAGAGCTATAGCTAAAGCAAAAAAAGCGTCGTCTACAAAGTTCAACCGTAACAAAATGTAAAGAAATGATAAATCGTAAACTAGATACGGTATCTTTCTTGGATCCCGTATTTGCCGATATAAAATCGAATTTAAGCGATATGAATAGTTCGAATGGAGCTTTTCTAAATACGCTGGAATATAACTCTGAAGTTTTATTTGATTACGATAATCCGTGCTGGGATAATACACCAAATGAGTTTATACTCAATGAGAACACCCGTTGAAAAAGAAATTTTATTTTATGAATTACAAATAGCTGGACGGCCCGTTAAAATTAGGACAACATTTACTTAATACAATATTAGTTATAAGCCATGCGACATGAATAAGTACGTATTTGGCTGGAACCATCTAAGTAAGGAATCGCTCTATAACGATCTTTTTAATTTCAGAATGCTGCAATCAACCGCAGGTGATAGTAACATAAATATGGATGACAGCGATAGTGATAATGGATTTATGGGTGTGAAAATGTCGAGACGGTGTTGTGCTATTCATGCTATAATTCGCAACTTAAAAACCGTATGGTCCATTATTTCGAATTTCCAAAGAATGGGGATTAGTAAGTACCATTGAATTATTTCGATCCTGTAGGTAGGTAGAGGATTTTAATCCAATGTACTGTTCTTTTCTAGCGCTCAGAAATGGGCAGTCACGATCCGCCACTTAATTCGAGACCAAAGAAAAACACTGCGGCCCGTTACTGCACGAATCCCAACAATATTTGTTTCAAATATTGAACAATTTATGCCCGGAGGAGATAAGCGATTCCTCGATCCAGTTAAGATAAATTACAGACGGAGGATGATATCACCTTGAGCAAAATGCCTTCAATAAGTCTGCTTTAGAGACAGCACACTGAAGAACCAATGACAACAAATTTATGTGACAGTCCATCTCCTGAATACAACCTATCTATCTATAATATGATTTACCACAAACTAAACAATTAGATGTTGACTCTCCACTTTTAACGTCCGAACTGGATGACGAACTCGAAGAGCGCCTTGAAGAAGATGAAGATCCACCAAATGAAAAACTCACATGCTCCGATAAGTATTTTATAAAAGACGAAGGTTCCCAAACTTCAACCTAAGCCGAATATTTTCTGGATGAACAAGATGAAATTAATCAGGTTCCATGTCGTCTATGTGCCAATGAATTTTTCGGAGAGCAACTACTATTTTCCCACGAAGATGCTCACATGAACTAATAAATAGTGTGTTACCGCGATTCGCAATCCCGTCCCACGATTACTTACCACAGCAAATAAGTATACCATGCCTAAAAAGGGTTCATCAATGCGCGAAACAATGTACGATTTCGACGCGGTTCAAGAAAAACTAATGAACAGTTGAAATCGTGTTTTTTAATTTAATAAATTTTCTTATCAATATACAAAATATTTTTGATTTATAAACATAATTTATTAAAGTTTTCCATATTTTTCACGATTTTATTATGTATTTTAAACCCATAGAAACATGTTATGAAATTGGACGACTGTCCGCTAACACAAGAACTGTACAAAAATTAAAAATTTTTTAACGATTAAAATTTTACAGTGATATAAATTTAAATTAAATTAGACAATTAAAATTGTTCTTCTTCCACCGGAAAATTTTCCCACGCTCGTCTTTTGCTCCACTGATTGGCCCAAATTCATAACCGCCGCACGTCCTTCGAACTGTAAAAAGTAATCATGGTGTTTCCATAGTGATTTACGATGGGATACGGTGAATAATGTGATTCCTGATTTTCGGCATTGTTGCTACATGCATCCTTCGACATCGACCAAAACGGCGCTCGTACATTCGTCCAAAATTGCAAATTGTGGATTGTGATAGCACATCGATAGCGTTTAGATCACGTCCCGACTTTCTAGATATGATAATTGAACAATTTCCAAAAATCGATGGTTATCGGTCTGACCCCGTCGCAACAATACATCGTACGTATGCGGCTAAATAATTTGATCACGTAGCGTACTTTAATTTTAATAAAAATTAAATTATATTATAAATTTAATTTTTTTGTTTTTATAAATTTTTTTTAAAACACAAAGTTATTTTTTACTAAAAAGAATTTCGTATATTTTTCTAAACAATACAAAACAAAAAAAAATTGACATACGTCAAAATTTGAAGTTTTATTTGATTTAAGGGTTGTACAAAACAAGGGAAATTTAAATTTTCACCCTGAAATGGATAGTGCTCCCGATAGCGGCTCCCGATAAATAAGTGAGCCAAGATATTTTTTTATCGATTTTTAATTAAAAAGTTGAATGAAAAATTTTAGTTTAGAGTTAAATAAATTAATTATATACAATAATAACGCGCTAAATATAAGTTTTGACATAGAAAATTGGCTGCTCCGGATACAGCTAGCGGGCGCTAATAAAAAAACACAGCAATTGTTTATTATCGAGATAGAATATTAGTACCGCAATCGCTTCGTAATAAAATGACCAAGAAAATTCATGACTCACATTTTTTCATTTGTAAATCAATTTTGAGAGCGAAAACTATTTTTTATTGGCCAAATATGAAGCAAGATATTGAGAATGAGGTTAAAAATGTAGGATTTGTGAAAAATATCAAAGCTCTAATATAAAGCAAGAATTAATATCTCATGAAGTGCCCATTTTACCATGCCAAAAAGTAAAAGCTGATATGTTAGAGTGGAGTAACAAACTATTTAGTTGACTATTATTCTAAATATATAGAATTAGAATTGAACTTATGAAATAATCAAGATACTGAAGCAGATATTTTCAGTTCATATGGCATTCCTCAAACATTCATATCTGATATAACGTACCGTTTAATTCTTAAGAATTTAAACAATTTGCAAAAGAATATAATTTTAAAACAATAACGACAAGTCGTACATATCCACAATCAAATGGGCAGGCTGAAAAGGCAGTTGGAATTTGTAAAAATATAATTAAAAAGTCAATAGAAACAGGAATAGATTTAGAATTTGTCCTTTTGGGATATCGGAATATGAATATTTCAGGATTAAAAGTGTCACCCAATCAAATGTTAATGGGTAGATTAACTCGTACTCAAATTCCAATATCTGACAACCTATTATTACCTAAAATAAGTTCAAACATTCGTGACAATGTAATTGAACAGAAAAATAAAATTAAAAAGTATTATGATAAATCGTCTCGAAAACGATCAGATCTAAAAGATCGAGATAACGTAGTATATAAAAATGGCAAAATTTGGGAACCAGGATATATAATAGAAAGCCACAATACACCTAGATCGTTTTATATAAAAGATGAGAATAATAGAATCAAACGAAGAAATACGATACATCTAAGGAAATCTGAAAACAAACCTACCATTAACTCACAATTTAATTTTGAAGAAAATGATAATTTAATGACGGGAAATACTGATATATCACGTAACAGAAATAGTATTGAAAATCAAATCCCTAATTATTATACGAAGAGATTTGGTAGAACTATCAGACCTCCCAATAGATTGGATTTGTAGAAATTAGGAAAAAAAATTAAAATAAAAAAAAAATGTACTTATGTTAAGTTTTAATTTTAGTAATTATATAAGAATTATAAAAAATTGAATTATCGGTTTACACTTAATATTGATGGGTAGCAATCTAAAACAGGGAGATGTAGTATAAGTAGTGACACCTGATAACAAATATTGGAAACAAATATTTGTTACATGGGCACAACAAAAACTAAACGAAGCAGTAAGAATAGAAAGGTGAAAAAGCTAAGTTGTTCAAACACGTATGAAATAATAAATAATTTGTTAATTAAATAAATAAATAAAATAAAGTGTTTATTCTATAAATATATAACAGGGACCCAATTTTGGTCGAAAAACGGGAATAAAATTTATGAGTTTTACCTTTGTTTCACATACGTACTAGACGTAAATATTTAATTTTTCCGCTGTTTGTATCAAACATCTATATATGATTTAATGTTTTAGGGCTAGTAGGTAAGTAAAACAACTGTAATTCTCATAATTTTTATTCCCATTTTTTGACCAAAATTCGGCCCCAGAAGAATAAATATTACTGTTAATTCCGTCAAGGTTATCGGGACCTGGTTTAATGCCAATAATAATTTAATACCAATTGACTGACGATATGACCGAGAAATTTTACCTCGGGCTTTGTAAAAACACGTTTTCCCACGTTAATTACCATAGTTACTTAAACGTGAGAAAACAATTTCGATATGCTTCAAATGCTCTTCAAGGCATTTAAAAGCGCAATCCGTCCAAAACTGTATGTATAAACCTTTGAAATGTTTATGTCTCATTTCGCAATTCGAATATCATTGGGTCAAATTCAAACTACCCGCAAAAGGTGTACCAATCGTGGGAATATCGCCTCGCTCCAGCGGTATCTGGTGATACGCCCTAATCAAATCCAGCGTTATAAAAATACTACAACCGTCTAATTGATAGGAAAATTTTGAATATGCGGAATTGCATAAACGCCTGGAATTGTACAAGCATTCAACGCCCGGTAATCCCCGCATGGTCGCCATGAGCCATCCTTCTTCGGCACAATGTGTAAAGGACTAGACCACCGACCTAACTTGATCAAACGATCGAATTAGGTTTTGGCCGCAAGCGTTTTCTCGATCGACAGTCTACGAACTTTAACCTTAACTGGAGGACAGACAAGGAATCTGACGGACATGAATTAAATTTTCCCTTTGCGAACATTGTAGAAGAAGGATCATTTGCTAGGTATATTCACTAGCTGTGATTGGCCTACATGTTTAACTTTGTTACAGGATGGCTACTGCCATTCTGCAGATGTCACTAAGCGCATGCAGAGGCCTCCACGGCAATTTTTGCCGGCTACAACTCAGGGAGAAGTCCTATGGGTGTGGGGTCTGAGGCTTGAATGGCTCCTGGCTTACACCGTGTACAGAGATTTAAAAAAAACGCAAATTATAATAATATCAACCCGAGTTCCGCCGAAATTTGTCAACCGGAACCTGAGGAACGAACCGCAAAATTAAATAAAAAAATTATAACGGAAGAGAGGTGCCCCGGTGCGCGCATCCACCGAACTCAAACAGTGGTAAACACCGGTTTCGAATCCGGATGCGGCACCACGGGACCACCAACCCTACGCCGACACAGGATGGGAATTCCACCCTCATCATACCCAACCGAGAAATTTAATAATTCATTTTTTTTATTTTAATAATTTAAATGAAAAACACAGAACAGAAACGACAACTTCCCACAAGAAGAAAATGAGGGAGCGAGAACAACATGCACCGAGCGCGTGACATGCACCTGCTATGCAGCGCTCGATCACAATAAAAAAATTTACAACTCAAAAAATTTAAAATATTTAAGAAAAAAAATAAAATAAAAATAAAAAAAACCGTACCTTACGACTAACCAACCATGTGCTGGTGCGACCTTGGGTGGTCGTCCGTTGCGGAGCCTTTCCCCGATAACAAAAATGGGTTGCCGGTTGGCCACCCGTATCGTTGCGGAGCCTTTCCCCGATACCAAAAATTGGTTGCCGGGTGACCCCCCGTAACGTTGCGGGGCCTTTCGCCGATACCAAAAATGGGTTTCCGGTTGGCCACCTGTATCGTTGCGGGGCCTTTCCCCGATACCAAAACAAAATTTAAGAGCCACGATTCGGAAACCCGTAAAATATATTTGCGGCGCCTTTTCAACTATAAAGCCACACGTCGATAATACGGTACTCGCTGACAGTTGTGGTACCATTGGTAATTACGGCACCAATTAAACTAAAAGTTATAGCACCGGTTATACCGCGCCTCGTGTTGAAAATATGGTGCACGTAACATATTGCGACCACCGTCGATAACAGAAAACGAACGAGTCAATAAAAATGTTGCGCCTCGGTAATTTGATAAAACAACCTTTTTTTGTTCACTACCACACATCGAAAAATTCCAAGTCACGAAATTAATTTTTTTTATCTAACACAATGTTAGGAAAATGGTTCTCACTCTATCACTTAATTTTTGATATGTATGTTTTTGTGTAGAAAATATATTATTATTATTTAAATAAAATAATACGCAAGTTATATATTTTTTTATTATTAAATGTAAAAAAATTGTACATAATATAAACTTTTATTTTTGGTCTGATTTTATTAATTTATTCGACCATCTTAATTTAAACAAATTTTAATTCCAGACTCCTTTTAAAATTACAAATCAAAAAAAGAAAAGAAAAATTCTCCAACCACATAGCGACGCACAAAACGTTCTAGAAGAATTGTCTTTCTTCTCTGTTTTTCGTTTACATCAATTCGCATTAATGTAAACGAGAAGCATATAAGAAAAAACATACTTCCAGAGCGTTTTGCTTTGCACACACTCGATGCATATTGGTCTCGCTCTCAATTTGTATTTCTTCTTATCGTCGCGTTATTACACAACAAAAAGGGTGTACTAAAACCAAAACACTCAATACCGGTAAACAAAGACACAAACCACTCGATCGATTAAGCAAAACACAAACCGTGGGGAATATAATATACAAAGAGGTGGTTACGTACACGTAGTCGTAACAACTTTTCGAGTTGATATTTCTCGTGATTTCCGCATTTCTTTGCTTTCGTACCGAAATGAAAATGGTAACGAACAAAACTTTTTTCCACATGGGCCACGTGGGAAGATCTACTAAACGATCTGGGGTGGGATGTTGTAACTTTTTTCGATATTTATCGAATATTATATCTCTTTTTCCTAAAATAAAATTGCTTGTCGTTTCACTTTTAATTTTGCTTTCTATATTGCGATCGCACACTACTAGAATAAATTGTTTATTTATCTCTTTTTTGTTTTTCGATAAAGTATCACTCTTAAAATAAGTAGGTGATACAATAAGAGTAAAACGATATAATGTTTTTTTCGAATAGGTAGAGATCGCAATAGAAGCAACGTAATTAAAAATGGAAAAAAAGATAAATTTAATTTGTGATGAAAGAGATGTAAATTTCGATAGTATCGAAAAAAGTGATGTTACAACATCCCACCCCTGCTGTGTGACTGTGACCGTTCGCTTTTTTACATGTCGATGTGAATAACATGGGTTGCTTGGGCGAGAACCATGTGATACAGGAGATGTATTCAGGTACCTGCAAGCGCTAAAATTGCTTGAATTTCTCAAGGCAACTGTAGTAACCACAGATTTCACAAAGCCTAGGTTTTTGATCATATGCAATAATAACCGTTGAAGGCGCACCGCGTCCAATTCGGTTAAATCATTAATTAATTTGCTGCGAATAGCAGAATACTTCTCCGTGTGCGGTGCATTCATAAGAATGTCACCTACGATTTTGACATAATTTTCGTCTAGAGCCCCTACCATATAATAAAACTTAGTCTGATCCTCTACGATCCCTGACGTTTTAAACTGTGCCTCTATACTATGGAACCAAAGACGTGGGCTCGAGTTCCAAAAGGGGGGTAACTTGGTAACTGATTTACCATCGTCATTCGCACTATATTGTTGTTTAAACGGAATATCCTTCTTTATCGGTGAAATAGGTGGAGCAACCATTTTTAAAGTGTATTAAATTTATGAATAAATTTAAATTTTTACAGAATGCACTAGACCAAAAAAATGTTTTCCCGATTTCTAACAAAAAATAACTAAAGACGCCATACTGTTAAAGTTAGCCGAAAGTTTCCAGCCGAAACATAATGCAGATGGTGTCTTGAATACAGCAAAAATCAGCCATGAACTCGAATTTAGGAGAATTTAGGATCGGGTTACATCATTCTGGCGAAGGAGAAATTATTTCAGTTTATAGGAATTTAAAAATCGATAGGAGCGAGAGTATAAAGAGAGTTTTAAAATAGTCAAGACACTATCTGCATTATCTTTTGGCTGGCAACTTTTGGCTGGCAACTTTCGGCTAACTTTAATAAGGTGAAGACGCCACCTTTTACATCGTGTCCATTTCTATCACCAAATGATTTATTTTCGATAGTAGAATGAAATTAATGAGATACGAGTAAATAATAGGCACATCCGATTGAAGTGATTTAACTGAATAATCTGAATTAACTGAGGTAAACTGATGTGATATATTCAGTTAATTCAGATTGTTCAGTTAAATCACTTAGATTGAATGTGCCTAATGTTGAAATTAATTCTAGTAGGTTGTGATAGCAATAGGAAAGAAATAATTTATAAACGAAACAGAAGTGAAATTAATTCTAGCAGAAAGAGAAGTAAAGTTCGATAAAATATCGAAAATAGTGATGTTAGAACATGACAGCTTAGAAGTTAATTAAAGTAAGTTTTATGTGAAATTGCCTTAATCGTGTAATTTTTAAAAAACACAATAGGTGATTTGTGGTTAAGTTGTTGCTCAGTTTAGCCACCTAAAATTTAAGGTTGTAAAATTTCTTTCTATTCGATTCTGAAACTTTCTCGTACCAGATTCATTTTATACTTTAAATTTGTGCGGTATTGCACCAGGCTTACGCCAAGTCAAGTATCGCTTCGGACTATATGCTTCACTATACTTTTGGCACAGCTTTGGCATTTGTACTGGACCAACTCAGAATTAGACAGCGAATTTCAAATATCCATGACCCGAGTTGATTCGTACTATGTTCCAATGTTAGACCCTTCAGACCCTGTGTCTCGTGACCTTATGCCTATAGGAACAGAATGAACGGTCTGGCCTATCATTATAATGATAGGCCAGACCGTTCATTCTGTCATAATATTATCTAGACAGCCGAGTTTTTGTGAATTGGATGATACCGAGATCTCAGAAATAACAGTTGAAAATTCAGTGATAACTGACGAATGGCCAGCTGTTGCAATGCATTCTATCAAAATATCTGCAAACCTTCGGTTATGTAGATGACAGGAAACAGCTACGACCACTAGTTGAACCTCTCTAAGTTCATTTAATTGACAAGGTACTGAAACTAATATTTCGACAGACTCCATATTTTCACTACTCATCGGATATTCGACAACTTTGAAAAAATAAATACTAGTTCCAGAGCGCCGTTCCGGGGAGAAAGCATCTAATTGGATTTATATATGTAGATCCTCTCAAAGACCATAAAATTTTCGTCAGAAGGAAAAAATATCGAAATGGAGATCTTACGGTATATAGAAGATTACAGCCTTTCGCCGAATATTAATCTCAGTCGAGACTTTTGTGTAGTAGGCGCTACGACTATTTTTGACTGCTCGGGAAAGACATCCACAGAGATTAGATCTACCTATCAGCAATTCATTACAATCCAGCTAAATGGCATCACATTAATATTAGTTCGTCGATATATGTGTGCAAAAGCGGATTGACATTCAACAAGTTTTTTAGGAATTGTCGATCTATCAAAAATGATTCTTCGGATCTTGTCAACCCGATCTATTTGGAGACTAGATATTTGGAGTACTTTAATACATTTGGAGTATTTAATACAAAAATACAACTGGTAAATATATTGGGGTTCAAACCGAAATACGTATACTTGTCACGATACTCGGGAAGTATTTTCTCTACTTCTTGAGTTTAGCTTAGTAAGTAGAGTGCTTGCTCTGTTATTCGGGGGTCCTGGGTTCGATTCCTGGTGCGGTGACCAGTAAAAAAGTTGCAACTGGGTGTTTTTAACGTGTCATATGTTATTCATATATGTTCGTCCACTTTCAAATTTTCAGATTTACAGCCATAGTAGTTACGGCTTTGTCCTTAATTAATTTAGAAAACCATTCGAATACTATTTAATAAACAGTTGCTTAACCATTGCTTACAAATTACCGATAGTAACAAGGCAAATACGCAAACTAATTGAGAAGAAATTTTATTAATCCAAATATTCAGCATAAGGCGGTATATCACCTGTTATTTTTTAAACACATGCCTTGTATGACATAAGAATTAACGTTATCTAAATATTGGATGAATCAGCCCCACTTTGCAAAACGATCTACCTCTAAAATAAAATCGATCAGCGCAATTGAGTAAATAATCGAGAGCTAAAAAAAATTTAATTAAAACATATTTGGTTCACAATATTTAAACATATGTTTCGATTGTTAGATACGTTTCCCCCCACCACAGCCACTAAATCGAAATGATCCAGAGCGTCTCTATAAAAATACTGACACCAATTTAAAAATTGATCATTCACGTTCGTAAATTGAAACTGAGTTAACAGAAAATGAAGTCCGCCGTTTTAATTTGTACGCTTTCGATTTTGGGAGCATGTTTCGCTGACGAATCAGACGCAATGACTGAGGCACGAGATCGAGCGGATGCTGCTAACTCAAATTTCAATACAGCCTACGCAAGTCTGACCAGCGGAGATGAAAATATGGCATTACTTAATAAAATGACTGAATTTCAAAACAACGTACAAACAAAAATCGATGCAGCCAATGAGCAAATTAGATTACCAGTTGATGAGGTAATTAAAAATTTATGAATCAAATAAAATACAAAGTAAATAATTTTATTTTATATGTACTAGTTCTCTACCAACATTTCGATGGAGTTGGGAAACGGATTAGATTCTGAGTGTTATCATATGGCATCTTTGCATATAAAAGTTGATGTAACACATTACGTAGACTATTCATACCAAACCGGAATGACTTACAGTCAAACGGTGAGCCACATGTTTACTCTACTAAACGATATCATGTCGGAAAAATATTATGACCTCTCGACGCGATTCAGTACCGCAAGAACTTTACCAAATCTCTCCGCCGAAGTTTTGAACGCTGTAAGTGTAACAACCGTGTAATTATGACATGTCCGATTTTACGATAATTTTTTTATATTTTCAGTTAACAGATGAGTTCGAACGCAAAGTAGCTGCATTTATAACAAGCATAGAAGGATTGTTTTCAGCATTTGGCACCGAACTCGATAAAGTGTTAACGAAATTTGAAGATGCAAATACACAACGGGTTACCGCTGCACTTAGTAAACTGCAAACCATCAAAGAAAATTATGCAATGTGCAAAGCATATGGATATTATGGTTATTAAAATGATTTAACAAGATCGAAACTATTTTTTTTTTCAATCACGTACACAAAATAAATTGCAAACGGTATAAAAACATTTTTTAATGATTCGAATTTGGTCGTCAACAAGAATTTCAAAATAATTTTATTATAAACTTGGCGACCGTGAATCTCGTAAGAGCCCCGAAAGGGAATAATATTATCGAATCCTTGGAGACTTGCGCCTCGATCATAAGTTGCATGAAATGGATCAATTTTGACTGAGAAATAAATTCTGTCAAGTAAATTCCTTTATCTTGCAGAAACCGTTTCTTCGGTTTAAAATGAGGCATCATCAATTTTTAATAGGTTAGATTAGGTTAGGTTTTTACCGGATAAGTGGTGCAGTGGTTAAAGCTTCGGCACTTGGACCGAGAGATACTGGGTTCGAATCCCATCAGAGGCTAGATGCAAATCGAATTTTCATCATCGACTACAATCGGTGATGTTAATAAACACAACTAAGATCCTCTGATGGAGTGCAGAATTTAACGTCGACCCATCGTCCATGTCAATGTACAGGTTGACATGGAGCTTGCAATGTGCAGATGGTACACTGTAATTGTGTGAGTAAGTGAATAGGTGAATGGGTTAATGATGTGGCGTGAATGCGTGGTATCACATAATGGGCCAAAAATGGACTAAGTGTCAACCACTGAAACCTGAACCTAGGTTAGGTTTCAGTGGTTGCTATCGCACACTTGGCCAATTTTGGTTCATTGTGATACCACAGAATCCGAAATCATTAACATCCCTTTAAAACCATCTAGTGCTATTCACATGGCATAGAAAATCCCGCTCATTACAGTTTTAAAACCAAAGAGGTTGTCCATAGAGTATTTGCCCAAATGATCATATCTTCTGCAAGCTAGCGCAGGACATGAGCATAGGAAGTGAACAAGAGTCTCCTATTCATCCTCGAGTGATCCCCGATCACTAGGGTTAAGTGTCCATTCTACAGGAACTTTCAACTCGAAACCGCTGATAGCCGGGCAGTTGTATTGACCGCCATTTGCTTACCGATAATATCCAACGGAAGAAGGTACAGCATGATCCCTAAGGCACTAGTTGATGCCGTTTTCAGCGCCCCACTAATGAGCAAACAGGCTGCCCTCTGCACTTTCGCCATCATGCTACTATATGATAATTTATCCAGAGCTGGCCACCATACACTCACATCATACAGCAATCCGGACTTTACAACTGCCGTGTAACGCCAGTGCACCTGCTCCGGTTTCAAACCCAATTTCTTTACGATGGCATTTTTACAAGAGTAGAGTCTCACAATGGCCTTCTTCACTCTTTCTATCGTATTTGGTTTCTAACTTGCCGTTGGATGCGTTGTATGATTTCCAAGTTTCATTGTATATGTACAGGACATTAAATGTCTCTTCTACCTTATCTAATTTAGAATTTAGTAATAGTAATCATAAATATGGAACCAGATTTGCTAATATCATATCATACGGATCTATTACAAACGAATTTGGACGCAGATCAATCCGATTTTCCGAGAATTGGTAAATAATTACATTTTTTAAATTGTATAACTTTGAAATGCTTATATCTGACACATGTATGAGAAATATTTTTATTATAATGTTAATTTCCCTTTAAAGGACAGTAAATCCATTATGGAATAGACATTATAATTTTATTGTAGTATTATTTTATTGTAAATAAAGTTCTTGAAATTTAAAAAAAAAAAACTGATCTTACTGTCCAGAAAAATCCCTTGAAATCTCGCCTTATCAGTAAAGGCCAGCATGGTACCATTCAAACTTGGTGGAACCACTACCAGAACTTTATACTTCGTAGTGAAAAGGAGCAGCTCTATTTTAGATGGGTTGTGGTTGATAACGCAGTCTGCATTACATACCTGATTGTTACCTCCTCCCCCCCCCAACAAACTTATTCCTTCCCCCTCCAGTTCCAATAGTCGTCCATTGATTCCAAGAAAACGCCTCTCTGAGGTGTTCCCCGTACAACCCGTCCTCTGACGGAGACTTCCCCCATGACCCTTTTGCTTCCTAGCAAGTGATTAATTAGCCGGGTTCCACCTTCACGTTGTTGAAAACGTCCCAGATATCGAGAAACGCCACCAGCGAGAATTCCTGAAAATCGAGTGACTTCTCAATTTCCGAACCAAATTTTAATTAAGTTGAATTGAAATAAAAATGAATTTAATTAATTTTTTTGCTGGCATACTAAAACTAATGGTATTTTGTTTGAAACCTAAAGAAGATTGGGAATAATTGTACCTGCCAATTTTGCGATAGAAAAGTAAGTCCCAATTATTTATTTCTTCAAACATTTTTCCTCAGTAGATCAGAAAAAACTGATTGATTTAAAGATAAAAGCTATATAAATTCTTTCCCCAATCCCTTATTTCCAAGGAATTACCAGAAAAGGGATACTGGAGATAGAAAAACGTGTCAGTCAAAATTACTCTAAGTTAGGTATATGACGTACGACTTTACCAATAAGTAATGATACGAATTTCTAATGGAATCATTTCAAAGTCTATGTTTTGTGTGTCCGTCTGCCTGCACACTATCGTGTTCGACTAAGCTCAGAATTACGATCAGAATGACTAAGACGAGGCGAAAATACACGACACACAGCTATTTAGCTCGAATAAAAAGAAAAGAACAAAAGCGGAGAAACCATACGCTTGACCGTTAAGCTCAACCAAAGATGATCAATTTACATAGATAGAAACCTGCGAACAAAATGCATTTTTCATACAAATCAGCATACTCACCCACATTCTAATAAGAAAATCATGCGAAGAAAAAATTTGTAAAATAAAAATGTTTTTATTCTCTTTGTTGTCTGTTCTCTCTCTTCATATTTTTTTATTATCGTGGCGATCGATACCGATGATCATGTTGTTGGTTTGTTATTTATTTAGTAGACAAAATATGGAAGAAGACGAAGAAATATATAAAAAAAATAAATTTTTATATTTACTTTTTAGATGTACGAATGGTTTGAAAATATTTTTTATTTTTCGTGTGAATGTATGTAATGGAATACAGTTACATTTTTCATACATATTTTGGCTTTGTCGTTCAAATATTATGATAAGGAGAACAACGATCTAAAGCTATTTTTGATTGTTATACTTCATAATTACGAGTACGCTCTAGTATTTGCCCATTTTGTTTGGTGTTTTGAATTATATTGGTTGTATGATTTCGAATTCAATTAGGATATAACATAATGGACATGGACATAATAAATGAAATAATTAGACTGAATGATTTTACTGTAAACAGATTTTGTTGATTATAAGATTGCAGATAAGGCTATTATCGGACGAATGAAATGGAAAACGTGATAACAGGTCTATATCAAATTAGCTTGGTTGTTTAACAAATTTAGATCAAATTTTCTTTCGGAATTGTTGTCGTAATAAAAAATCTGTGTTTATTTGAATATTGTTTAACTTTGAAATAAGGCCACAATTAAAACGGAATTTTAAAATAAATTTTCCATAAAGTTATGGAGTATCTCATAATAAATCGACTGCCCAAATTGTCCGGACCTCCTAACTTTTATCAATATATTATAATATAATTATATAAATATATTATATAATTGATCGTTTTGGGACTACTATTATCGGATGATTGGATATGGGATATGTATTTCTTAGGGAATTAGGGTTATATATCCCTTTTTCAACCATGGAAAAAAAATATCTTCATTATATTCCAAACCACAAAAATGTGTGACTTCAAAATCATAGTATGTAATGGAGTTTTTGATAAAAAATTTCACTTGTGTTTAAGTACAACCAACACAATTGTGTGTATAGTTATAGTGTTTTTTTTTTAAGTTTGAAAGGAATACACAAATATGTAAGTTGGTTCAAAACACATACAAAAATAAATTTTTGACATGCTACTTCATGCCGTACCCACACAATTGTGTTAGTAAAACACAAAAGGGATATACGACAGTTGAATTGCATTTTTGAAATTGGCGAGGTTAAATAAAAAATCGGCGTGCAATTGGTGTGCTGTAAATTAACTTTGTTTATGATAAGACATAGTGAAATGGAACTGGACAATTTATTATTTCTAACAACTCTAACGAAATTCAACATACATATTTTATATAAATTAAACTTTAAAGAATTAATTTTAAATTTTACATGAAGGTGGAAATAATGAGTGAATCTTGAACTTTAATGGAGTATCGATATTTAGAATACATATTTATTTTTATAAATTCATTTTAATACCAAAAACGGTATTATTTATTGTACTATTTCTATTATATATTGTAAAAACATAATCAATTATTTAAAAAAAAATTATTGTTTTAATATTGGCATTTTTTCCTTGGTGTTATTTTTCTTATTTGCCCATTTACAATGGTTCCGGAGAATTACAAGAATCTATGTGATCTATGTATATGATCTACCATTTTTAAATGATGCTCGTAGCATTTGTTGCACTGCTCGTAGCATTTGTTGAATTGCACCTCCTTCAATCAATTCGAGAGATTTTTTTATAATTCAATTTTTAATATTATTGAAGTGTGGTGTTTTACTAAACACCTCATAAAAAATTAATGTAAAGTGTTTTGCGAGTTGAAAAAATTCCTCTGTTGGAGGATTTTTTTCCCCAAAATCTGAATTCGCTGTATAATTTTTATAGTAAATAAAATATTCAGTATTTGTTGTCATCTTTTCATTAGATTTAATTAATAACTCTTGACAATCATTACACTGTTCATATTTATTAATTCTATGGAATATGTAACCCATAAAATATTTTAGTGATGCATCGTCGTAATACTTGTCGCCATATGCAAATTAGTTTTCCAAAACTATGTTCTCTATGCATTGAATATCGTCTAATTCATCTGGGAAATTGTGGTTGTTGATTCCTCTCATTGCGCGCAATTTAAGTAAATTGTCGTTTTCTATCGGATCGTTGTGCTGAAGATCTTCAACGACCATTAATAATCCGTCTTCATCATCAATACAATTAGATAAGTTTGTGTTTTTTAATAATTCTATACACGATATTTGTGCAAAAATTCTGCTAAGTTCTAGGATTGACGGGTTTCTACAATACCCTCCTCTTCCTCTGGTAACTGCGAATGTATTTTCTAAGGCGTCCTGATCTAATCTTTTCGTCAAAATATATGTTACCGAAGAATAATCTTTAAAAAGTTCATCAGCCAAATTTAAAATTCCATTTAATGTCATTATCAACCCGTCAACACAAAAATCTTTTGATTTTTTATTAAATTGATTTTTTTTAATATTTTGCGTTTTCTTAAATATTTAAATAAACGGCATTGTTTTGTCTTAGAGGCTTTTTGTTTGGGTTTCTCGGAAGAAGATCGGAACTGTTTAGATTATCCCAAAGCTTATTCAATTTTTCTACAAAGTTTGCGGTTCGTATTACAAACGGTTTTCCTTGTTCGGACAATTTATTCATAGAATAATTTGTTCGTATTGCTGCCGCTACAGTGTTGCCAAAAATTTGGACAGAAGTGCAAACCGTCATTTTTTGCGTGTTTGTTGGGTTAATGTGTTTCTCCCGCAATTTTGGGCAGAGCTTGGTGATACTATGACGTTCCATTTCATACAACTCTTTTATAACCTTCCAACTTCCGGTGCCATCTGGTGTTATTATATCGACTACAATTAAATTATTCCGAATTGACTTAAATAACACCATCATAAAATGCCAACACATTTTTACCTTCGACATTGAAAGAAGGTTTATTAGATGGTACTCCAAAAGATTTGTATGCCTTCCGGTTGCTTCATCCTTGATCGCATATGGTGGCTCTTACATCAAAACCCATTTTGCGAGCCGTTTCAATATTTTTTGTAATTAACTCGACTAAATCTGTTCCAGATATCCCATTCTCAGGAGCATAATATGATATAGGATATTTGTATTTGGCAAATATTTCTCGAACCATGAACGTTAGGACATGAGTGGCAACATTCGATTGTCTTCGATTTCCCAAATCGACAAAACCATGAATCATGTCGTTATGTTTGTCGTACTCGTCGTACAATAATAATCTCTGTTCTGGTGGCAGGGATACAATTTTTTGTGAAATTTGGAAAATTATGTTTTTATTTTCACCAGAAAATACATTTTTTATTAGCATCCATTTCAAAATTGAATTCCAAGGTGGTAACGAGAAATTCAAGAATTCTCTCATGTATCTATAACACGCAGGAGATGTAAAATATATCCCTTGGGCCAAATCTCTTTCACCAGTTGAAAATCCTGTATATTTGCTTTTCCGTAGAAGAATACCAAGAAACGTTTTGGAATCCTCGCTAATGTGTAGCTTTACCCCTTTATTGAAGTTTGCATTTTTGTTAGCTTTTGTATTTCTTTTGTTTATAAGATTTTGTCTTTATAAAAGGTTGTTTTGTTTTCGGTGGAAGTCGGATTGTTCAACTTAAGCATGTTAATAAGCAATTCGAGCACGATGCTTCTAATTCATATTTTTGGCGTTTTTATCGTTTGAAAATCAAAAATTGTTAAGCATCTCGGAGGAGAACCCTTGGCGTGCGAGTATGTTCTAATATTTTTGTAGCGATCGTGCTTGTTAGAATCATCAATACTTATTTCTGTAGTTTCATTCTGTTATCCGATTTTCGTGGGTATCGCTATTTAGTAACGATTCGGCGGAAGAAGTGCTAGGTGAAGGCAAACATAGGTCAGGAAGAGCATTTTTTAAATCTACCTTTACCTTTAGATTCAGACCTGAAATGCACTTCAATATAATCATTTATTTAATTTGGTTATAAAACCAGTTCCATTTGGTTTGAACTTATTAATTTAAAACAAAAAATCATTGATTCTATTTCCTGCCATCAAATTAGATTTTTCATTGACCCAAAGTTCATTTTAGTTGTTAATAAAATGTTCTTTTTGAATTGAGCACGATTAACTATTAGTGACTTTTCATCAAATACTTTATTTTCATGTTGAATTAAAAAAAGGATTATTTATCAGTTTATGGTATAATGTGTGTTTGTTACACATATGATCCTTCATTCATTTGTAGAAATATAAATTCCATATAAGTTCAACATTTCTAAAGAAGATACAATACATAACACATATTTATTTATTTGTAATGTGTAAACATGTTCAATCCCAATAATCTATTGTTTTACAAAAACCCGATAAATACGATTTTTCACAAAAATCCTGTTCCCAAATTAATTGGAAAAAATAAGTTTTATTATCCTTATCAGTCTGTGGTAAATTGTAACGGTGAGTAGAACTATAATATACTACGAAGCATGTCCGTTCATTTGAAAATGGATAGTGATTTAGACGAGCATTTATACTCGTACACAACTGATGTTGACGATAGTGATTCTTCAGAAGTTGATGACAATATGTCAGAGTTTATTACAGACGAAGAATTTTCTGACGATGAATCAAATAATCATACACCTGAAGTACCAGTAGATGAGGACTTTTTGCTATCCCAAAATGACGATACCCATTGGAAAACAATTCCTCCTAATCATCAAAGCCGAGTTTCAAGCGCCAATGTAATAAATATAAAACCAGGTGTCAGAAGGTATGCAACTTCCAGAATCACGGACATAAAGACAAGCTTCTTTATACATTTGAGTGAAATATACTGTCTTAAATAATAGAAATGACAAACAAAGGAGTTTCTGAATTACAAGCCGAATTGAAACCAATATCTACACGGGAATTTTTAACAAACATCAGTACTAGTGGCTGGTGTGTATAGCTCACGTAACGAATCAACTCAAAGCTTGTAGAATTCTTCACTTGGTCGCCCTATATTCAAACTGCTGTGTTTAAAAAGATTTCATGCTATATCACGGGTTGTAAGATTTGACGACAAAGATACCAGAACTGAACTGTGCCAAAGGGACAAACTTGCGCCTATTGAGGAAATATCGAAGAAATGGGTTGAATTTTGCCAGATCATTATAACCACAAGGTAAATCTTACGGTAGATGAGCAGCTGGTGCCATTTCGCGGGCGTTGTCTCTTCCAATAATATATTCCAAGCAAGGCTTCTAAATACGACATAAAAATATGGGCATTGTGTAACTCAAAAAATGCTTATGTCTGCAAGTTACAAGTTTATACTGGGAAAGCATCGGGAGCTTTACCAGAAAAAAATCTAGCTTTGAGAGTGGTTTTGGACCTTGATAGTGGACTAACTAGAGAGTATAATATACCATGTGATAATTTTTTTACGTTGTATCTATTAGCACAAATATTGCTAAAGAAACTTTTGACAATCCTAGGCACCATCAGAAAAAATAACTGAATTTCCAATAAATTTTACGGATAACAAAAAAGAAGTTTATTCTTCAAAATTTTTCTTCAAAGAAAATGTAGCCATTGTATCTTATATACCTAAAAAACAAGTCGGTGATGTTAACGAGTATAATCCACAGAGAAGCCGGTGTAAGTTCCAGATATGACCAGAAACCAAACATGGTCCTGTCTTATAATAACACTAAAGGTGCCGTTTATACCCTAGGGCCTAGATAAGTTAGTCTTTACATATACATGCAGAAGACAAATAAAGTGATGGCCGATGACTTTGTTTTACAACATGCGTGATATCTCAGATAATGAATTCGTGCTTTGCGGTAAAATACATCTAGAATGGCACATTGGAAAACTATTAAAGGACGTTTATTTTTAGAGGAGCTGGGAAGAAGTTTAGTAGAGCCATTGATTAGAATAAGATTCATACAATAAATGGAGGCAACACTAGTCAAAACCAGAAATATGTAATTTATGCCCATCATCAAATGGGCAAGACAAGACAAGTACAAGACAAGTATAACATGTAGCCATGTGCGAAATTTTTATACAAGCCGCTTGTATGTCATTTTTGCCCAACTTGTGAAAATACAGAAAATTTTTATTTTTAATATTTTAATATATTTTTATTATTATTTTTATTTGCTGAATTCATGATTTAATAAAATAATAATTTATTTAATTTAATAATTGTTTCAGCATTAATTTTAAGGATCCCACTTCGAGGTATCAAATTTTCATTAAATAAATCAATCATCTGTTCAACCGCTAAGAAATATTAAAAATTTAATTAATTTGCCCATATTTCAGTTCATACTTAAATCGTAAAATAATTTGCTACCTGCATTTTAAATGTATATCATCTATATACATATTAATATTTTGCAGTCGAAAGTACACGATCATTGTAACATAATGAAGAAACAAAAAAGGAATTTAAAATTTCTTTTTTCTGTTCATAATATTTAAAGGGCGAGGAAAAATAAATTTGTAGAAACAACAACACATGATAATTATATTCTATTTTTACGTCATTTTCAAAACAAAAAATATTTGAATGTGTGTACGTATTAAATGAAAGTATATTATAGCACATACATTCATAGGAAAAAATAAAAAATTATTTTCATAACATTGATTCATTTAAAAAGCAAAAAATAAAAAATTATTTATTTGCTCGCCTTCCTTCTATTTCCATTATCATATTTCTACTAAAAAATAAATAACAAACCAACAACATGATCATCGGTATCGATCGCCACGATAATAAAAAATATGAAGAGCGAGAACAGACAACAAAGAGAATAAAAACATTTTTATTTTACGAATTTTTTCTTCGCATGATTTTCTTATTAGAATGTGGGTGAGTATGCTGATTTGTATGAAAAATGCATTTTGTTCGCAGGTTTCTATCTATGTAAATTGATCATCTTTGGCTCAACACATTTTCTCTGCTTGTAAAAACCTAATGCGTATACAGTGGTATCTGTATAGAGTGGTATCTTCCCAAAACTCTGAAACTGGATTCTTACTGGCTAAAATTGATAAAATAATCAAGAGTTACGATGGAAAATGTCTATCAACCAGGTTCCAATTGGAAAAATTCCGAAAACAGGATTCTTACTGGATTCAAATAGATTCCAGTAGCCGCCATATTGAATTGTTTTAGTGAGCCCTTGAGGTTGCATTTTTACGCACATGGTATGGTGATGAACAGCCCTTCGAGGATCGTTACTCGCGATACACAAGTTGTTGACTGTGTTTTTTATCGTAAGAGTATACTATTTCGTTATATAGATCCACCCTGTGATGTATGAATTGTAGTGGCAGTTACGACTGGAAACTGATTACGCTTAACATTAATTGTCCAATTGTTGTTTTGATTAATAGTTGAGCTTTCTCTAGAAATGAGTACCAAACATCGATCAAGTCATTTAGCTTTAAGCCGAGTGACCTTCTTACAAACCTGGGAATTTGTACCGAAATCTATACAGAGTCGTTTGACATTTTGACTGTTGACGTTTTCAGCGTTATTATTGTCCTCGTCAGGGTGGCTCCATTCGATATACCTCAGACAGCCCATAGTTCTATTCGCAAGTACATTGGTTTTAATCAACCATTTTTATCCACTATGCTCATTTTATGGATCTTTTGACGAACGAATGCTAACTGCTCGGCAGTATCGCACCCAATAAAAATCTGTCGCAATAGATGTGAGTTTGTTCTGAGAACTGGGCGCAGCTAGATTATAAATATTGACTTCGTTGTTGCTCAAAAGTACTCCCAAGCCAAAGGACAGAGCTCATTCGCACGTTCTTGAGTAAGGAAACGTGACTCGATGAGATGCTGTTCGGTCTAATGGAGTTTCTAAAAAATTGGCGCCCTCGCCACAGTGTAGGACCAACAATGGACTGCCTACTTTGCTTGTAAATGGGAGTTCCATTGACTGGAGATAGGTGTCTAAAATCACCGATCAGAAACAGGTCCACCAAACAGGAAATTAAGTGAATCACTTCTTTCTCATTCCAGCGAACGCATACTTAGAGAGAGAACGAAACTGTAGAACGACAATTCAATCGAAAGAGGCATATTTTTAGATGCTGTATAAGATAGCGGAATTTCGCAAGTGGCAGCACTATCACTAAAGAGAATTTATTTTGTAATGTAATTACCAGCGGAAATTTTTTATTCATTATGTTAATATTTTTTCACTAAATAAAACATCTCAGCGGAATAAAATATTAGAAGCGATCCTTAAAATGGCAAATTAATTGATCTCCGAAGTAAAGGAACTCGGTATGTGAAATGTTGAAATTTAACAAGATTCCGTCTTTCCGGCATTTCTTCAACTTGTAACCAATGATTTCGCTTGTTTTTCTAATAGCTTAGGCTATACTAAGACTATATGGATAATTTGGGGAAAATTCTTGGACTAGAATTTTTTGATTTTCTGCGGCCATATAAGTTATTTTCAGTTTTTGGCCTATATCTCAAAAATTTCTACTAGTAACCAATACTTTCGGTTGTTTTTCTAATAGGTTAGGTCGTACAGAGACTATATGGAAAATTTGGGGAAAATTCATGTACTAGAATTTTCACAAGAATTTTTTGATTTTCTGCGGCCATATAAGTAATTTTCAGTTTTTGGCCAATATTTCAAAAACTTCCACTAGTAACCAATACTTTCGGTTTTTATTCTTATAGCGTATATTATACTGAGACTATATAAAAGTTTTGGGGAAAATTCATAGACTAGAATCCAAATAGTCTCTGTACGACCTAAGCTATTAGAAAAACAACCGAAATTATTGATGGAAGTACTAGTGGAAGTTTTTGAGATATTGGCCAGAAACTGAAAATAACTTATATGGCCGCAGAAAATCAAAAAATTCTAGTGAAAATTCTAGTTCATGAATTTTCCCCAAACTTTCCATATAGTCTCTGTACGACCTAACCTATTAGAAAAACAACCGAAAGTATTGGTTACTAGTACAAATTTTTGAGATATTGGTCAAAAACTGAAAATAACTTATATGGCCGCAAAAAATCAAAAAATTCTAGTAAAGATTCTAGTTCATGAATTTTCCCCAAATTTTCCACATAGTCTCAATATGACCTAAGCTATTAGAAAATTAACCAAAAGTATTGGTTACTAGTAGAAGTTTTTGAGATATTGGCCAAAAACTGAAAATAACTTATATGGCCGCAGAAAATCAAAAAATTCTTGTGAAAATCAAGTACATGGATTTTCCCCAAATTTTCCATATAGTCTCAGTATGGTCTAAGCTATTAGAATAAAAACCGAAAGTATTGGTTACTAATGGAAGAAATTCCGGAAAGACGGAATATTGTTAAATTTCAACATTTCATATACCGAGTTCCTTTACTTCGGAGATCAATCAATTTGCCAGGATCACTTCTAATATTTTATTCCGCTGAGATGTTTTATTTAGTGAAAAAATATATAAATAATGAATAAAAAAATTCCGCTGGTAATTACATTACAAAATAAGTTCTCTTTAGTGATAGTGCTGCCACTTGCGGCGATTAGTGTAATCTTTTATTTTCCGCTGTCAAAATTCCGCTATGGCGAAACTACGCCCAACATTTTATGGTTTTTCGGTAAGCCAACGCCCAACATTTTTGGCGGCCTATCAAGGTGAAATTTTTGATTAAAGACGGAAAAATGATTAACGTTTTTTGGCTGGACATCGCTTAGCAGCATTTTTGATCAAAGGTGGAAAGACGCCCAACGTCTCTTTATTTACGGTTTACGGTGGGAAGACTCCCAACAGCATTGGGGGTCTTCCCACCGTAAACGTTCCCACCGTTGGGCGTCTCTTTGCCTTTAATCATTTTTTTGGTTAAAAGCAAAGAGACGCCCAACCTAGTTACAACAAGTGGTCATTCGGCCCTTTGTAACTTTGTTTGGCAACGGTGAAAGGCACCGATACCCACGGGTAGCCTGTTGAGGCCATCCGTACAGAAGGCCATAAGGTAAAATTTATTATTTTCAATTTTTTTTAATAAATTCAATTAACTTTCATACTTGTAATCAATAGCGGTTGCGTGACGCGCATTTGGTGGACGTTGGTCTCGCTACATAACTTGTTCACGTTCGACGACCATATTATTTTTTTTGTTCAATTTATAACTTTCCATTACACCATTTATTCAAGTGTTAGTTTGATTTATTTGTTTGTTTGTTTGTTTGTTTGTTTTGTCCCTTCTCCACTTCTGATTTTTTTTTCTTTCTCACTGTTGGACGAAATTTCTTTTTTGTTTATTGAGTAAAAAAATTGCACTGCGATTCCTGGCATTCGGTTTATTTCACTTTCTCCTCGTTCAGTTATTAGTCGAGTTAATTTACCTATTTTTGTTCTGCCTTTTTTCATGAAATGATGTACTAAAAATATTTTCGGGTCGGTATGTTGGAGGGGGGGGGGGGAGATTCTCATTTCGCGTCGGTTTCATATTTTCAAGCTGGGGTTGTCACTCCCCGTCATCCCCTTGACAGGATATCCACAGGGACGGATTGGCGAGTCAAGCATCTGTGTCATCCATTCGGGGACGATCGTAAAACTACATGGTCTCCCCGTGGCACTCCGGTAGTCACAAGCTATCGGAGTGTGAATTGTGGGAGATTACCAAGAGGTTTCTCAGAGTGAAGAAAGTTTTTCTCTGTTGGAGAAACGTCCCCATCCTCTTATGTTGTTTCGTTGTGGCTGGGCAGCGGCCTCTAGGGGTCGATTGGTCAGTCGGGGGATTTCTTCAGCAGACATTGTACTTGTCGCTCGGGCAGATCCGGTATTTTCTGGGTGGTGTCCTTTAATTTAATCTCAGTTTTTAGTTTGTTTTTCTTTTTATTCTGTTCCACGGTGTAGCCCAGGAGCACGCAAGCCTCAACTTTCCCACGACCCAAAATCCTGAGATCTAGTCGGCAAAATCACCGTGAGTGAGACTTCTGCCTGTTTAGTTAAATCTGCGGAGTGGTGTTGAACCATTCCATAACAAGATTGTTAATTCCCCGATTTGTCTTATGCTCTACTACGTATGCATCGCACGAATATTTTTCAATGATAAACTGCATATCTTTATTGGATTTGGCTCCAATAAAGATATGCAGTTGAGAACGAATTAATTGAATGTTTGAGAAAAACGTTCGGTCTTGAGATACCAACCCACAGTACGTCCAGCTAAAATTCGTCTGACTGTATACCATGTTCTCGGAAGAAGTGATCGATATCGGTGTAATCGTTCTCTTCAAGTGCTTTCCATAAGCGACTATATACGTTGCCATATGGGTTTCGTCACACATCTGTTTTATCCATAGGCATGAAAATGAAAGTCAAACGACTAGCAATAAAGGCGTGCTGTAGTTTTACGTTGGCTGAAGCATTGTTCTCAGACACAGACCAGATCTGTACCGAAAACGTTCTCGGGGGCGCCACTGAGCCAGAGTAGTATATGTGAGTGTGGACTGCCACGGTGCTGGAACTCAATCCGTTCGAAGAAGTGGCGCACGTAATTGTTACCGAATGGACTATCGGTTTTTGACTGCAAAATTGACAATGATCACGTCCAGAAGCTTATGAAAATACAGGGCACATGCTACCGGATCTTCATCTGTAAGTGACGCTTTAATATTGTAATGGAGATCGCGGAAAGCATGATCATCAATATCTATTGCATTATTTTTTAATTTGTAGAGCAAATGCATTAGCTTAGGGCATCCGATCTCATTGACACTCATGGTGAGGAAAAATGCTGGCTTACCAAGTTTGCGAATTGATCGTAGGAATGCGAAATTATTTTCGATGCATCCTTTGATGTAAATGAATGATGTAAGTGCATCCATCGTATGCAGACGCATAATCTTCATTGCCATGTATAATAAATGATATGGTAACACTCCTCGCCGTCAATTTGATATATTGTATACTACTTACGAATAAAAGTCCAAGACCATTCGTATATTAGGGGCAGTATGGGGTCTTATGAATTAATGGCCCAATCATTTTTAAGAATACCATTGGGATTTAAATTAATGGTTCCCAGGAACTTAAAGTGTCGTCTTCGATCTGTTCCGATTTCGATGAAACAAGCATTTACTAAAAAAAAAATCCCAAGAGCAACCGTATATAGAAATTGGCGCAATAGGCCCATATATGTATGGCCCATTCAGTTGTTGCATGAGTTATTGATTTGACTTAATTGTTCATAGGAACCACGACTGTAGAGTGACAAATCTTTTCTGATTTCATTTGCCTGATGAAAACATTTCATTTTTCTGGGATGAAATACTGGGTAACTTTACACACACTCTCTTCGGAGATTAGGTATTTACCAATAAGCAATTTACCGGACAAAAACAAATTGTTTTTTTTTCGATTGATTGAGGGAAGTGCACGGCCAAGCATATTAGACAACATAGTTTCTGCATCTGTAATTCCAAAAAACAACTGAAAATTAATATCGATCAGGCCTACAAATACAAGCTCGAGTTATCTGTAGAGCCAGCGGAGAAAGAGAAGAAGATACTCACCTGTGAGAATTCAGTTAGGAGTGAAAGGTATTATCGGAAATATTAAGTTTCACATTATACTTTAGTGGGGTTCTTGAGCATGTACGATGGATTAGACAGCGGTGATCTAGCGCCAGAATACCCACAATTTGTTGTAATCAATGTACTTCTGTTATATGAATATCTCGAAGTAATCACAAAATATTTATAGAACTCCACTCATCACTTGCTAAGACAAACGATAGGCAAACTTAATTTAAGATTGGGCTAGAAAATTTTAGACCAACAATATTAGGTGTGCAAGTAGAAACTCGACTCTGAAGTTGGTTGCGTTCAAATTGCCCACCATTTTGATTATATGTAGGTTAGTCATTGCTGTTGTATGTGGTAAAATAAGTGTTACTCTTTTACAAGCTGTCGTTCCGTGCAGTATCAATTTTAAAAGATGGATGTCGATAAGCAAAAATTACGTCATTGCATTCTATTCTGTTTTCAAATGAAAAAAAATGCTGCTCAAGCTATGGAATTGATAATTCGGCTTTGAGTGAACATTCTGTGGCCATTCAACAGTAAACACGTGATTTGCAAGATTTCGTTATTACAATTTTATTCTTGGGGACGATCCACGTCCTGGTGCAGTAAAACAATTTGAAGACGAAGAACTTAAAGTTTTACTGGATGTAAATCCGTATAAAACTCAAGCAGAGCTTCAGAACAGTTAGGAGTTACTCACCAAGCAATATCACTTGCATGTAATGGGGATTCGTCATAAACTGACCGAAGAAAACAAAAACCGAAGAGTCACCACCGAAGAGTCACCAAATGCTGTGAAGGCGAAAGTTAATATTGCTGAATGGCATACAGCAAAATAATCAACCCCGGAACTCATCTCTTCCTTAGACTGCGAAGTTCTTGCAGCATGCGGCGTATTCTATCGTGAAAAGGCATTCATCATCTACCTGAAAAATGGCAAAAGACTATAGATATATAGCAATATATGGCGAATATTTCGATAATTATAATCTTTGTATCAATTATAGTTCCAATAAAGGTGAATTTGAACAAAAAAAAATTAGAGTTTCTACTTGCACACCTAATATATACTTAAAATAATTCTTAAAACCATTCGAGTATTATTTAATAAAGCAGATGTTTAAACATTGCTTACATCACATACACAAATTACCGATCGTAACAAGGCAAATACACTTGTTATTTTTTAAATACGTTCCTTTGAATACGATCCGGCCACATTTTGCAAAACGATCTACCTCTAAAATAGAATCGATCAGCGCATTTGAGTAAATAATCGAAAACTAAAAAAAAAATTTAACTAAAACTTATTTTGATCAAAATATTTAAACACCCGTTTCGATTGTTAGATACGTTTCCCCCTACCCCAACCACTAAATCGAAATTATCAAGAGCGTCTCTATAAAAATACTGACTTCAATTTAAAAATTGATCATTCACGTTCGTAAATTGAAACTGAGTTAACATAAAATGAAGTCCGCCGTTTTAATTTGTGTGCTTTCTATTTTGGGAGCATGTGTCGCTGTCGAATCAGACGCAGTTATTAAGGCACGAAAAAGGGCGGAAACTACTAGCACAAATTTCAATGCATCGGTCTCAGGTCTCACCAGTGGGTATTCATACGCGGCTCTACTTGATAAAATTGCTGAAATTCAAAATAATTTTGTAACAAAAACCGATGCAGCCAATGAGCAAATTAAGTTAGCAGCTGATGAGGTAAATCAAAATTTACAAATCACTTGAAATACAAAGTAAATAATTTTATTTTTTTTTTGTACTAGTTCTTAAACAACATGTCGATGGAGGTCGCAAACGGATTAGATTCTGAGTGTTATTATATCGCAGCTATGCGTGTACAAGTTGATGTAACACATTACGTAGACTATTCATACCACATTGGAACGACTTACAGTCAAACGATGAACGAGATGCTTACTTTATATAACGAACTCTTGTCAGAAAAATCGAATGACCTCTTGACGAGATTCAATACCGCAAGAAATTTACCAAATCTCTCCGCTGAGGCTTTGAACGCTGTAAGTGTAACGACCGTGTAACTATGACGTGTCCGATTTTACTTTTTTTTTTTTATATACTTCCAGTTAACAGATGGGTTCTTGAACCAAGTAAGTATATTTTTAAACCAATTTGTAGCATTCAGTTTAGCTTTTGATGCAGAACTCGATAAAGTGTCAACGAAATTTGAAAACGAGATCACACAACGGCTTACCATCGCGCTTACAAACCTGCAAACCATCAAAGAAACTTATGCAACGTGCAAATCAAATATTGGCTAATAAAATGATTTAACAAGATCGAAATTATTTTTTTCAATCATATACACAAAATAAATTGCAAACGTTATAAAACCATTTTTTAATGATTCGAATTTGGTCGTGAAGAAATTGAATGAATTTCAGAGTAGTTTTATTTTAAACTGGGCGACCAGAATCTCTGTATGCTCATGACATGTTTCGTGGCAAAAAAAAACTATTTGGATCGATTTAGACTGAGAAATAAATTCTTACCTTAATATCAGAATCTACTCTTCCTTTAACTTTATAAATAAAAACGAAATTATTTACACTGCTTCATCCGCGTTGGTAAGTTCATAGGAAATTCACCCTGGCAGTAGGGAATCGAATCGCGATTCGCGACCGAACTTTGAACTAAATTTCGATTTTTCATATTGCTATTCATTTGCATATATTCAGGGGCAAATATTTTAATTCTTTTAAAATATCACATATATCTTTAATTTATTTTGTATAATAATGATTTTCAATTTTAAAAAATAATAATTTAAATATTTTAAAGGATTTAATTAATTAAATTTAACTATTTAAGTTAATTTAATTAGAATGAAGAATTATTTGAGTTCAATTTATTTATTTACAATTTCACTTGTGTTAAAAGAACAAACAATTCCACAAAATTTCCATCGGTGTCACACTATTTTTATAGTAGCTAATTAGTAGAACCCTCAGTCTTAACCCTAAATTTGGGCAAACAAACAAACAGGACCAAGTAGCATCTCACTATATAGTCAATTAGCATGCTGGTTTATAGGAGGTTCCCGGAATAATTCAGAAACTTGAACGCTCGATTTGTGGTACACCAAGGCAAATTTGGCTGTTCTAAACACCGTAAATACTCAGTTTTTGTGAAATTCAAACTGTTCAACTCATGGTTGACAATGCTACAATGTAATAAGACACCTATTTTTCCTATCGTTGCACTTTATGTGAATATAATTAAGTAAATTTTTGTTATTAGTGTAATCGATGTAAATTTTCTCTCTCTCTCTAGCTTCACATCCCATGAAGGGATTTTGCCGCCCGCACTATGGTCCTCCAGCCGTCTCGGTCCATCGCTCTCGACCTCCAGTTTCGACATCCTAGTGCCTGTAGATCTTGCTCGACGTCGTCACGCCAGCGCAGTCGGGGTCTTCCTCTACGACGCACACCGGCTGGTTGTTGATGGAACACTTTATTGGTCATCCGTTGTTGTGGGGACCTTGCAACGTGGCCAAGCCATCTGACTCGATTGGATTTGATGAATCCGATAATATCGCAATCTCCAAGTATTTGCTTTATCTCGTGGTTCATGCGAATCCGATATTTATTGTTCGCGACTTTAATTGGACGAAAGATGGAGCGAATGACCTTCCTTTCGAAAGTTGATGACAATCTACAATCATTAGTGGTCATGGTCCAGCTCTCGCTTCCGAAAGCCAGCACAGGTCTTATTAGTGCTTTATAAAGTGCGAGCTTGCACGACTGCGATAGATGTCTAGATCGCAATAATTTTGTTTGGTCGTAGAAAACTCGCTGTGCGGCAGCTATTCGGGCTTTTATTTCTGCCTGCATGTCATTTGATGATGTTATAACTGACCCGAGGTATTTGAAATTTTCAACGCGATCAAAATTGTGGTCGCCAATTCCGAGATTTGCCATGGGGATGTTCCTGGGTGTTGATACAAATTTGGTTTTGCTACTGTTCACCTTCAAACCAAGTCTTCTTGCGCAGCGATCGAGCGGCACGAAACTGTCTTTGATATCGCTAGGTCTTCGGCCAAGAAGCACGATATCATCTGCATGTCCAAGAATTTGGCCGGATTTATTAAATATACAGCGCGAAGTTTCGATGTTGCTTTTCCTCACTACGTACTCAAGCGCCAAATTGAACAGCACAGGCGCGAGTGCATCTCCCTGTCGAACACCAGATGTTATTTCAAAGGAGTCTGACACAGTTCCTTCAATTACAATTCTACATACAGACCCAGACGTTGTTAATTTGAACGAGTTTCTCTGGAATTCCTAGGCATATGAGCGCGGCCCAAAGGTTATCGCGGTTTATACTGTCATATGCCTGACGGAAGTCTATATATAATTGATGTATGGTTATGTTGCACTCCCAACATTTTTCCAGGATCATCCTCATGGTGAAACTCTGGTCAGTGGTCGATCGGTTGGGACGGAAACCACACTGATAATCGCCAATGATGTTTTCGGCGAAAGGGATGAGTCTGGCAAGTACAACATTAGCCAACACTTTGTAAGCAGCGTTCAATACAGCTATGCCACGATAGTTTTCACATTTAAGACGGTCGCCTTTTTTATGCAACGGACATATGAGCGCGGTCTTCCAATTCTCAGGCAGCTCTTCTTGGTCCCAAATACAGACGATGAGATCGTGTAGACTTGTTGCAAGAGTAGCGCCTCCGAGTTTTATTAATTCTGCGGGGATTCCACCGAGACCGGGTGCCTTGCCGTTTTTCAATCGACTAATAGCTGCGTCTACTTCCTCTACTGTGGGATATTCGACGAAGACCTCATCACCTGGAGGAGCTATTGCTCTAATGGGGGTCACGTCGTCATTCCGATTTAGTAGATTTTGAAAGTAGGTTTGCCATACTGAGAAAACATCAGCCACGTTTGTTCTCGATTCTCCATTCCCGTCTTTGATGGCTGTACTTCTTGGGTGGAAGTCTTTAGTGAGATTCCTGGCATTAGCAAAACAGTCCCTTGAATTTCCTACTTCCGCTTGGAAGCTGATGTTTTGGATGCATAATCTCATATGATCGCGTTTCTTTTGACGAAGGTATTTAGTCGTGGCTTTCCTGGCGCGGAGATATTCTGCATGTGTGCTTCTAGTGTTGCGAGCCAACCATTTTTCTCGAAGCTTTTGTTTATTTGCGACGATCAGGCGACATTGATCATCGAACCAATCATTGCGGGGTCTCGGAGGTCTTCTTCCGATAGTGTTTTGCGCCGCGGTGGTAATGGCTGACTGTATTGTGTGCCACTGCTCCTGGATGTTAGAAGGAGCTTCTTCGTTGTTGCTAGGCCGCTCTAGATAGTTAGTGACAGCTGATTGGTAACTCTGCAGTCGATGTAAATAATCGATGTAAATTGTTGTTAGTATAATCTACGACAAAATTTGTATAAAATCAGGAAATTTTTCTAAATAAATTCATTCTATTCTGTTCACTTAAACAGTTCAGTTTCGTTCTTAGAGTATTTGAGGCCTCACCAGTGGTAACCTCAAATACTCTTCAATAATTAAATCCAAATTATAACTGGATTTAACATTGGTCCTTCGAGCCATTAACATTGGTCCTTCGAGGCCAGTAAAAGTACTGGCACAAAATACAGCCCACGCCGATCAACAACAGGCAGATAATACAGTCCACGTCGATCACCAACAGGCAGAAACAGTCTACAGTCCACGCCGATCAACAACAGGCAGAAACAGTCTACAGTCCACGCCGAGCAACAACATTCAGAAACAGTGTACAGTCGACGCCGAACTACAACCGGCAACCATCAAGCTGCACAGCGCAACACAAACTCGTTTTGGGTTCATCACCAACGTGACCCGTGCCATCTTCACTGCTAAACAAAAATGGAAGGTCTATTGCAGAATCAACTAGCAAAGGCAACCGAGATAACACAATTTATCTCGAACTATAAAAAAGACAGTGCAGAACGAAAAACGAAGCGATACCTTGAGGCCAGAATAGCGAATCTAGAAAAGTTGTACAATGAGTACGTAGACGGTGGCAACGAAGTGAGGAATTTGAAACCTCCATTGGAAGCAACTCACCAATACTACAAAGATAGACAGACAGTATGTGACACCTATACAAAGTATATTGATGACATGCGGCAGCGTCTCAATCAATCATCCTTGCCATCAACACCAACTCCAGAATCAAGTCTTAAATTTAACTTCGACAAGTCTGAGGGGGAAAACAAGAACCACCAGGGCAATGAAGTTCCACAATTTTGAAAATCCACTGGCCAATCATCCGAAACAACAAGAGATGAATCAGAAAATAAAGGTCAACAAAATCAGCACACGAAAATGATCCAGCAATTGAAACAACAGAACATTAAAATGCGAAATTTATATCGAGAAATTCGTGCGGCTGAGGACGTACTGGCAAGCAACAACAAGTCTAGAGCAGTCCTCAATCATAAATTTAAAACGATGGAAAGGGCAATGATGCAAATCATGGATCTGCATGAACAGATCTGCATGGAAGCTTCTGAAGAACAAGAAGCCAACTTAGATTATTTCGTAGACCAACACTACGAAAGTCTAAACAACAAATACGAAGGTATAGTAATAACAATAACAACGTTATTAGAGGATGATCAACAACCGTCCACAGCGAAATCATTAGAAATTCGTCTACCACGAATAGAAATCCCACACTTCCATGGGGAATGCATGAAGTGGGCAAGTTTCGCAGATACATTCAAACGGCTAGTTCATGACAACAGTCAACTTACCAACACGCATAAAATGAACTACCTCAAAGGTCATGTACAAGGATCAGCTGGGAGATTATTGAGCCATCTAGAAACCACTGGAGAGAACTACGATGCAGCTTGGGCAATTTTAGAAAATCGATATAACAACAAAAGATTCACAAATTGTTTAATAAAAAACATGTATTTACATAAAAAAATATATTTTTTAATAAATAAAGTAAAATTTATTATTACATTAAAAACTATATTTTGAAACACTTTCAAATTTATTGTGATATTAATATTTATTTTTATAGTCTGAAGGACCGGTTTCGAGCGTTCGCTCTTTGTCAACTTTGTTTCAATAATGACAGAGATACAATTAAAAAATTTATTAATGATCGAAAAATTACTTTGGGGATTCCCGCTTAAATATTATGAATTGCACATACATACAATTTCGTCGTATAATCTGTTGGTACGTGTATTTAATTTGTCATTCAATAGCAAATGGTTGGTACGATTCTTGTATATTTCCAACTCCTCAAACCTATCCATAACACGACTCTTCTTCATTTTATGTAAAATTATTAGGTTTGTGTCTATGTTCGTGTAGTTGTGCTTTTCTTCCGTGAGATGTTGTGCGTAGTTGGATTTAAAACTAGATTTATTATGGGTGCGTTTTGCCTCTTCGATATGCTCGAAGATTTATTAATGATCGAAAAATTACTTTGGGGATTCCCGCTTAAATATTATGAATTGCACATACGTACAATTTCGTCGTATAATCTGTTGGTACGTGTAGTGTATTTAATTTGTCATTCAATAGCAAATATGGTTGGTACGATTCTTGTATATTTCCAACTCCTCAAACCTCTCCATGACACGACTCTTCTTCATTTTATGTAAAATTATTAGGTTTGTGTCTATGTTAGTAGTGTAAAATGGATGGTCCTGGCCGGCACAGCCCAAAAAGATTTTGCACCAAACATTTTTTACATGTAAATTACAACAACATAAACGTCTACGTCATATTTTTATATGAAAAGAAACAGTAACACCTCGATAACTAAATCTTCATATAAACTGTATACGTATATGTATTAATTTATTAAAAATTGATCGTTCTACTGTAAATTAAAAGTTTTCATACTTTTTAGTTAGATGGCAGCACTTTTGAAAAGATTTTTGGTTTATATTTATGATAAAGTTTTTATAGCTTTTCAAATTTGGTTTGTGTCTTCACTAGTTACAGTTTTAATTATCAACCACGATAATCAAAACTCTATATAAATTTATTAAAAATCAGGTGCTCACCTGTAAATTATTATTAATTTTTCAACTTTATCTCTAGCTTATTTCAAATATTAAAAATATTTCGATTTAAGCGTCGTATCTTTGACAAAGAATTTTTAATATTGTATACGACTGGATATTATATATAAAGACTAATGGTAATTGAATTTTATGTTTATGTATGACTGCGAATAAGAAAGAAAGATATAAGTAACTTGATCTTGAAGACGTATCACTATATTTTATTTTTATGTAATTGCAAATAAGAAAATTCAGCAAATACTGTGTCGGTCGTTATCTTGAGGCCACGTGGTTTTCTATGAATTTGAAATTATTATTATTAAAATTAGAGACATGGGAAATGCTACCTGGCAATTTATGATTCGTCTAGTGCAACTGTAATGAATAATTTTATTGCATATATATTTGATTGATTGACGATTGATGAAAACATTGATGTAAATTATAAATAAAAAAATATGTTTTTTGATCTTGACAACATATCACTATATTTTATTTTTATGTAATCGCAAATAAGAAAGATAAAACTGAACTTGACCTTGAAAACGTATCGCTATACATATCATTAACAACAGCATATCTGATGGATGCAAATGAGAATTGAACGTTATAATATAATAAGAATATATGTAGGTCAAATAATGTTTTTTTATCAATTTTTTTTATAATTGTTATTGTTATAATCGGATTTCGCATATTTTCGTCACAATTATAAAAACTTATGTTTGATCAAGTTTATAAACTTGTATGATCTTTATTTCAGTTATGTTTTCGTTGCAATAGTGTGGGATAAGTCAATCGATTAAGTAAAAATGGAAAAAACGATGAGTGATAAAGGTGAAAAACGATGATAAGTTATGTCACATAACAATGCATAGGAACTAATAATCATTTTGTATTTACGATAGCATGCATAATTGCATAGTCAACAGTAACAACGATGAAACGATAAAATTTTCTCGCGTAAAATTAGATTTCATATTTGGTTTCGAATCACATTAATGCATTTTACTATTAAGTCATTATTTTATTATTATATTTTGTTATGATAACCAGCGACAAATCATTAATAAAAATTACTACTTACTTAACTAAAAATAATGTTATGTATTGCATAATAATATATAAAAAATTAGGTTAGATTTTAAAATTTAATAAACTGAATTATGAAAACTCATATGTATAATTATATTTTAGTAAACCAATCAGGAAGTAATTCTTAAAAGCATATTTCATGTTTAAACTGGTCAAAGTGTCATCAAAGATATTAAATATTCTTCAAATGGCAACGACCTGCGCAAGTACATTATTGCTATACAGTATACAAAACTATAAATAAAATACAGTGCAAAGATGACAACTTTAACTTTATGCTAATTACACGTAACTTATAGTAGAACTCCGTTTTTTTTTCTGTTGTATACAAACTTTTTGATATGATTTACAAAAGTTCAATGCAATAAAGTTACAGCATTTATTTTTTATATAACCGAGAGTTTTGATTAATAATATTTGATATACATTAAAAATTATTTAAAAAATGTGACGTAGTCAGTATTGGGCCTGATGACATTTTTGAAGAAATTGAAGAACACTTTGATGACAGCGATAACAAAGCACATTCTTCAGTATTAAAAATTATTATATTTAAAAAAGAAAACAGCTTAATTGTTACATGATGCATAATTATGTACTCTACCAATTAGAATAGTCAGATGTACCATACGGTTTTCGTAGTTTCCCCTTTTGTAAAACAGTATTGTATATAACTCGAGTTATTCCCTTTTGCATTGTTGCCACAGAATTATACTTACAAACTTTTTGATATTACATATATATAAAAGCTCATTACAAAAAGCTACAGCTTTTATTTTTTACATAACCGAGAGTTTTGATTAATAAAATTTGATATACATTAAAAATTATTTAAAAAATGTGATGTAGTCTAGAATGTGCCTGAAACTGCATATGATCAATGCCTTCTATACTACTGGCCTTTTACTACTCTCATTTTTCGCACATGACGTCAATTTAAGTCTATACCGAGACTGCGCAATAATAATTTTAGGATATTTACACTAACAAAGCAACTAGAGAAAGCAACAACAACGTCGACTTAGCGTGTCGTCATCATTTGGTGTAAGCGGCAAGTAGTTTAGAAGGCATTGATATGATATACATATATATATACATATAAAAAATTCAAGGTCAAGTTCTTGTGCGGTGTTCTTATTATTTGATTATCATAATTTATTTTGTCGGCGGACAATCAAAAATAAACAAAAACACTAAAGAAGACTTATTCGGACATTAAAATAAAAGCAGGATACTAGATTATTTAAATAGTTTAAATGCAGTAAAGTTATGACATTTTTATTTATAACGAAAGATGAACAATAAAGTTGCGTTGTTACATCTTACACTGCTATTAAAGATGATATATACATATATAACTAGATGGTATGATGAGCTCGAACTTATATGTTATGAAAGATATTTCGAGACTTATAAACTTAGTAATGGGCCTGACCACATTATCGAAGAAATTGAAGAACACTTTGATGACACGTATAACAAAACACAGACTATAAATATTAAAAATTATTATATTTAAAATAGAAAACTCGGCTAATGTACTACCACAGACAATTAAAAGAGATTTTTCATTTGAACTAAAAAATAAAATCAAAATTTATTTCTGATAATTCCAATGTCATCGTTGTATCAGTGATTTTTCGTTAAACTGTGTATAAGTATACGCAAAAAAAAACAAAATATTTTTGATTGTATGCTGCTATTTACGAGAAATGAATATGCAGTTTAAATTTTTTCGTTTACATAGGATGAAATATATCTTTTAGGTTATCTCTGGTACTACTATATCAATCATTGTTTAGTTAATTCGTAAATTGTGCTAAGTATTATATAAGTGTATACAGCTTTACTCTAGATCAATGTTACAAAAAAATGTGATCAAGTTTATAAAATATGTTTAAAAAATCATAAAATTTTAAAAGTAATTAAATGGTGTAAAAATTGTATTTTTTTTTTAAATTATACAAATTTAATGATAAGTGTTAAAAATGTATAAAACTTATAGTAAGTACATAAGTTAAAACAATATAGCAATATATGTATATTATAAAATATAAAGACATTTAAAGATATAAAAAGTTATAAACTTTATTAAAAGTTATAAAAATTAGTTGTAAGAGTTATGAAAAGATATAAAATATATATAACAAAAAATATGTTAAAAGTTATAGTAATAACTTTAAAAGTTATAAAAGAAATACGCGAAAAGTTATAAAAAGTTATAAAAAATTATTAAAAAGTTATAAAAAAAATAATAAAATTTAAAAATTATAAAAAATCTTATTTAAAGTTATAATAAGTAAAAAAAAAACGTTATTAAGTTTTTTATAAAGTATTTGTACATTGAGTTCGAAGATTTGTTGTAATACTTAAATTACATGAAACTATACTTGTTCCGACTCGGAAGATGTTTTATTCTGTTGTCCTCTATTTAAAAAGTAAAATAACAAATTAAAAATTTATAAAACTAAAATAAAAACTTGAAAATAAAAAAAATAAAAAATTTAAACTAAAATTTAAATTTAAACAAAGAATATTAATTACAAACGAATCATGAAAATTAAAAAACAATTTAAATCTAAATTTAATAATTATTAAAAAACAAAACCAAGAAGAGAAATCTGACACGATTTTTAAATGGTTTCGTAGGGTTTTAACCCCGCTCCCCACTTTTTCTTTATTAATTGACGTAAACGACTATGATTTATAAAGAAAATGCGCTAGAGCGCACCTGCGCCCGTGTTTTAGTTGCAGACGTAAACGTCTTTGCTATGTGACTACCAACACAAAAACGCGTGTATTTTCTTATGGAGGTCCCAAAACTCAAAAATCCGCCATCTAATTCAGCCGTCTAGTGCTGAGAAGTGGTATTGCATTAATTAAGTGTAATAAAGTTTGTGACATGTGGTTGTGATATCTTGCGACCAGAAGCTAAACTAGTTAGTAGTACTAATAATCATTTTACTGATAGAAAGTAGCACTCTTATTAGTGAGAAGTGGTGTGTATTTTTTGCACTAATTTTCTATACTAAAGTAAGTTACTACTACTAGTAGTGTCTAATTAAATGTAATTAAATGGTATAAAACTTTTAATGTTTTTTAAAAACTATACAAATTTAGTGAAAAGTGTCAAAATATTTAAAAGCTATAGAAACTTATGAAATGTATTAAAAGTTATAAAAAATTAGTTGTCAGCGTTATGAAAAGTTGTAATTTTTGAACAAAAAATATGATGTTGAAAGTTATAATGACTTTAAAAGTTATAAAAATAATAAATTTTAAAAATTATTACATAAAAAATTGTAAATATTATAAAAACTAAGGGTCAAAAATTATATTAGTACCTAAGTTAAAAAGTAAAGTTTAAGAGTTATGAAGAGTTGTAAAATTTGTATAAAAAATATGATTTTATAAGTTATAATAAGTTTAAAAATTATAAAAATACGTAATAAGTTATAAAAGCTATTAAAAAGTAATAAAAACAGTAATAATAAATTTTAAAAAATATTATTAGAAGTTAAAAAAATTAATGAATTAATGAAAAGGTAACAAAACTGTTATCAAATTTATAAAATCTGTTTAAAAAATCATATAGAGTAATAAAAAAGTATAAAAATTAAATTTTTTTTAAAAGCCTATACAATATTTATGAAAAGTGACAAGATTGAATAGTAAATTATAGTAGGTAATTATTAAAGTTATTTAAAAACTAAAAAAGTTACTAAATATAACAAAAGTTAAAAAAATTGTTGTTGATAAAGATTGCTTGTTGCTGTTTTTAATTGTACGATCTATGTACTAGAGCTATTAATCAAATTTGATATAAATTAAAAATTATTTAAGATTTAACTGTTTTATGTTCGTTCTAGGATAATCTCAATCCCAAAATGTGACGTAGTTTTTGATGCTTCTTAGAAACTGCATGATATATAATATAAGTGACTTATGATTTTATAGTTGACTATGACCATAGAGTAAGTAATCTTATAAAGAGTAACGAAACAGAGGAAAAATTTTTGGATGTGCATATTAGATCTAGTTAAAACTACATTATATGATATATGGTATCGAAGTTTAATAAAATTGAAAAGTTTGTTATACTGATACAGATAGTTTAGTTTAAGAAGAGTTTTGTCTAGATGTATATGAACTCATCAAAAAAGATTGTTATAAGTATCTCGATACATGTGGTATAATGAAGGATGAAAATTATGGGAAAATAATGAGTGAATTTATTGGATTAAGATCAAAAATGTATACTTTGAAAGTTGTTGACGCTAATGATACGAAAAAATTAAAGGAGTTAAGAGACAAGTTGTGAAATCAAGAATAACGTTTAATGATTTCCAAGAATGTTTAATTAATGACTGATCAAATTCATTCAAGAAATCTAGCAGTAAGCTATGTTAGTCTCCACACGATGTAAAAAATATATTTTATTAAAGACAGCTATGAAACACTACCTTTATAAAATAAGGGAATATCATTATTGATTATATTATTGATTGATTAAATAATTTTTAAAATTTTAACTTAAACATAGCAAATTACTAACATGTACACATATAACTCAGTTTATTTTCTACGTATAAAATTAAAAAAGCCTTCTTTACGTATCATTTATGATAGATTTATTTATTTTATTATAATTTTAATATGTATAGATTTATTAAATATAAAATTATTAACTATGTATTTAAACTATTCAAATAAAAATTGTTTATTAAAATATGAATGACGTATAATATATGATCTTAATAAACATTAATGATTTTCAAAAGATTAAGTGAATAAATCAATAATAGGTTAGCTTTAGCGTACAAAGAGTAATATTTCTATTTTAGGGATAAGAAATATTTTTACAAGCTTTTTGCAAATATTATACAAAATAAAACTTTGTGATTGAAGACTGAGTATTATGACATCCCACATACATATATCAATATCTACGAACGATTTATAAACGATTTATAAAACGATTTATAAAAACGTATTTCTCATTAATGAATAAATAACTGGATATATTTTATTTAGATAATGTAAAATAACTAAAATTGATCACCATAATAATAAATTTACATTTATTAAATAATTTTAATTGAAAAATAATCTTTGGATTTCTTGTTTCTAAAACCATTTTTTCTTAAAAATACGTGAAAAGATATAATAAGTTATAAAAGTTATTGAAAAATTACAGAATAGTAATAATAAATTTAAAAAACAGTGTGTTAAGAAGTTCTAATAATTAATAAAAATTAATAACTTAATAAAAAGGTAACAAAAACGTTAGCAAGTTTATAAAGTCTTTTTAAAACCCCTTAAAAAGTAGTAAAATGGTATAAAAAATTATAAATTTTTCAAAAAACTATACAATATTTATGAAAACTGGCAAGACTGTTTAGTAAATTATAGTAGGTAATTTAAAAAGTTATTTAAAGACATAAAAAAGTTATTAAATATAATAAAAAGTTAAAAAAAAATTATTGGTAAAGATTGGTTGTCGCTATTTTTACTTGTACACATATATAATTATCTAACGAGCATAAAATTGATAATATGTACATGTACAATGAATACATCACTTTGGACGGCAGTCCAAACGAGTGACGAAAGCACCTACTGTGCTGGAAGTCGAACGAAGTATATTATACAGCAAGTTTCGAACTTTTTCCCTTTAAGGCCGCCAGGATCATGTTATATACCATTGGAAAGGCCTTGAAAAATAAACCTAAATAATGTATAAAAAATGAATTTCTACCAACATTGAGTGGAGATATGACCTTCCGAAAATTGCCCCAAAAAATCAGTTTTTCCGGTATAACTGCCCCAAAAAGGCCCCAATTATTTTCTAACTGGCAAAATATGATTGTAGACGTCAATACCAATTCAACGACACCTCAAACGTCCAAAATGGATGATTTTGACCAAAGTTATGACAATTTTAAATTTTTCTATGACGTCACCATATAATCTTGCTTTGGTATATATGTTTGTTTGTCCGTACCTCTTTTATTTGATCTCATATTTTCAGGGGTTGTAGTACTTAAAAAACTAAGCAACTTTTGTTCTACAACTTTTTGATTTGGCCGCCATGTTGGCCGCGGCCGGCCTCTGAACGGCCATTTTTGGCCATTTTGCCACGTCCACAGTGCTGAATCTATAAAAAAACTGAAAAATGCGAAATCGGCCGGCCACATTCGGCCAAATTGCTAAAAAATGAGCCCAAGACTTTTGGTTCATATTTTCAGGATTATTAGCCACAAATCTCACCTACAATATGACATCAACCGTTTGTCCCAGAAAACTCGAATATTTTAGATATTGACCTCCATAACTTAAAAGCCACCTTATTTTTTTGCAAAATTTCATTTTTTGGCTCAAATGCACCCTAATATCGGTCCGTTGCGGTTCATAATGATAGTGAATCAACGTATTACAATGAAACAAATATAAATACATCATATTATTATCATTGCTAAGAGAATTTTTACCAGTGACTCTTTTTTCATAACAAAAAAAATGAAAAAACTGACAAATTGATGTGATCGAAAAAATCACCAAAAACATTGAACAATCTCCTTGCATAAAATCGATACTTTTTTAATCTTTATGGTGGTTTCTTTAAAAAAATAGATCTTACCACTCCTCCCATGCAAGAAACATGCAAAAAAATTGTTGAATTATCCCGGATTTTATCCGTCGTATGAATATGACTTAAGGCACACTAACACGTAGCGGCCACTTGTGTGCTATCGAGTGTGTGTATGAACTGTTTTGACTGACAACAATAAAACGAATCGCAATTCAATTCATCTTCAATTTGCCGTGCCAAAATCATTGATATCAAATAAAAAACCTCTTAACGAGGTAAATGTTCGAGTGACGAAAGCCGAATTCAATTCACAAAATTTCTGATATCAAATTTGTGCCGAAAAAAACAATTGCATTCGATTTGTCAACGATTTTTCGGAATGTTAGTGCATTCGGCGCGTTTGTTTACATTTTGCTTTCTAGCTGTCAAGAATAACGATTGCTAACGATTTTTCGGAATGTTCAACAATAACGCGCTGAATGCACTAACATTCCGAAAAATCGTTGACAAATCGAATGCAATTGTTTTTTTCGGCACAAATTTGATATCAGAAATTTTGTGAATTGAATTCGGCTTTCGTCACTCGAACATTTACCTCGTTAAGAGGTTTTTTATTTGATACATATTATCTCTATTCTATAAACATTATTGTTGTAGTATTTTAGCTAAACTTTTTATAATTTTGTAAGTACGATTTTAAATAATTTAATTATAAAATGACGATATATTGCTGGATTCATCTATTTTTACGTTTGCGATTCGTTCTTTACGGAATTGTTGGTACATATTTCTGATTGTTATTCCAATTTCATCAAACGACTTTCGTTCTCATTTAGTAAAAATAAAACAATTAATAAATGATTAATGTAATGTAGTAGGTATATGAATATGACTGCGGCAACGGAAATTTGAAAATGGGCTACATTCTATTTCTAGTGTGGGAATTAGAACCACTATAGAAACGGTCATCCTTTTGCAAAATAGACAATTTAAGGCAATTTTTATCCAGGGGAACCGTGAAAATTTGGATTATCGTATGAATTAAGGTGAAATTATCCTAAATTTCCATGATTTATAAATGGGGTCGTAGAGTTTTAGCACCCGCTGTGCAAATCCGATTTGAGCATATCCAATTTTCGCATATCTATTTCGTACCAACCATTTGCTATTGAATGACAAATTAAATACACGTACCAACAGATTATACGACGAAATTGTACGTATGTGCAATTCATAATATTTAAGCGGGAATCCCCAAAGTAATTTTTCGATCATTAATAAATTTTTTAATTGTATCTCGTTCATTATTGAAACAAAGTTGACAAAGAGCGAACGCTCGAAACCGGTCCTTCAGACTATAAAAATAAATATTAGTATCACAATAAATTTGAAAGTGTTTCAAAATATAGTTTTTTATGTAATAATAAATTTTACTTTATTTATTAAAAAATATATTTTTTTATGTAAATACACGTTTTTTATTAAACAATTTGTGTTACACTGTGATATAAGACCACGGAAGTAAAAAAATATGGATTACCATGTTTTCGGAACTTATGATGAGGAATTGCTCAAAACCGTGATAAATTATTCAAATTTGATGAACAAATTACATCGTAATAAAGTGAACCTAAAATTCAATAGAGATTGTCTGCGTTTGAATGTCATACCGCATTACATCACCATCTACAACGTAACAAATCAATAAATGCTCAAAAAGCAAAGAGAATGGCAGAAAAATCATGGCTCACTAGATCAATTAAACAATTATATTCTAAGATGAACGTGTTAACGTTAAAAACTTACGAAGCACAATTATCACTGGCTAAAACTTTCCATCACCTGGAATACCAAAACATCATTCAACAAGTCGAAATAGCAAAAGATAGGGATATTAGGCTGAAACGTAATAACATAAAAAGAAAACTGCAAACATTAAAAACCAACAATCCAACATCTTCACAACGTTCCAGCCCCAGAACTTTTAACATCAAACACCGCTTTTACAAACGCTTCGATAACTTAACAAACATCGTATTTAACGAAAAAGAAGAAGAGTTAATTAATATGATGAACGACAATCCGAAATCAATAACGCCATTGGACACAACAAATTTGGAGAAGGAGCTGGCAATAATAAAAGGAAATCAACAACTGCCGACAAGGATAAATCACCAAGATGTTCATCACTATACGGTTTCCTACTCAATCATAGGAATTTTGATCATTTGCATCATCATTTGTTACTTCAAATTTAAACCTCAGTCAGTGCCACCACTTCCTCGACCAAATTCACCGTAAAGAACTCCCACAGAATCCAACTGTAGCACAACAAATAAGTTCATTGCTGCCTGGGAGTATGTTCAACTCATGGTTGAACAGTATAAAGTTATCTCCGGTATTTGCTTACATCGCGCTAAAAACTAAATTTATAACTCAAAACTAATCGACACTAGTTTTGCTAACAATGCATTTGTGCATGAATATATGTACATGATTTTATTTTATCTATATGTCGCGCTACAATGTAATAAGACACCTATTTTTCCTATCGTTGCACTTTATGTGAATATAATTAAGTAAATTTTTTGTTATTAGTGTAATCGATGTAAATTGTTGTTAGTATAATCTACGACAAAATTTGTATAAAATCAGGAAATTTTTCTAAATAAATTCATTCTATTCTGTTCACTTAAATAGTTCAGTTTCGTTCTTAGAGTATTTGAGGCCTCACCAGTGGTAACCTCAAATACTCTTCAATAATTAGATCCAAATTATAACTGGATTTAACACAAACTTTCTGTTACCTTTCTGTTACATGTTCCATGGGAAAGTTTAATTTTTCCCATATAGATTAACCCATTAAAAATTTTCAAGTAATATACTAACTGCGTGCATCCTTTACGTGTCATCTGCTAGGCTTTCAAGCGTAGGTTGGTAACCTACATAGTAGCAGACCACTTAAGCGAATAATTCGATGTTATACAGAGAATCTAATAAGATTCAACTTCCGAGGATCGATCTTGCGTTCGACAATTTCAAGAAAAGTTCTCTTCAAATTTGGCAAAACTTCTATCGAACCATCTTTACAGATGCAACACATTGACACCGACAAACAGTATCAAAGTTCTTAGCAAGCCTACAGCCTTGTGCATGTCTTCCAGATGTGAGTTCTCGATAGTATCTTTTATTATACATATATATGATAAATCAAGAACTAGACAGGATTCAACTAATTAAGAAAAATCATAAACACAGATCGTGAATACCACAAGTGGGAACCAGTAGCTGCAGATGGTTAAACTTTCGGAAAAACAACCAGAATCTGCAACCAGATTTACCAAGTCTACCGTCACCCAGCGCTGCTACATGAATCAGATCACTAAGTGTTAGTCTATAGTGATGTGCTCACAAACTTCTTACCAATTGAGATTCACAGAACTAGAATTCCTCATATGTGGATGCTGTATAAGATAGCAGAAAATTTCCAGCAGAAAAACTGTGTTTTGCTATTCACAATAACAAAAATGAAATTTTTTCTGCTGATGTTTTATGACACCAGCAGAAAATTTTTTAAATTTTTATGCAAATCATAAATTCTCAGCAGAAAGTTTTATGAAAAATCAAAGAATTTATGAAAAAAAAAGAAAATATATGTTTAAACGTTTTGAAGCGATGACAGTTAATTCTGTTTAGAAAACGATTTGCATATGTAGTGTGTAAGGACTCTCAAAATAAACTAAAATTACCATAATCATCATTATGCAAATACAGGGCAACATAAAACAAATTGCCATCGTTCAAAGCACTCCATACATTACGGAAGTCATTTTAATGTGAAATGTTTTCAGTTTTTTAACAAAAATGTTAGAAAAACACCCACGTAACTACCCTGGGTGTATGTTTTTATGGTAGCTGAGATCATAATCTATATACATGAGCAACATGAGATTCACATATGGCATCAGTAGCCTTCCATACATTTTTGTAGTCATTTTAATGTGAAATATTAAAGTGAAAATTAAAAGAAGTAAACCTAACCCCAATACGGCTTCTTCCTTGTCATAAATACAGCCTTTTAGAATTTTGGAATTTACTAATACTCATGCAAATTGGGAAACTGATCAATGGGACACTGTTCCCTTTTCAGATGACATTAGAATCCAATTATGGAAACCAGATGGACGTAATCTTGTATACAAAAGAGTTGGAGAACACCACGCACCGTAGCGTTTTGAAACACAAAAAATTGCAGAGAAAATTCTAATCAATAAATTTTTTCCGAATGGTCTCTGTATGCTATGCAAATTTTAGAAAATTTAATTAAGAAATAGGCGAGTTCCCTCCAGTTTAAAATTTATTTATATCGTGCAAAATGTACAGATACCATTTTTCATAAAGACTGGTTATGAAATGGCCAGTTTAGTCCAGCACGAACAGATCCTAGAATTTTGTTCAAAACTTACTTTAAAATCCCTGTTCAATACTACTACCCGAATTACATCGTAATTCGATAAGAAATGGCGGAAAGACGGAATATTGTTAAATTTCAAGATTTCATTTACCCAAGTTCCTTCACTTCGGAGATCAACCAAGTAATAACAAGACAAGATATCCAAGACTAAAATGGATAAACTATTCCTTTTCTGGTCAGAAAAAATTTTTTTGCTCTAATTTAAGTCCACCATACACAAATCTGTATGTAGATAACCATAGTTTGTAATGGCGTTTTCATTTTTTCACGATTCTCTTTCGTACACGATTTTTACGTACACAAATGTGATCACGGGCCGGGAAAGAGATATATGAAACAAACATTTTAAAGTGCCACGGTTATATTTAAATGCACTAATATGAGAAAATTAATTTTTCTGCTGGATACTAATTGATTAATAATCGTTTCGACTCAGTCGTTCATCCTTTCCATGTTGTGCCTGTCTTTGTTTTAAGTGCATTGGTTCGTCCGAGATGATAAAAGCATACTGTGGAAAGTATATCAATTAATTATAATTATGACGTTGACCCTAATTAGTTGTCTTCGTTATAAATTGGGTATGTTGCTTTTATTAACAAACGCAATAATTGAACCGTCTCAGCTTTGCTACGGTATCCTGGTTTTGATCATCATCTTCTTCATGTAACACTACAGCACGATTTTCATTTCCAGCTTTCTTAATCGAAATCTCTTTAACGACAACCACTTGAGTAATATTCTCAATTCCAAATCTTATACTGAGTGACTGACGCCAAATTTTTTTGTCCAAATATCTGACTAACTAAATTCATGGTTAGTTCATACTAGCCTATCATAGATGGCACTAAACAAACCACTCTCGATTTGGCCGCCTCAAATGCGGTTTCATAGTCATATTTTCATTTCGGATAATGAGTGATTAATTCATTGATCCTAAACCAGCCGTGAAATTTTTTCCTTTTCACCACCGGGAATCGAACCCGGGACCTCCGGTCGCTGGAGCAAGCATGCTGACCACTTTGCCACCGGGGCGGCACACAAACCACGACTGATGTTTAATTAAAATCTGCTAAGTAAATTATGAGTTATCAATTTCATAAGTATTTCTAATCTACAAATGATAAATGTGAACTAAGTTTCCAGTTTAGAAGTATTCTACAGACATCTACCAACAGCTGGTATAAACTAATCATCAAATTTGTGGTCAACCTTTATGGTTGCGTTCGTTCTGTCATTTTTTGACCAATCATCTCTTGTGGAAAAATTCAGAAGAAAAAAATCGTAATTTTTGAGCAATACGATTGATCAAAAAAATTGTCAGAAGGATCGAACGAACACCAACCATAAAAGGCGTCAACCATAAAGGCGACCTTTACCAACAACTGGTATGAACTAATCATCAACTTAGTTAGTCGGAAATTTTGCTGAGCTAAATGTTGAAGATTCCGCTATTATTCACTGCGCGGTTAATGAAAATTCAATTTACGAGCACACTTGTCGATGACTTTTCATTTAATTTTTATAATTTTGTTATCGACACAGCAAAAACTTTTATCTTAACGAAGACGGTAAACTTTAAATTCTTATTCTGGGGCCTAACTATTAAATTCGACGGTTATCGTTTTCATATTGCAAACGTCGAAACAAATGAGAAAAGAATAGTAAAAATTTCATACATTTTTCTTTTTTCTACTATTGTCTGCTATAGAAAATCGATAGCGTTCAAAAATGAACGTCGAATTCAATAGTTAGGCCCCTGCACTTAGTCTTATCTGTCAGTAGTCTTAAAAAATTATATTCGTTAATGTCAGCGAAATAGGAATCATAATTTTGTCGTTTCGACTTTTCCAGTTAATAATTTTGACATTTGAACAGAAACAATAATTATTAAAAACAAAAAAGTTATTCAAAATAAAATACTATTTTATATTATTAATAGACAAACCTTGTCCTGCCCGAACGTTGGCTTGCCTGCTATTAGCGGGTTCAGCAAATGTTTTCTCGATATTCGAATTTTCGATTAAATATATATTTAGTGACATTTGATATTGAGTTTGACATTTCATTCTTTTCCTTTCGTCATTGTGTGGATTTCTGTTGTCCAAAACAAAATCAAACAATAAGTGGTATTTCTCTCCATCCTGCGAGGTTCAATTCTCGTGTGATGGCCCGAAAATATTTGGTGTTCGTCATTGGCACATTTGGCGAAAGAGCCAAATTAGCCGTGTTAAGAAGACTGTGTGGAACTAAGTTGGTTCGTGAGCTCATAATGGATCTACAGGTGACTGAAGTTGTAGCGACTCATGAAATGGACGCTGTGGATTCACTGAACCATATGTATATCGAAGATGTACTGCGAGTAGCATATAGGAATGCGACACCTTACCAATAACATATGATGCAGATTTGAACGATTTTCATTTTGATTAATTAGTTTTTAATCGCAACTTATGTTGTGGCATCGGTAAATCCAGTGAATTCTAGAATTCAACATTCAGAATTCGTGGATAGATTTGACCGACATTTCATTGCCAGGCAATGTTGTATTTTAAAATTAATACCGTTATCATCAATGTTTTTTGGTGCCAAAATATCTAGTTTACGTATCTCGCATGATTAATGTATTTAGTGCAAATGTGGGAATATGCTTCCAATCAAATCATCTTTCGTGGCTACCATGTTGCAAAAATTGTCTGACAATTTGACACATTGCGTACTTCCATGCAATCGAATTTTTCCATTGCCGATGTTAAGAAATTGTTCGGAGAATGACAGTGCCAATGGATCGTTTTGTAATTGAACACTACAAGGTATGATTGTTTCAAACATGCGTTAATTTGGCAATGTCACTTTATCAATGCCGGAATTGAACATCGCTGTTAATGATCTCTGTTGCTGGGCGGTTAGGCAATGGCCTAGCGAAATGAATGAGTGGCATATTCGCATTAACGCCTCGTTGTATATTTCCGGTGAAAAATCGATATTGAGATCTTCATCAGTGGTCCGAATGCTATGTAGAATCACTCAATGAATCTTTATATTTGTAGAGAACAGAAGCTTGTGACGGAAAAGTTGTCGTTATTTGAAGGAAATCGGTCCAGGTACCTTAACCAACAACAAACGCGAAAAGAAGCATTCTCGTTGCTTCGGATTGACTGTGTATAATCGGCCTAATGTATTTTCTATAAATATGCCGTCATATCCTTGGATCGGAAGGGATTTGCTCTCGTGGGTAGGGCTCACATTTTTGACTGTTTGTTCCAATTAAAAAATCGTCGCACACCAGTATACATTAACGTCTGTGCGAACTGGCCGAAAATATCTGGTCGGTTGCATAGTTCAAAAAACTCAGTTATTGTGTTTTTTGGGGCAGTTAATGCTTGTTGTAGAGCAGTCTCTTCAGTGAAATAAACACGCTTCTCATTTTCAAGGTGCACGGCCAATTGTATAATAGCATAGGGTCTCTGCCGTTTATGGGAGAACTTAAAATGCGCCAAAATCCTCCATTGCTGCTAATGAATTGGCCCATTTCAACGTGTTATTTCGTGTTCAGACATATCGCTGCCCTTATGAACGTATTTAAATGTGTGGTGGTGCTGTTTAGTCATTTCATTATTATATCAAATAAACAAAAATAAAAATTAAATTGTTTCTTGTTTATGTTTTTTTGTTTTTTTTCTTCTTTGATGTTTCGATATGTTTACCTTTTCGGTCTTATGTCATAGAAAGTATTTTTCGGTCAACTGTCAAAATTTGAGCAAAAATGGGTAGGTCCGGAGGCAAAATTAAAAGATTGTTCAGGTACCAACCTTTAAATAATTAATGTTTTATTTTGTAAAAGAGAAACCCGGTTTAACAAAAGTTTGGTTATTTAAAGGGAAATTGTTTTTTTTGGGGTTATATGTTCTGATATGCAAAAAATCTAAAAGAAATAAAAAAAGGTACCGTATCTAGTTTACCAGTTATCGTTGCTTTACATTTTCACATCACAGCACTCAAATTTTAAACTTAAAAACTTATTTATTAGATTTATTATTGTGTACAACTAAATAAATATTTATAAAACATTTTTGTTAAATTTAACTAACTTATTATTTATTTCGAAATTTGTTTTAAAAGTCAAAATGATTGACTTGAAGTCAAAGAATCTTACGAAATTCGAAAATCAATATTTCTTAACCATAATATCCTTAACGAACAGAGAGAAATCCGGTTCTCACCAATTACAGACCCCGCTCTTTTCTATTCTCACGTACGCAATAATATACCTTGAATTTTGTTACTCATCCTATGACTCATCGCCTACCTGCGCGATCCGTAGATTAATTTTTATTGCTTATTTTTTCGCTCCTTCTTTTATTATATTTGGCTTTTTTCTACTATATAATAAAATTTTTACTAATACAAATCAGTAGATACTCCTGATGATGACCTAACAAGTCGAAATCGATCGAGTGATTTTTTAAACTTTTTGAAAAATATTCAAAATATTCTGCGAAACAAAAACAAGTGATTAATAAAAATGTGTTTATTAAGTATAAGTGTGTTTCGCCAAGTGCCTACGGCAAATAGCGTAAAAAGTGGAAATAGTTAATATTTCGAGAAAATTCCAGAAGTGGCGTAGGTATTTCGTAAATATTTTAAAATTATTCATAGATTATTTCCGATATTTTCACGAATATTTCGGAAGTCTGTTAATTACGAGAATTATCTATCTAGAGATCACAATCTAAAGATACGAACAACAAGGAAATAGGGAAAATTCGAAAAAATATTGTAAATATTATCACTTTGGACGGCAGTCCAAACGAGTTACGAAAGCACTTACTGTGCTGGAAGTCGAAATCGTATATATACAGCTAATTTCGAACTTTTTCCCTTTGAAGCCACCAGGATTATTTTACATACCATTGGAAAGGTCTTGAAAAGTAGCCCCAGATATTGTATAAAAGCATGAATTTCTACCAACATTGAGTGGAGATATGACCTTCCGAAAATTGCCCCAAAAAATCAGTTTTTCGGCTATAACTGCCCCAAAAAGTGCCCCAATTATATTTTAACTAGCAAATTATGATTGCAAACGTCATTACCAATTCAACGACACCTCAAACGTCCAAAAAGAATGATTTTGACCAAAGTTATGACATTTTTAATTTTTTCTATGACGTCACCATATAATCTTGCTTTGGTATGTTTGTCCGTACTTCTTTCATTTCATCTCATATTTTCAGGGTTTGTAGTACTTAAAAAACTAAGCAACTTTTGTTCTACAACTTGTTGATTTGGCCGCCATGTTGGCCGCGGCCGGCCTCTGAACCATGTGGCCACGCCCACAGCGCTGAACCTATTTGGCGTACCCCGGACATATGCATGTCGTTAGAAAGGTATTGCCAGCTATCAAATAGCGTATAAAAAAATTTCAAAAAATTAGGGTAGCCCAAAACTTTTGGTTCATATTTTCAGGATTATTAGCCACAAACCTCACCTACAATATGACATCAACCGTTTGTCCCAGAAAACTCGAATATTTTAGATACTGACTTAAAAGCCACCCTAATTTTTTGCAAATTTTAATTTTTTGGCTCAAATGCACCCTAATATCGGTCCGTTGCGGTTCATAATGATAGTGAATCAACGTATTACAATGAAACAAAAATAAATGCATCATATTATTATTATTGCTAAGAGAATTTTTACCAGTGACACTTTTCCATAACAAAAAAATTAAAAAACTGACAAATTGATGTGATCGAAAAAATCACCAAAAACATTGAACATTTAACAGTCTCCTTGCATAAAATCGATATTTTTTTAATCTTTATGATGATTTCTTTAAAAAATAGATCTTATCTTCCCTCCCATCGCATGAAGATGGAATCTCTCATATTAATGGTAGCTACCATTAATTTTCGCTTCCAACTAACTAACACACTAAAATATGTATATTTTATTGTATTGTTTAAGGAATCAAAAATGAATGGTAGCCGCATGCGGCTAGTGACAAAACAGCAAGAAACATGCAAAAAAATTGTTGAATTACTCAATCGAATTTCTACAAAAAACACATGCATCTGATCTAAATTTTTACTACTCTGTAACATAACAATAAACTACAAATGTTTTTTACTACTCTGTAACATAACAATAAACTACAAATGTTTAGCCTACGAGAACCGCGTGTGTAATAAGATCACACCCGCCGGCATGACCTGTTTGTGGCATGTGGTAAAGGATTCTGAAATAAAATCTACTAAAATACTATAAAATGAAGATTGAAAAAATGCATGCAAAATAAAGAAATGTTATCGTCTACCACACACCAGAAACAGTACACCAGAACGTAGGCTATCATGCTGAACATAATGAAAAAAAAAAAAAAAAGTGTGCTTTACACCACACTACTGAAGTAAAACTTCTAATATATATTTAATATTTATAATATAATATAGAAAGGTTATAATATTGAAAAAAAATTGGTCACCCTGTGCGTTCTCGAGTGTCACCTAGCCGTTTATGGCTGATGCCATAAGAGGTAACCTTGTAACTTGGTAACTTTTTCAAGGCCAACTAGTCGTAATAGATAATGCTTATGTATGTGTAACAAACCCTCCCGATTCTAACGAACAGTCACAGACGTATTTTCAGTCTTACCTTTCAAACAAAAAAATGTATACACCCAATTCTTTACGGAAACGTAAACTTTGCGAACGGTCTTTTTCATCGAATACCAACACACTGGCAATATTTTCTATTTATTTTACTTGATTTTTTTATGTTGGTTATATTCGGAGCCGTACGTTATACGCCATTTTGTAATTATTTGATAAGATTAATTTTAATAGTGAAATAGTATTCTTTTAAATATTTTTATTAAAGTTAGTGTAGATAGGAAAAGAAAATATTTATATTACAATAAATATATATATGTGTCTGTTTATATCTGTGAAAAAACGCATTTCTCTGTCTTTTTATTTAAACCAAAAATAAATTTGTTTACCTACAAAAGTGAAACTGTTCGCAAAATTTACCTAGAACCGAAAAGAACTCAGTGTGAAAATGTATACAAATTCAATTCGCGCTAACCGTTTGTTAACATCACTCCAAACCGAGGAAAATGCGAAGACATATTTATGTTACTAATACATACATAAGTCTTCACCAAATTGTTTCACTTTTCTTTGGACAAACCGTTTACTTTTAAAACTTTTTCAGTTCGCAAATGCGGTGCGCTTGCGAAGACTTTAGTATAGTGAAGTCTTCGTAAACCGTACGTTTACCTTGCGCTATGTTTGAAGGGTAGCGAAAACTTTTGTCTTAACGAAGACTAGATACTTTAAATCCGTATTCTGCATTTAGGCTGTTTTCCAAACGGATACTTATTTCAGACTTATTGACTTATTTGACGCCATCTTGAATAAGTAAGTAAACCCATTCCAATTGAGTTGGCATACTTATTTTGACATTAACATGAAAACATTGATTGTTTTCATCACAAAATTTTTCGAAGCATAATATTTTCGTTTACATTAATTTATGTTAATAAATTAACAATTATTGTATATTTATGCTATTAAAAGGATTGGCGACACTTTAAAAGAGAAAACTTAGAAATGTTTAAATCTATACAAATATTGTATGTTTATGTAATTTTTAGGTATACGATGGATATACGATGGCTGGATATGGTATACGATGGCTGGATTTTTATATTTCAATTTTCGTTTAGACAGACAATCAAAGAAGTTCGAATGGGGCCCATTAATAGGAAAATATGTATATATTTTATGTCTGTCTAATCAGTATGTATTAATTGTTTCGTAAAGGTAGAATATATTAATACACCGTGTGGTCTTGCTAGTTTTGTAGCTGACCTCAATTCATTTGTGTAAGACATGCATACATTACGTAATTAGGATGCTACATATATCTTTATGATAATCATTTTTTTATCTTAATTTTGATTTTAATCTACAAAGATCCATTCGTTATCTAGAAATAGTTATTATCAAAATTCTAAAAGTCATAAATTGATATAAATAACAACAAAAAAATGACAACCAGTTTAGATTTTTCGGTTAGAAAGGGACAGTTTGACATTTAATTTTGACATTTAAGCAAAAATAATAATTATATGTATTTGACTATAAAAACCGGAAAAATTATTCAAAATAAAATATTATGTATTCTCTCAGCATAAGTATATTAACATAAATTTTAGTTTTTTTTAACAATTTCGAATTGAACTGTCGCTTTTCGTTCATAAATTTGAAACAATATGGTAAAAATTTGGTGTCGACAGCTCTACAAAAGTCTTTGGAGAGTTTCTAATATATTATTTAAGACTACTTCAGAATTTCAATGATGACTTTAGTCTTAAAAAAAGTCTTAACAAGAAAGTCTTAGCTAAGATAGTCTTAGTAGTCTTATCGTCAGAATCGGGGGGAAAATGGACAAAAAATTCATTTTTAAAATCTCTTCGCATGGCCTTGAAATATTTTCTGTGCAGTGTAGTTTCATCGAAAATTTGTTTAAGTCGCATTAAAACCTGTATCATACGCAAACGGGGAAAGAAACGAAGAAAGAATCGGTTTCTGTGATACCTCGTGTGGAATGGAGCTATAATATAGAAAAAAATACATTTATAAAATATATCACACGAACGAATTTTTTTTTGGTCGCCCTGTGCGTTCTGGAGTGAGTAAGTGAGTGAGTGACATAGATGTTATAATATTGTTACGATTTTGCCTTGTCACTCAAGGTTCGAATCACTGAATTGTGAATAAATACAACTGCTTCAAATTTGAACTCACACAATTTATTTACACAACACAATTTATTATACAACACAAAATTAACAATTAATTATAACACACTTTTTAATTATCACTTTCAATAATCACTTTAATAATCTTTCTATTTAACCTTCACTGTATCACGTTTAAAATAAAACTCAGCATTCCACGTCAACGCGCGCCTTTATATACCAAAATATTTGTTTCTAGAATAATCCTAAATGCGCATCGAGCAAATATGTTAGTATAGAAATGACGCCTAAATGTTGAGTATATATCATAAATGCAATTGAACAATTAATGAAATTAAGTTATTCTATTCTAATTCAGGTGTCACCGTAACAATATAGAAAAAAAAATGTTGGTCATCCTGTGCGTTCTCGAGTGAGTCAGTCAGTGACATAGAAGTCTATATTATGACTATCCAATTTTCCAGTTTTTCAATTTTGCAATTTTCAAATTTTCCAATTTACCAATTTACCAACTTTCCAAATTTCCTATTTTCATATTTTCCTATTTTCCAATTTTTCAATTTTTCAATTTTCCAATTTACCAGTTTTCCAATTTACCAATTTTCATATTTTCTTATTTTCCAATTTCCCAATTTTCCATTTACCTATTTTAAAATTTTCTAATTTTCCAATTTTATAATTTTCCAGTTTTCCAATTTACAATTTTCCCAATTTTGCAAATTTCGGAAGTTCCAATTTTTCAATTTTTCCAATTTTCCAATTTTCCATTTACCAATTTTCCAATTTTCTTATTTTCCAATTTGTTTAACCAATTATTAAAATAATATGGTATCAAATAACGTTCCACCTAGGGATTTATGAATTGTCATGGCACATCCTGATACTAAAGGAAAATGATTTCGTTTTGCGTTTATTGTTTCGTTCGCCTCGTTCGATTACACTTTTCGTAACGCATTTGCCAGCTTAGTCCCCAAGTGAAGCGTGCCTAAAGAAGTTTTACTTCAAAAAAATTTTCTGGTAAACCAACGGCTAACGGTTACGTATTATACTCAAATCGAAATGAAAGAGAGATACATTAATTTTTAGGGGAAACAAAGCCGGGTTTCCGGTCGACAACAATACGAATAGCATGGAATTAGGTGCATCAATTTGAATTAAAAATTGAGTGCGCTAATTATATGCAGTTTATGCGCTTGCACTTTGCATGAGCGACCGACGAATTTTGTTTGAAAATGCATAAAAACGATTAACTAGACCGTATACGTATACTTATAAGCATAAAACAAATGTATTCGGTTTTCTATTTGCGTGAGTATACATACCAATTCCCACCAATTTACCAGTTACACGAAATATGGTGTAAAATGATACTCACGGTGAGGTAAAATGGAGCGATCACCGTGATCGATTAAGTAGCGCTATCAAAGCGCTCAATTGTACAACTGAGAATTTGATATCAGAAATTTTGTGAATTGAATTCGGCTTCGTCGTTCGAACATTTACCTCGTTAAGAGGTTTTTTATTTGATAAATAATACAAGTGTTACGGAACCGATCGTAAAAATGACAAAGGTAAAAATGGCATAAAAAGCAGTGTCACATTGATTGCGTGTCACATGATAGTTTTGTCATATTTATTATTTTTTATGGTTTTCGTTTTAACGATGAACTAATAAATTTTATTTTATCAAGTAAAATAAAATTTTGTAGTTCATCGTTATCATTTTCTAACGGTGTGTGCTACTCCGGAACACACATTTGATAACTTTTGTAATTGCAATGATAGTTCGTCGCGGAAACTAATGTATTGTTGAGAATTGTTATTCCTTCAAAAATGAAAGTTGTTTGCGCCAACAACTGTGTTAAATAACGAAAAAGTTGTATGACTGCGATAGCAATAATTTACGCGAACGTGTTAAATGAGTATAAAATGCGCATAAATAGATTGCAACAAATTTTAAAATGTAAGCTTAGTTTCGAATTATTTAAGGCGACGTTATACGAACAATTAAATAGTTTCTTTGTGCGATTTGCCATTCGAAGTTATTTAGTACACGCTATCCAATTTATCGGTCAAAAACACAAACGAAAAGTGTAAAGAGCAAAGTGTTTAATAGTTTAGTACTATAGTGGTAGTATTTTAGTAACGTGGAACTGTGAAAAAAACACCTTGAAAATCTAGTCGAACTGCCACTGGCGAGGGGCCTTTATTTATTTCGAAAGTCACCCTTGTTATTATTTGAAAATTTTCTAGTTTTATTAAGATTAGTTTAAAGTAAAAATATGATTGACAGCATATTTGCACATAGACTATGTTTTATACCAAATAATTTGTGATCATCACATTGCATTTTAAATACCCTGAGTACACAACTGATAAGCCACATACGCTATAGCATAATTGTATTGCTAAATACGTGTGAGCCACGCAAACAAAAATTAGTTTACATTGAATTTAAAAGTAATAAATAGCAAAACCCCTTTTGTTAAAAAAAACACGGGTTGGGCTCGTTTTTCCGACTTTCAAAATTCCGAAATCAAAATCCCGAAATCAAAGTCCCGACTTTTAAAATCCCAACAAAAGGGTTGTCACAAAGCCGTTAACCTCTACAATTAATGCATTTCAAAATGCCGGCCCGCGGGCGCCCGAATTCATAAAAAAAATTAAAATATCGGGCTTTTGAAAATCGGGCTTTTGAAAATCGAGATTTTGAAAATCGGGATTTTGAAAGTCAGGATTCCGAAAGCCGGGATTTTCTGATTCGGGATTTTGAGCCGATCCCCTATAAAAAAACAAAATTTAATATTTAATATTTTTAAAAAAATCCAGACTTTTGTCGGGATTTTTAAGGTTTCAGCAAAGTCGGGATTTTGAAAGTCGGGATTTTAAAAGTCGGGATTTTGAAATTCGGGATTTTTTGTCGGGATTCTGATAATTCGGTCTTTTGTAATTCGGGATTTTGTACCGACGTTAAACGGTATTCTTGGAGGCCTCTCACGAAATAATATTTTATCTCATCATTCCGCTGTGTGATCTTAAAACATGTTCCAACGATCTCAATCACGATTTTATGAATCCTGACAGTACGTAAGTTTTATGAATTCTACATACGCATTTTCTTTGTGGTTTCGGCCAAGCGATTAATCTACGCTCACACAGCTGACTTTTTTTCAGAGGTCACTAATTTCCAGAGTTCACCATTCACAACTAAAAATGAAACCGATCATAGTGCCTTTAAAATATCAGTTTTAATTTTACAACATATTTACCAATGGAAACATATATAGTTTTCCTCATTTATTAAAGATCTCAAATCAATTCTACTCGTTTTCACTTTCTTGAAGTACTAGTAATTCAATATTTGGTATTAACTTCGGATTATTCTGACCAATCTACAAGACTTCTCTTACAGTTCCCTAAGGTCTAACCCCGTTAAGCATCAATTGCAATTTTTACAAGGTGTTTTGCTATTTTTCAACTGCTATATAAGGTTCTAACGATATCCAGTATAGCTGATGTGAGGAGGTCCTCTGTCATTTACCCCAAAAAATTACATCTGCCGAAAAATCAGGAACAGCAGTGAAACTACGACCGAAAATTAGACGAAAACAACAAAAACTGGAAACCTAAATTATGTTGAATTGTTGTTTTTGGCTAATTGCTTTATGGTGAATTGTCGTATTCAGTAAAATTTTGCTGTAAGGTTGGGCGACACTGATTGTTTAATTTTCCACTAATACTCGGTCAAGATAGGAGGTTGCTGATATTAAACAATTTCCAATAAAACGGAATGCTAATAAAAAATTCTACGATGTTTATGTTTATGCTTATGTTTTAGGCTCATATTTTGGTTTCGTAATAATATTTTGGACACTTTAGAAACCATAATCTGGCCTTCTTTCACATCTTATCAAACTGTTTTAATCAATATCTTTTTCATAGCTAAATAGTAAAAAATGAGATTAGGCTTTATAATTTATACGCTTACAATTTTTGAGGCATGCCTACTTGTAGAGTTTTCAACGGGAAAAGATAAACTTCGCATCGTTGAGGCTCAACTTCGGGCGGAAGCCACCAGTTTTATTTCAGGCTACTCAAATTTGACTGGTGGCGTCGCATACAACAGTTTACGTGACAAAACCAGCCACTTTCTAAGCACTTTGCAAAGGAACAATGATGCTGCGAATGAGCAGATTCGATTACCATATGATGAAGTAATTTTAAAAACCACACATGCAATGTGCCCCAAATCAATGTTTAAATATATTTTTTTACACAGTTTTACACCAACGCACGAAATAGAAAAAGATTTTGATTGTTACTACATCACGTCACTACATTTAAATATCGATGTTACCCGAATCCTCGATTATTCCTATCAAATTCCAACAAGCTATAACCGAGTTGTGACCGACATGCGAAACCTGTTATATAAACGTATATCAGATGATTATGATAATCTCTTGAACAAACTGAGCACCTCCTTCGATGTATTGCCAAATATCAATGATTCAGATATCGAATCGGTAAGTATATATCCCGCGACTAGATAAATCTCATTACACACCTTTTAATTCAATTTTTTCAGATAATCACCGATTTTGAAATTCGGGCGGCCACCCTGGCCGTCCATGCACAAAAATTATTAAACGCCTACGAAGCCGAACTTGATAAAGTGTTGTCGAAATTCAATGAAGAAACCGCACAACGTGTTACCAATACGATTAAGAAACTTCAGTTTACCAAAGAAAATTATGCAAAGTGCAAGGGGTATAGAATGTAGGGATATGAAATAAATTTACACGGATGAATAAAATTTGGTTTTGTCTCGCTCGTCGTTATGTTATATAGTTTAACATCATTTCTGAATAATTTCCTTTTAACAACAGGCGATCAGAATAAGGAATAAGTATGAACATATAAGGATAACAATGGGGTGAATAATTTTTGTTTTCCTAAAAGGGGAAATAAAAATAATATCGACCCTTAAATAATTAAATTTATTACAAAACGAATTTTGTAACTTTGTAAATTTCTGTTATCCGGTCATTTGGTTCGAGGAAAAGTTTACGGATATCGAGAGATGGAAGTAGTTTTTTTACTTGCTTTTCAAATCGAGATGTTGGTTGTCGCACGACACGCTCAGAAAAACAATCAAGTACTGTAAAAAGCGGTATCGTATTATTAAAGGTTTTCTGCATCTTCTTGTTTGTGTGCGTATAAATTATAAAGCACCATTACTGCCGCGTGCACGACTAGTTTATTTATTTATTTGAGGCTGTATAGTTTTGAGAAAACAAATTTCTTTCTCACATCGATATTTAAATACACCTAAAATGTCTGCAATGGTTTGTTCTTTTATCAATTTGAGTACCAAAAGTTTGTATAATTTGCTTACTAAATTTTACTTATATTGTTTATATGTGTAAAATTAATTAATAAATTTATTATTTTTCAATATTGCTGATCTAAACATTGCATAGTATAATAAATTAATCGACCACATATCTTGGACACATCTAGGGACAGTAAATTAACCATAAACAATCGTCATTTTTACGCCACAAACAAATAAACTTATCGTTTGACGTAATTATTCGATCGATAAAAATCGAAACTTTTCACATTTTTAAACAAAACGTCATTTCAAATTCTTTCAATTTCTACGTCATTTCAAATTCGTGTGAAGTTTGTCCTAAGTTGTCCTAAAGCAACAACAAGTTTTAGGACAAATTTAGGACAAACTTCATACGACTATATAATCACGTGAAGTTTGTCCTAAACTGTCTTAAACACAAAATTTCTTTCAAAAGGTAATTTAACAGTGTAAATTATTGGGTATTTTCGTTTATTCATTCCGAACATTCCGAACGTTTTAAAATTGACAGTAATCGTACTTTTATTCATTCTATGTTTTCTATTCTATTTTTTGTCTATTGTTTTATTCATTCGGAATTTTCAGAACGCATTCTTTTTGATCTACATCAATAGGTAGAACAAAAAGAATATTCTGTTTTGAAATGTCAAGCTATGATAGTGCGTGTGCAAAAAAATTATTTTTTCTTGTTTTTAATAAAACAACATAATATAAATACATATATGTATTATATATGTATTTGTATATAATATTTGTATATTATCTATGGTTCAACAAAAGTAGACGCTACCAAAATAAAAACAAGTCGCTGCTGCGACAAAGTATTCTGTTTATTCTATTTATGTTCTTTTATTTCATGTCGTTCGGAATGTTCTTAGATCACGTGATCAATATTCTATTCCTTCTATTCTTTCTGAAGAATGAATTGACGAAAATACCCATTATTAAGACTGTGTGCATCAGAGCGATTTTTACGACTAAATTGCCGACTATCATTCATTCAAAGGTGGCACTAGTATCTTTTAAATATGCTGTGCCGGCGATTGTAAACTAAACTAAATTATGACTTTTCATACGTCATATTGTTTTCAATAACACCAGTTTGTTATTATTTAAAATCAAGGAAATAGAAAAAATAAAAAATCGCATTATGCACGATTTACATGTTCCAATTATTTTTTCCAGTAAAAAATGAAGGGTTAAGTATATTACGATTTTCGTTTGCGAAAGGAGCACGAAACAAATTCCAGTAAAATAAAATTGGATTTTTTTCTTTTTAATTTGAGCAAATTTTGTTTACATATGGCTGTCTCTTTTTAACTAGTAACTTTTTGTTATTTGCGTGCAGCTCTATTGAGAGTATTTGCTTTTAAACATTTTTACTCGAATGTATTCGATAAAAAAATAATAACAACAAAAAATGAAATTGCCAACTAAAATGGCATTTTACTGGCATTTTTTTCTGGAAATAGTCAAGCAACCTCATCATCTGTGGCACTATTCTGGCTTTCCCTGGGAATAGGGAATTGGGAAAAATATTTTCTTAGCATTTTTGCAAAATTATATTTTTCTGTACTACTTAGGGAACACGTTTGGTGTTAATATTTTCCAAATAATGTTAAATGGGAAAATATTTTTCCCAATAAAAATTTTGTGGAACAAAAGTTTCCCAATTAACTTTGTTTTGAAAATTTTTGCACTAAACGTAACCCTCAGTAGGCCAGAAAAATTTAATTTTGACAAAAATGCTATGAAAATATTTTTCCCAATCCCTATTCCCAGGGAAAGACAGAATAGGGCCATAGGAGGCTAAATGATAAAAACTGGTGGATAATAGCATAACTACTCATTAATTTAGTTTAGTCGGCAATTTAGTCGAAAAAAACGCTCTCAGGCACACAGTCTAAATTATATTATCAGTTCAATTTAAAATAAGAAGATCAACTACACTACATTTTAAATTAAATATGTAAAGGGTTTTCCAATAAGAGTGATATGATTTCTTTAAAAAAAACACACTAATTGTTAAGGAAATTGAAATGTTTTTTATTTAATGTGAAGTACAATCGATACAATTAAGTTCTGAATAAAACGTCATTCAAATGGCCTCCACGACTTCTTCTGCAGGAACGAATTCGATGAACCCAATTTTTGAGCACTTTTTCCACTAAATCAAGTCGTATGTCATGAATAGCACGTTGAATATTGACTTGTAAAGCTTGAAGAGAGTTTGGTTTATTGCTAAAGACCAATGACTTCAAATAACCCCACAAGGAATAGTCTAATGGTGTTAAATCACAACTTCTTGGAGGTCATTCAATATCACAATTTCTTGAAATAATCAAATCTCCAAAATTTTCTCACAATAATTCAATTGTTGCACTTGCTGTGTGGCACGTACCCCGTCCTGTTGGAACCAAATCAACATTTGATCAACTCTTAGAATTTCGGCCATAAAAAGTTGGTTATCATCGATCTATACCGATCTCCATTGACAGTAACGGTGTTACCAGCTTCATTTCGAAAAAATACGGACCGATGATTCCACCAGACCAAAAACCACACCAAACTGTCAATTTAGGTGAATGTAATGGTTTTTCATGAAAAATTTGTGGATTTTCTTCGCACCAAAATATACTGTTTTGTTTATTTACCGCACCACTCAGAAGAAAGTGAGCCTCATCGGAAAAGATGATTTTCTTAAAAAAATCGTTATCGTTTTCAAATTGTTCCAAGGCAAAATCAGCAAATTCACGACGTTTGCAGTGGTTCAATGGCTTCACAAATCCTTTCTCAAAATTCGCCAGGTTGCCGTTTGAGACAGTCCCAATTCTTGAGAACGTCTTGGAATCGACAAATTGCGGTCTTCAGCAACAGTTGCCTGAACGGCAGCAATATTTGCATTACTTCGAGCGCTTCTTTGTCTTATTGGCACTTGAACATTATGTAAAGAAAATGTACGCTCAAAATTTTCAACAATTCGACGAATAGCGAGCACACTTGGACGATTATTACGACTATAAAATGGCAAAAGCGCACGAAAAGTTGCAATTGGAAAACGATTATTTTGATAATAAAACTGAATAATTTGTAAACGTTGTTCTTGCGTATATCTCACCATGATAAAATTGTAAACATTACGGAATACATACAATGAAACAAAAAATGACAGATCATGACATATTACAAATGGCCGAAACGTCACTTAAAAATCATATCATTCCTATTGGAAAACCCTATATTTGTTCCACTATTCCAATTCGTTCGATCGATGGCACGTCGCTATGATGATCGCCAACAATGTACGAATTTGATTTGCCCGCGTAGAAATTTGATTTGCCCGCGTAGAGTCCCAATGTGAGTCGTCCTCCAGCAAATTCAGACGTTGGCAAGACTCTCGATAAGAGGCTCATCACAGCATTCGTCTTGTCGTGGATGAACGGTGTACACACGCCAAGCACATCAATCGAATACACATCGACGTATCCTGCAACAGGTTGACCTTTCTTTCGTCGTTGAAACTTTTTCGACCAGTTCCATAGTATAATAGCGTGGCATTTACTAAACGCATACTAAAGTATTGGGTGTATAACTTAGTTTTTTGGATATTCTAAGAGATGGTGTAACTTTAGTACTAACATTATTTTACAATGACACCTACGGCGTTTTAAAGTGTTGACATTCCACATTAAAATTTAAACATGTCGAATTTTGTACCAACAAAACAGCACTTACGGGAAGCATTACGTTTTTGCTTTAATCAAAACAAAAAAGCTGCTGAAAGTTTTCGTTTGCTTCAAGAAACTTATGGTGGGCATGCACCAACTCAACAAACTTGCGAAAACTGGTTTAAACGATTCAAACGTGGTGATTTTGATGTCAGTAACAAAGAACGTTCTGGCCAACCAAAAAAATTCGAAGGCCAACCAAAAAAATTTGGAAGCATTATTGAAGGAAAACTCAGTTCAAACAGAAAAAGAACTTGCAGAACAGTTAAATGTCACTCAAGCAGCCATAAGCAAACGTTTACGTGCCATAAAAATGATTCAAAAAGAAGGAAAATGGATACTAGATGAACTGACTAAGCCAACATTGAAAATCGTTTAATGGTTTGCAATTATTTGCTTACAAGACATCGAAGATGGTTTTTTTTGTCTCGAATAGTCGCATGTGAAAAGTGGATTGAAAAAATCATGGGTTCATCCAGGCGAACCATCCAGATCAACAGCAAAACGAAACATTCATGGAAGTAAGGTTATGTTGTGCATTTGGTGGGATCAGAATGGAGTGGTGTACTATGACTTATATACTGGTGTACTTATAACAATTGGTAGATTTGAACCATGCATTGAACGAAAAACGTCCGATTCTAGCCAACAAACAGCGTAAAGTGATTTTGCTTCACGACAATGCTCTACCACATGTCGCAAAACAAGTAAAAATACGCTGGAATTACTTAAATGGAAAATTCTACCGCATGCTCCCTATTCACCAGATGGTCCCCCATCAAATGTCTATTTGTTCCGAACAAAGCAAAGCGATCTTCAAGACCAGCACTTCAGACACCCACAAATTGACTCCATAAATGGAATCCATAAATTGACAGAAAGATGGTCATATATAACGATGGAAAATATTTTGATTAAAATAAAATTTACCATTTCTTAGAAATAAAACACGTTTATTCATCTGCAAAAAAATCCAAAAAACTAAGTTATACTTCCAATAAATCGATATGACAAATTTCGAAGAAATTCGTGAGTGTTGTAGCTATAGTGGTCTTTCTGCTCGTTGTGCTGCATTAGCTTCCGTAAAATAGACACGTTGTCCACTCCCATGTCCCCACAAATGTTGAACAGTGGGATGATGTTTGTGTTTTGTAAATCATAAAATACGCCAAATCGCCTCATTGCAACTGACATAACGGCCCAATTGGAATCTTGTCACTTCGTCATTTGCTTCCGGAGCAGCAATGCCGAAAACTGCTAGGTCGCTACAGTACTCAACATTGCAGTGTGTTGTGAATGTTTTCGATAGAAGCTTGCAAAATGGAACGATCCAGCGATTATCGACCACAACATCTTTTCCTTTCATCGTCATTGTGACTGTTCTGCCACCATATTCGAGTGAACGGATATTGTTTTGTGCATTTCCCATCGGCCATTCACGGGCCGTGAATCATGTTTGTTGTAACTACCCCGAACAACTCCAGGTCGGCTTGTTGATCGTGCGTATTTCAGCGCTGATGGTTCAATCGATTTGATCTGATCTGTTTTTCTCAATTAACCACAGCAGAATTTGTGCTTGTGGCAATCCACGCTTCTGCCACTCTACTGAGTAGATCCAAAAACGTGGCTATCCGAAAACCATCTGCTTAACGATGAAGTCCATTAGCGTCCTCAGTTTTTGTTTAAACCCGCGTGCAATGATGTCGTGGCGATTATCGGAAATTTCAGGTTATTTTGGATTGTTTGTGAACGCGATGAACAAATCTGGCCGTCTGTAATGCCGCACATACGTCATAGCATTCTGCACATTTTAATTAAAAATCAATTTCTAAAAATTTCAATGATTCATTTGACTCATTTACTTTGAAGTCATTAATCCACAAAAATGAGCTTACCGGTCGAATCAATCTCAATCCCGCAATCCAATTTGATAACCGCACTTCTCACGCACCAATAAATTTCTGGAAAAAATTATCGAAATCGCAAAAATCACACCGAACTTCATATGATTGTAATAATGGTACCGTTTATGGACAATTCGAATATCATAAAACAGTGAATTAATACTCAAATTTCCAGTTTAATAGCAGCAAAAAAAAATAACACGTTCGCACAATCGAAAATGACAATTGGCGCTTTCAGGTCCCCCATATCATGACATGATTAGCCAAATCATCACCAATTTGATTTGAGAACTTCATAGTATTAAACATACTCAACTGTTGGTAGCCCTGAAAGCACCCAATTGCCGCCCCCATAATTAATGGGGCATTAATGATCACACCTCGCAGCACCATCTCTTTATCTTGTTAATTTTGTGTTTATATCAGTTTATTTCACGATTTTCTGAGATTTTTCAAGCTTTGCATCTACTTCTGACGCTTTACAGTGTCCAAAATCACCAAAACATGCAAAAAATTCAAAATTTCAATTGCGAACACAAAAAAAAAAGATTGAGCCAAATCGGTTCAGCCGTGCTCAACTGAGATTATCTTGCAGGAATTTTTTTGCCAACAAAGATTTTAAATTGTTCGTCCATATAAATACTTGAAAATCCTACGGATGGTGATTGTTTTGTGAACGTGTGAAAGCGCGTTCAGTGTTGGACAGTTTCGATCCATTGTCGATTAACAGATAGGAAGGCCGTTCGGTTATAGAGGGTCTAGAAAATAAAACCTTTAAATTCAGTTCGCAGTCAAGACCTTTGGCATTCACTTTAGTAAATCTAGTTAGCTAGTAATGTGTATTCCTCCCCACTACAGTTGAGGGCTGGTAATACAAGTCCGACTGTAGCGGTGCTCTACATTGGCGTGCACATCATCGAGGATCGTTGAGTTAGGGTGTGCAACCCGGTCAAAACCGGTTTCCAAAAACCGGGTTTTTCAATGAAAACCAAAATACGGTTTTTCTGGAAAATATCCGAGTAATTTTTTAAACTGCATTTGAAACGGTTTAACACAAATTGTACGCAAGAAGACAAAGCGAATTGCAATACTCGTATTTGTAAAAAAAATGTGGTATGCAAAAATGGAACAACATCGACTTTGTTAAGTCATTTAAAGAGAAAGCATAACCTCAAACAAAAGTTGAATGAAAACGAAGAGACTGCTGATGTAGAGCCAAGAGCCGGACTTTCACAAAATCAGTCTTCAGTCTAATATGTTGCAGTTCGTACGACGCCCAAGCATGGAAGAAATTGCATTAAGATTAGCTGCACTAGATGGTTTGTCTATAAGAAAAATTACTAGATCCATTTTTATTCGGGAATCAATAAATGCTCGAGGTTGTGAGTGTCCCAAATCCGAAAATACTGTATTGAAACTGAATTTAAATGACACAAAAATTGAAAATGAAATTAAGGAAAAAACAAAATCAAAACAATTCAATAAATTATCATTAACTTTGATGAGTGGACAAGTCTACGGACCAGAAGGTACCTGAACCTAAATCTTTAAATTTTCGATTTGCAATTTATAAGTTTGGGTTTAATCTGCATATACGGAAGTTGTGATTCATGTCACTCCGATTAGTGGAAGCAACAATTAATAGAAACAAATTAATTCGACGAATCTGATTGTGATATCCAATATGATGATGAACTCGAAAATGAAGAATATTATGAAGTTGAATATGCAGACATTTCATTCGAGGTATGCATAAATTGTTGTTGTAAAAGCAACACAGCTCTTGTCGAAATTAGTAAGTGGAACTTGATTATTTATTGGTATAATGTTTGTAACCTAATCGATAATTCATAGATGGTGCGGTAATGGTTATCGAAATGAATCTTTTTATTGGTAATCTTAGCTGTGTTGCTTTCAAAATTTTACAACAACAATTGCATTGTATTAAAGCCGATTTTCTTAGAATGTTAAGAAAAAAAAATTTAGGATTAGGGGAAATGAAATCATTTTATGGTTATGGTGTTTACCGCAAGGCGTTATTTTTTCTATTTTTCTCGAAAAATTTATCTTTTAGTAAAATTTGGCATTTGTTATTTGATAGCAAAATACCGAATTCAATTTGATCTATTTCATAAAATAAAAAAAACCTGAAAAAATGAACCAACACAGAAAAATTAAAACGCATTAAAAATTAAAGCCAAAAGTTGTTGCTTTCACATTTCTTAATCCGATTAGATTAGTGAAAGCAACAGTACTCTTGTTTGGTTACTTCCCCTCTTTGAACAACAACAACAAAAATTATCGATCAAAAATAATTAAAAATAATTTTTCCAATCGTTCATTCTGTTTTGTGTTGTGCCAGTGAAATATTCTAATTGGTATACAGTGCGGTAACAAAGTGTGAACGTAAACATAATAATTATTATTTACATTCGCCATTGGCACTGTAAGTTCGATCATACAAAAACAAAAGTATGTATGTCCTAATTATTGTTTTGCGTTATTTTTAAGAAATTAAATTATTTTTCATTTTTGTTTTTATTAAAGTAATTTTGCGTGTATTTAGTATTGATTGTGTATCAAAAATTGATTTGTGGTCGCGGAAATACAGAAGACGTGAGGTATGATCTTGTTTTAATTTGTGCAAAGTGTATGCCCAAAAATGTTTGTTTGGTTAAACATAAAACATAAAAATATTATTTCTTGTTTTAATAGAACCAAACAAAAGGATACGAGGCGTCACCGTTGTGTGTGATATTTGATTGCGCTACCGGCATTTCCGCGACAGTATTTTATTACTGAGGGACCTTAATTTATCCGGAATTTATATTTGTCCCTGAAAAATTTACCGGATTTTACTGCCATATTCGTATTTTGGAAAAACGGGCGAAACACAAATACCACATAAGGCCAAACCAAAATCAATAGCCTTGGACAAATTATTACTTTTTATTTACCGTGTTTAGCGGAAAAATCTGGCATCGCATGAAATTTTACCGCCATTTCGATACCATCGGATTTCGGCATCATCGGATCACATAACAGGATAAGTTTTTAACATGTGGCTAATCCACAATTTTTATATTCTTTAAATTATATTCTTTAAATTATATTCTTAAACTATATTCACTATATATTTATTTATTTATTTATTAAATTATATTTATTACATTTACTATATATATATTTATCCAACTACAATTATAACTGTTTATCAAAAATTTATCGATTTACAATTAAATAATTATTTTTACAAACCTACTTATATTATAAAACATATATACTTCTAAAATTGCATGCTTGATTATATTTATAAATTCATTGACTAACTTTAATTTTTGTACTTATTAAAAATGTTAAGAAAATTTACAATTTTATACCAATAATTATTTCCTGAACTATAAAATCTATTTTTGCAATCTTATTATTTACTTCATGATCTCGTTGTGTAATTTTATATTCAAATTTTATTCAAATCGTGACAACGCATATGTTCTTATCCAATGAGGGGCATCACTATGTGTGAATAGTTTATTAGATAGCATGGGTTAACATATTATTTCTTTTAGGGGCATACCAAAATAGATGCGCGGTATATCCAAAAGGGAGGGTGGTGAGCATGTGGTCATAATATCTCGTCCACGCAAATACGGTTGTATCTAACAGTACCTGTTCTTTTCATTAATAATTATCCCGTTATTTTTTTTTTGCATTGTATAACCTTGTATGAGTAGTAGTTCATTCATTGTTATGTTTACTCAATTACAGTTTAACTCAGTTTCTAACGTGTTCCATGTTTGCATAATTATTATCAGTGAGTCATCAATGTGAATATAATTGAAGTGCAGCACATCTCGTCCTCTGTAGTTGGTGACAAAACCCCACCCACCGTGTTCACCTAGCCGGCAAACGTGCTGCAAGTCACCTTATATAGAACTACAGGGGATTTCTGCGAACAGAGTGAAAATCAACCGGCGAAGCTGAAGCAATCCGATCGCTCCTTTGTCGACTTAGTCGCTCTCGTTGCAATAGTGTTATAGTATTATATAGTGCTTTGTATTCAATAGAAGTCTAAGAGAGGGATATTTCGCTACACTTTGGAAGCAACCGCTTATTAACCCCATTTTCAAATCCGAGATTCGTGGTAATATTGAGAACTATAAGGGTATTTGTATAATTTCAGTCTTACCCGCAAGTTGTTTGTGAAACTTGTTAAAGATCAATAATTCTTTCACGTGAAAACTTGTATCACTCCAGAACAGCATGGTTCCTTTCCAGGCAGATCAAGTGGTACTAACTTACTCTTGCTTATAAATTGTGTCTCTAATGCCTTATATAGGGGTAAAATTTTGCAGGTTGTGTACACTGATTTTTGTAAGGCCTTTGATAAGATGGATCATGACTTGCTGTTGAAGAAACTTGATTCCTTGCATTGTAGTTTTCTCCCACTGGACTGGATCAGATCTTAGCTTGATTCCAGAACTCAGATAGTAAAGATTGGTGATATCACGTCCAGAGTTATTGATGTCACTTCGGGAGTGCCTCAAGGTAGTCATTTGGGTCCCATTGTAACGAAATTACTGACGTTCCATCCTTAAATAAATTTATTTCAATAAAATAATAGGTAGCACGATTGACCGCTGAATTTCTGTCTAGAGTAACTGTCGGGGCACGGCCTTGCGTTGATGTGCCAAATTGGTTTTGGTTCACCCTGCAGCTCTTTTGTGCTTCTTCCCGAGCTTTGTTGTGGACTGTATTATTTAATTAATGTGAACAGGAATTACAGCTATCAAAGTTAGATTGAATCAAATAAACACTAGAATCGATTTTATTTATAACAATTTTTATTTAATTAAATAATCCTGTTGTGTTTCTCTTTCAAATTATTTCGTACGAATAATACAATGGCACTAAAAAACTTGATTTTATACAATACAATATAAATTCACAATATGTGAATACTAATGTACTAAATACATATTAGTTCGATAAATTGACAATAGATAGAGCGAATTTGTACATCTGGTAACATTGATTGATAAATATAAAAATAAGATACGAGAATCCCTCATTGGTTTGACGTTTGAAAATGTTTACATTTGTTTTTTCTTAGATTTTAGGACGATAGTAAAAATAATATAAATATAATTAATTTTGGTGTCTTTCCAGGTATCAAACACACTCCCCGCCTTGAACTGGCATGTTCAAATGATTCTTCGCGTTGTAGATGAAAACTTGAGAGTTGGATGTGTAGTTTTATATGCAAATAAATTGTACCATAGCGATGTTTATTTTGTGATATGAAGCGGTGTTTGTTTTTATTCTTTGTGATGTGTTGATGTGAAGTCTCAGCAATACAGCTTAATCATGAACCTCATCTGGTTCTGCTCGGGAGATGGGAAGCAAACACAGTTTTTGAATAGGTCGTTTGATCTGATTGTGCTGTGTTTTTACCGTGACTACGCGAACTTGACCGTCCGAGCCAGGATGTAATTCGGTGACCTTACCAAGCAACCAGTGATTCACCGGTAAATTGTTGTCCTTAATCAGAACAATATCGTCGATTTGCAATGACGGTGTTCTAGTTCTCCATTTGGAACGCTGCTGAAGGGATGTTAGGTACTCAATGTACCACTTCTTCCAAAAGTGTTGGCTGATTTGTTGCACCAGTTGCCATCGGGTAAGATGTGAAATTTTGAGATGAGTAATATCCGACTCCGGTATTTTTGTTAACGGATGTCCTATTAAAAAATGTGACGGAGTAATTGGATCAACCTCGGTATCGTTTATGGCACACATTGGCCGGGAATTAAGAATTCCTTCGACCTCAGCGAGTAGGGTGTTCATTTCCTCGATGGTCAATATATTTTTACCAATCACCCTCTTAATGTGGAATTTCATGGATTTAATCGCAGCCTCCCATAGACCGCCGAAGTGTGGAGCATTAGGAGGGATGAAATGCCAATCAATACGATTGTTAGTGAAGTAATTGGCAATGTGACTCGAATTTTTGATTAATTTGTTGAATTCATTTTGTAACTTGGTATCAGCGCCTGTGAAGTTGGTACCGTTGTCGCTATGTAACTCTGAGCAAACTCCGCGCCGCGCCGTAAATCTTTTGAGAGCCCCGAGGAATGCATCACTGGAAAGGTCGCCAACTAACTCTAAGTGGACTGCTTTCGTGCTTAAACACACAAATAAGCATATGTATGCCTTGTATGTTTTTTGTCCTCTACCTTTAGCCAGATGAATGGAGATAGGCCCTGCGTAATCCACTCCAGCCTTCAAGAATGGACGGATTAATTCAACTCTGGAAGCTGGTAAACTGCCCATTAGTTGTTGTTCACACTGCGATTTAAATTTTGCGCAGATGACGCATCTTCGGATGACTTCCTTTGCTTTGATTTTCCCATTCGGAATCCAGTATTCTTGCCGAGTGATACCCAACAGAAGAGTTGGACCTGCGTGTTTATTGTTCAGATGATTGTCACGAAGAATTAGCTCCGCGATTTTGGATTTTCCATGGATTATTAGAGGGTGCTTTGTAGAATATGGAGTTAAGCTGTACTGCAACCTTCCCCCAACACGAAGTAACCCGAATTCGTCTAAGAACGGGTTTAAAGACTGGAGGCTGCTGCCTTTTCTGACTTGTCCTTTAGCTTGCAAGTCTTTTATGTCATTTTCGTAGTATTTCCTCTGCTCGTGTTGGCACAGTATGTGGGTGGTTTGAAGCAGCTCTTCTCTTTGTAGGCTAATGGAATTAGGCCTGGATTGTTTGGGTTTCGCAATGCTGTGGGCAAATTTGATGACGTAGCTCATGACTCTAAGTAATTTACCAAATGACGAATATTTGCTGATGATTTCGTCATACCAATCGATGGCTGTTGTGGTTGCAAGACTGAATGTGAATTGCTTGTTTGATGCCTCTTCTTCAATGCTTCCATAATTTTGGTTTTGGGGTGGCCAGAATTCCGATGTTTGCTGTAACCAAGTTGGCCCGTTCCACCACAACTTATGCGACTTAAGCTCATTTGGTGATAGGCCTCGAGAGGCGCAGTCCGCTGGGTTTTCAGCCGAAGAGACGTGTCGCCAATTTTTCCGGGGTAAGGTCGACAGGATTTCTGAGGTGCGATTCCCTACAAAGGTTTTCCATCGTCTTGGATGACTTGCCAGCCAATCCAACACTATTTGAGAATCGGTCCACGTATATACTTCGTTGATGGATAGGTTTGATTCTCTTTTGATGATTTTTATTAGATCGGCCAACAACACGGCTGCACATAGCTCCAGTCTTGGTAGCGATTGTTGCTTCACTGGTGCTACCCTGGTTTTTGCTGTAATGAGTCTTACAGTGACACCACCTTCATTGACTATCTTGAAAAAGACCACAGCTGCATAGGCCAGTTGACTTGCATCACAGAATCCATGCATTTCAATGGCTGAACTGCTAGTTGTTTCTAAAGATCTGGGAATAGAAAAGGCGCTTATAGACTTTAGGTTATCCCTCAATCTTTCCCACATCAAGTACTTATCTGATGGAAGCGGCTCATCCCAATCGAGATTGGCGCCCCAAAGTGATTGTAGGAAGATTTTGAACGTTATGACCACTGGGGCGAGCCAACCCAGTGGGTCAAAAAGGCGACTTGCTTCGGATAATATGATTCTTTTTGTGAAATTCGATTTGTCTTGGATATTTGACGTGAATGTGAAATTATCCGATTTGGGATTCCATTCAATTCCCAATACCTTGACAGAATCCATGGGATCATTGGCCTGATCTTGCATTGGCTTGTTGTCAGCTTCTTGATGTATACGCGGAATGCTATGCAATACGTTTGGATTATTAGACTTCCACTTTCTTAGATTAAAGCCGTAACTTGCAAGTATTTCGGAGATTTTCTCTTTGAGTTGCGATGCCTTGGCTTCGTCGTCAGCTCCTGTCATCAAATCGTCGACGTAGATATCTCTAGATATAACATGAGCGGCATGCGGTGAGGACTGGCGATGTTCTTCTGATATTTGTTTAATGGTTCTAGTAGCTAAATATGACGCAGAGGCCAGACCGTAAGTGACCGTCATCAACCGAAAATAGCGAATTGGTTCGGAAGGATTTGAACGCCAAACAATTTTCTGATACTTGGTGTCATCTGATGAAACATTTATCTGTCGGTACATTTTCTCGACATCAGCCGAGAAGACTACCTTATGCTCTCTAAAACGTAATATAATGGCAAATAAGCTCGATTGCACGTTAGGACCGACCGCTAAGCATTCATTCAGCGAGATTCCTGAGCTGGACTTGGCCGACCCATCGAATACCACTCGTAGTTTGGTGGTACTACTAGACCTTTTCAGCACCCCATGATGTGGTAAGTAAAATTGATTTTCAGCTACTTTGGGAGGGACTTCTTCCATGTGGTTGAGTGCTTCATATTCGCGCATGAATTGATGGTATAGTTGTGCGAAATTATGGTCTCGAACAAAACGGCGCTCCATTCCTCGGAGTCTTTGAATTGCGCAGGCAAGCGATTCACCCAAGAGTGCCGGGGATTTCTTAAATGGAAGTTTCACCACAAATCGATTTTCATGATCCCTAGTTAGATTCTGTGTGAAATGGCGTTCGCAAAACTCTTCTTCTGGTGATAATTTTATATTCTCCTCGCTGATAGATTCCAGTTCCCAAAACTTGCGCAGGCTTCTATCGATGTCGACAATATCTTCTTGGATGGTCAGCATTGAAACTGACTCGTTGTTCCTTGATTGACTAGTTTGTCCCGAAACTACCCAACCGAATAATGTGTTTTGTAGAACAGGTTCATCTGGTGTAGTTTTTATTTGACCATCTAACAGAATACTAAAAAAGTAGTCTGCTCCAATCAGAATATCTATGTTGCCCTTTGTGTTGAATTGGGGATCCGCTAATCTGATTCCAGACCATGCTTTGAAATTAGCCGATAGATTTTGCGAAGGAATCTGGCTTGTGATTTTCGACATTACTAGAGCTTCAATGGATAATTGAGGAAAGCCTTCTGGTTTAATGATTATTGTAACCAAGCCCTTTGAGGTTCCAGCACCGATTTGGCCCATACCACGTATTGAAATTCGAGCATTTCGTTTCTTTAATTGCAAACGCTGCGCACAAGATTCAGTTATGAAGCTAGATTGAGAACCTGAATCTAGAAGTGCTCTGCAGGGTATTGTCATGCCTGATACGTCAACAACATGTATGATAGCTGTTGGAAGTATTGCGGATACATTGCATTTGGCTAATAAAGTGACTTTAACTCCTGGAGCTGATGACGATGGCTGCGGTTGCTCTATTGTGTCAGTTGAAGTCTCATCTTGATGTATCAGCGTGTTATGTTTCTTGTTGCATTTTTGACATCGGCGTCTTGATGGACATCTAAAAATTGGATGATTTGTACCTAGGCAGTTGAAACATCTGTTTGTTTTCTTCACCCACGCCTGTCGTTCTTCTGCACTTAAAGCGTGAAATTGGTTACAATAATATATCGAATGGTTTATGTCGTCACACATTGCACACTGGAATGTAAACCCTGATTTTGTATTAGAGCGATTTTCAGCCTTATGATTTGAGGCACTAGAAGCCACATGACTTTTTACTTCACTGTTTATGTCGTCACACCTTGCACACTGGAATATAAACCCTGATTCTGCATCAGAGTGATTTTCAGCCTTATGATCTGAAACACTGGAAGCAACATGACTTTTTACTTCACTTTTCGGATTCATTCGTTTGCCACTAGAAGTCACAGATTCAAGCGTATCTATTCGCCGAGCCAAGAATTTTAAAAATTCAGAAAAATCAGGACTGGTGGTATCTGCCGCATGTTCTGCCCAAAGTGCTTTTGTTTTCTCATCTAATTTGTGCATGAGAATGTAAGTGAGCCAGGGATCTCTGCCTGTTGCTACTTCACCAAGGGCTTGAAGTCCACGGATAACCTCGTCGGAAGTATCCATCAGTCGTTTTAGGTTGGCTGCTGTTGAGGTATGTATGACTGGCTGTTCCATGAACGTCCGAATGAACGAGTTAATTATAAGTTTTTTGCGGTCATAGCGTTCCTTTAGCTTATTTAGAGCTCCTATGTAATTTCCTTCTGTGACGGTTATGTGCCTCAATAGTACTGCCGCTTCTCCTCTTAGAAGCCCCTTCAGGTACTGAAATTTTTGTACCGAATTGAGAATGGGTGACTCATGAATGGTGGACGTGTACAAGTCATAAAATGACTGCCACTCAGCGTACTCTCCATAGAATGTGGGAATATTTATTTTCGGCAATTTTATTTGTGTTTGCTCAGCATTTTGAGTTGCGTTGTTGGAAGTCTCGAGACTGATTACACCTTGATCAAGACTTTTCGAGCGTATCCACTTGTTAAGTGCGGATACAGCAGTATAATAATTTTCCTCGTATGTGAGGTCGCTTTGCTCTTCTGGATCTTGTTGAAAGATACGAAGCTCTAAATCGGTGAATTCTTCCATTAACTTTTCCACACGCCTTAACCGCGTGGATAATTCTCCCACATCTGTTTCTGAATGGTCTTCGACTGCATATTTTGTTAAATTTGTTAATTTGCCTTTATTAACGCCTCGTTGTTTTTTAAGAGCAGCAAGAATAGACATTTTATTAATTGTTGAAAATTACACCAATTTTTTCTTTTTTTTTTTTTTGTGAGGTTAGAATCACGTTTATGTATGTACACTTTTATATTTTGCACGCGCACGGTTTATTTAAAATGGCGAACTTACTCAGAACATGTGGTGATTTCCGTTTGCGTAAAACTAGAATTCCTGATTTTTGTACCGCAATAGATGATTAGATAGCAATAAATGATGATTATTAAATACGATGATAAATGATGAATGGATTAATAAAGATCCGGCTCGAAGGACCAACTGTCGGGGCACGGCCTTGCGTTGATGTGCCAAATTGGTTTTGGTTCACCCTGCAGCTCTTTTGTGCTTCTTCCCGAGCTTTGTTGTGGACTGTATTATTTAATTAATGTGAACAGGAATTACAGCTATCAAAGTTAGATTGAATCAAATAAACACTAGAATCGATTTTATTTATAACAATTTTTATTTAATTAAATAATCCTGTTGTGTTTCTCTTTCAAATTATTTCGTACGAATAATACAATGGCACTAAAAAACTTGATTTTATACAATACAATATAAATTCACAATATGTGAATACTAATGTACTAAATACATATTAGTTCGATAAATTGACAATAGATAGAGCGAATTTGTACATCTGGTAACATTGATTGATAAATATAAAAATAAGATACGAGAATCCCTCATTGGTTTGACGTTTGAAAATGTTTACATTTGTTTTTTCTTAGATTTTAGGACGATAGTAAAAATAATATAAATATAATTAATTTTGGTGTCTTTCCAGGTATCAAACAGTAACTTTAGCTGCCAGCTGTAATTTTCGAATATTATTTGTGATGCATGTAAACTGTATAATGGGTAATTTTAAATCTCTTTATTACAATAATTAGTGTGGTACTAAAAAAAAAAAAAACAGAAAAACGATATTGGGAAATATGAGAAATGGAGGGGACACAATAATAATGAAAATAAAAAAACGAAAAACAAGAAATGGGATGGAGGAAGTGAGTTTTTGGACGGTGCGAACGATCACTCTACTAAGAGGAAAAATAAACAAAAAAATAAAAATTCTGATAAGACTAAGGTACAACGTGGGATAGAAGTATCGCGATTGTACGTTTGCAAATATAAAGATTATTAAAATTTTGCAAATATGAAATTATTCCGTCCGTAAATAATAAAATTAAGTTAAAATAAATATTAACACACAATAATAATATAACATAATTATAAAATTAGGATAAATATTTAATAAAACTATTAATAATATATTAATAAAAATTAAGTTAAGTAATTCGATTAAAGTGAGTGGACATTTTAATGTGCAAATAAAAAAAAAATATGGATGAACAATAAAATCCAATGTAAATGTGAAGCTAACGACCTTGTGTAATTTTGTTTCAAGCAGTTACTAGTGCGAATAATATAAGTAAAATTAAGTATTAATTAATAATAGGCAATGAACTGTTAAGTTATGGTGATATAAGTGAATATGAAGCCTAATTATTAAACGGACAATTAGAATTAAAATAAGCAATTGAAAACTCTATCTAATATTACGACTATCTAATTATAAATCTAATAATAATAATAATAATAATAATAATCATAATAATAATATTAATACTAATAATAATAAAAAGGAAAACTAATAATAAATAAAAATACTTCATCGCGCAGAACGCATATATTCGCAATTGTGGAGAAAAATTAACACCATAGTGATCATCACTCATCATAAGCGGATCCGCAACTCGCAATTTTAATTAAGGGAGTATGGGTAGTATAAGTTATTAAATGCCTTATGCATATTATAAATATTTTCTTTTCTTTACTTCTTTTAGTTTTAATAAAATTCTTAAAATTTGTAAAATTCAATGGTCATTGTTTTCAATTTACCTTTCGCTAATTTAATCGAGTTCGTTCTCCGCTTGGGTTGTTGTACTCTAAATTTAAAAATTAATTTCTGTGCATTCGTGATAAGTGATGAATTAGTGATTTATATTTAAAAATGGCGTAACGTAAACAGTTTATTATCGGGATGATATCAAGGTGAAGTGGATTAACTAACGGTGAGTAGCAGGCTGGTTTCAAGTTTAAACACCATCCTTCCCTTTTTCCTAAATTTCCGCGGTCTAATCTAGGATCGTTTAAGTGTTCAGATACACCCACCCCCAATTCCTGAGCCCTAGCCGGGCCAATGATGATCGCCTGAACATTCAAACGGTTAATTCTGTTAACATGTAAGGATTTCTTTTGATATGAGAATATCATTTCGTATTCTCATGCACATGACCTCCGGTCCTGTTACACCATGCTTTTCATACTATTCATCAATGACGTAGTGGATTGTTTGAGTTATTCCGATATCCTCATCTATGTGGAATAATATTGGGGGTACAAATTGAAAATGCGGGATTGATAACAGATGGCGTTACTAACGCTATACGCATCAGGCAGTACTGTGACTATGTTCATGTCAAAGCTACGTCTTATAGCTTTAATTTTCAGTATGTGTCAATTTGTCGCAGTGTCAAATTCATAGTTTTTTTGAGCTCTCAATATGTCGAGTTTCGTGCCAACAAAACAGCATTTGCGGGAAGTTTTAATTTACTTCTTTAATTTGAAGAAAAGTGCTGCTGAAGCACATCGATTGGTCTCCGAGGCTTATCCGAGTCATGTTCCATCGGTTTCAACGTGCGAGAGATGGTTTGTGCGGTTTAGAAGTGGTGATTTTGACGTTGAGGACAAAGAGCGGCCGGGCCAAGTGAAAAAGTTTGAGAATGCTGAATTGGAGGCAATACTCAATGAAGACTCGTGTCAAACTCAACAAGAGCTCGCAGATTCATTGGGAGTGACACAACAAGCCATTTCCCATCGTATAAAAGCCCTCGGAATGATCCAAAAGCAAGGACATTGGGTGCCGTATGAGCTGAAGCCGAGAGACGTCGAGCGCCGTTTTTGATGTGTAAACATCTTTACGCGCGCCTACCAAAAATTTTTGTATTAGAGTAAACTTGTAAATGAAGCGAACGGAAATGACATATACCTACTTCGTTAGAAAAAAAAACATGCAACTCAACAAAAACAATTTTTACTACACATGGCATGCTTTTATGTATATGTATAATAGTAGGGAAAATGAAAAAATTAATTTAATGAATGAAATAGAAACCATCGACATTTCCATCGATCAAAAAATCAAAAAAAATTACGATACGAATTACAATTACGAAATTGCATACTCATACGATTAAAAACACAGTCAACAACTACTGTATATTGCTTTATCACGAGTGACGAGTCTCTAGGCGTTGTTCATCACGTCGGCTATCAATGATCATGTCTTCTACTGAATGGGGTTATAATGACATCTCGTTTTTAACATTGAACTGCCAGAGTCTCGGGTCACAATCACGCAGGTATGCTCAATTCATTTGGTTTTCGAGACCTGGCTGCACAATGACGAACTTGTTAATATTCCTACGTTTGAATGCTGTTTTCAGTTCAATAGAGATGGTCAGTGGGCTGCCAGAGTAGCAATTCCGTCAAAAGATCCATAAAATGAGCATAGTGGACACAAATAATTTGCCGTACTTTATCAAAACCAATATTGACGTAACAAATGGACTGGCGAATGGAACTATGGGCTGTCTAAAGTATATCGAATGCATAGGCATCCTAACCAGGACAACGAGAACGATGAAAACGTCGACAGTAAAAAATGTCAAACGACTCTGGATGGATTTCGGTTCAAATTCACAAGTTGGCAAGAAGGTCAGGTGGCTTGAAGCTGGATGGGCGCAAAAAACGAATATCGACCGATGTTTGGTGCCCATTTCTAGAAAAAGCTCAACTTTTAATCGAAACAACAATTAATGTTAAGCATAAGCAACAATTAATGTAAAGCGTCGTACCTTCATGTGCCACCACAATTCATGCATCACACGGTGGTACCTACAACGAGATAGTCAGTATATATTCTTACGATAAAAGACACAGTTAACAAATTGTGTATATTGCTTTAGCACGAATAACGAGTCTCGAAGGACTGTTCATCACGTCGGCTATCGATGATCATGTCGTCTACCATGGACGTAAAAATGGGACCGCAATGGGTCTTCTTCAAAATTAGCTATCGCGCCTCACCACAAATCCGCTTTATCCGTTGTAATGGCGAATTTTGTTCGAGATAATAATGACGTCTGGTTTTTAACATTGAACTGTCAGAGTCTTAGGTCATACACATCACCTCGACCTAACTGACACAGTCACGCAAGGATGCTCAATTTTCTTGCTTTTCCAGATCTGCGTTCAGTTCAAGAGAGACGGTGAGTGAGCTGCCGGAGTAACAATATATAAAAATTCAAATAGAATACTCATACCATACAGTCACCTCGCATAAAGAAATCATCGTTGGACAAACAATTGGTATGAGCATAACAACACAACTCATTGATGATATATATACGGCTGAACTTCAGCTTCTCAATGGGAATAAGATGCTTTCCTTAGTTGTATTAACCTCGCCGAATAAATCTTTCGAAGACATAATGAAGTTCATACATTTCGTCCTTGCCCCATATCCTAAAGAATTTCAAAAATTCTCCAAGGAGACTATCATCTTTTGTCGGTGATTATGAGCGGGGATTTCAATATTAATGTTGCTGTTCCTCAAGCGGAACCACTTATAAACTTCCTGCGAAACGAATTCGATTTGCACATGTACTCAGATCGAAATATATTTACTCGAAATATATTATAGTTATACTGTCGACTCTAACTTTAAAAATTTTTATTGAAAAACTGCAAAATATGGTCGTCCCATATCTAATATATCTTATTTTAGCTACCAAAATCCAATTGCTTCGATTATACCGAAAGAGTAATAGACCAATTTAACGATAATTAACAAATGAAAAACTCTGGTTAGTAAAATTGCATTCCTTCTTCCTTCAAAGTAAACTGTACCCACGTACTATACACACGCCATGTTTACACATCTCCTTGAGAGTACTAATGGACTCACTCATTTTTTTTTTGCATGCGAACTGCTGCTCGAACGGCAAAAACGGAAGGGTTTTTTGCATCGCATTGTCACTGGTGATGAAAAGTGGATCCATTACGATAACCCGAAGCGCAAAAAATCATATGGTTACCCCGGCCATGCATCATCATCGACGGCCAAACCAAATATTCACGGCGCCAAGCTCATGCTCTGTATTTGGTGGGACCAGCTGGGTGTGGTGTATTATGAGCTATTGAAATCGAACGAAACCATCACAGGAGCACTATACCGAACTCAATTGATGCGTTTGAGCCGCGCACTCAAAGAAAAACGGCCACAATACGAGCAAAGACACGACAAAGTAATTTTGCAACATGACAACGCTCGGCCACATGTTGCAGCGCCGGTCAAAACATACCTACAAACGCTGAAATGGGAAGTCTTACCCCACCCGCCGTATAGCCCAGATATTGCTCCTTCCGATTACCACCTTTTCCGATCGATGACACATGACCTAGCTGACCAGCGCTTCCATTCTTACGAAGAAGCCCAAAAATGGGTCGATGACTGGATAGCAGCCAAGCCGGCCGAATTTTTTCGCGACGGTATCCGTAAATTGCCAGAAAGATGGGAAAAAGTTGTGGCTAGCGATGGACAATATTTTGAATAATTCATTTGTTACCATTTTTTCAGAATAAACGTTCAAAAATAGAAAAAAATCCCGCATTTTCAATTTGTACCCCCAATAATTTCAGTATGTGGTGCACAGCTCAGAATTTAAACCTAAACATTTCGAAATGTAAAACAATCCGTTTTACCCGTGCAATCACGCCCGCTAGTTTTGATTTTTTCCTGGATGGCTGTATTATTGATAATGTTGATACGTTTATGGATCTAGGTATTTTATTTTCGTTTCTCTACATTTACGTCGAATTTATCGTTCAATAAACACATAGATATTTGCATTTCTAAAGCGAATTCCATGCTTGGGTTTATTAAAAGGTTTTCGAGGGATTTTCAAGATCCTTATTCTATTAAAATATTATATTTCTCGATTGTGCGTTCGTGTTGGAATATGGTGCTGCAATTTGGAATCCGTTTTATGATAACTGTTCAGATCGAATAGAAAAGGTTCAAAAGCGCTTAACCCTTCAATGCATATTGTATCATATATGATACAACCATTTCATATTACAAAAAAATACATGTATACGCATAAATATAAGAGTCTTCTTATACACATTTTGAAAACCTATAGAATTTTATAGAATAATGCCGGTTGAGTGTCGCTTGCTGTGGTAATTAGTTTGTCGCAACCAACGTAGTTTTTGGTCGTGTTTTTCTAGGGTATTTATAAACTATTTCACATAATAAAAATATTTTATTAAATATTTGTAATTATATCATGTGTTTCAACCATTTTGACTATATTATCAACAAATATTGAAAAACATACAAACGTATAAATCGAACATACAAACGTATAAATACAAACGTATAAATCGAAGATTAGGTGGAACTGTTCTTTAATAAAAAAATTTATTTAACATTTTTGGTAGTTAAAAATGATTGATCAACGCTAGTTTTTAAATGCTAAGGAAATCGAGGAGTTTATTAATATGTAATTCTATTGACAGTGGTGACGAACAAGACAGTGACTTCTGTATCGAACCACCATCTGAAATTGATGACGATGTACCATTCGACATTCAAAATATATATGTGATCGAATTACAAGATACTGATATTGGAAACGCAATTGAGGTGACAAGTGAAACAAGCGAGGTCAAGGAATTAAACAAATTGTATAGTAATACTATTTGGAAAGTAAAACATTTGATTGTTTCATCGAAAAAATATAAATTTAACGGTGATGAATCTCTACCACAAGTTCTCGAATTACAAACGCCTCTTGAAATTTTCAATTATTTTTTCAATTCTAATTAAAATGGCGATAGCATTCGAGAATCAAATTACTACGCAATGGAAACTACTATCAAAAATACGTTTTCAATAAACGGGAAGGATTTGGAAAAATTCCTCAGGGTGTGTATTTTAACTTCCGTGTACCAATTAACACGCTTCCGCCGATACTGGTCCCAGTTTCTTCATTTCAATCGCAATGAGGACCATGTGCCACACTCAAATCCAAGTCACGATCGCCTGTTCAAAATACGACCCGTAATAGATGCTCTCATTAAAAACTTTCAAAAGATTCCAATCGAGCAAAATATATCTATTGATGAACATATATGCTCTGTAAGGTAGAAGTTACTTAAAGCAGCCAACGAAGCCGCATAAATAGAGCTAAATAATTTTTCTTCTCAGTGAAAATCCAGGATTTACGTACAATTTTGAAAAATTATCGGGACAAAAAATGATAAACGTATTTCATCCGAAAAAAATCCCAAGTTTGAGCCTAAGCTAAAAATTTAAACATCGAAGATGGGCTTGAAATGTTGCTTAATGCCTAAATAAAAAAGCTTAAGCCTACTCATTTGTTTTGGGCTAGAGTACTTGTATTTATATAGTAAAAATAAAAAAGTTTGAGCCCAAAAATTGATTTTCGGCGCACCAGCGTGTTTTGGTTCTCTCGTATTTACTTTATTTTTTGGTTTTTTATTTTTATTTGTAACCGGTGTTTTTTAAGCCCGATAGAATTTGAAATTGTAAAAAATATCACAAAAAATTAAATTGTAATCAAATGTTTTTATCATTTGAAAGATCAATACATGGCATTAATATGAAAATAATTTCGGCCATATGGGCACCGTGGCTGTTCTTGACGAAGCGAATTCTGGGCCACTTTTCGATCACTGCTGGCCGTATGTCACGAATAACACGTACAATGCTGGCCTCCAACGCTTCAATTGTTGTTGGTTTATCAGCATAAACGTAGCCCCACAGGAAATAATCAAGGGGTGTCACTGTCAAACCGCACGACCTTGGAGGCCAATTGACAGGTCCATTTCCCGAAATCAACTTATCGCCAGATTTTGATTTTAATAAGTCAATGGTTGCGGTCGCCGTATGGTACGTAGCGCCATCCTGTTGTAACCACATTTCGTCCGGATCAATGTCATCCATATTTTCAAACAAAAAATCATTGATCATGGTGAGGTAATGATCTCCATTGACGTCGTCTATAAGTTGCGAGTATCGACGATTGATTTTCAAAGTAAGTTTTAATAATTTCGTAGCGTCAGTTTATTCACGATGATTTGCCAGAGTACTCGGATACTCACACTGATATCTGCCAGAGTATACTTTTCATAAAAATTAAATTTTTTGTTTTATTTTCAACAATTTCAAGTTCTATCAGGCTTAAAACAAACACCCGTTCCGTTATATTACGCTCACTAATTGATATCGTAGATGAGAAATAGGTGCATAGAGAGAGCACAAAACATAATTGGCGCACCACCGTGTTTTGGTTCTCTCGTATTTACTTTATTTTTTTTTTTATTTATTTCTATTTCGTTGCATATTCTTGGGACAAAATTTCGTTGCATTTTTCTATATAATGCACGCCAAAAACATCTTCGATGTTAAAATTTGGGAAGCTCATCAAATGTGGTTATTCGACTACTACGAAATGTACCAAGAAATGTGAACCACCATGATTATTATTACACGAGCTTACCATTGGTTATCGAACTAAATAAAGTTGGTATTCAATTAGTTTGCACAATACGTCGTGACAGACTACCTTCAAGCAAGTTATCAACCGAACGTGCTTTAAAGGATATACATACGTTGGCACAAAATAAAATTACGCTCCAAGATGGTCATACGAATATTTTACCATTTTTTAGATATCACGGTGGTAAATTCATGGTTACTTTCTAAAGGAATGGTGGTGATTTAGGATAGGAACATCTCGCTCTTATGAATTTTAGAATTCAACTTGCTGAAAGCCTGTGCAGAGTCAATGATAATTACAACTATTTAAAACGAGGCCGGCCGAACATCAACCAATAGTATTAGTCTAGTCTTGAGAAAAACGTTAAACGAAAAAACCCGAAAGCAAGTCACATAGCTTCAATAGACGTCCGCCAATGTATCGCATTTTCTTAACTGGGAGTTAAAAAGACAGCGGTGTAAGTTACCTGGAATATCCAAACTCACTTTTATAATGTGTGAAAAATGCAACATACATCTTTGTTTCAACAAAGACAGAAATTCTGTTATGTCTTATATTATTTTATATTTTATTATTAAATAATTTTGTTAATTTAAAAAAAAATAGGCTGTGAAAAACTATGTAATATTTTTAGTTATTTAAACTATAAATTAAAAAAAATATTTTTTTATGTTTGTTTTTTACTCATAAATGCATGCCGCATCATATATGATACAACCACGAAAATCAATTTTCCGAGGAAACTACAAATAATTAGAATTTATTATTTTGATATTATAAATAAGGATTGCAGAAACTATAATGTGGAATTTTTTTGATAAAATAGAAAAAATCATGCATTGAAGGGTTAAGGTTTTCTCTGCGAATGTTGCACAGAGATGGGAACTTACCCGCTTTTACACTCCCACCGTATCGTAGTAGATATAAATTAATAAATATTGGGCCGCTCTTTATCCGCAGAATCGAAATTGGCGCGTTATTGGTTAGAGACTTGTTGGTGTCTAAAATTGACTGTCTTGAGATTTTGGTGTTGTACGATATATATACTCCGTTACGGACCCTTCGCGTTAGAGATTTCCAAATGAAGCTACCTTATAGTAGGCATAAATACGGTAAATATGAACCTGTTTATCAATCTACTGTTTCTTTTAATAAAGTTCGATCGGCTTTCGACTTTAATCTATCTAGGGATGCATTTAAGAATTTAATGTCTATAATATTCTTTTAAATTATTGGTAATTTTTCATGTTTGTTTAAATTTACTTTTTTTTTTAATTAAAGTTTTAGTATATGTATTATTGAAATTGCAACCAGATTGTAAAGTATAAAGTTGGTAATAAATAAATTAATAAATACCAAAAGACATAAGAAATACAGATACAACTGATTTTCAAAATTATTTTAAATGGGGGGAAGAAAAATATAACTTCTTACTAGGACTAGTGGAACCGTATTTAATAAGGACACGCATATGCGGCGAAGCATTCCCGTTAACGAATGGTTTGCACTAACCCTGTGATACTTAGCCACTGGTAGGATCTTTGAAGATCTAAAGTTTTCGGCGATCATGTCGTCTGCCTCATTAAGCAAGGCCATCATCGAAACATGTGAAGTGATTTTTTTTGTTTTGAAAGATTACGTTAAGGTAAGATTGTGTATAGAAAAAAGAAAATTATTTTTAATAATTTATTGAAGAATGAAAATAGGTTTATTAAAATATTTTAAATTAAATTCATGGCATGTAAAAAATTAAATTCAAGGAATGATTCTGTAATTCGAGAATCTGAGTTGTACTCTGATAACGGCATCGATTCTTGGGTACTACATTCCGAAGAATAAGTCCATAAATTCTCATTTATTTTTACGTAATCTCTGGTCAGAGTACCCTGCCTAGCCTAATTGTTACAGGATGGCTACTATGCCATCCTGCAGATTTCACTAAGCGCATGCAGAGGCCTTCACGGTGATTTTTGCCGGCTACAACTCAGAGAGAAGTGCTATGATTACCGTGATTACAGAAATTTTAAATATAAAAAAACGCAAATAAAAAAATTATAAGAAAAATAAAAAAATTATAACGGAAGAGAAGTGCCTTGGTGCGGCCGTCCGTCCGAACTCAAACGGTGGTAGGCACGGGTTTCGATTTCGGATACGGGCACCAAGGGACCGCCAACATTACGCAGACACAGGATGGGAATTCCCCCCTCATCATACACATACCGGAAAATTTAGGAATTCATTTTTTTTTTATTTAATTATTATAATTAAAAAACAAAGGAAAAGAAAAGACAACTTCCCACAAGAAAAAAATGAGGGAGCGAGACCAACGCCCATCGAGCGCCGATATTATGGGAATTGTAGCGTTTAGCATGCAATGGAGGGTATTTGTTGGGTTGAAAAAGAAAAAAAAAATCAATTCAAACAATAACAAAAAAAAATATAAATAATAAAATGAAAGGAAAATTCTAGTAAAGGCAAACAAATGAAGGAGACCGAAAAAAAAAAAAATACCGTCCACCACATGCTAGGCTATAGATTTTTGACCTACTCAGGGACTCAAGCGGTTGTTGCGCGGCTAAGCGTCAGGGAGTGGGGGTGGGGTTTAGAGTATGAGTAGGCCAGGGTTAACCGCAATTAGGAAATGCTAATTACCTATATACCGACCGTTACACTCACCCTAGTTCATCCTCGTTGGTTTCTCAAATTTACATCATTTCCAAGTTGAAATGAGAAGACATAAAAATTTTAATTTTTAAGAGAAAATAACAAATTATTTATTTAACAGAAAGAAACAAAGTATTCAAGAAAATAAAGTACAAAAAAAATTGAGCTCTTAACCTACCTAGCTAAGACTAATTCCCTATCCGACTTAAACATATCTACCCGACACCAGATTAAAATAACTAACCATTTTCTATAAATTATAACTTAATAAAAAAAATATTCATGTAATTTATGTAATTTAAGTAAATAAAAAAAATTGTTATAAATTTAATTTTTTTTGAGCCATATGCTATATAATTTCTTACGGTTTTGAGGTGGTTGTAAATGTTGAGAGTTGATTCATCAAGGTTGAAGAAGATGTTGATTGATGAATGAGTCAAACATTGATGAATGGGCTTATTTATTATATTTTTACGATTTTTGTGTTATATATTTTTTTGTCTTTTTTTTTTTTATTTAAATATTTTAACGTTTTAATTTTTATTATGCCAACGGTTTTTCTTATTATTGCCACGCAAATTATATTGTCTTAGACCTGATTTAATTCACAATCACTTCGCATATACTTTATTATCAATATAGTATTATATGATCACGTTTGGAATAGTTATCTCGAAGCTCACTTATTTTTATTGTATATAGTTTTTTTTTTTTGTTTTTTTGGTTAGTTTATTACAGATTTTGTATTGATTTTTCACTGTTTTATTTAGATTTATAAGTCATACAACGATTTATTAGGCTATGCGATGCTCGCATACCGATTTACATAGATATTTTTTTTTCTTGCAAACAATTTTCACATGAAATTTTATACTAATCAATTTTAATTAACACTTCATTTTTCGTGAATACTTTCTTCATAATTTCCGGATAGTTTTAAGTACAAAAAAAAATTTCGACCTCGTATATCAAAAACATCAAAACTTAATTCATCCAAACAAATCTTTGTTCTTTTCACGAAATTAATATTTTAAATCTAATTTTTGTTTCTTGCACTGAATGCAAAAAAAAACTTAACTTCTCAAAAAAAAGTATCTTTATATTCTGATATTAAATTTTAGCATTTTTTCTTTCACGACTTCATCATCCAAACTTAACTGGGGTGGGATGTTGTAACATCACTTTTTACGATATTTATCGAATATTGTATCTCTCTTTCCTAAAATAAAATTGCTTGCCATTTCGCTTTCCAATTTTGCTTTAAATATTGCGATCGCACGCTACTAGAATAAATTGTTTATTTATCTCTTTTTTGTTTTTCGATACAGTATCACTCATAAAATACCCAGGTGATAGAATATGAGTAGAACGACATAATGTTTTCTTCGATTAGGTAGAGATGGCATTGATAAATGGAAAAAAGTTAAATTTTATTCGTGATGAAAGAGATGTAAAATTCGATAGTATCGCAAAAAGTGATGTTACAACATCCCATCCCTGAACTCCCCAAAACAAAAAATTTTTCTTTTCATCCTCGCAAAAAAAAATCGCGAAAAAAAAAAACCGAAAATCTATTTTTGCCAAGTCATCATTTCAACTGCTTTATCGAGCACTCGATATTTTTTTCACAATCAACTGACTTAAATTTCAAAATCAACTGACTTAAATTATCGATCGATCGATATTTTCCTTTGACGATAACTTTCAATTACCGATTCGCACATCACAATATCGGAGTCAACATTTAGGGATATTTTAAATGAAAGTTTGCTGACATACACAAAACGTACTTCAGGCGGTTTACATACAAATTCAAAAATAATTCAGCAACTTGTAACGATGTCATTCGAAATCGTTACAGAATTGCTATGCATACTCACGCAAATAGAAAACCGAATACATTTGTTTTATACTTTTAAGTATACGTATACGGTCTATTTCATCGTTTTTATGCATTTTCAAACAAAATTCGTCGGACACTCATGCAAAGTACAACTGGGAAGTTAGATTCAGCTTTATTCAAAGCGTATTCGTCCTTTTCCAGGTCAGGTTCATCCTTGCTCAAATCGAGTTCACCTTTGTTCAAATCGTATTCACCTTTATTCGAACCATGTTCATCCTTTTCCGGGTCAAGTTCAGCCGGGGACGAGATGAAGCCGGCATGGCCTGCTTAGTTTGATAAATTTATTGTGTTTAGATTCTGGATTCAAAATATATATATAACGGGTATTTTGCTTTTTGGTCTTTGCAATCTGTTCTGGGTTCGAGGCGCTCCTAATTTCTCGCGAATCGCTTTTCACGTCCTAGCAGTTGTGTTAACAAGTTAATAAAGTAAATTAATCTTTACTGTGTAACCAAAATGTTCGATGTTTCATTCAAACTAGCTGCTGGTATCCGCATATCGCCTAGAAATCCAAAAATTTTCTTAGTAATTCTGCGTTTTGAGTGCAATTACTATAGTTTCGAAGTAATTAAAATGAACTCAGCAATTTTTGAAAATGTGAATGGCGGGCCGCGAAAGAGTCGAGGGCGCTTCAGCTTCGGAGCGGATTGCTGGGATTGAAGGGCAGAATACTTGTTGTGTATTTTGAATCTTGAATTTGAGTGCGGTAGGGTTGTTGGATTGAATGGGTTGTGTTGGTTTTGTTTCGTCTCCGGTTGAGTTTGATTCGGAGGGGGATGAGTGTGGTCTGGATGAGGATGAGTTTGGTTTGGATGGGTGTAGATTTGTTTTGGGCGGGGGTGGATTTGGTTTGGAAGGGGATAAGTGTGTTTTGGGTGAGGGCGGGTTTGGTTTGGATAGGGTATGATTTGATTTGGGGAGGGGTTCTTTTGGAGGGTGGTGAATTTTGTTTTGAGGTTGATGGGCATAATTTGTGGAATGTTGAGTTTGGAGTGCAAAACCTATAATTAATTTCTATATAATTGATTGTTATTATTTATAATTATTTTAATATTTTATAGTTTGATATATTATTATATCAAATATATTAGTTTGATATATTAATTTTTATTTTAATGTATATATTTGTTTTTATTTGTAAAGTGTGTAAATGTTTCCATTTATCGACGTATTTTTGCGTAAGTTGTTTTCGATAAATTATTTTGGATGCGCTATGCCAGGACATTGCAAAAATGATTCGATTATCGATGAATCACTCATGAAACTTATATGTGTGTATGCGAATGATATTTTGAGGCCAGAATCGGCCACAAAGGAGTTCTCGTGTGGATTCGTCCAATGTAATATAAATTCATGTATGTATTGTAAATATATAACATGTAGATACAGGCGTTATTATTATTTGTTATTAACTGATTTTTATGTTTATTTAATTTTTTTATAATTTGTTTACTTAAATTAATTTTCTCTCTAACTATTGATGCATAATGAAAATTTCAAATAATATAAATAACATATATTTTGTAGACTGATTTAAAAGGGTGAGACCTCATATGTGTTACGGCATGGCACAGGGAAAATGGTTTTTAATTTTAATTTTCGTTTTTAATGACAAGTAAATGTTTCATTTGATATCCCTCAGCCGTTTTATTTTGACTATTTTATAGATTGCTTACTGTTGGCGCTATTTTCTGTAAAATAATATATCTGGCTTAATATTTCTCGAAACAGGTTCGCAATTACATGGGAAGGTCAGACACGAATATCGATTGAATTGAGATCTAAATCCTCTCCCACGACTTGCTCACGCACCTATAATGTAAGTAGCCTTCCGCATGTCCTATCTTCCGTTCGTGTCGTCACCTCAAGTTCACCTCAAGTAAACCTTGATCTTTTTTGATTGATTGAGATGCGCGGAATTGTCCCAGTAATCTGTTTCTAGACGGTATACTGCGGAAGATGCATAAAATATTTATTGGGTACGAATTGGGCTGAATTGGAATTCTAGCAAACTTTAGCTCTGGGATAGCTGAATTTTACTGGGTCATCTCTTAGCGGGTTAAGGCCAAGTTTGGTTCAGCTATGGTGAATGTAGGAACTGGATATTTATTTGGCTGATTATTTTCAAACTTATTTTGATGAAAAATGCAGAACTTCATCCAGGATTTATGTTGAAATCTCGATTAAGCTCAATATACCAGTTTTGAACATAAGAAATTGCCTAGCATGGCTGAATTTCAGAACCTCTCTAAAATCGATTTTTAAATCACCACCCAATTCTGCATACCTCATTTGACAAAAAAAATTTTGGGGTATAGTCAAGTTCCATTCAGAATGGTCGAACTGTTAAAATCCCAATACAAGTTGACCTTAGTTTATTAAAATTCTAGACCAGCTCTACAAACTAAAATGGAAAGTTATCGGTTAGGAAACGACCTGGTTTCATTCATTATATCCGAATCTCAATATTTCGTCAAATTCAGCTTTGCGCACCTAATAAGACCATCATTTGTTGAGAGATGGCCTAGTTCCATTGAACGTTGTTTTAGAGTGTCAATCCAATTCTGCATAACATATTTGACAGTAATTGGTTGAGGAGTGGTAAAGCTCCATTGAGCATGGCATAATATGTTCTGTGCAGTATAATTTACTCGCTAATTAAACGAATATTCGTTAGTGACCTAAATTAATAAATCATTTGAAATGTTTGCGAAATAGGCTAAATTTATTTATCCAATCCGGTATTGAATAATATTGATAGTTTTCCGGGAACCATTGCTTTTGGGATGCCTCACATATTTCTTTTTTTTTTTTTTTTTTTGCAACTTTTATAAATTTGGCTATCTTGTGGTTGCCAATTCAAGAGTTTAATACTAATGAAATTTAGAGTAAGCTTTAATATAATTTAAATAATAATGGTTTCAGAAGATTATATTGTAAGGAATTGCAGAAGAATTAAATTAATAAATGTTTATATTATTTAGGAAGCCGGAAATATTGATTTAGAATTAAATTTTAGGGAAATTACAGATGTACGTGAAATAATATTTCTTTGAAATATTAATTGGATACAAACCAAACCGATTAGTTCCATTTTATGAATTTTTTTAAATTTTAATATCATAGCACTTGATTGGCTTCTAACTATATATACATATTCAAAACAAATTTCTGTAATAATAAGAGTTAACACCACTAAATGACAAAGTTAAAAGTAACTAAAGTTGCAATTTACAAGAAATCTAAAAAAACATTTTTGTATTTTCACATTTTTCTCAACTTCTTGTTTTATGGAGTTAATCGTTTTGGCAAATGAAGCATCTAATGTTGATTGTGTAGATTAGATTTGTGTTTTCACTGTGTTATTAACTATCGACTTTATCTAGGTGTCTGTAACCGGGCTGATTGAATCAATCATGTTTGTTTAGAAAGCCGGAAAGCATTAATTTTGAATTAAATTTCAGGAAATTTCAGATGTACGTGAAATAATAAATTTTTTCCACAGGTTGCTGATTTAGAGAAGCAATTGTTGAAGACCAATACCATCAGTATCCATTAAACCTATTAAGCCTTTATCCTTCCTCCGTAGATTAGAAGTAGATTAGAATTGTGTTGTGCAGTACGATCGCTAGGTGTCTGAAACCGGGTCGTTCCGTACCAAAAAAAAAAATAAAACCTTTCCTATCCTTCCTATTGTTATGTGTAAATACTGTACTTGTCAAGTACTTGGTCTTACAGTCCAATCAATCAATCAATCAATCAATCAATTTTATTTGTGTATTACACTATATTACGGGAGAGCAACACGCAATCCCCAAAATTACTGCTAGACTTTTTTTTTCAAAAATTGCTTACTCGACTTTTTTTACAAAATTTACTAATCAACTTCTCAAAATTCCAAACAAGACTGAACTAAAAAACAAATTCTCGCACCGAAATAACGACGCAAATAAGAAAAAGGTGTACCAAAACAATCAATACCGGAAGCAAAGCACAAACCACCCAACCGATTAAGCAAGCAAAGACACATATCGAGGGGAATATAATTTAAAAAGAGGTAGTTACGAACACGTAGTCGTAACATCATATAACACGTCATGTATGGCCTTCTCAGCAAAAAGCCTTTGACGTGCATCGAGCATCAGCAACTGTTCGCCCCAAGCTTTTGCGATACTGGGGATCTGTTCCTGTGGCTCCTTTTCAAGGTACTCGCACACTTTTTGTAACAAATAATTCGTTTTGTGTATGTTCTATGCTGGGCCCATATTTCGTCGTTTTCGTGGTGGCGGTGACAAAATCGATGATCACGATGGCCTTGACGTCTCAATGTCGCTTCAAGTAGACTAAAAATAAAAATAAATATTATTCTCAATTCGACATTGTTTATTTTATTTTATGTTAATAAATTAATATTCAATTTTCCTAGAGTTTCCTAGAACTCCAGTAGAATGGACGGATATTTCTAATGATTTTGCTAACATTTTTTTATAACACTGTGGGCTATAACATATAGCCAGACAAAAACCTAAAGGATCACATTACTATTTTTACAAAAGGTTTTACAGCATACAAGCGGACAAGTGGTGCAGTGGTTAAAGCTTCGGCACTTGGACCGGGAGGTACCGGGTTCGAATCCCATCAGAGGCTAGATGCCATGTTATCGGTCGAATTTTCATCATCGATTACAACCGGTGATGTTAATAAACACAACTAAGATTCTCTGATGGAGTGCAGAATTCAACCCCGACCCACCTTCCATGTCAATGTATGTAGCTCCAATGACATGGAGCTTGCAATGTGCAGGTGGTATACTGTAATTGTGTGAGTAGGTGAATAGGTGAATGGGTTAATGATGGGGCGTGAATGCGTGGTATCACAATGGGCCAAAAATGGCCTAAGTGTCAACCACTGAAACCTAACCTTTACAGCATAGTTTTGTTCGTTGTTACAAATGAAAGAAAGGAGTTTATAAAGGTGGACGTTGGGATGAACGGACGCATATCGGATGGCGGATTAATGAATTACGCTAAATTTGGACAAATATGCCATATATTTTTGTCGCAGATTAGGCATTTGCACTAGATGTAGATTTGCAAACTTTTGGAATACTTGTGTCACGGTTTGGTGTATTTCAGAAGGCAATAAACCTTGAACCAAAGAAGGCTGAAACCGTAACAATGGCGTGCTGCTACTTGCATAATTTTTAGCCTAGCCAGACAAAAACTCAAAGGATCACATTACTATTTTTACAAAAGGTTTTACAGCATAGTTTTGTTCGTTGTTACAAATGCAAGAAAGGAGTTTATAATGGTGGACGTTGGGATGAACGGACTCATATTGGATGGCGGAGTAATGAATTACGCTAAATTTTGACAAATCTGCCATATATTTTTGTCGCAGACGAGGCATTTGCACTAAATGTAAATTTGCAAAAGACATATTCCCAAAAAATACTTAATGAAACGCGACATGTTTACAACAATAGACTCTCACGGGCCGTTGTAGTTGTTGAAAAGACTTTTGGAATACTTGTGTCACGGTTTGGTGTATTTCAGAAGGCAATAAACCTTGAAGAAGGCTGAAACCGTAACAATGGCGTGCTGCTACTTGCATAATTTTTTGGCCAAAGAAAACAACCTAAACTATTTCGCAAATGACACAAATTCGGAGGAATGTAACTTGTTAAAATTACAAAGTACTCATTTTAGACACAGCACCTCATATGCAAAAAGCATTTGGGATAGGTTCTGAAATTATTACAATACTCTAATTATTATTACAATACTAACCTCGTCAGTGTTTTGTACATTTGAATTTACGGTTTGCTCGAACTTATCTAAAAATAGGAGCGCGTAAAAACCCACGATTTGGGCACATACATTTCATCGGAACCGCTTCCCGAGGGTCTTCGAAATAAAAATTCTTTTTAGCTCTATTCGATAATTCGATCTTAAAGTGTTAATTTTTTTCGAACGTCCACAACATTCGCTCCTGGCTTCATCTTTTTGTAAATTTCTGCAAGTTTTAATAAACAAATGTGGCATTTTGGCTTGATAACATAATCGGGATGAGTTTCAGCATCCATTTGAATATTGGGCAGTAACAGTCAAAATTATTACTTTGAAAATAATGTTTGGTTTTGTAATAATGGTACCAGTAGTACCCTAAACACAGTCAGTAATTCCCAACAAGCAGTAATGATGCATTGAAATCAGAAAATCAGTATATCGATTTTGTCTCGAAATGTGTGAAACGAAATGAGTGTAACCGGAAAGATATAGTAGTAACATTTGTGTTTGTGTTAGTTTCGTGCTTATGATTGTTTTACTGCACATGCAAGTCACGTGTCATTCTTTTTTTGTTTATTAATATTAACTCTTTGAGTGCCAACATGATTTCGGCTAGTGTATTGAGGAACACGATTGCGCTTTTTGGCAAGTATTTTCGATTTTTTTTTATAATTAACATGTTATTTTTAAAATTTATAAAATTTACTTATAAAATTTTATTAACACATATATAATTAATTTATGATAAAAAAAAACAATGACATACCAAAAGGTAATGACATTAACACTGATTGTGTTATGGCCGCTGTTGGGATACTTTACTACTTATGATCCAACGATTTTTAAAGCTCATTAATGGGGGAAAAATCACTAGATGATTTGCAAAAATTAAATTTGCTCGACAATATTTCTGAAATAATGCTTAAAGATATTTGTGATGCTTTGTCACCCGTACAAGTAGCAGTGGAAGCGTTGGGAGGAAAGACACTACAATAATTACGGTTGAAACCTGAATCACATTCATGTCGAATAAAATTGATCAGCTAAATACGGAATTGAGCAAAAGTTTATTTAATTCATTAAAAAAGAGGGTGCTAGAACCTTAGAAATATTAATTAAGTATCTTTGGCGAAGTATTTCAAAGATCCAAATGCAAAAACCAAATCACTAACTAAACCGGGAGTTTCTCTGCCATATTCGTCCAAAACGGAAATGCGATGGTTATTGGAAAGATTATCTCGAATAGGAGAAGAACCAGAAAGTTTAGTGGATGGTGGGGATAATCAGATCAACATAACATAAATGTGAATAATGATGTTGAAATGTCGTTTAATGCGGGACTTAACATGGAACTTAACATTGAAAAAGAGTGCGTGCAAAACTCAGAAGAAGTCGTTAATGTCAACACGTTTAGAAAAGAATGATATTTTTTCGAAGCAACACGGGTAAAAGTCAATTTTAAGTAAATTTTTCGGTGAATTCATTTATTTTTCAAAAATTCTATGGCAAGCTGATCGAAAAATCTGTTCTAATTCCAAGTTTTACCATAGTAAACGATTTAGCCGACTATTGGCCCGCAGCCTTAGAATTGTTTTTCAATGCCTCACTTACAGATAAACCAACTTCAACGGACTGAGAAAGAACCTTTTCTGTATCAGCGGATTTTTGCAATAAAATAAGAAGTCGTCTAGTTCCTCTGTTCTAAAATAGTATTTTCTTTCGAAAAAAGAGTAAAATTGTTCATTAATTTTTTTTTTTTACTTAACTATATTTGTACTGTTTTAATAAATTGTACCTGGTTTTATTAATTTTTGTAACATGAAAATTAATTTTTGTACCTGAATCGAAATTAAAAATGAAAACGATGAAAAAATCTCTATTTAATGGCGTTTTTAGCAAAGTTATACAATAAGGGTGATTTTAGTATACAGATCTAATCTTTTCAAATCTAAAACCTCGGTTAAAACCGGGTTTAAGATTGGAAAAAACCGTAAAACTGGTTTTACAAGAAACGCGGTTTTCTGCAAACCCTATTTGTGATACCTTTAGATCTACTGATATTGTTGTTGCTTCGGAAGCGGGTACAGAAACCGGTCTAGTTTGGTGACTGATATTCTGTTGGTTTGTAGAACCCAAAGTTGCAGAACCCAAGGTTAATGTGGACTCATATATGACTCATAGTTTTAATTTTACTGTTGTGAGGTTCGGACGTAAAATAAAACAAACGAAAAGTGCAGTGTTAGTGCTTTTTTTTTTTAATTTGTTATATCTTTTTTTCAATTATGTGAATGGTTTTACAATTAAATACACACGGTACAAAAAAGTAACATAAAATTGTAACATAATAAGTGATGATGTAAACGTGATGGGGCTTTTTTCCCCAAAAAAGACTTCTTCGAACATCGAACGCCGAACAAATTCTACAACAAACTTGAACCAGTTTCATGTAGAAAATATAAATATGGCAAGTGCAAGTGTAAAACAAGTGGGCAAAGTTCAGCACTGCCCAAAGAAAACACCTATGCCAATGATTAAAAGTGCTTCTTCGACAGAATTAATTATACCGCAGTTTAAAATTCAAAATCAAAACCGCGATGAAAAAATTAATTCATCAGCAAATTTAACAATGCAGAACGAAAATAATAGTAATGAGCTCAGTGCGACGAACTCTAGTGACCGTGGTCAGTGCGAAAACAACCTAGTGCAAACGGGAATGGATAGGTATATGACCGTTCAATCTAAAAGAAAACGTAGCCCGAGATCTGCCCAGTTTGCTGGCAGGAGCAAGTGACACGGACTGAAGGAGATGTTAACCAAATACCTCTTAACAACCGATTCTCTAGTCTAGAGGTCATTGACCCCAATGCAGTGCCAAATTTGAAAACTGAGAAACCGCCTCCAATTTATTTAAGGGAAGCATCTAACAATGAATTGGTTAACAACATCGCAAAATTAACTGATTCTAAATTTTATATTGCCCCTCTCAAACGAGGTAATATAAACGAAACAAAGATTCAAACTTTCGAAATCGATGGCTTCCGAAATCGAGCCCTAGTTAAACATTTCGACGAAGTTGGTAAAAAATATTACGCATGCCAGCTAAAAAGCCAAAAAGGGCTGACTATTGTGCTAAAAGGAATTGAAAGCTGCGTAGATGTTAGCGACATACAAGCTGCACTTGCTGCGGAAGGTTTCCATGCCAAACCCATTGGTAATATAGTAAACCGTGAGAAGGTACCTCAACCAATGTTCCGTTTGGAACTAGGGCCAGAGGAAGAAAAATCGAAAGGAGTTCACAAGATTTACAACTTAAAATATTTGCTACATCGCAAAATCGTAATTGAAGAATCTAAGAAGAGGTCTGGACCAGTTCAATGCATAAAGTGTCAAGAATACGGACACACGAACGCATACTGCGCCTTAAATGAAGTTTGCGTTATTTGTGGTGGACTTCACGACTCCAAACAGTGTGAAAAGTCTCGCAATGACCCATCTGTGAGACGTTGTAATAACTGCGGTGAAAATCATACTGCAAACTATACAGGGGTTGCGCAGTATATCTGGGCTTAAAGCGCAAAATAAACCCTAAAATGAGAGCTGAGCAACGAATGCTGAGTATGAAATTTAATCAGAGGACCATGTTACCAAAAAATAGGGTTATCCAATTCGAGGTTGATAAAGTAGAAATCTGTATACCGACATCTGTCAAAGATAAACGTCAAGTACGCTGTCATTTATTTAGTTGACATTCTGCCATTTAAGAATATGGAGCATTTAACAATCGACCAACGCGTTAAAATTATTAACAGAAAAAGAGGCCGTCGATGCTGATTTTTCGAACAAAATTTTCTTCAGTGATGAAGCTCATTTTTCGCTTGGTGGATACGTTAATAAGCAAAACTGTAGAATTTGGGGCTCAGAAAATCCACAATTGATTGTAGAGAAGCCATTACACCCGGAAAAAGTCACTGTTTGGTGCGCATTGTGGTCTGGTGGTGTGATTGGGCCGTATTTTTTTGAGAACAACCATGGACGAACCGTTACCGTCAATTCTGAGCGCTATGGCCGCATGTTAACCGATTATTTTTTTACAAAAATCGAAGATTATGATCTTGACGATATGTGGTTCCAGCAGGATGGAGCAACCAGTCACGTAACACGAGCAAATCGAGATCTTTTGCAAGAGAAATTTCCTGGACGTTTGATTTCGCGATTGGCTGATGTCTCGAAGATCCTGCGATTTAACGCCTTCGGATTTCTTTTTGTGGGGCTACGCGAAAGATCGTATTTACGCAAACAATCCTCAAACTCTTGACGAATTGAAAACTAATATTCGTAAGGTAATGGCCGAGATACCGCCCGAAATGTGCCGAAAAGTCATTGAAAATTACCTCAAAAGAATCAAGGCCTGTAAGAAGTCCCGTGGAGGACATTTGAATGATATCTTGTTTAACTTAAAATGGCAAGAATCAATCTGTAAAATGAAATAAAAATTACAATACATTCCGAATATTTTGTGTGTTTTTTTAAGTTTACTTTATCAACCTCGAATTGGATTTATAATAGTCACCAAACCAACGAGTGCAAACACACAAAATGATAACTTGGAGACATTTGCCAGCAGTTTAGCACAGCCAGGTGTTTCTTACGGCAATATCCTAAAAGGTAACAAACCGAAACCCAAACTTCATTCTAATGAGGAGGACCTAAACATTCACACCATGGTAAATAAATTAACCGAGACCATCCAAAGTTTCATGATGATGATGGAAAGACAAATGAGCATGATGATGCAAAATATCAATACGCTTATGCAAATTATAGTCAAAAATCAAAAATGACAATTCTAAAACTAGCTATTTGGAATGCGAACGGGCTCTCGCAACATAAAGCTGAGGTACAAACCTTTCTTATCGAACAAAATATAGACAACATGTTAATATCTGAAACACACTTCACAAAACAAATTGTTTTTAATATTACCGGCTATTCCGTTTATGACACCAAACATCCGGATGGAAAAGCACACGGCAGCACTGCAGTCTTAATAAAAAGAAGATTAAAGCACTACGAGCTCCAGAATTATGTTAAAGATCACATCCAGGCTACAACTGTTAGTTTGGAAGAATGGTCTGGGAAATTTTTAATATCGGCTGTCTACTGTCCACCGAAACACGCAATTTATCGATTACTTTAACCAGTTGGGAATCAAAGTTGTAGCAGGGGGTGATTACAACGCTAAACATGTGCAATGGGGTTTGAGGTTGACGTCATCGAAAGGAAAGCAACTCTACGAAGCAATACACGAGAAAAACCTTGATTATTTATCATTTGAACATCCCACATATTGGCCTACAGATAGAAAGAAAATTCCTGATTTAATAGATTTCTGTGTAATACGAGGAATAGCACGCACCAATGCTCAAGTCGTTGACTGTTATGATTTATCATCAGATCACTCACCAATAATAGTAACACTAAGTACCCAAGCATTAAAAACTGAACCACCACAACGTTTAACAAACAAACTAATGAAATGGGCTCTCTATAGAAACATAGTAGATGTAAATTGTCATCTTGATGTTCCACTTCGCACACCAGAAGACATTGATGCCGCGATAGAAAAATTAAGTCAAATAATGGAAATGGCTGCAAAAAAAGCTACTCCGGAGAACAAAAATTCCGAAAAAAATATAAGGCTTTCAAGTAACATTCAAAAGTTATTGGCAGAGAAGCGGACAATTCGGCGGCTATGGCAGCTTCACCAATCTCCTTTGCATAAATGGAAATTAAATAGAGCTATTAAAGCTTTGAGAGAAGCAATACGGGAAGAACAAAATTTAGGAATCCAGAATTACCTAAGTGAGCTCACAGCAACAGAAACAACAGATTACTCACTGTGAAAGGCAGCAAGAAATATAAAAACGTCAGAGCTATCGAACCCACCGATAAGGAAACCAGATGGTCACGGGGCCAGAAGTGACTTGGAAAAGGCTATCGCTTTCTCTAACCATCTACAAAAAGTGTTCACCCCAAACGAATAAAATAATGATTGCGTACTACCACAGCTTACGAGGGACGGGTCGAACCCAAATCAAGTAAAATTTAAATGGAAATGCGTCAAAGCGGTTATCAAAAACAGTATAAATCCTAAGAAAGCGCCAGGTCATGATCTAATAACTGGAAAAATGATCAAAGAATTACCAGATAGATGCATAAAATATATAACATATATTTTTAACGCGATTATGAGATGTGGATACTTTCTTCAAAAATGGAAAATATCTCAATTTATTTCCTAAGCCAGGTAAAGACGAAACCCAAGTCTCGTCGTACAGACCAATAAGTCTCCTTCCGATAATTTCAAAGCTTTTTGAAAACGCTACTATAAGAACTAATACCTATATTATCTGAAGGTCGCATTATACCAGATCACCAATTTGGATTTAGAGAGCAACACGGCACAATAGAACAGGTGCACAGAATTGTAAATACAATTAAGATTTCCTTAGAAGAAAAGAAATATTGCTCGGCAGTTTTCTTGGATATTGCGCAAGCTTTCGACAAAGTATGGCATGAAGGATTAAATTACAAAATTAAAACTCTTTTGCCTAAACAATTTCATGCATTTCTTGAAAACTACTTAGCCCAAAGGATGTTCCAGGTGAAACAAAATACGGCCACTACTGATCTAACCGAGATAAATGCAGGAGTACTGCAAGGTAGTGTATTGGGACCCGTGCTATACTTGTTATTCACAGCTGACCTACTAATAACTGAAAAAATCGTCACTTCAACTTTTGCTGATGACACAGCTATATTATTTTCACACAAAAATCCTCAAACAGCATCGAGAGAATTACAAGAACATCTACACAAAATAGGAGATTGGTTAAAAACTTGGCGGATAAGGACGAATGAATGTAAATCAACACATGTAACATTCACACTGAATCAACGTACATGTCCAGCAGTAAAATTAAACAATATCACAATTCCTCAACAAACAAACGTCAAATATCTCGGTCTTCATCTCGATAGAAGATTGACATGGAAAAAGCACATAGAAACAAAACGCAATCAATTAAAAATAAAATTTACTAAAATGTACTGGATGATCGGAAGAAAATCGAAACTCTCTCTAGACTGCAAGGTTCTACTATACAAAGCGATCCTAATCCCCATATGGACATATGGTATCCAACTATGGGGCTCAATTAGTGCATCAAATATAGATATCGTACAAAGAACGCAAACAAAGATACTTCGAAGCATTACAAACGCCCCATGGTATATTCGAAACAGCAACATCCATAGAGACCTAGGAATCAAAACTGTTAAAGAGACAATTAAATCATGCAGTCTAAAATACCAACTGAAACTGGAATCACACCCTAACGAATTAGCTAGAGAACTACTAAGGCAACCGAAATACGGACGGCTTCGCAGAACAGATCCTCTAGATTTAAAACTGAGAAATATATATAATCTAATAATTACGCGCATGTTGACCTAACACTCTAAAATTAAGTAATTAATAATAATTTAATATTAATAATGCATAATGATGTTAAGTATTAACATAGGTTAAGGCTTAAGTTAAAAATTTTTTTTTATAGTTTTTAAGAATTTCACACTTCTTGTTAGTTTCGTATAAAGAAAGATTCAAGAATAAAGCTTTTGGCAATAGTTACAAAAAAAATATATATATATGACTCCTCAGTCTGTGCGTTGTATCGTTCTCGAATTGCATCTTCGTGCCTACGTTTGATAGTTTGATCCGGAAAACTAACACTGTATAACCATGTCTAAACCAAGGCAGATCACTTGGAGCACCAGATGGGGCACCAGTGGATTTCAATATTGAAGGGGATTGAAAATGTAGATACAATACAACAGTACCTCATGCGTTATACCTACGCAGATCTGGCCAACACTAGGCTTGTCTGTGGTGGCATGTCAGTATGTTGGGGATGATATTACGGAACACTGTTTCATAGGTAAGCATGCGAGCAGAATGGGAGTCTCCTCACATGAACTGTCGTAGTGGCGAAGACGAAAAGGCGGAAAAACTGTTCTTCATTTACTTTGCACCTATCCCTGCCTAGCGCTTAACACACTGAAATTCCTGGGAGCTACCCTCCTAAATGACTTGGCAGATATCGATGAGTTCATCGTTAGTTCGTTAGTTCGAACAAACGAGAAATTAAGGGGTTTTTAACTTGTTGTTAAGTTGTTATTAGCAGATATACAATCATACATAAATTCCTCAATTGAACAAAAAGTAAATTTAATTTTAAAATTTCCAATGTTCAAAGATTTTACGTGAAACTATATGCAAGAAACTAAATCATTTTGGTTAATGCTGCTTATGGGGCATGTGGTATTGTGTCGCCTAACAAACCAAGACTAAATAAATAGTACGAATAACAAGCGTTCATGAAGAAAAGAGGGAATAAAACAAATGACGTTTTGTAGTTTTGTACACATATTTACATACGTACACGTGTATAAATTATACAAAACTATAATTCCATCATAAACTATTTCACTCACTACGTATATTTATAAACGAGGGGAGATTGATTATAAATGAGGGAAAAATGGAAAACTATATATTTTTGTGTATGCAGGTATGCTGAGTAGAAAATTCATTGCAAATGCGTGTACGGGTGGGTATCAATTATGCTCGCCTATTAAAAAATAATTTGAAAATTTAATTCAGAATTTATAAAAAATGAAACAAAAAACTGTTCGCATCTTTAAAATTTCATAATTTCCGCAAACGATTTTGGAAAAGACGAGGATTTTTCTGAATAAATTCCAAGTTGTATTAGGCGAACATAATTCAACAAATAATTCCACGACAACCAATAAATTATATTCATAGCAATTAGGGGCGCTCGATATGTGGAAAATCCATATTTTGTTACGAGGATTGGAGAATTGCCGAAAAGTATTAAATAATTTAGTGCATTTTACTATACTTGGTAGTGTTTAGTTTCGGGTGAATACATTTTTTCTACGATCCTGTTTTATATGTAATTTTGGTTACAGAATGTTGTAAATATTTTAGTTGCTAGTGTGTACGGACAAGAGTAGTGTGTATAAGGTTAATTAACCACAACCATATGTGTTATAAATAAACCTATTAAAATCTCTTACTATATCGCTTTAAGAGATACTTAACTGGAATTTAAGATTTATAGCAATTTTAATTAGATTGGGATATTTTAATTTTCATATCCAATGTTAATATCTTAAATTAGTTTCTCGGTTGATGATGATTAATAACCTATTATGATTACCCCTTTTATAAATTTCTAATTCTAATTAAATTTGCCCAGTTCCGGAGGTTTCTGCCATTGGAGTTTTTCGGAATTTTTAGTAGACTCGTCTGTCTATGAGGGTAGGTATGAACTCCTGGCTGCAGAATGATGGCGATGTCTGTAGTGAAAAATTGTTGAACTGCTGGTGCATTTTCTCGATAAGTTTTTGTAGGTTGATGCCACCGTGGTTCGTTGGGCGGTGAATGCATAATTTTTCTTGAATAGTGGATCAAGGTTGTGATTTTTCATCCGTTTTTACGAACTTTGCTATTTAGAGCATTCAGTTATTCTAACTTCGTTCACTAAGGTGGCTGCCGTATTTTATGTTAATATGTAAACTCCAATGTGACCCGGTCTTATATTTCCTAATTAATTCACATAACAGATGTCAACAAAAATTTATTACAGATTTGGTTTCATTAATATTTATTTGTTTATATAAAACAAACGAATTTATAAAACATCGACTTACTATGATCGTCGATAAAAAAAGAACAAATAAATTCAGTTATATTTTTCAACAATTTGAAGGCGGAGTGAGAGAGAGAAACGAACGGGCACAGAAAACCGGATTTTACTTGTCACCATCGGGTGTAGTATACCCCAAATCTCGGTTTTCATAAAATCCCGATTTTCAAAATCCCTCTTTTCAAAATCTCGGTTTCAAATTAATGCCTATGATGAGTCTATGATAACCAGTAGGGAAAGGCGAGCTCCATAAAACTATGAACTACAACCACGGCGAACTGAGCGTTACGTTTCCCTGCGCTCCCGGCCCGGGTCTCCAGATGGTGAGCCCAGGTAGTTAGCCCCCCTATAAACGGCAGTCCCCTGAATGGAATGGGTTCCATTGGTTTGGGTTAGCCATATGAATGGCTGAATGGGTGAGTGAATGTGGGAGGAGATCGGAGGCGCGGGGCGAGGTGCTAGGGGAGCCAATGGGCTGGATTAAGATGTTATGCGACCCGTGCTGATGATCGGTTAGACTGCTGGCCCATTTAACAAAGCCTAGTCGTGAAAGAGCCCTCTGGATTCCTGGCGACCTCCAGTTGTATTTAGCCTTACCTGCGTATACGGATCTCTGCGCAGGTGGACCTGTATTTCTCCGATACTCAGTGGTAGAAACATGGAAGATTTTAAATACAAAAACAAGGGGACCAGTCCCCCCACCAAAAACCGGAAAGTGTGAATGAGTGGAGTAACTTTAACCAGAAAGGTGGGGTTCCCTCATCTGAGGCAGGGGTAAGCGACACCATGGTATAGAAACCAGGAGAGAGATCCCCCAGCGAAGCGACGGTACAGGGAGAGACGGCCGGCAGTTAGAATTCAGGAGAAACTAGCTGCGACCCCTGAGGGGCAGCCTACTGTAGAGCAGAAGGAATCTATAGCATGGGCTAAGAAAACTGTCGGCTGCGATAGTTCGGAGAGGGTTTTTGTGTCTAAAAAACAGAGGTCGCAACAGGAGCTTGAAGTCCTAAAAGAGCACGTGTTGATGCTAGCCGTCATTGACAGAGGTCAAGAAGATGGAAGCATCACGTCGGAGAAGTGGAGGGTAGTGTACAATGCACTAAACTCTATATTCTTGAGGATCCTGAGAAAAATTCCGGGATCGCCCCGTCCTGCAGAGATGCTGAATGGCACCAAGGGCGCTTTAAGTTGACTGCGTGGTCGGACCAGAGATCAGTCGATATCTATAAAAGGGTAGTGGCCGAAGTTGGCGAGGTGTGGCCGGACGCAAGGCTTGAGGCAGTCAGAAGAGGGGAAATCCCGAGCAGACCGAGGACACGCGTCGGATAAGCCAGAAGATATCATTGAGATTATCCGGGCCAGTAATCCCGATCTTCCAACGGAAGGATGGAGGATTGTGAAGCAGGATGAGGCTTAAGGGTGGCTTTAGATTGGCAATCATGCTGATCAATAAGGAATCCCTGGCTTCCCTTGCTAGATCAAAGGGAGTGATCAACTACGGTTTCTGGTCGATCACTCTTAAAGTCTACAAGAAACATGGGGTCGATAAAGACGCGGAAGACCAGCCTGGGGGTGACGGTGAACGGACCCCCCCCCCCCCTCCCTTATGGAGTAAGGTAGACTACAATGGCTAGCATTGTACAAATAAACCTACATCACACGAAGGCTGCCTCGGCAGATCTCGTGCTCAGACTTACTAAGTCAGATGAGGACTTGGTGTTAATCCAAGAACATTGGATTAAAAATATCAGGATCTGTGGCCTCAGAATGAAAAGGTATAAAGTATTATACTCAAGCAACTCTGAAAAGATCAGATCGTGTATTTTAGCAAAAAATAATTTGAATATTTTTCTTCTTCCACAATTTAGTAGCGGGGACGTTACAGCGGTGAGCGTTGAGGTTGGCTGTGACAAACTATGGCTAGCCTCAGCCTAAGTGGATCGCGAGAAGGAGGTTCCACCAGATAACCTGGGGGAACTGATCCGGGAAGCAGGTCAGAGAAAGGTAGGTGTTATACTTGAATGTGATGCAAACGCGCGTCACACAATCTGGGGAAGCACAGACATTAACGAGAAGGGTGAGTTATTTTTGGATTATTTATTAAATACTAACCTTGTTGTTTGCAATATTTGGGTGTGAATCAACATTCATTGTTCATCGACAAAAGGTTCTAGATGTGACCTTTGTGTCAGAAACAATTTTTCGTATGATCAGCGGGTGGAGACTGGCGAATGAGCACTCATTCTCTGATCAAAGATATGTAACTTATAACCTCAACATCAAACCTGTTGCCCGGAAAGCCTTCAGGAATCCCAGAAGGACAAACTGGAACAAATATGGGGGGGGGGTGTTGGAGGAACTATTGCCGCTGGAGGTTCCTGGTCTTCCGGCTTAAAGGGGCAGGCAGAAACCGACATGGTGGACTACGGAGCTGGGAACCTATCGGAGAGCGTGAAGGACAGCCTTTAACAAGGCTAAGAACACAAGGGGACCCGATTTCCCGATTGGGACTCCTATAAGGAAGACCTAAGAAAATACAAAAAAAATGTTGAGGAGGGATTGTCATTATTGGTCTAGGATTGTCATTATTGAAGGTGGATTACCCTATAAGTAGCTTGATAAATCAGATGCTGGTAGGCAGGATTATTACCCCGGAACTGGGGAGTGCACCACTAGAAGGCGGGTTGTTAGAGGAACTCCTTCGCAGGGAGGAGTAATGTCCCCCGTTCTTTGGAGGGCAGTCGTGAATGGACTGCTGTTGGAACTGGAGAAAGAGGGGATGGGGGTTGTAGCGTGTGCAGATGATTTAGCGGTAGCTGTCTCAGGCAAATATCCTTAATACGATTAGGGACGTTATGCAGAATGCACTCCTGCGATCGATACGAAATGGGCAGGCAAATGCGGATTAGGGATTAACCATTCCAAAACAGAGCTGGTACCATTTATAAAGTTAGAAATATAAAATTCCGGTAGTTCGCCCCCTACCGTGAACGACTAGCTTTTGCTGACAGAGCGAGATTTTTGGGCATAATCTTGGACAGTAAGCTCAGCTGGAAGCCTAACATTGTAGAAAGGGTGAATAAGGCTAATGTAGCCATTTACTTGTGTAGGAACGCCATAGGTAAGAGATGGGGCTTGAAACCAGAGCTGGTACACTGGCTCTATACCGCAGTGGTAAGACCGTGGATGTACGGGGTGGGCGAGTGGATGTACGGGATGGGCGTGTGGTGGCCGGCTCTGGAAAAGGTAACTTACATAAGGATGTTGGAGAAAGTTCCACCTTATTCCAACCGAATTTTTTGGTAAACAGATGGCAGCCAAGGTGGCTACGAGGCTCTCGGCTGTCTCTCAGTGGAAGTGACTTCAGGTGGGACACTCGACGATGGTTAGATCCCTAAGGGAAGAACTGGTGAATCTATATTATATTAAACCAACGTTGTGCTTCGATAAAGGTTTCCGGATCATCTGTCCTTCGAGGGAATCCTGGAGGAACGAATCAACACTGGAAAACGGCTCTTCTAAGCTAGATGGGAAAGTAGAAGCCGGAGCCTTCTGTGAGAAGCTCAATGTTAATATTTCTATTCATCTCCCTGACTTCTGCAGTGTGTACCAGGCTGAACTGGTGGCGATAGGGAAAGTCGTGATATGGTTGAAGCATAATGTGGTATCCGTGAGGGATATCGCAATTTATGTGGACAGTCAAGCGGCACTCAGGTCACTAGAGGCGGTTTCTCTGAAGTTACGGGGGGCACTGCAGGGCAGACGAACTAGCTAGGTACGGTACGACCCTCCAGATGCAGCCGGAAAGGGCAGGTCTGGGGAGGCTTATAGCAGCGCTCAAATCGGCGCTCAGTAAAAAGGCAATCGCCTTGACAGATGAGAGGTGGACCAACACTCTCACTGGCAGGGTAGCAAAACAAGTTTGGCAAAAACTGGACCTGCGGCGCTCCAAGGCACTAGTTTCCCTGGGAAAACGAAAGTTAGGATTGGTCGCAGGGATACTGACAGGACACTGCCGTTTTGGGGAACACGCGAGAAGGTTGGGTCTACAGACGAATAACTTTTGTAGAAGTTGTATGGACGAAGAGGAGGAAGAGGCTTTAGATCACTTCCTATGCTCGTGTCCGGCACTGGCATACAAAAGACATAAGTACATGGGTGTGTACTATATGGACAGCCTTTCTGAACTCGCGGACTGTGGAGTGCGAGATACGCTACATAAATAGCTCCGGATGGTTTCAGCGGGAGTAAGGAGAGATTGGATCCTGTGGTATAACAATGGGCCATTATTGGCCCAGGTGTGCGATGGCAGCCACTCTAACCTAAGCTAACCTAACCTGGCCATTTTCTAGAACTTTATCTCAAACTCATTTTTGAATTTTGTCAAAAAAAATTAAGAGCCCCATTTTCCTACATGCCAAATTTTAAAAATTCAAACCGGAATTTCCTAAGAATCAGATTTTTTTTTAATGCAAAACCGGGATTTTGAAAACTGAGATTTTGAAAACCGAGATTATGAAAACCGAGATTTTGAAAATCGGGATTTTGGAAACCGAAATTTTGAAAACCGAGCCAACTAACCACCACATCTTCTTACAACCACTGCCGACAAACTGTCTGGACCGAATGAAAAACCGTCAATCAGGTTGTTAATTTTCCTAATAACTGGAACTGGATATTATATTATCTTAAACGTTTTGGGCTCGCGATCTACTTGCATCAGGCTCATTGTAAAGTTCGTTGGTCAATCTGTTGTATTCATTGTAGGAGTTCGAATAATGATAAGTCTTCTTTGGACCGTCTTTAAAAATGTCTGCCATCGTCTATTTCGGCGGCAATGACAAACAATTTTTCTGGGCAATGTAAGGTGCTCAATCACCTTTCGTTTTATTTTATCCATATTTTCAAAATTCCATATACCGAGTTACTCGACTTCGGAGGTTAACCAATTTCACAACAAAAGAGCAATTTTAGGATTGTATTCCGCTAGAACTTGTCCGAATTAGCATAAAATAATTCCAATCTGGAGATTTTTCCTGAAAGATGAGAAACGTTTTGATTGGCCAAATAAATTTGATGACAACCAAATGAAAGCCATATTTTAGACAACATTTGAAAGTTAGGTAATTCAAATGTCGTGGACGTGTAATTTTAAAGGAATTCATTCAACCAAACGAACCTGTGTTGGTTGGATATTAGTTTCACAGGAAGATGTTTACCTTCCTGTGAAATGAATATGAATAATGAGTCATTTACAACAACAGCGTTACAAAACGATCATGGCCCAAGTATGGTGAACCGCGAGTAATCCACATAAAAAGCCGATTTGCACCAAAGAAACATCAACCTGTCAATTTAGTGAAATTTTGAGAATGGTTTGCATTTTAACTACCTACTTCCAAGGAACCAAACGCTAAATTCATATATTAACTGTCAACAACTGATCAAACTGGCAGCACGACAATTCACTGAAAACGACAATACAGTATAGCAGTAATAGCAAGATAACAAGGGTCTTTCATGTCCAAGGAAGCAATAAAGCACATAAAGCTCTGCGAGAATCAATTCTTATATATAGGCGCAACAGCCAGTTTAGCTGATAAAATTTTTTCAACTGGCCAATGAAGACGAAGTGAGTTACACAATTCACAATTGTGTAAAATGTTTTCGATTCAGGAGAGCGGCATCAAAAGAAAGTTACTGGGTATTAGCAGAAGCTCGAGTGCCTTCTCCTCCCTCATTCTCCAATAAATGCATTGATTAGTTAGAATAAAAGATACTCAAACCTCAGTTCTTAAATTTTAGTCTCTACGAACTGCTAGGAACTATATTGCTAATTAAATTGATAGCACTACTTAAAATTCAATTTTAATAATCATTTCGCAAAAGCTTCTATGAGATAACACAAATCTTATTAGATAATTGGTTAACGAGCCATCGTCCACCTTTAACGTAGACTGTTCTTAAACCCCTCAAGTAAAATTATTGATAAATATCACGAAACCTTCAGTGCCACTTCTTGTCGGTCTACGAGGACGATGACTTCTTGAACCGATAACAAATCTAGCTTTAACGCTGTCATTTCGTCAGGTCATCCCTATCTACTCTTCCTTCTGATAAAACATAGGATGAGGAACCAATTTGTCACCCGGACAAAATTTTAACTTTGACGAGACTACGTCGCATGAGTCCAACAAAAAACGAAAAGAGGTTTGCGGAAACCAAACATATGCACCTTTTTCTCCTCCTCGCATCGTTGAAAAGAACAACTGACCATATTTAAGACTACGTAAAAACTTTCTTGACCTACATGACTACAAATCTAATCTAGTAAATCAAACAACCTTTTCATTTTTTTTTATTGGAAAAAACAGGACGGATGCAAAATTTTCTCAAAAAAATATTTGTTCGCAGACGCTTTGCCCCGACCGTGTAATCACGTTGAAACAATAATATATCACCCAGCCTAAGTTTTACTTAAGATTCATGATCTGATAATGAATATTAGATGATGCCTTAGGTAATAATATCTACCTGATGATGACATAAAAGTCTAACAAATTAAAGCGAATGCGCTGCAATGCATCGCGACATATCCCAAGTGGAACTCACTATCCGATTTGGTAGAACATTGTCGAGTTCATCAACCTTTCATCCTATTGAACTTGAACAGTGGCGTAACGAACTCTGTCCGTGGCTATGTAGGATAAAAAGTGTGGTTGGAACGCCGAATTAGTATTTTCAAATCTCCTGGTATGCTTCTTCCCACAAGAATCTATGAAAGAACAAGAATCCAAAAGAGTTTATGAAGTCCCGCCTTCGGGTGAAATGAGGACTAAATGTTCTAACCAAATCAATTTTTTAGATGTTTTAGAAAATTTTACATTAGTTAAAGGTATTGCAAACTTGATGTGTTAAATTGAATTCCTATCAGATTCGGTGACGACATAAGAACATGATAATGTATTCGCATCGTAGCCTCCAACCTGCCAAGATCATGTGTGAAGAAGAAGGTATCGCCGATCACAGACCACTTAAGGAACACATCTTCGAGATATCATTCATTGCACATATTATGTAAACTCATCTCATCCTTAGCAGAATAAAGGGCAGAAATAAATGTTTTGACATGAGCTGTTGTTTCGCCAACTGCTGGACTTGTCTTGAATCAAGAAGTTACCAGCAGACATTGTCCGCCGATTAGACCATATTCAGAAAGTGAACATCGATATTGGTGTCTGTTAAAACTAAAATTTGGTCATGTATGTGTGAAGAATATTTTTGAAATGCTTTTCCTCTGAAAGGACTTACACGACAAACAGAAATATCGACTCCCAAAATCTACAAAAAAAACTGTATTCCGACAGTGATACAATTTCTAATAAAACCGCGATGTGTAGTGATAATAACACCTGAGCGGTTGCAAACTACTGACTTCCTTCACGACTTTCCAAAATATGCTTAAAGTTGTATTTGTATTCTGTATGCTTGAATGATGCTGTATCCAAGTCCTAATCACCTTATTCTATTTTTGTCAAGGCTCAGACATTTAAAGCAGTGGAATTCTTTGCTTTACTTCTTTTGTCGTTTCTTATCAGGAGATCTATTATGAAATTTTTCCGAATTTTTTCGACCACACGAATTATGCGCATCATTCCCTACACTAGCCAGCATCAACAGAATGAATCAACTAATGCATAAGAGTGGGTTAAAGTTAAAGGCACCATTGGTATACGGAATCTAAAATAAGAGATAGAATTAGATACATATTTTACGAATATATTAATCACTCTACAATTAGGCTACGATTAAAATTTTTTCGTTTTAATTTTATTTACATCACTTGTCTGCATGATTATAATCATTTTTTAAATATTAAAAAAATTTAATTTATTTTCTATACCACATTTGGAGAGTTTTCATTCGTTTTACTTTCTTTTGTAATTGTAACACGCCATACAACAGAGCTTCAGCGGTCGGTGGACATCCTGGCACATAAATATCAACGGGAATGATACGATCACAACCACGTACCACCGAATATGAATAATGATAGTAACCGCCACCATTGGCACAGCTTCCCATGGAGATAACCCATCGTGGTTCAGGCATTTGATCGTACACCTTGCGTAGAGCCGGTGCCATTTTATTAGTCAGAGTACCAGCCACAATAATAACATCAGCTTGACGAGGTGATGCACGGAACACAACACCATATCGATCCATATCGTAGCGGGGCGCGGCGATGTGCATCATTTCAACGGCGCAGCATGCCAAACCGAAAGTCAATGGCCAAATTGAACCTTTTCGACCCCAATTCAAAAGATCATCGAGGCGGGCAAATGTCCATTCGGCCAAATTAGATTGATTCGAACCAAATGGCGAAGCACCGGGTTTTGGTAGTGGATTCTTTTCATCCACAACCGGCAATGTATTTTGGAAGCGCACTAACGATGTATTCATAGTGCCACCAAGGCACTGAAGAGCTGTATGAGTAGCCCCATTCGGTTTCAACTTCAATATCGCTTGTCGCAACATCCTAAAATTTAAGATACAGTAAAATAAAATTAATAAACAATATACCAAAACATCAGATATAAATTACACAACTGTTAAATGATTATTCAATTAAATATTAACTACGTATTATGGAAAAATTATAAATTAGAACGAGAAATTTATTTTAGAAAATAGAATTTTTATGTAACCTGCTTTTGACGGTGTTACAATGTTGGCAGCAATGATATGAAATGTCAAAATACAATTTTATGGTTGCGGTTGAATCGGTTTTTTGTGAAGTACTATTTCTTAGTTTAGTACAATTTTGACTCGAAAATGTATTATTATTTAACCTATTGCTGTACAGAGTATTTTAATTTGCAGAGAACAGTCAAAAAATTGAAATAAGTAAATAAACGTATTGCATTGGTCAATTTACAACACCAAATGTTAATTTGAAAATGGATTCATACAAATAAATAATCCGAAAATCAATCAATCAATCATACAAATCCAATTCCAGAAGATCCGAATGTTACGCGAGAATCATCATTTCAAAGACGATTTATTGTTAATGTGTGGTGTGGTATAGTTGGAAATAATTTTATCGAACCGATTTTACTACCTGAAACATTGAACTCACAAAACAATCTTCAATTTTTGAAGAACACAGGTCCCATTGTGCTTATGGCAGCTTTTGCCATAAAACGCACTCATTTATCACAAAATCTCAAGTTTCAGAGATCACTCACTAGCTGTGATGTGACACATTAAGCTTGTTAGTTCCGCTATAAGATAGCGGAACCGGGTTGGGTCAGGTGTTGCTGGAAGAATCATTAAACAATTGATGAATGGTGAAAGTGTGATGAACACGAAATTTTCTATTTCAAATTTCGTTTATTTTATTTTGTGTTTTATTTAGAATTCTATGGGATTTGGCCGTCTTATCAATGGAGTTATATAATCATGTTATTTTCGGATTGATCTTTGGTTTAAAATTAATTTTTTGCTGTTCCCATTCATTCTTCATGTTGTAGTAATTATGTGGTTATTCTGCCCAGACGAGTGCCTTGCCATTTTGCAATCTACTAAATCTTATTCCTCTACTGTTGGAAAGACATATGGTGAAACATTAAACTTTAATGATGTCATTTCAACTACGCGATGTAGCCTGCGAGAAAATAGTTGTTGTAGCATCTCTCTCTGCCACGCGCCTCCCAATCTCGGTTGCGCAAGACAATTATTATAATGTCCTTTTCCACCTTATTTTCAGAAAATAGATTTTTGAATATACTTGAAAAAAATATTTTTTCTTAAGTTGAATTGTCAAAAGGCGAAATTGTTTCTATTACGCGAGTTCTGTTCATTCAAAGCTTGCAGTTTATATGCGAGACTTGGTTCCATTTGTTTATTTATTTATTCAAAGAAATCTATTCTGTGATTAACATGTATGATTTCAGATGATTAGAACACACAGATTGTACTCCTATTATTAAATAAAAACAAGTTTTACAAAGAAATATATAGATATTGTTTTTGTTCTTTTATTCATAATATTTAAATTTGTTTTGCTTGTAAAAGTACAGACCATTTAGTTTATTTCATTGTTTCTTTTTTAGTAGTAATATATTTTGTTTTGTTAAATTTTGTTTATCTTTTTTGCTCTGCTTAATAATTAATTTATTCAGCCTAACTAATGATTTGAAATAAAAATAACAAAATTACTTTTTAAACGAAACATCAAATTACCATTCACAGAAACGCCAGGCATTCAAAATACACAATCTTAGTAGATCGTTAGCTATCAATGTACTAGAGCTAGACAACAGATGGCAGCGCACGCTTATCTAAATATCAAAAATTCTTATATTTTCTCTGCTGTGTATAAAATAGCAAATTAAAATAAAAACTTGTACAATAAAAAAACATTCTAACTTTATGCAAAATATATATAAAATTCTTAAAACATAATTAACATTAAAATTTGTTTTTTGTATTCCAAAAATTTTATAAAATAACATTTTTCCTTTTATTTTATTAACTTTTCCCAATTTCCACTTTTCTTTTTAATGCTCGCCTTACATGCTAAAATTAAAATATACTGTATATATTTTACCCATCTTTTAATAATGTAAATATATATTTGTAATAATTTGAAATTTTATATTAAATTAATTACAATTTAAATTATAGTAATTAAAAAAAAACACCTGATGAATTTTTATTTTTACTTTTTTATAAACAATCAAAAAATTTATGTAAAATTTACATATTGTTGCAATTATTCAAAACCAAATAAGTCACATAAATGGTGATCAAATGTAAAATAATTGTTATTTTTGGATTTGTTGTAGTTATTTATGTTTTTGTTGTTGTTGGATTGTTGTTGTGTTGTTTTTGTGATGGCGAAGGGTGACTGCTGATTATTATGTCACTCCTCTTTTGGTTTTTCCTCCGTTTTACTTTCGTTTAAACCATCATCGTCCTCATCGGAATAGTTTGTGGGTTGCTCACCTGGTTTCAAGAGGCGTCCAACAAAATCATATTTTTCTACAAAGACAAGAAAAATGTTTAATCAACCAACTTCCACCTTATAGCTAAAATTTAAATTTAAATGTGTTGCGGCTTAACTAAGAAAGCAAATTAATTATTATTCTAACATATTAGTAATCGAACATATTAAAAATGTGTACCCCGATTCTGAAGCCCCGTCACTGACTGAAAAAAGGTCTTTTTAAGACCAATGACAACTAAGAGACTAGTCGCAGAATACGAAAAGTGTCATAATTAATACTAAACTCAAAGATAAAAAGTCTTACCTAAGACCATTTTTCAGTCAGTGACTGCTTCAGAATCTGGGTGTAGGTGACATCCTATCCCAATTTCTTTGGTGAACAAATTTGAACTAGCTAATAATTTGACGTAAAAATATTTTTACATTTAACTTTGTTTCGAAAATATTTACACATAACTTATTCCTTCAGTAGGCCAAAAAAATACCATTTGGATAAAAAATGCTAAGAAAATATTTTCCCCAATTCCCTTTTCCCAGGGAAAGCCAGAATAGTTCCACTGAATGGTAAACTAATTCCCAACTAAATTTTGTTTCCAAAAAACTGACCATTAAGTTCAATTACTGAATGACCGACCATTTACATGATTTTTCCTATTTTTGCATCAATAAAGTCAGTTACGTCAATTACTGAATACTTAACACATTTCGGGAGGAAATCAAAAATCTACTTTATCTCTCTCATTTTAAAGAGAATATACTAAACGAAAGTTGACCTAAAGCTTCAGAGATGTAGAAGCAAACAATTTATCAACAAGAAATTTATTCCGTAGAATTTTCATATGGTTAATCCGAAATAAAAGATTGCGGATTAAAAGTGTTAAAACAGAATTGCGCATGGCCATTTTATCGTATTTTTTTAATATAAATTTTAGATTCCTCTCGCAGCCAAAATCAATACAATAATCGACCTACCGAAAAAAAGTTAATACATAAAAAATATGATTCTTTCACTTGTATGATTGCTGGCCTTCCTAGGAAAAAGGAATTAGGAAAAAATTTACAAAATAATTATTTTCTGGCATACTATTATGGTAAGAGGTTGGTGTAAATTTTTTCAAAAAAAATTAAATTGGGAAAAATTTTCCTTCTCAATTTCGATACGGAAAAACTCTTTCTTAAATTATAAAAATTTAGATCAAACATCATTTCTCAGTAATAGGCCAGAGCCAGAAAATGATAGTTTTAACAAAAATGATATGTAAATATTTTCCCCAATTCCTTTTTTCTAGGGAAAGCCAGAATCGTGATTTTAACAAAAATGATATGTAAATATTTTCCCCAATTCCTTTTTTCTAGGGAAAGCCAGAATCGTGCCACTGTCAACATATTCATGTTTTGAATCAATATATCCATGAATCTGTCCATCGTTAAGAATGCTTTGCTTGTAAAAGCTGCTTAAATTTTTTATTTTGTTCCGATCAATGTATTTGCAAATGTAATTCCTAGCTGCGAATTTTCATTCTGAATTTCCGAGTTGATCTAAAACTATTGGACAGGTGCTACGGGTATACAATCTTACCCCGTAAATAACATAAAATATTAGGAAATTTGAAAAGTTTTCACATTTTTTCGATTTCTGTGCTCTTTTGGTTATAACGCCTAGGCGCAATATTATAAATTCCTCTTACAAACCAATGGAACATCTTGCGGTTAAAAACAATACAATGGCAATTCCAATTTATTTAAATCACTGACCATTGAAAAGTCATACTTGAATCTTAAATAGTATTTTTCTTTTCATACTTCTGACATTTTCGATTTTTATCTTAGTCCTGAGGCATATTAAAAAAAAAAAAAGTTCTAGTACATACAAGAAAATTAATAAGTTACCAAACTAATCTTGAATAAAGTGCCCCGTCTATTCGAACAAAGCGCTTAGCAGGTGTACTATTAGTTTAAAACACACGCGTTATTTACGGAGGAAGACTGTAACCGACAAATATAACTTCCAAGAATCGTTGCTCCACTTGTTGTCTTCAACCACGTTTCAAGTCAAGTGAACTGGACAACCTTTGTAATTTGGCGTAGGATTTTCATTACGGTTACAGCCTATTTCCAGGGTGGAATTATTTTTATTTGAATCATTTAGAGCATACTAGGCTTTGGTGAGCTCATATTCGGGACACTTGACACACTATGTGGGCCTGATTCGTTTATTCAGTTCCTCGAACCGTATAGCAGCAGCAAAATAATCATGGATTTCATTTGCTTCTCCGTAATTCTTTATCCCTTTAACGATAACAACCAAGCTATTCTGGCTTTTTAGTTGGTACGTGTAATGCTGGTCGACATTATGAAAATAATTGTTTGATGCTCTATGCGGCACCTGAGATTAACGGCTGAATCTTGTTTTATTTATAATTCCCCAATGCATCTTCTTTCCCAGTGAAATCGACCAGAGTAGGCTCACAGGGCCAAATTATTTCGAAAATTTAGGGTACAAAGTTAGGAATTTTATCTTTGTTTCACATACGTACTAAATATAAATATTAAATTAATTTTTTCACTGTTTGTTTCAAACAATATTACGATTAAATGCTGTACATCTAGTACGTACATTAAACAACAGTAAAATCCACAACTTTCTAGTTCGATTTCCGACCGAAATCCGTGCACAGAAATAAAAAAATTACCCCATTAGATTGTTCCCTCAACATGATTAGATGTTTTCCCGTTTCTGGTATATTATTTGCCGGTGGTGTGTCGTCCACACGTTCCTGCGAGTTTATTAGACTAGAAAATCGATTTGCACAATCTAATTCGAGTATTTTATTTAGAAAAAAAAAAAAAATTTGGTCGATAAGCAACACCGAACTATAACACATAATTTAAAAGTTCTACCATAAGCCATACACAAAAAACACCTTTTACAAATCACATAATCATATTTCGTGACCGAAACCATTCATTACCAGAAGTAGATAAAAATAACCTTCTCCCTTAAAACCAAATTGAAATGGTAGGAATAAAGTAGAAATAACACAAAAAATCAATGAAAATTTGTATTCAAACCATTTTTAAGATTGTAGCCTCTTTACGTCGATATTTATTAAACAAACCTGACCTTCCCCACCATTACGATAAAACAAAATCATCTAAAACCATTATATGAAATCCTGTATATAATAAAAATTCACCGCAGAAGCATCTAATAAATTTTCATTTTGCACAATGTCGTGTCGTATACAATAAATCAGCATATTGGGCCAATAAAAGATACCTAATGTAATTTCTAAGTATAGAATAGTGTAGTAGTATCACTCCAAACTACTATTCCACATATTTTCTATTTTCTATATATAATTATAGACATAACAATAAAGAAATTTTCATTCTGTTATGATTCAATTATGATTTAGGGACGACTAAGCACATGATTTAGAAAAGTAAAAAGACGGTAATCATAATTTAATATCAACATATTTATCCCAATCAATATTAAATTAAGAGAGGTCACAGAAGAAGAGTTCACATAATTGAAAGAATTCACATTAATAACAAGAACTATTATCTTAAAAATTCTTGAAAAAATTGAAAATAGAATATTGTTAAGCTGTGTCTGGTATTTAGATACTGGTTTTCAATCAAAACAAAATTACTTGAAGCTGGGAAAATTGAAACATGGAATATTTAATAAAAATTTGCGTTCAAAAACTTACGAAATAATTCTTCAAAAAGTGCGAGATGTTATGATTGTAATAATTAGAGAAATATAAGAATTGCCCAAATAAAAAGATGAGAAAAATAAAAATAAGGCCATCAGACTAATCAATCATCTTCTAACCAGTCCAGTCACAACGCAAGAATAATTTAACCTCATTTCTTGCTATAGTCTTAAAAATGGATCTGCAGTTGATGCAAATATGGTATATTGGTATATTGACTCCGGTGATCACATGATTCAACACGACGAACGGTTGCAGAATATCAGTGATCCTCCAGGGAATGAAATTGTAGTGGCAAACAATGATCGTATACAGATAGCCGCTGTAGGTGGTGTACAGTTGAATTGATTTTCGGCTGGTGTAGATGGTGTCACATCGGTTATTGTTAAAAACGTTTAACACGTTCCAAATTTATCGGCTAATTTATTTTCCGTGAATCAGATGTGTACTAAAAGTAAAAAGTTATGTTTGATGCAAATTGTTGCAAGATTTACAATAAGCTTAGATGTATAAAGTGAATTTTGCTCCGGATCCAATTGAAGAAAATAAATGCATGTCAGTTAATAATGTTGAAAATTAATGGTTTCTATGGAATGATCGTTTAGGTCATATGAATTATCAGTACATGAAACAATTACAGATTAATTCTCTTCCAATTTGTGGTAAAAAATTATCTGACTATAAAACCATTTGTAGTGTGTTTAAAAGGTAAATATGCTTAAATTCCTTTTAAAAATGCTGGAACTCGTGCAACTAAAATCCTTCTAATTGTACATCGTTGGGATGTTTTGTTACAAAGATCGATAAAACGATGGGGGTACCGAATATCAACCACTTGATAAATTATTACGTGAATCTGTTATTCAATAACAAATAAAAATGTCGTATACACCAGAATAAAATGACGTCGGAGAACGACAAAACCGAACTATTGTGGAAAAAGCTCGTTGTGTATTATTTTGATGAAAAATTACCGAAACAATTTTGAATTGAAGCTGTTTCAACGGATGCGTTGATTAAATTAAATAGATCACCAACTAAGGCATTATTCGATAAATTGATTCCTGAAGAAGTTTGGTCAAATAGAAAACCAGACATTAAACTTTTAAGTCTTTGGCTATAAAGTTATGGCTCATGTACCGTAATAAAAACGTAAAATTGGAAAGCTAAATCTACTGATTGAATTTTTATTGGTTATCCAAAAGCTTGAAACGCCAAAAATATGTCTTTGTCGAAATGTTGTGTTTATTGAAACTGATAAGAATATTTCAACTTTTGAATCAGAAATTAAATTTTTTTATAATACCTGAGGAAAATACCGTCCAAGTGGGAGGTCCTGCAGAAGATGATAATTCTCAAATTTATTTTGATGAAATTCCAAATCAAATTATCGTGGAAGATGATGATTGATATGAAATATCTGAAACTGGCAGTGAATTTTATGGTTATTCAAAGGAAGACAAGCAGAATACAGACGACCAAGCTTCATCAAAATTAATATGAGAAAATTAACTGTACAGGGCGCGTATTCTTGAAATCAGTGGATATTCCCGTCTGCGGATTATAATGCGCTTTAAAATTCTTTATATTATTCAAATTTTTTGCCGGCTACTTTAATCGTTTTTTCAAATTTGCTTGCAAATCTTCTATTATTTATTTCGCTACAAATATCGGTGGAAATTTCCGACTGGGTAAATCAATGGGGATTTATTCCCCCATTTTTTTTTTAATTATTTAATAAATTTATTTATACAATATTACAACTGATTCAGAGATCATTTAATAATTTATCTATCTTAAATTAGTTTCTCGGATTGAGATGAGTAACCTATTGGTTACTCATTTTATACTACTTTTTTATTCTAAATCAAACTGCCCAGCTCCAGCGGTTTCTGCCTTTGGAGTCTCCTCACTCCGTTAGATAAGCGCTGTACGTGTTTCCTTGCTTGGTTCTTTATTTCATCGGTGACGTATTCCATCTTCAAGTCTCTATGGATGTTGCCATTCCTAATGTACCATGGGGCGGATCGGAAAGCAAATGACTTGCAGTGGATTGTTAAAAGTAAAACCGACGCTTCTGATAAACTATGGTAAAAAGCATTTCTAGAGAAAGCACGTCCAAAGGATGTGTTCACAAAAGGGGGATAGATAGATTCAAGTGAAACTTATTCAGCAGTTATTGTCACAAACGTTTGCAAATTAAAAAAGGCGGTTTATGCTTTGAAATAAACCAGCTAGTTTGGAATGTTAAATTAGACAAAGTTATATTTAATATTGGTTTTAAACGATCGTAAGTAGATCTGTGTAAATAAATACAATAAATATTTTTAGCTGTTTTTGTGGACTATTTAGTAATTGTGTTAAACTGAAAAATAAAGGATGTTGGAACTAGACAATCAGTTTAGACTGAAAGATTTTGGTGAAGCTAAATATATTGGGTATAAATATCACACGTGACCGTGATCAAAACAAAATATGGATAGATCAGAAGAAATATATCGATGAAGTGTTAGCCAGACTCAATATGTTCGATTGTAATTCTGTACATACTCCTAGTGATACTTGTGAAACTTAAAACGAAGAAATTTGCCCGAAAAACCAAAGTGAGGTTGATGAAATGAACTGTATAATAAGTCGTTGGAAGCATTTTGTACGCTGCTCAAGATACCAAATCTGCTGCCCTATTCCTGAATACGATACGAAAAGGAAAATACAAAAAATTCATATTTGAATTGAATCAGATTCGTACGATTCTTATTTAAAATTGAATAGGAATCTTGTACTTCCGTTTTCGTATCGTATTCAGGAATAGGGCCTCTGATATTGCATAAGCAGTTAGTATGATGCCCGTTTTAACAACAATTCTGGTAAATAACATTGGAATGCAGATCTCATGGGATCTTGTGATGCTGATTGAGCGGATGACATTGATTAGAGACGATCAATTACCGGTTACATATTTATGATACAAGGTGACCCACTTTCGTGGAACAGTAAAAAACAACAAACCGTTGCTTTATCCACGACCGAAGCCGAATAAATGGATCTGTCTGTTCCTACATAAGAAACTATGTGGCTTAAAAACTTTGAAATCGAATTTGAACTCTGTGAGCCCAACCAAGTCCGCGAAAATTATGTGTGAATATAAGGATGACATCAATCTTGCTACAACTAATCATACACGAATCAAACATATACATAGTAGGCATCATGTACGAGAGCGAGTTGAATTGGGGAAAACTGTTATTGGATCGGTAACAAAGAAACAGATGGTATCATATGTCTTGACCTAGGGTTTGTGTAGAGACAAACATTCGGCATGCTGTGATAGTCTTGGCTTATTGGCACAAATGTATGTTCTAGTGGGATTGTTGGAATGAGAGAGAGAGAACAAACTTAAAATAAAATGCCAAATATTTTCGGTTCAGTGTTGAAAAGTGGCTTCATATCAGAACGGGGAATTATTACAATAAAAAATTTCACTTTCATTTTAGTTCAAATAATTTTTCCTGTCATACTAAAGTTAAAAGCCAGAGGTCATTTTTATAATCAATCAATAATGAATGTGGAATTATTAGAAATTGTTTTGAGAGTGCTTAGAAGCACGGTCGACTAAACTTTTTTATTTTTTTATTTTATTTATATAAAGTTTAAGGATTAATTGACCAATGGATTCATGGTCAATTAATACCCCTTTTTATCATTCACGCACACACCACCTATTCATACAATTACAGTATACCACCTGCATATTGCAAGCTCCATGTAAACCTGCACACTGACATGAACGGTGGCTCGGTGCCGAATTCTGCACTACAAAGAGGGTCATAGTTGTGTTTATTAACACCACCGATCGTAATCGATGACGAAAAATCGCTTTACATCCTTGCCTCTGGTGGGATTCGAACCCAGTAACTCCCGGTCCAAGTGCCGAAGCTTTAACCACTGCACTACTTGTCCGGTATTATTATTAATTATTTGAAAGGGTGCATATTACATGCAATTTCCGAATTGTTTATCGGATGAGACAGAAGCAAATTTTTGCCTATTTTTGTCTAGGAGAGGCGATGATTTCTTATAAAATGATCTTAGTGCACTCAGTGCTTGATAGCATGGCTATTAACCCTGATATCTATCACTATGACGTCTGTGAATACCGAACAAAGAATTTTCGGTTGAGCCATTATTTTAAAATTTAGTTATCTTAGAACCTGAATACCTTGAATACCGAATCAAATTTTTGCTTAAAAAGCAAACAGAAAATTTGAAAAGCCATATTTGCTTCTCTCCAACTTTTCCTGGGGGTCTATTATGAAATTTGAGACCGCGTTTTTTTTTTCGACGTTGTCGAATTTTTGTATTATGAAATATTCGACGCGTTTTTTTTTAGATAACGTCGAATATTTTACCACAGCTCTTGAGGTGTCGAGTACATAAAAGAAAAGCGTTAAGTGTTGAGAAATAAAAAGTTTGTTGGTAAAAATAAATTAATAATTAAAACTTATAAAATGTTAATTAAAAAAATTTACTTAATTTAAATTTAATAAAAAATAATTAATTTAAATTTAATATTTTTGATAATTTCCAACAATAAATATTAAATTTAATAATAAATTATATTTTTTTTTTACCAAAATGTGAGTACCTATGATTTAAATTTTGTAAATTTTTATATTAGTGATTTAGTTTGTTATATTAACAATAAACTCTTTTTGTGTTTTATATATAATTTTCCTTGTAGGACCGGAATGAAATAGAATGAAAGAGAAAAATTTTATTTTGATCGGATTTGGGTTTTTGGTATTTACTTTTTACTATTTTGTCTTTTGAGGAATAAAGAAAAAAATTAAAAAAATATGTTTGCGCTTATGCTTTTGGTCCCTAATTATATACGAGTAACACAATTTTATTTTTGAACGGATTTTTTTTTTCGTTAAAACCAAAATTAAAATCCAAATTATGTATTAATGAAACCCTCAAATTACAAATAAAATGTATTTGCATAATTTTTTCTTGTTTAAGCACCTTTCTTCTCAAAACACCATAACGAAATAAAAAGATTTTACGCGTCCATAAGTAAAATGCAATTGTGTATTTTTCTTCAAAATTATTCATAATACCGATTTTCGACGTTGTCGAGTTGTCGACATCGTCGAAAATAAAATTCATAATAGCGATTTTCGACGTTGTCGAAAAAAATACGCGCGTCGAAAATTGCATAATAGACCCCTTGGCAATTTCAAATTTTTCAAACAAATTTTGTATTAGAAAAATAAAAATCCTAATACATATTCCCTTCCTAAATAAGGGAGTCGTTTTGATTATGTCTACGATTTTTAAATTTAAATTTTCTCTAAATCTAAGATTTGAGTAAGTTTAGTTTAAATTATATCAATTGAAATTTATTTAAAACTTACAGTACGTACAACAAGAGCGTGTACGGCAAAAAACTAAGTAAAAATAAAACTACGATTTTTTTTTTTTTGTTTTTATTATGAAAGTTTGTTGTATTTTCTAGGGCGCTATCAACTAATACATAGTAAAGTCACCATTATTGTTAATAATTGCCTGGCTCCTTATGTCCATACTATCAACAAATTTTTCTGCATACTGTGGTGATAAATTTTTCCATATCTTCCGGACAACTCGCGCTAAAGCGCTCAATTTTTTATGTGGTACATTTTCAGCTTAATCTTCATGAGTGCCTATAAATTTTGATCGGATTGGAATTGGGTGACTGGGGCGACCAATCCAATGTCGTGATGCCCTTTTTGAGTTTAAATTCCGAACAGAGTATGATATGGTGTTGCGGATCGGTATCTTCATGCAAGATGCAATTAGAGTTCCCCGCTCCAAACCATTTAAGGACAGATGGTAACAAACCTCGTGAATACATTTTACACATGAAAGGTGCGTTTAGGTTCCGCATGGAAACGATTAATTTACCAAAACCTTGCTTGGTGAAGCATCCCCATACATGGAGCTAGGGCGAGTGCTTTACAGTTCGGACAATACTTTTTTTTTTGCTTATTAGGCCAAACGCGCCTTTTAACATTAAAACCCCAAAAGGATGACTCATCGGTAAACACAATTTTCGTAAAATCTTTGTTATGTTCATTCGCCCACTGTAGTCGCTTTTCCATGTATTTTTGTGTTACCAGTGGTTTGGTCAAAATTTTTCAATATGCGTAGCCATATTCCATAATTCTATTTCGTATGGTTATTTTTGATATATTATTTTTCGCGAATTTTTCTACAGCTGCATCCAGCGTAAGCGAAGAATTTTCATCAAATAACTTTATGATGGCCTCAACCTCCTTTTTTGTAGTAGTTCGGGTTTTGCCTCTATCTGGCAAATCGTCAACATTTTTCTACATTGAATAAGATGTAATCCTCTTCTATACAAATGTTTTCGACTTTATTTTATATATTTTGCAGCACTTGCAACCGACATTTTTGGTCCTTTCGAATGTGCACTTGAAAACACCGGTTCAAATCGTTTTCTATAAATCGCACCCATTTCTTTCATATATGTTATCCGCTAAACAGTTGCCCAAGAGGAATCAATAGAAAACCGATGTAAGCCCCGCCCATATTTGTTCCTATAGTTTTAAGTACAGTTATGCCGTACACGCTCTTGTTGAACCTACTGTATATTTAAAATATTGGGTGTATATCTTAGTTTTTTGGATTTTCTAAGAGATGGCGTAACTTTAGTACTAACATTATTTTACAGTGACACCTACACCTACGGCGTTTAAAAGTGTTGACATTCCACATTAAAATTTAGTTTGTCATTAATCGTGAAAGCGTAAACAACATATTTTTTAATCTCGTTTAAACATGTTGAATTTCGTACCAACAAAACAGTATTTGCAGGAAGCATTACTTTTTTGCTTTAATCAAAACAAAAAAGCTGCTGAAAGTTTTCGCTTGCTTCAAGAAACTTATGGTGAACATGCACCAACTCAACAAACTTGCACAAACTGGTTTAAACGATTCAAAAGTGGTGATTTTGATGTCAGTGGCAAAGAACGTTGAACGTGGCCAACCAAAAAAATTCGAAGATGAAGAATTGGAAGCATTATTGAAAGAAAACTCAGCTCAAACAGAAAAAGAACTTGCAGAACAGTTAAATATCACTCAAGCAGCCATAATCAAACCTTTACATGCCATAAAAATGATTCAAAAAGGAGGCAAATGGGTACACCATGCACTGACTACGCCAACATTGAAAATCGTTTAATGATTTGCAATCCTTTGCTTACAAGAAGATGACATTTTTTATCTCAAAATGTGACTGGCGATGAAAAATTTACTACCATAACCCTAAACGCAAAAAATTAGCAATCATCATCCAGGCGAACCATCCACATCAACAGCAAAACGAAACATTCATGGTAGTAAGGTTATGTTGTGCATTTGGTGGGATCAGAAAGGAGTGGTGTACTATGAGCTGCTAAAACCGAACGAAACTATTACTGGTGAACGTTACCAATAACAACTGATAGATTTGAACCATGCATTGAACGAAAATCGTCCCATTCCAGCCAACAAACAGCAAGTGATTTTGCTGCACGTCAATGCTCGATCACATGTCGCAAAACAAGTAAAAAATACGCTGGAAGTACTTAAATGGGAAATTTTACCGCATGCTCCCTATTCACCAGATTGTCACATTACTATTTGTTCCGAACAATGCAAAGCGATCTTCAAGACCAGCACTTCAGAACCCACGAAAAAATCAAAAAATGGCTCGACGAATGGATCGCATCAAAAGACAAACAATTTTGTTCGATGGAATCCATAAATTGCCAGAAATTTGGTCGAAAGTCTAGATAACGATGGAAAGTATTTTAAAATAAAATTTACCATTTCTTAGAAATAAATGTGTTTTTTCGGCAAAAAAATCCAAAAAACTAAGTTATTCTTCCATTAATAAATAAAATTAACAAATTATCAATTTTATTAACGTGACAAAATAAGAGTCAGATGACCAAGTTTCGGACATTCGCCCTTTATCAAATCTAGTTAATTACTGAATTTATAAAATTAACATATTCAAAATCAAGTTTTTTGCGCCAAAATTATTATTTACATAGTGATGTAATGTATCTATAATTTTGCCAACGAGTCATAGAGCTTGTTTCTCTTACACCCCGATTCTGAAGCACAATCCGCGACTGAAAAATGGTCTTAGATAAGACTTTATGTCTATATTTTGAGTTTAGTCTTAATTATGAAATTTTTCGTATTCTGCGCGTAGTCTGTGTCCAATAAGCCCATGAAATATGTATTTTTTACATAAGACTTTTTAACTTTGTTTTGTGTTTAGTTTTAATTTTGACACTTTCCGTATTCTACGCATAGTCTTAGTTGGCGTTGGTCTTAAAAAAAGTCTTACGTAAGACATACATATTTCGTGGTCTTATTGGTTACAGACTACGCGCAGAATACGATAAGACTCATAATTAAGACTAAACTCAAAATAAAGACAAAAAGTCTTATCTAAGATCATTTTTTAGTCACTGACTGTGCTTCAGAATCGGGGTGTTAGTGTTGATTTTATCGTTTAATAGTAGCGAATTGTCTCGTTGTTTATAACGTGGTTAAATGGTATTTCGAACGTTTCCACCCTATCCATGTAAATACTCTTCTTTATGAGCTGTATAAATTGTAGATTACTGTTTTGGTGCGAATGTTTTTCATCGGTTAAATGTTGAACGTAATTTGGATGATAAGATGCTTTCTGTGTATTTGTGAGTTCGTCGGTGTGCTCTCTTGACTTTAAATTACTTCGAACATAATAACAAATTTTATTTACAAATGGATGGTTTACCAATGGATAGTCCATTATCTGGAACCTTGGCCAACATATATTTCAACCACATGGAAAAAACATACCTAAATTGAACACAAAAATATATTTTCAAACATAGATACATGTAAAACAATTATAGATCCGTTCCACCACCTTGTAAATAATACTTTTTGCGCAAAAAACTTGATTTTCAATATGTAAATTTTATAAATTCAGTAATTAACTAGATTTGATAAAGGGCAAATGTCCGAAACCTCGTTATCTCACTAATTATTTTAATTTTGTTTCATTAATAAAACTGTTAATTTATAAATTTTGTTTGTCATTTTAAATATAAGTTTTAAATAAATTGTAATTTAAATTACCTAATATAATTTAAACTAAACTTAATATAATGTGTGATATAAGGCACGCAAAAATAATGGATTTATACGATTATTCCAGAATCTAAGATTTCGTATTAAATTGTTAGAATTATTGTAGCTAGGATATAATATAACAACTTTAGAGACAGATTCTAAATCAATAGTTATTCGCTTAAATTTAAAATTTACAATTCTATACAAAATATTAATTAAAATAATTAAATACTGTATGTCTCCATGCTTTATTCCACCATAAATTAAAAAGGTTGGCACCGCCTAGTTTATTTGCATTTCTGAATAAAACACTTTCTCGCAACTTCTCTTAAGTTCTCGTATATTTGCTTGGTCTATCGGTGCGATGGTATAACGACCAGATAACCTATACAAAGAGACTGAGTTGTTTTTATAAAGATACTTAAGATAAACTGTATATATTGGAAATATTCAAGACATTTTAAATTATACAAATCAACCTTATTTTGAATATAAATCAAAAAATATATTCTTTACATAGCGCAAAAGTCATGTTTGTTTTGTCTTGTCTAACGAGGTAAATTATTTTTAAATCAAATAAACATTAGCCAATAAGTAGTTTGGGTAAATTTCGTATTGATAAAACCCTAAACAATATTTACGACCTTCACAATGCCCTACTATTAAATATGTACAAGAATAATTATATCATTACTAATATTGATAATGAAATTTGTAAATATTTTCTAAGATTGCATGTACTCAACTCGCGACAGTGCGCAAAAAATAGGTTTATTATTTTAAATATCACGAGAGCTCATATGTTTTCTTTTTTTAGCGATAATTTTGTGTGTTTTGTATACATATACCTATAGTATTTACATTTTGAAGCGAATTATCATTTTATCAACAAATACAACACATAAACGAAATTCATCACAACCATAATATAATCACAAACCTTTAAATTGCATTTCCCATTCTCTGACTGAATCCATTTCCATTGAATTTAAATCACTTAGATCATCATATTCGGCATCTGAGCTTGTTACGCTAAATGTGGCTAGGCCTCTGGATGCATCTCGTCCACCGAACGCCGCATATGGTCCACCTAAAATACAAAAAAAAAATATGTTAGTCATGTATTAAAAAAATTCAAACTGTATGCAGTTATTATACTGAAAAGATTGCGTAATCGTTTTAAATTTAGAACTATTGCCTAAATTAAAAAGTGCAGAAAAAGATTCTGATTTTTGTCGGCGCAGCATATTCACAATTTGCTGAACAGCATCAAACATTTAATCGAATTTTATAAAGCAATCAACGCATTCACTAGAACTCAATAAATAATTAAAGTTATCGATTAAGTACAAATTTGATTAATGACATCATAATTTAAATATTACATACGATCAATAACAAATCAATCCGATTTGGATATATTCGGTATTTTGATATTTTTCGATGATAAGTTTTTTGTTAAATGTGAACATTTGAAGACCAACCCAATGGAATATCTGATATCAAATCTAAAACCTAAAAATATCAATTTTATAGAAACGATTTTAATAATATTTCATCTGTAAATTTTGTACTTTTGGAATTTAGTCAATTTGATGATATCATTGAAATAGAACAGAGTTAATTCATTCACGAAGAATTTAATTATCACAATACTCAACCAAAAAAAAAAAATGAATATTTTCATAAGTAGAGAAAAATATAATTTTGGAATATAGTGTAGGAAACATTTATAACATTACGTTTATTGATTTTATTATTAAATATTAAAATAAATTCAGTAGCATAACAATTGTATCGGCGGAAGTAACTTGTGTTTCTTTAAAATTTTAATGAGATAATTATACCAAAAAATAATTGAAAACCTTTAAGAGTGCGAATTAAATAATGGATTATTTTGAAATGGGCCAAACATATAATTTTGGTTTGCACTTTTGATGTTGGGTGGTTGATTGATGAATAAATTTTATTATAAATCAATATAGCTTGAGAGTGGGAGGCGGAAGGGGGCATCTAGAGCCCCCCCCCCCCCCCCCCCCCGATTTTTAATATAAAAATTGTAATTTTAAGAAATTATATCGAATGAAGTTGCATCCGCCGTCGCGAAAATATGTCCCACACCAAGCGGCCAAAAAAATTCGTCAATCGCCGCCGAACATAACCTAAAAATAATGATACTTCAATTGTGGTTCAAACATTTCGAATTCGTGATTCACGTATGCTCTTATTTTATTTACCAATAATAAAGATTTATAAAACAAAAATCGAAAATTCTCAAAATTATTGAAAACAACAAAGGCGCCGCGTCGCTCTTGGTGTGAACGGATATGCGCGTCGTGTTGCATGGAACATTTGGAATTTGACGCGCCGCGCTTGGTGTGTCTAGTCCTTTAGGAAATATTTTTTCCGTATCGAAATTGGATAGGAAAAATATTCCCAATTTAATTTTGTTTTGAAAAAATTTACACACACTAACAGTGGCACTATTCTGGTAATTCCCCGGGAATAGGGAACTGTGGCCCTATTCTGTCTTTCCCTGGGAATAGGGAATTGGGAAAAATATTTTCATAGCATTTTTGTCCAAATTATATTTTTGTAGCCTACTGAAGTAATAAGTTTAGAGCAAAAATTTTTGAAACAAAGTTAATTGGGAAACTTTTGTTCCACAAAATTTTTCTAGGGAAAAATATTTTCCCATTTAACTTTGTTTCGAAAATATTAATACCAAACTTGTTCCCTCAGTAGGCCAAAAAAATATAATTTTGACAAAAATGCTATGAAAATATTTTTCCCAATTCCCTATTCCAAGGGAAAGACAGAATAGGGCCACTGGGGAAAGATTTTACATGAGAAAAAAAGTTTGATGTAAATATTAGTAAATTGGGAATAATTTTTCCACAGCGAAATTATCAGGGAAAGTTATTCCCAATTTTATTTTGTTTTCAAAAAAATTGCCACTAACTTTTTACCTCAGTATGCCAGAAAAAAATTATTGTATTTAAATATAATTTATATGTAAATTCTTTCCCCAGTTCCCTATTCCCGGGGAATTACCAGAATAGTGCCATTGTTTACCATAGTATGCCAGAAAAAACATTGTTGTGACAAAAATACAATGAAAATATTTTTCCTAATTCCTTTTCCTATAGAAAAAACCAGAATCGAGCTGCTGTAATGGTTTTCCCTTTTTGAACATAATCCATGACTGTCCCAGAAAACAGTCGCCATCATTTTTATTGCCGAAGTAACAGCCTTTGTCTTTTTTGAAGCCGATTTCCCTCTTCGCAGTCTACTGGTTTGACTGTATTTTTGAGCGTCATGGTCTGGATCCAAATTTAATCGACAATAATTAACCGGCGCTAAAACTCTGATTTATTGCGCCGAAACTGCACCAACAGAGGGTTGGAAATGGTCATTCGAACACGTTTCTAGTCCAAAGTGAGCAGACGCAGCCCCCATCGCGCGGACAGCTTTCTCGTGCCTAAATCTTGATTCATTATGTAAGTTTTTTTTTCAATTTTTTTGAAAAAAAATAGATTATTGTCCAGTGGATTTAATGTAATTTGAAGGTCAATTAATATCCCCTTTTCATTCACACACACACCACACCTTTTCACACAATTACAGTATACCACCTGCACATTGCAAGCTCCATGTCAACCTGTACAATTTGAACAGTGATTTCAACAGTAACGAATTTTTTGCCTCGGATTTTAACGTCTTCCGGAAAGATGGTTTTTATTGTTCAGACACGAATTTAACCGGTAGAGGGGTTCTTATTGCAGTCCACATTAACTTTGATAGTCAAATTGTTATTATTCCCAACACTGTTAATATCGAGCTAATGTGTGTCAAAATTAAAAATAATAAAAATAATGTTTTTATTTTATGTTGCTATATTCGCTCACTAAGTCAGATTGTAAGCTATCAGCTTCTTACTAATGCTGTTGACTTCATCATTGACGTGATGAATACTCAAGATGACATCTTTGTTGTGAGTGATTTCAATCTCCCCGGGCTTAATTGGGATTATTCAGATGATAACACTCATTATGTTGCTTCAAATGCACTAACCGCCAAAGAAACTTTATTCACTGACAATATGTTGAACTCTGGACTATTTCAGATCAGCAACGTTAAGAACAGTCTGGACAGGCAGCTTGATTTGGTGTTTTCCTCTGTTACCAACAATAGCGTCGCTTCTGAAACCAATCTAATCCTCTGTGCCATAGATGTATACCACCCTCCCATTTTGATCACCTTTTGACTGGAACAAGTCAGTCTTAATGTCAACTTTAAAAGTCCACAACGTTTCAATTTTCGTAAGGCCGACTTTGTGAAGCTTAAACATTTATTGACTAACGTAGACTTTAGTACCATTTTAAATGATCATAATGACATAGAAACACAAATTGTCAGTTTTTACTCTGCAGTTTTTGAATGTTTTGAACAATGCATTCCTTATACCCGCCAAAAAACTGTATCGCCATCACCTCCTTGGTTTAATAATGAATTACGAACATTACGTAATCTTAGGAACAAACGTTGGCAAAGATTCTTAAAAACTAAATCTGATTACTCTAACTATTTAAATAATTATAATGATTTCAGTAGATTGTGTGACGAACTTTATGGGAATTATCTCAGTCTCATGCAATCCAATCTAATCGCTGATCCTAAGTGTTTTTGGCGCTTTATCAATCGGAAGAAAAAGTCCGACGGATACCCTTCCACTTTGAAGTATAAGGATCATTCTTCTAATGATCCTAAAGTCATATCAAACCATTTTGCTAACTTCTTCAGTCTGGCTTTCACAAACAGCGATTTTAAACCCATGAAGGCTACTTTACATACATGAATAATTGTATTCAAACAACATTAACTTCCATTGAAATCGATTATGAATCCGTGGTACAAAAGGTTTCCGAACTTAAAGATGATTTTTCTTCCGGCCCTGACGGTCTACCATCCACCGACCTAAAAAACTGCAGTGATTTTCTTGCTCAGCCACTGACGACACTTTTCCAAAAGTCGCTTTCGCTTGGAATTTTTCCATACATTTGGAAAAGTTCTTTTATAGTTCCGATTCCTAAGAATAGCTGCAAGTCAGACATCTGTAATTACCGACCGATTGCAAAATTATCTCGTAAGCTGTTTGAAAGTATTGTGTATTATTCACTGTACTTTCATTGTAAACCGTTGTTTTCTGACAATCAGCATGGTTTTCTCAAAACACGATCCACGACCACAAACCTTATTGAATTCACTTCACAAACACTTGATACTTCACAAACACTTGATTTTAGCAAGGCGTTTGACAGGATTTCTCATGAAGTTATTTTGTTTAAGCTTAGAGCCCTTGGCTTTCCTCAGCAAATTCTCCGTTGCGTAGGCTTTTATCTCGCCGTTTATACCATGTTCTGTTCAGGTCATCAGTATCAACTCATATATCAGCAACATCTGGAGTGCCCCAAGGCAGCCATCTGGGGCCAGTTTTTTTCATTATATCAATCAACGACGCTGAATGTTTAATAAAAAATTCATCGATATCTATATGCCGATGACATGATTTCAAACACTACCGACAAGAGCCTATTACAATCCGACCTCGATAACTTCTCCACTTGGTGTACAAAGAACCTTGATTTGAACGTGGGTAAATGTCAAACAATCACTTACTCTCGAAAACGTACACAGTCCATTTCTCGCGACTATTACATTAATAGAGATGCCATTACCAGAGCCAGTTCTGTTCGTGATTTGGGAGTCATTTGCGACAGTGATTTGAATTTCAGAAAACACATCGATCGTATTATCAATTAAGCCAACTCTGCGCTCAGTTTCATCCAGCGTTGGTCGAAAGAATTCGATGATGCTTATGTTACGAAGGCTCTCTACTCAACATTCGTTCGTCCCCTGTTCGAGTATGCTAGCCAGGTGTGGTCGCCTTATCATGAGGTTCACATTAAGAGGATTGAAGCAGTCCAACGAAGATTTCTTCGCTTTGCGCTTTACGGGGACTACCGTGGGTGGACATGTTCAACCTGCGTCCATATCCAGATCGTCTAAAGCTAATTAATTTACAACCACTTAGCAAGCGCCGAGTTGTTGCAGACGTGGTTTTCATTCATCAAATACTAACCGGCGGTATCGATTCTCCAGTTCTGCTTGGTAAAATTAATCTAAATATAAATTCGCGAGATTTAAGAACGGTACCTATGTTTAGAATCAACCCTGATCGAACTGATTACGGAAAGAATGAGCTCGTCTCTAGAATGCTGTTCGAAGCTAATCAGCACTGCAATTTAATCGATTTTAATATGACGAAACGCATGATGAAAAAACTTTTTTATTTTTCTTGACTATAGTTTGACGTTTTATTTAACTTATTTGTTTTTTTTTAGTTTTGTTTCATTTTAATATCCTTTACTTAACTTGTTTTATCTATTTTAAATTTATTTAAATCTATCAAATCTGCTTGTACTAAGCAGACTCGACTTCCGTTTTCCTTCCGTCTGCACCGGGTATCGTTTTGCTTAACTATTCACTTAGGTATTCATTTATAATCACATTTGATTTTTATACTATACATATTTTGCCGTTTTAACATCCAATTTTTCAATTTCACTGGTTAAGCAACTCGATATCCTTGTTTATAATTCACTTGAATTATACTCAAAAAAATAATAATAATACAGATGGAGACTCCCCGCGCGCGGTTGGGAGGGGTAATAGGTCGTTGGGATAATTATTATTATTATTATGTACACTGACATGGACTGTGGGTCGGCGCTGACTTCTGCACTTAAACGAGGATCTTGTTGTGTTTATTAGCATCACCGATCGTAATCCACGACGAAAATTCGTCACTCAAGCTGGAACGATCACATTTAAATTCAGCTGTTCACGATTTCACGATGGTAAATGATGGTGTAGAGTCCACATACACAGCGTTCAACTCGTCTTTGATTTGCGTAGGCCCTCTCTAACTTTTTGGACGTCGTCACTCAAACTGGTACGGCCTCGTTCAAATTTAGCTCCCCAACATTTCACGGTGGTAAATGATGGTGCAAAGTCCCTGTACACAGCATCCAACTCGTCTTTGATTTATGTAGGCGTATTGCCTTTCAAAAATAAATATTTAATGGAGCTCGATGATACTCGATTTTTTCCATTTGATTGTTAAACAACAACTGCGCGCTCAAAATGGCTGATAGGTCACTCTAACAAATTTTGTTGACGAGTGCTGCCAACTTCACGTTGAAGTTGCACATTTTTCGACAGCCCTTATTTTGCATCAATTTTTTTCCACTAGTAAAGATTTGTACTAACTTAAATTGTTTGTCATAGACTTTAAGACTCTTTGAACAATTAAACAAAAAACTATTGACTTTATTAGAAGTCTGTAGCCAGGCCAAGTCTGTATAACTAACTCTTCTTTCCTAGTCTTTGGTTTCGATATACACTGCGCCAAAAAAAAAAACGGAACAGAAAATTTTCTTCGAAAAAATACCGATTTAAACGATTGTATCTTGGTGAAATAACTTATTTCAAAAAAATAATTTTGCCTCTAATTGAAGGAAATTTTGTCTTCTTTTCGATACTGGAATCATATATGGAAAACAATAATTTATTTTATCGCATAGTTACGAGTATTTGAAGATTCAAACGAGATGATTCGAAAAGGACAATTACACATTCACGCTATGAAAATTGTGGCTTTAGTTGAAGCCGGTGTAACATCGTGAAATTGGGCGAACTGTGATATTAGTGCGTCTGTTGTGAACCGAACTTGGCATCGATATTTAGAAACAGGTAGTGTGAGTCGGTGTCGGAGGATCTGGTCGAGCAAGAAAAACTACACCAAGAGGAGATCGAGCACATTATACTACAAAAAACAGGACAGGCAGTGCTCAAGAAATTAAAAGTAATGTACCAGTACAAAACCAGATATCAAAACAGATGATAATAAATCGGTTGAAAGTTTAAACGACTAAGATCATGTCGCGACCTGTTACTGACTGATTATCATAGTCGGCAACGAAGAAATTATGCGTTGCAAGCTTGACTCAGGTGGAATAGTGTAATAATTTGAAAGGTTATTTCACCAAGACACAACCGTTCAAATCTAGGTATTTTTCGAAAAAAAAATCTATTCTTTTTTTTTGCGCAGTGTGTGTAAAAAAGATGCACGGAAGGCCGGGCATTCCGGAAGATCTTGTCTAGTAAGCTTGACCGTGCACTCCCAACCAATCAATCAATCATAAAATCAAATTTCTTAATTGGAGCAACTAGCACAAGTATGTAATATTAAAACTTAAAACTTCCAAGACATGAAAAAATTTCAAATTTACATTCAACGATTACTTGCAAGAAAAAATTCTAAGGCCAAGTTTGTCTCTTATACTCTTAATCTTATAGATAATTATTGCACAATACATATACAGTTAAATAGTTGACAGGGTGTATTTTATCTGTCTACATCATAACTATGTACTACTTTTTAGTCCAAAATTAAGTTTTTGTTTATAATGGAGAGCTCCACTCACAACTCGGAAAGCCGATAAATTGAAAAATTGTATGATTGATTTGGTTACATGAAGAATTTTAAAAATATATGAAAAACATTCAACAAAAAGATCAAAATCTTAATACATGATAATCAAAATGACATTTGTGGCACACAGCTTTTTAAATACGTTCAATATCCTCCTCTCAAATATAATGGATTTTCAGCCGCAGAAACGCAGTCTACAGCCAAGTAAACACTACAATATTGTTTTCTTATCGTTTAAGAAAACAGTTCGAACAAATAAAAAAAATACCCAAGATGATATTCACACACATAATATTTACATGCAAGTCATACTCAGTACAACTACACAAGATAAGTAAACGGGCTACTAGCGCGCCTAGAACAATTTATAATTTTGAGTAAACCTGTCAGTTGCATACAGTACAAATGTATGTTAAACCTTTATCACAGAATACAGAAACGTCATAACGCTATTTTTGTATGGAAAAATCGACTCATTTTTTTGATCTTGCTTCTCGAAAAGGTAGGAAAAATTGTTTGCAGGGTACCCAAATTCGTTATTTTTGAGTTTTAAATTTGAAATATATTAAAATTTAAATATATTAATATAAATATTAATAAATATTAAAATAATTACAATTCAGAGTCGTGAAAAAAGGTAGGAAAATCGTCGATAGGTAATTTTTTATTGGCCTACTCAATGGCGCTTCTGGATAATATCTATTCTGTGCCTTTATGGCTATGCAAGAATTATATCATGCACGAACTTTTTCCTGCAACCAATTATGATATTAAAATATTAATATTAATCTCTGAGAACCTGCCTTAAAAAATCCAACACTGTATATTTGATTTATATTTTGTTTACAATACATGTCACATGTCTGGTTTTTGAACTTTAAACCTAATTACGATATAAGCTCATTTACATTGCACGGTTTTTGATATACATTCATTAAAAACCTTCAGCACAATTTTTTTAACATTATTTATTGTAGTTATGTATAATTAAATCGGTGCCTACATATAGTGTTCGTACTCGTATATAGTTTCTAAATTTATAAGATAGACATCTTGTTAACATATGAAGTTATATAAAAATAATACATTTTGTTGATAACAAAAAATAATTCAAAGTCATGGTAAATAATATAGCTGATAGCATTGGTTGAAATGGTGCGAATTGTCATTTTATCAAGAAAAATATTGTATACGCCTAGCCTTGACGTATTTATTCTAGAAATAGAAATATCATTGTTTTTATTCATAATCATTTATGATGATGCTTTCAATTTTTTCAATGATGATTAGGCGTCAGTTTTCATTGTCATGATGATACAATTTTCTAATGCATTTTTTATAGCCTTTGGTTCTAATAAATTTAATCAAATTATTAAATACATATTTATTGAGCAGATAACGTTGCACGTTGCATAACTGACTCAAAATTAAATTCTAAATTCATCATGACATTTTCATTGGTATTTATTTAATCCCTTACAACAAACCAGTCGTATCATCAATCGATCTAACTTACACAACCAAAAACATGCATTTCGTTTTAGTTGTGCAATTTTCGTATTTCAGGCATCTAGAAAAAAAAATGTTGAATTAAAGAAGTCTGTTAGACACTAGACAACAACGAACAACAAAATTATTTGTATTCAAAGTAAAATGAAATTGAAAGGAGTCTGGTATTAGAAAGAACAACCCAAAATCATTTGGTAACAAAAATATGTAAATAAGATGATAAAGCAAATCTGTTTCAATAATGTTACATATTAGTGAAATGAGACTAATTAACTAATTACGGCATATTTTTATTGCCGTTAGTAAATGTTGTGTACATAATATTATTGTTATCTTATGTACGTGTATTGTTTTTTTAAGATCTACTGAGGGCGAAACATGTAAGATGTACTTACATATTTCTTGGGTTCTAAAAATTCCAGCTTGAAGGGGTGAAGAGTTCTTGAATTTTTGTTAGAAACGGGCACATAGAGTCTTGATGTATGTTTCAAGAAAATTTGCTAGTTTACTTTTTGATGTTATGGATGGTTTAGTTTTAGATCATATAATTTGATTAAAATGGAAGTATTACGAAAAATATTTTCCTGTGTAAATTTGATCTCTTTGATGAATAAGCATGGGGGTGAAAGTTTAGAATTGATTAAAGTAGTAAAAGATTATTCATCAATGATTATATATCAGGCGATATGATATATAATCATTCTAGCCGCCATTTCTAACTTTTCGTCTCGTTCTAATTGTATTCACATTAGCGAGGTGAAACTTGCAATAAATATTGTCTGTTCATGAATAACAGACGAATGAGTTCTATTTATAAAAACCAGAATCTGGGTTTTTACGAGAACTTACCATACATACTTGGTGTACCAGTCCTTGATTTAAAAACGCAAAACAAAGAATGTTAGAGCAGTATATCGATTTTGTCCCTAAATGTAAATGAAATGAGTGTAATTGGAAAGATATAATGGCCCGTTTCTCGCTGTGCTTCAAAGAAGCAGCTTCATCTTCGTCTCTTCCCCGTTTACCCATGAAACCGGTTTTAATTGCGACTCATTTTTTAATCAAAATTTTTTCGATGAAGCAGCACTAACAAATACACTCGTGAACAAAATTAACACATATTATGTTTTTTTGTAATAAAAAAATGCCGCTGGTCAATTTTAATACTACAAGTGTCAAATGATAACACAACACATTTATATTTTTATCAGAAACGACCTAGAATAAAGTCTACTGTAAGCCAGTTGTTTGAAATTCAACACAATGATCGGGGTTGTATTGCAAATCAATTATTTGTAAATGTGGTGCAGTACCACTAGTTCTTGTAAATGTGTTCTAAAGCAATCATCTAATATAAGATCCATTGTAATATAGCACCTTTTCATGAGCTGGAGGCGGTTAAAGTCGTCACATTGTATCAGGAAGATTATACTCAAGTACAAATCGCACGAAAATTAGGAATGAACCAATCTTCGGTTTCACGAATACTTAAGCGATATGGAGAGACCGGAGAATATAAAAGGAAGCCCGGACAACGACGTAAAAGATGCACAGCCGAGCATGACGACCGATTTTTAAAAATTAACGCGTTACGAGATCGAAAGCGTACTGCTATTCAACTGAAATATGAGTTGCTTAGTGGCCGTCAAGTGAATATTAGTGTCAGAACAATTAGACAAAGATTAAAAGAAGTGAACCTAACTCCAAAACGGCCGTAAAAATTCCACGGCTTATACCCCGTTACAAATCCAGCCGTTAAGAATTTAATCATACTCATGCAAATTGGGGAACTGATCAATGGAACACTGTTCTCTTTTCAGATGAGACCAGAATCCAATTATAGAAACCAGATGGACGTAATCTTGTATACAGAAGAGTTGGAGAACGGAACGCACCATATAACATATAAAATGTAAGCTTTGGTAGCGGTTAAATAATGTTTTGAGGTGGAATCAGTTGAGAGGGCCGTACGGAGCTGGTGGAGATTGGTTTGAGGATGAATGCAGATGCTATATGCTTTGCCATATTGGGCTTCATAGGTTATGTCAGTGTTGTGTTAACGCTCCAATACACGTAGCTTCAACGGTACATCAATATCTCCAAGACATCGGCATTCATGTACTTAACCGGTCACGAATGAGTCCGAATCTAAATCCGATCGAACTCGTACGAGACATTCTAAAACGCCAAATTAGAGCTAGAAATCCCGCGCCAGATTCGATAGCAGTGATGAGTGTTGCAGCGTAAGAAGATAGGAATCCCATTCAGCAAGAAATGATACAAAGCATTCTACTTAGTATGCCCAGAAGGATGGAAGCTGTAATAAGGGCACGGGGGGAAATATTCATTATACTACAATAAATTAATCAAACTAAATTGTAATAAAGCTAATTTTAATGTTTATAAACCGCTTTTGAAAATTTAAAAAAAAATAGTTCGACACATTTTAACATTTTGCAATGAAAAATAACCGCTATAATTCCATAAATTCCATAATCGTTTGTGAAAAATATAAATGTGGGATAATTTGGTACCAGTTCCACTGAAATTAGCCAGCGGAATATTTTTTTATTGCAAAAAAAAAAAATATGCGTTAATTTTGTCCAAGAGTGTAGAAATGAAATAAAAAAAATTCAGGGTCCTTTTTGACATATGGATTTTAGTTTAAATTTTATTTTCGAGAGAGCAGAATAAAACAAGACAAAAAAAGTTTGTGTCTAAATATAAAATAAGGTTTTAAAGTAGCAATAAAAAATCTATTACTACTTATTTTGAAGCAGTACTGCTTCAAAGAAGCACAGTGTGGAACGGGCCATACACTGTACGTATTCGAATAGTTTTTCTTCACTCATTTTAAATGAGTCACTCACGGGACCAAATCGATGTACAGGTTTCCATTAGTAATTTTGAGATGGACGTAGATCCAGCAGGAGCCACCAATATTGGTTGATGTTCATCAGTTTCTTCAGATGGGGAAATTTTTATTCTAAATTTTGTAACGCGACTATCTTCTGCAACCTTACCTCTCTGTAGTGTGACAAGTGGAAACGTTCTAGGAATTTCAGTCTTAATGCGCATTCAGAAAAAATACCATAGTATCGTACTGAAGTTAGTTACTATTGCTTTTTCTAAATACAAAGTAAAAAATACTTTCCACTCCCGTATGAAACTAGTAGCCCCCCCCCCCCCTACGCATAAAGCATTTCACGAAATTTGATTGGTTTTGAGTGCGGGAGCTAGTATGATGATATCTATTTCCAATGTCATGTACGCAGCATAACCACGAAGCTCCACTATTCAGGAGCAGTGGCTAGCTACCCAGTCAGTCATAACTGTCGCAGCGAAAAATTCAATTGGAAGAAAACCACCAAAAGCCGGGAATAGTTCAGTGCTATCAAATCGTCGAAAATAAACCAAAGCTAGCTTATAATACTAGGGGCACCCAAACAAAGTACCTAAGCGTTAGCGCAACTATATGAAGACCTGTATCGAAAACTTCAGCTTAAAAGAAGAAAATGAAAATTCAAGACACTGCTTTGTAAATGCCAGAAATTTTACTAGACTTCCAAGACAAGCCAAGTCATAAAGAGACGAATGAAGAGTTGAGAACAAACGTGGCTCTCTCACTATAGCAATCCTACTTCCAAACTCGACTAAATCGGAACGACGAAGTAATCCCTATTCGAGCTAATACTCCACTGGACGGGAAGTTGCTTGTCCCGTGTCACACAGTAGAGAAAGAAGACACAATAATTAATAGATTGAAAATGGAAAGGAACTCGGTCTTTACGGAATCCCCGCAGAATTATTAAAATATGGCTGAGCTCCATGTAATATTTATTAACTTATCGTTACAATCTGGGACCAAGAGGAGCTTCTCGAGAAAAGGAAGACTGCATTCATAAGTCCGCTGCATAAAAAAGCGATCGTCTAAAGTGTGAAAATTAAAATCTCAGGAAAATAACCAGCTTACAGCATGGAACATGTATTTTCAATTTGATGCGTATTTCTGAAAGTTCTTTAACCTCTTGCGCTATCAATTAGTTAGAAGATATGTGTGCCCATCAACTCAAAGATATTCCAAATGAACTCCTCCTAAACGGCTGGACCGATTTTAATAAAATTTTGTGTATGTGTTGTGGATACCTGGATGGTTTAGATTTACAATTCGACCCGGTAGGTGGCACTGCAATCGGGTTCTAAGTTATTTTTTTGTTTTTTGACGAAATTAATTTTTTCATTTTTTTTTAGATTGTTCGCATATTTGAACATGTAACCCCAAAATTTCACCACCCCCACAACCTTCCAATCTTTATATATACATATATTTCTTCTGTACGTGTGTATGTAACTGAACTCCTCCTAAACAGCTGGACCGATTTTAATGAAATAATATTACTGCTATTACAAGTGTTCAAATTTAAAATTTATTATTTTCGTTTATTTATATTTTTTCGACTCTCTTCCAAAGTTGTTTATATTTTATACGGTTTTCATTTTACTTTCATGTTGAAAAAAAAATTGTTTACTATTTTCCTCCTCTCTTTCAGAATCCACGATATTATTTTTGTTTCTATTCGGTGAGAAAGGAAAGAAAAAAGTTTAAATATAAATTCTTCCTTTTGGAAATGTAAAAATAACAAAGTCAAATTCGTTCGTAGCTATTTTTTCCCACTATTTCTATGACGTACAGCGTCATTTTCAGTATAGAAAAAAATTACCAGTGACGTACATTGCACGTCAAAATAGCACAAGAGGTTAAGTATGTTTTCGTTAGTTGGATCATGATCAGATACGTTTTTGGGATTTAAATTTTGACTGCTGACTTGACATTTATATTTTTGTGTAAATATAACTAATGTTGGCGAATGTATTTGCGTTATCTGCATCACTTCCAGTTCCAGTCGCCAGTTTCCATCAGGGAGGCAAATATAAGGTTTTCCAATAGGAATGATATGATTTTTAAGTGACGTTTCGGCCATTTGTAATATGTCATGATCTGTTATTTTTTGTTTCATTGTATGTATTCCGTAATGTTTACAATTTTATCATGGTGAGATATACGCAAGAACAACGTTTACAAATTATTCAGTTTTATTATCAAAATAATCGTTCTCCAATTGAAACTTCTCGCGCGCTTTTGCCATTTTATAGTCGTAATAATCGTCTAAGTGTGCTCGTTATTCGTCGAATTGTTGAAAATTTTGAGCGTACATTTTCTTTACATAATGTTCAAGTGCCAATAAGACAAAGAAACGCTCGAAGTAATGCAAATATTGCTGCCGTTCAGGCAACTGTTGCTGAAGACCGCAATTTGTCGATTCCAAGGGAATTGGGACTGCCTTAAACCACAACCTGGCGGATCTTGAGAAAGGATTTGGGCTTGCATCCGTATAAAATTGTTCTCACTCAAGAACTGAAGCCATTGGGTCACCGTAAACGTGATGAATTTGCTGATTTTGCTTTGGAACAACTTGAAAACGATAACGATTTATTTGAATGACGTTTTATTCAGAACTTAATTGTATCGATTATACTTCACATTAAATAAAAACATTTCAATTTCCTTAAAAATTAGTGTGTTTTTTTTAAAGAAATCATATCTCTCTTATTGGAAAACCCTATATTTTTTCCATAATTTAAAAAAAATTAGATAGTCCAAATTTTGTACAATAAAATTGTTTAGCTGTAATCAGGTTTTTCACAATATTTATAGGTATTTGTGTATGAGTTAAGGTAACAAATTGGATAACTTGAAATATCTCGACAATTTTATGAACTTTAGCATTTCGATTTTATACATTTTAAATAAGGGTAAACCTGAATAGCTATCGTCAATCAAGCTTTAAAGAATTATTTAAATGCTTGATTTGTGGTACCACACATCAAGCTTTTAAATAGGCAAATAATGTGGTTTATAACATTATTGGCTTAACAAAAACTGCGCCACCATTTGTGTTCCAGTCACAATCACATTTATATTTATTTCATATGAAAAGATTTTTTTATCTTGTAAGTGAAAATGTATATAAATCGGGTATTGTTGGGATATGTTTTTAACGAAAAACGAATAAGGATAAAAAGCGGATCCTCCTTTATTTCATCAAAATTTTGGTCGCCGTAGCAATAACCGTAATAATCCAAACACCGTACGACTTAAGCTCTTACGTGTTCGCTTGTTTAGGCTTAACATATCTAACGTCAGTTCACTGTAAAAAATGTTGAAATTTTATTGTGCCTAATGAAAATATGCTGAAACTTTAATGAACGAAATACATTTTGCCAAACACTCAGTGTATGTATTAGCGCTTAACCTGAGCCACACATTTTGATCTCCCGAGAAACCGGAATAAAAAGGCTCGGACTCCTCGAATTTAAAATTAATAATCTACACATTTTTAGTAATAGACTGATCATTTTTATAAAAAAAAATCTCACTGCGATGCTTCGAAGATAATACGTTAAAGAAGCTATCACAATTTATCGACATATGCTTTTTATTTGTCTGTAAGTCACTTTGGATTAAGTACACAGTTTTTATGCTGGCCAAATAGTTTGTAACCGAAAAGATTTGTTTCTAAGCATACGTCATCATTTTGAATCAATTACATAATTAAATCCTTCGTGTTTATGATATTGTTAGATATGAAAGAATCAATTTTGATGAAGATGTATGAATGTTTATTTGCGTTGGAAAATTTTATTTATTTCATTCCATATAACAGATAGTAAAATATTTTTTATTACATATTACATTTTCGACTAATCTCGCATACATTTCCCGACATATTGATTTTTGGGCTTTTTATGTTACCGTTTTTTTATTCGTAGCAACTAAAAATCAAATTTTGTTTCATACTTAGAGCTACTGTATATTATTTCTTATCGTTTTTCAAGAGTATCGCATTTCTCGTTTTAGCATAATATATAAAACCATATAGCATATTGGAGTTGATTCAGCAGCTTTGTGGAGTCGGGCCAATTTCATTAAATTATGTTTCTATAATAATATGGATTAGTAAGATTGGCGCGGTCTTAATATTTCAATATATGTACGTATTAAAAAGTTATATCTCTGGAAGTCGAGATAATTTCTCCTCGTAAACAGTTAAATTCAATCTTAATATTAATGTATGTACCTATATTGAATATTGATAAACAATATTCAGCAGCCGAAGAAAGTTCAATATTTAAATGAGACACACTTGAATTATGTATGAATTGATTTCTATAGAATTTTATGAATTTTAAGTTTCTCATTTAAAATTCAAATTTTATTGAAAATGAATCTGTATTCATATTATCGTACAGATTGAGTTCATCTGTACTGAAGAAGTTTTCGTAGTTCTTTGTATGCACACAATAAAAGGTGAGAATTTGTAATTTGTTAAATATCAATTTGATATAGTTATTGTATACACAAGAAGAACCGTATCAGCTATAAACAAAAAAAAATTCTTTAAGGAAACAAAATTTCTTAAAACGTGAACATTTCCAACTGGCAACACACACAATTAAAGGTTACCGCTGCTAGACTCGATCAACTGTGGCCCACGGTTTCTTTCATTCAGTACGAAATTTTTGTATAAAAATAGTAAAATTTCTATATAAAAATAAATGCAAGGAATGGTTTTAACTTGACCTTTGCGACTTACCATCATTAGATAAATGACATATCTTTTAAAATAACTAGTAAATAAATCTATTATAAGCTGTGCCAAAGTAAATATTTTTTTAACATTAGTTGATCGTATCAGTCAATGTATATGTAAAACAAAATTACATGTATTGTTTGTGAATAAATACACAAGACTCCAATAAATCCGATGGTTGCATTTGAATATTCGTCGAATAACAAAAATAAAAATCTAAAATTAGCTGGCCACAATACATGGTGCAAAGAAGCAGTGGGCGAACGCGAAATACCATATATTATTATGTCGTTCACTGCTTTCCTATTTTATCGGTAATAGACAATTTTAAAGGCATAATATATAATTATGGTGATTGGTGTGCCTTTTCATGGGAATTTCATGGGATTACAACGGAATATAAAATTCGAACGGAAAAACTGAATAACAAAAAACTGAAAATTTACATCATTCTGCGAATTTCATACACCGAAATTGAGCAAAAATACATAGGTAGTTAAATCTTACAATTATGTTTATATTCAAAATATTGGCATAAATATTGCATTAGGGTACCAATTGAAGAATCGGGGGCGCGTGATAGAGAGAAATAATGCAACAACAACTTCACCATCAACGTAAGGCGACCGTTGCTTGAGTTAGAAAAAATTAAAATTCGGATGACGGCATGTGAACAACATACAAAATATGTAATTATAAAATGGAATAAAAACAAATCATTCCCCCGGGCTTGCTAGTATGCATCATCCTGCAGTAGTATGCACCTTCCTGTAGCTCTGCGACCTGGCGAGGATTCAATGAACCTAGTAATTTAAATTCGCATGTAATTTTAAATTTTAAAACCAAAATTTTATATGGGCAATTCAAACCTACTCGATTTCAAATGAAAAAATTTTTCTTTTCTTATTTTCACGAAACGCGAATTTACCCCCAGGCTTGGAATAAACGTTTCGGCGGCTCTAGATTGATAAAGGAACGCCACTGACAATTCTTGTCAGGCCAAAAGTAATCGAAAACAATCAATTAATGCTGGTTTTATTTTGTTTTGTCACCATGCTGATTAGACTTTCGCTAGAACAACGCATACAAATTGATCAAAATTTCAAAAATCGTAGTTTAGTTTGTAAGCCACAATGCGCTACGACCTTTTTAACCCTCATATGAGTGAAGAAATAAATATCTTAATTTGAGTGACTAAGGTACCCGGGTATGTAGGGTACATGCAATTTTTCTGGAAACTAATTTTTTTAAAATTTTTTTTTTTGCAATTATGAAATGTATAACGGATTTTGCAAAAATTACATAAATTGAAAACAGTTTTGCATTAGCTGCAACATGCCAGTTTTCGAAGAACATTCTGTAAAACATGTAAATAATCCAACGTGTCACATCAGTGAAAAAAATGATCGACAGTAATAAAAATATGTTGGTTAGTTTTTTTTTTTAAATAAAAATATACACATAAATTAAATGAAATAAATAAACAGAAAAAGAAACAATGAAATACATTGACATATAAAACAAAACTATAAAATATTTGAATACTATTTCTTTCAAATATAGAGTAAAATATACCTTTGTTACTCTAATCCGTACAACTAAACTACTTTTTGCTCTCACGTGCCTCCAAGTTGTAAAATTTCTCACTTTTAAGTGTGATCGTAATCTACCAATTGAACTAGAAGTTGTCATAAAATTAAAACTTTTTATTATGACTGGAACATACAAAACTAGACGTTTAAAAGTGCAAAAGGTACCCGGGTGTACCCTGTCACTCACATAAGGGTTAAGGTCAAAATATTTATTTTATTTTATTTATTACTGGGTTCGATTCCGAGATCTACAATTTTATGTTATAAATTTTTGTTTTTTCAATACAAATTCCACTAGGAAGCGGGGCAATTTTCTGCCACGAGAATCGGCCCCATTATCTTTATTTCATTCAGAATCATAAATATAAGATTACAAAATACAATAAAATTACGTTTTAACTTATGGTTATGGTACACAAAAAACAAAATAAAAGAGAATAACGAAAATCGTGGTTTGGAACGGTGTAATTTGAGGGAATGGGTATCCGTGTTCTTCGAATACCATGTAACCCCCCAATTACCTGTAATTTATTTTAAGATATACCTTCCGTTGTGTTTTGTTTTGCCTTTTAACCTATCTTTGGTGGATGTTATCTAAATATAAATCTAGTGAGCTACGGTTTTACTTTCTGCTGGCTTTACAGCGTATTCGATGAATTAATTGTCGGAGACAGGCATATTAAAACCGATCTAAGGTGATTACCGTATTCCTCTTCATCAATTCTCTGCTTTATTAAAGACCAAACATTTTCAACTGAATTCGCAGCCACTAACTACGTCGACCAATCCATTGACTGTTTGTTATTTTCATTTTTCCACGTTGTAAAGAGACAGCTCTTGCGTTAGGATTGTATTCCAAAAGGATTCAGTTATCATCATGGGATCCAAATGACATTTCAGCAAATGTCAACAATCCTTTTTTCATTATTGGTGGCGTGATTAGGCTAGCAAGCACAATCAATTTCCCAAAATTAGACCGTTGCAGAATGTTTGTACGCCTGCTGAAGAAATCTGTGTGCTCTTCTGCCCCAAGCAGACACCTTACTATTTGAAACCCAAAACTATGACTCACTTGTAAAGATCAGTTTTGTCCAGTCCCGATCTGAATTCTCAGTCGACAATTTCATAAATTTTTCAATATGGTGATAGTAATCGTATCATAACGTTATTCGGTATTTTTGGCAACAGTAAACTAACCTGAATTTATATTTGCAAAACGGTATTAATAAAACGTCTCCCATATTCACTAACACATGTCAAGCGGCCTCAGATCGACCAAGCAAAGACAAATTATACAGTAAATGCGAGAAGAAAATATGTTGGATCTTTCTTTCAGGGCGTACTGTGTGAGGAGGATAATGGAGTATTTACATGTAGAAAATTGTTTTCTTCTATACAAATTTTTGCAGGTAAATAAGAACGATCCGCTATATAAAAATATTCAATATACCGGAAAGAAATAAACATATATGTATAGTAATGCAAAAATTTTTTCATAGGATCGTTATTAATTTATTTTTAATGAATTCAAATGCGAAATTAACATTTTTATCTATGGCGTCTGTTTTTATTATGAATCCTCAACATTTATACAGGGTGACTGACACAAAGTGTTACCAACTTCAGACTGTCATTGCTGTCAAACCAGAGATGACAGAGCGCTCAAATTTACACTAATGACAGTAGGAAATATTCAGAAAAAAAGTTACCCGCAATGGAATAAAACGCCATGGTGGTGGACCGAAACGCACTGCAACATCGCCGGATATCATTCGGAAGGTGAAAGCCAAATTGGCTCGGAATCCGCGCCGTAGCGGCAGAAAAATGGCTCGTGAGGCGAACATTTCGTTCGAACGGATGCAGCACATATTGAAAGATCATCTTGGCCTTGAAATTCCATAAAACGCATGGTCTCGCCGATGCTCAAAAAAAAGTTAGAGTGGAAAGAGCAAAGGAGTTGTTACGCTTGCACGAAAGTGGCGATTTGCCGAATTAGGTTTTCTCCGATGAGTCACCGTTCGTTATTGATCAATATGTTAACAAGCAAAACGACCGGATTTACTTGTCCGGCCGTTCTACTGAAAATTTGGACAAACGCATTGCCACTCGAAATGCTCAAATTTATCGGGATCATGTGTTGGGGGGAGCGTTGAAGCCTTGGGCACAAAAACATTTCGGCCGCAAAGCCTGGACGTTTCAACAGGACTCGGCGCCAAGTCATAAAGCCTACGTCAATCAAGATTGGCTGAGAAACAACGTTCCGCGGTTCTTTTCCACTACCCAATGGCCACCAAATTCACCGGATGCAAATCCGCTAGATTTCTCGGTTTGGGGCATTTTGAAGAGCAAGGTTGGGACAAAAATAACAAAGTGTCAATCATCTCAAGCAAGCACTTCGCCGGGAATGGACCAAAACACCGCAGAGCCATTTTCGTGCTGCATGCAATACCTTTGTCGGCCATTTGAAGGCCATAACCGCGGATAAGGGTGGCCAAATCGAAAACTGTAATGCAATTCGAAAATATAAAAATTTGTTATTATTTTGTTATATTTCTTATATTTGTATAGTTTTAAACATTTTTTACATTGATTCAGTACAATTCTTCAAAAAATAAAAATTCTGTGGCGTTTTGTTTTGTCAGTCACCCTCTGTATACAAAAAATAATTTTTTTTTTGTTAATTTTAAAAATGTTGCCATAAAAATACTCTGATCGAATATATTTTATGGCAACATTTTATAGTGCTTTTGGCGGTGCAGTGGCTTAAAAATCTTCTGCAAAATTTTGTTGGGATATATTTCTTTTCTCGTCTCTCATGTGCAAAAAGTCAATGGTATATATTTTTCATTTTGCAGAAGAAAAATGTTGGTCACATGTAAATGGGGTATAAACCGTTCAAATATCATAAATCACCCAAAACTGTAAAACACAGCTTTCTAAATGGTTCTTAATTCCGTTATTTATTACTAAAGAGAGGAACAAATGCGAATAAGAAGAGTCAGACAAAACTCTCTGTGCATTTACATGGGGTTCATTTCTACAAATAAAAACTAACGTCAATGAACTACTTAGTAGAAGACATGACATTAACTTGTGCAAAATTGGTATCGGCTACTTTTCTAAAAATACCAGACTCTACTATCCTACCGACCGGATAACGTTAAAAATAACCCCTTATAATTGCTGAGCTAATACCAGAAAGATTATTTTTAAATAAATGAGTTTAAGCAAACATTTTCTTTTCTACGGAATAAGATGGATATTGGTTATATGAAATTTTGGGTTATTCAGGATTGATAGCCCGATAGTATTTTTTGGCACATCAAGGTAAGTTTACCAAGATTTTTGAAGTTTGGTTTCGAACTAATGAAACAATGAATAGCTTGGTCACTGCAGTCTGATGAGACAACCGATTTTTTTAATACAAAGAATTCATTGTTTCATTAGTTCGACTTCGAAACCAAACTTTCAAAGTCTTGGTAACCTCACCTTGATATAATGGTTATAATTTGCACAAGCGATATCCAATAATTCAACGAAATCACAAATAAATCGTACTTAAGCTTTAAAACAGCATAGAATACCCTTTGGAATGCAGAGGGTAAACCATAAAGGAGGATCTTAAATTAGAAATAAAATTTTCTTTGTTTTACTTCTTTTGAAACTTTCTATATATAATGAATAATCAATATTTAGTAAAACACTTTACATTCTTGTTATATCCAATTAGAATTAAATTAAAAATATAATCAGAAAATTCAATTTTCTTTAAATTCTGGAAATTACTTAAAAAAAATTAGGTACCGAACCTTTTCCAATTTTATATATATATATATATATATATATATATATATATATATATATATATATATATATATATATATATATATATATATATATATATATGTATATATATATATATATATATACCTATATATTTAGATAAAACCAACAAATCGTTAGTATCGAAATAGCCAACGATTAGGCCAACCGCCTAAAGTTGCCGAACTTAGAATTCATTACACAAAAATTTTAGATCACTGCACACTCAATAATAAGATAAATTAAAAATATTATTATATAATAAAAATGAAAGTTATCTTATGACCATAGTGTTTGTGACCAATTTATTGTTTAAGAGGAGTTGAGATGTAAACACTCCGAGTATTTTGTAAACGATAGACTAAAGTACAAAAAATATCCGTTGATGTAAAACAAAGTAAACACAACTAGATAATTAACCTTATTATTTGAACAAGCTTAAGAGTATGTACTATAAAATTGAGAGATGCCCGCTTATGAAATCAATCCTATCGTCTGTAAAGAATTATATGAAACATTTTAAAGTAGAATTGATAACGACTTTATTTATATGTGTGATTGCGGTTTTCGTGATTTTAAAGAGTTATTTCGGATTTAACTAGTTCTGATGTGCGTTCTTATCAGTGTATTTTCTTAAAAATAAATATTTCTTTTCTTCAGTGCACACAGAGGTGGCGACGACTATATTTTAAAATTACGTTTTCTTATATCACTTTTATTTTTGGATAGCGTCGTTTATTCACAATCAATGTTAATTGGGGCAAAGTACATGTGTTATGGTATGTGTTGTGTATAATGTTAAATTGATTACTATAGCTTTAGCAACTTAAATCTAACTAAAGTTGCAATACTACAAAAGCTTCCTTTATTTGTAATTTGTATCGAAAATGTACAAAATCTATCTATAAATAAAAATTATATCCGTTGCAATCGACTCAAGTTATCATTATCTTATGAAGTCTATGAACTTATACAGTAAAACCATTAGTTGAAAAATTATTGAGGTTTTGCGATGAATCCTCAAGATTTGCTTGCGGAGAAGTGTTTCCATTGCAAAATACCAATTTGCAACCCAGCTTTCACAATAACGGATTCAGACAAAACTATTATGTGCTCGTTTTTCTAATGTTATATTTTTGTGGAAAACCCCAATCTATATTCTAAGGTTTTCTTTTGTAATACCGGTTTTTCTGTGGTTAATTAGCATAGTAATATTTATGGATATCTTACAAACTCACTAAACAAGCATTTTATTTTTTATTTCTCCTACGCAATGAAAACATTTAAAGCTTTCAATAAGGCGTAGAAAAGCTCTGACACCCATCCTGAAGAAATCTATCAGGTGATTTAGAAGGGAAGCTCTCACAAAATTCAATCTGTCGCCATTCGCAGCTAAGACAGAAATGGGGTGCTATGAGCTCATATGTCTGTCGATAGACGCAAAGCTTTCTCCTGAAGCATTAATTTGCATGTAACAAATAGAATTTCAACGTTTATGCTCTGCTTGATACATAAGCGAGCGAGTTCATCGGCTTTAAAATTTTTCGTAATACAGAAACGAACTGATACCCACAATAGGTGGATGTCAAATAGATCTGGCATCTCATTAAGATATGGGTTCATTAAATTCTGGACTACTTTCGACGTCAGAAAAAGTGGTTTTAGCACTTTATTCAGATATTATATTATACCTCAACCAGTCTGCGGCCTCTCTTAACGAGGTGACGAATAGAAAGGTTTAAGTTATCATAAACCACTTCACTTCAACCATCCCATCCATACAGAAGTTAACACATTCATGGCTTAGAACTACTTCGCGCATAGTCCCCTCTGGTGGGAATGCCAGACCAAAACCTCTGCTGAACGGATGGTAAAGGTAAGTCGGAAATTTTCGGAATGTCTTAATTGCTTAGAATGAATGAGCTTTATAGCAGAGCTCGTGATTATTTATTTACCACGGATATCCAAGATTGTTAGAGAAAACAGAGTCTACATATGTTAACTGGGTGTTCTACGGACTGCACTTCTGATGCACAAAGTGTAGCAGTTCGCTGCATTTTCATAAAAGTTATTAGCCCAGAACATTTAGAACCGATCACCAGACAACAATTCCTTAAAATACAATTGTTGAGCCAATGAAACATGCCGTTTCAAATTCGTCGTTTTCCAATGGCGTTTTATAGGAGTAAAGAGCAGCATTGCCTTTCTTTATCATTTCTGATATGTTAAATTTATAGGGTTTTTAAGCCTGATAAAACTTGGAATTGTAAAAAATAAACAAAAAATTAAATTTTTATAAAAAAATATACTCTGGCAGATCTCAGTATACTCTGGCAAATCCTCATGAATAGACTCACTCTTCAACAACGCTACGAAATTGTTTATTTTGAAAATCGCAGTCGTCGATTCGCGCAACTTATATCGTTAAATTGTGTGCAGCGATGAGGCTCATTTTTGGCTTAACAGGTTTGTTAATAAACAAAATTACCGCATATGGAGTGAGACCAATCCACAAGAGACCCTATAGACTCTATTACATCCAGAAAATTCCACCGTTTTGTGCGGTTTACACGCTGGTGGCATCATCGGACCTTATTTCTTCACAAATGAGGCCGGAGATCGCGTTACGGTCAATCGAGATCGTTACTGCACCATGATCAATGATTTTTTGTTTGAAAATATGGATGACATTTATCTGAACGAGATGCGGTTTCAACAGGATGGCGCAACGTGCCATACGGCGACCGCAACCATCGACTTATTAAAATCAAAATTTGACGATAAGTTGATTTCGAAAAATCGAGCAGTCAATTGGCCTCCAAGATCGTGTGATTTGACACCGGTCGATTATTTCCTATGGGATACATAAAGTCACTGGTTTATGCTGATAACCCAGCAACAATTGACGCCTTGGAGGCCAGCATTGTTCGGGTTATTCGTGACATACGGCCAGCAGTGCTCGAAAAAGAGGCCCGAAATTGGACGTCCAGAATGTGTTTCGTCAAGAACAGCCGCGGTGCCCATATGCCCGAAATCATTTTCAAATATTAATGCCATGTATTGATCTTTCGAATAAAAAAAAATTTTTGATTACAATTTAATTTTTTGGATTATTTTTTACAATTTCAAGTTCTATCGCAAATTCAGGCTAGGCTAGCTAGCGTGACTCGTCCACACCCAGGCATATAAGTGCCCGAGTCTGATTTTGTTGAAGGCACCTTCTGTAACCAGAAAAGTTATCTTAAGGAAATCGAGAGCAATTTCTGATTTCTCCTTGCAATACTCTTGTTGTAATTTCGACAGCTTGCCTGGTTCGATGAAACTTCTATTGTTACGCTTACTTTAGATCGTTTACTAGGAATGTATTAAAGTTTAATCTACCCTTAAAAATAACCGTTTGTTGGATATCCACAGGGATGATGCTCCTGGTTATTATTTAGCTTGAGAGGCTCTGGCACTATTGACACCTGGTCTATGTGGCGCAGTATCGGAGCAACCAGGAAAATAAGTTTACTTCACTAGCTTTAGCTCCTTTTATTTAGCTCCAAGTACTCCTCGCTATTAATAATCAATCCGTTCGTTAAAGATAACTCAAAGGACTAGGAGTGGTAGATAGAACCCGAACACTCCTCCCGAAGAGAATGATGAAGCAACGTAAGCACAATACAGGACCTTAATTATCTCAAGCATGGAGTTCGCTCTAGCGATACACAGCGACATACACCGCGAGAGCACTGATCTGAATGAGTTAATATGCTCATATGTTCAAATACCTAAGTTATAGCAGATGTACCTCGATAACACGAAACATCATTTCTAGATCCAGTTTTGAAAATAGGCGTCACTCTAGTTATTTTCCACTTTTGAGGATAAGTTCACAATTTAATGACTGACTGATTAAACAAAATGCTTAGAGGAGTTGCCAATTTTACAGAATGCTTCAAAAAGGAGCGGCACACCATCGGGACCACATCCTTCACCGAGTCCTACCAATACTCGCTGGATGTATTCTGGCTCACTATGTGCCGTAAATATGATTGTGTACTATATTCACTAGCGGTCGGCTCTTTGTAATTATCAATGTCTTGTACTTTATAAACAGTTTTTATATGAGGATCACAAGACTTTTGATTTTTAAAATCTCATTCACGCTGACTAACCATCAATTTCGCGTTTGGTTTTAAAAAAAAACTCCAAAAGTTTTTGGGATCCTTTAAGGTTACCTTTTAGATTCAGTTTCCAATTTGTATTTTTTTGTTTTTGACTGATAAGTTGATCATGATACCATGGAGGATATTTGTCCGATTTGCTCATACGGGAATGAATAAATCAATGACTTTATTAAATAGATGTGTAAAATTTTTCCACGTATCTATGGCATTGTTTCTAAACTCGGCATTCCCATTTATTTGATCAAAATGTTGTTTTAAGTTATTTGAATTAGCTTTTTTGAAGTTGTAATAAGGTTTCCGATGATGATATAAACCGGAGTGTTTTAAAAAAAATTATGAAATTGAGCTGCCTTCGAAGGCATTTTGATAGTAAAATGTATGTGTCATAGTCTTTTGTGGATCGAACAAGGTTGGGGTGTCATGAATACATTACGGATTTGTAACACTTAGGATTAAACTATAAGGAAATTTAAATTCAGTTTATTAACTACACTTGGGTACAAAAAAATCGCGATATAAAAATATAAAAAAATGCTTCATATAAAAAAAGAGTATTAACTAACGAAAATTTACAATTTCAATAAATTAAGCGGTGGTTCATTTTGTAAATGTACTGTTATTGTTACAAACTAAAATGGGTCCTTTTGAAAACTTTGCATATTACTGTCAACATAGGAAACAAATTGAATCATCATTTACTTTGAGAGATTCAGCACCTCAAAAATTCAAAAGAACTCAGATAAATTATTATTTTAGAGTGTGGTCAAGTTTAATTTTTACATATTTGATTTGTCCGGCGTCGAACTAATACAATTAATGATTTCAAATAAATGATTTTTAGTTCGGATTAACGAGGATTTAGGAAGCGAGAATTTAAAATACTTGATTAGGTAGGATGGTTTCTTAAAGTATTAAACTGTGCCGAGGCAAATCAAATACTGCAAAAAAATTAACCAGAATATTTCATTGTCACTTAGGGTTAACGGAAACTTACGACCTAATATTTAAAAGTGATAACATTTTAAACATAATAAAATGTTTGAATGACTTCTAAGTTCTATAACACTTTCTACAGAACACAACATTTTCCAGATACAAATTCAACAAATAATATTCACCCATTAAAAATTTGATCCATATTTAAAAATAATAAATGGATAATCCATTTAGAGTGCAATTTAATAAATTTGAATTATAACCTTTGGCGCATAACCCAGACCTTATTTCCAGTAAAAAAAAAAAATAATAATTAAAAATGGATCTTAAACTAAAATCGGACAAACTCAGAGATACTCGTATCCAAAAAACAATTTAATTGAAAAATATTTTTCTAGGTTTTGCCAACGTAACTCAAAATGATAAAACAAATAAATTATACTCGAAACTCGGTAGACAAATAAATAGCAGAAACTAGGTACTTGATAAATTAAAAACAAAAATATCGCACACAATTGTAATCTTATTTAAACCTCAAGCTTTAAAAATCTTACGAAATTGATGAATACTCATAGACCGATTGCACAAATGCAAATATCAAATATTACGTCCACTTATAATATTGGGGTACTCGTACAGTGAAATTTACTTTCGCAATTAACAAGAGACTTTGTGTTTTATAATTTTAATAAACGGAAAGGAAACACACTTAACCTTTGAAGCCACAACCAATATCGAATTTGATTAAAAATCAGTTTATAGAATACACATACACGTAAGTGAGTTGGTATATGAAAAATGTAAATTAATTAGCTAATTAAGCAAGAAGGTGAATGACGGAAGAAAAATTAAATTATTGTATATTTCTAAAATATGTAAGTAATATATGTAAATATGTATGAGAAATTTTATATAAAAATATTTCATGCAACATAATATGTAAGAAACTTAATTCAATAAAATACATATTACACCGATATACATAACATAATTAGTTTACGTTAATATTCAGTGTAGTATAAAATTTTGTGTCGTCTTGTGGTTGTATAATTTATGTAAACGACTTTCTAATCAATTTCCTTACTATCCAATCCCACCGAAAGTCATGATGAATTCTAAGGAATTATAACCAAAATAATTTTTTGTGTAAAGTAAAAACCGAAGATACGGAAATTGAAAATACAATTTTAGACTTGATTTTACCGTAAGCAACTCTACTAGAACCGATTGTCAAATTAGATGAATCCCACAATAAGGTTAATGGTCAAAGTTATTACCTGGTTATTATTTGCTACAAATCAATCAGTCGCCATTGGGTAATTCTTAAATTAAAAAATTGTTTTGTTGAAGTGTGCAGCGTAAAGAACATTCCATTTAATTTGGAACATGCTAAACATCATTAGTGCCAAAACAAAAGAAAATGAGATTTAAGAGATTTAATTTATATAATTAACCTCTCTATGTAAGCCGCCTTTTATAAATGCAAATTTTAGAAATATGTATGCTTCCAGATGCAGGAACACTGTTCAAGAAAAGTAAAGACCGGATTGTACGGGCAGATCGGTTGAATAAATAAATTGGGTGTATCAGATTTTTTTTTTGATTCTGTTATATTCAAAATTCTAGCAAATGGGACCCCTGATAGCCCCATTGCGTACAAATTGACTCGTAAATCGCCTTCCTTTTCAAACTACTTAACGTAAAATGGGTAAAACGTATTCAACCTGAAAATCATAGCAAGCACAATTACTTATAGAAAGAGCTTTTAGATATATTAATAGACATTATTTTCCGAGAAAATCAGTTTGAATAAATTTAATGAATAATTGATGCCTAAAAAGTTGTTATGTTACATAAATATCTAAATTTATGATAATTTCAAAAACTGTTAAAATAAAGAGCTTTTCTATTGCTTAATAATGTATTAATTGGGAGTGTGGGAAGGTTAACCAAAATCAAATAAACTTTAGAAAATAACACGTGCAGCAGAAATATAATTACGTGCTACCAACGCATAAGATAAATCAATTTTCATTAATAAATTGCCTGAGGGGTATAATTTTTCACAGAGACCAGCACAAAATTTATGTTATTGTTTTACATATAGTGACTACTTTTCCGACTACATATTCTGAAAATTTAATTGCAATATTCAAAAAACAAACCAATTAGGAATAATAACTTATCTAATTCTAAAATTATTTAAAAGGTTTATAAAACCAAATTAAATTAAGCGTTATAGTTATTCAGTCTTATTTGAATTTGTCCTGTGAATTTAAATTTTTTGGAGAAACAATAATTAGCAGGTTTATTTTACAACAAACACTTTTTCAATTTTCTTATTTTTTTCCTATTTGTCTTATTTATTTTCGTAAATATTATTTCACTATAAAATTGCCAGATTTTTGATACATGCAACATAATTTTCATAGGACATATTTACTGATATAAAATTTGGTACAAAATCGAACCTTGCCTAGATATATATAATAATATTAATACTACAGACGCATTTGTCGTTTACAATACGATCACATCATCGTAAATATTTAACCGTAGTGCCCCTCAGCGAATGGTACTCAGAAGACTTCGTTTGGTGAGCCAATCATTACTTCATTTGGTCAAAGCTTCTTCAATCTTTCAATACGAGAAAGAAAAAGCTGAGCTCCGCCAATATTTAAGAGAAATCAATGGTTTTACGGCTTAATTGAAAGAAAATTTGTCATTTTAAAGAAAGAAGATGAGGAACTCAAAAAAGAAACCCAAACAAAATCACCACCAGGAACACTGGAACGTGCAACCGGTGATTACGTTAAACCATTCGATTCAGATGAAGAAGAACAATTAGAAATAGGAACAAATCGGGAGTCCAAAACCGGAAAAAAATAAAGCTGAAAATTTTCCACAAATAGCAGAAACTTTACCAGCAATATCAAAAGAAAAAATAACTAGTTCCAGAAAAACAACCAACAAAACTAAAGGGGAAAGCACCTCCACGAATTAACGTTTTTCAAATATCAAATTATGTTGTATAAACTCGTTTCTTAAAATATGTACTAAATAATATGTACTAACGTGTCTTGTGGAAATGCCGACATGTTCTAACTATCACTTTTTTCGCTTCGATGCATTTTCGATGGAATAACGGTATTTTAGAAGTAAACATATTTTTTTTGTAAAAATATTACTTCTAAAATACCGTTACTCCATCGAAAATGCATCGAAGCGAAAAAAGTGATAGTTAGAACATGTCGGCACAGATTTTGAAACCTATAAAGCGTTGGCTATAAAGCTTATTCCGGCGCGAATGACTGGTTTACCTATTTATGTATGAGGACCGTCTAATCGAAATTATAGCTAGAAGTCCTTATCTAACCTGGGCAAAAGAGGAATATATTGAGCATCTCAAACAAAAAAGAAATCAAAAAGAAAACGCTGGCAATACCGTTACGAACGAAAAATTCGAAACCGACCAGAAGTCCAAATCAACAAAACAGCAATTCATAAATAGTGTGTTATGCTTACTTCTAACAAAAAAATGGAAAAAGTTTACAATATTAAGGTAACTTAATTACTTAACATGAGAGTTACAGAGCGATTGAACAGAATCAGTGTCTAAGTTTTAATCATACGTTAAAATAATGCCAAAAGCCAGACTACACGATTAGATGTGACGGAAAACATCATGCCTAAGTATGCCCGGTCCGTTGAAATATTGCTGCGAAATGTATTTGCAAGAAGCCGCATCTCGGAAACTCAAGTGAATTAGCGGAGCTATAAAGATTAAGAATAAAATTGCAAAAACAAAATTCAGAAATACAGGAACGTAAAAACTAAACTTTAACCAAAGAGAAACCAAAAGTAAGCAAGTAAAACGAGAGATCCAAAATTATTCTAGTAAGTGGCAATACCGAAGGATACTGACGAAGACACAAAAAGTGTTTCAAAAGATACAGAAAGCATGGAAGCTCTTAACATACCGCTTTTTTTAAATGTCCGGATAATTTTTATCCTCGTGTGCATGAGAGAACACTGGGAGAGGAATTTTTGTCAGCGCACTGTTTGCCCAGATTGAATTATAAAACAGACCCAATACTCGGTGGTCTTGTACATATTTGCAAAAAACGGAAAAGCAGCTCACATGAGACCTGTCACTTCCGGTGGATGGATTTCGCCCAAAAATCACTGGGATCTTATAATTTGTGGAAAAAGCTAAAGTATGAGCTTTCAGCCGATCCATCTGGGCCTTAGAGCGGAAAAATACTATGAGAATATTTTTCCTAATTTCTTTTTCTTATTCGCCTTTTAACTGAAAAGTGACTGACATCTGACGGAAAATTTTAGAACTAGAGCGAAAGGTGATCGACTTCTCAAAAAACTAGTTTTAATGTACATAGTGTTCCATTGGCGTTAGCAAAGTACTTGCAAGTACTTGTGAGTAGATGTTCAATGGAACGCAAATTTGTTAGTTAGAAGTAAAACATAAGAAAACAAAAATTTTGATTGAGTAGTTGTGAGTAGCTAGAAGTACTTGCGAGAACTTTGCTAACGCCAATGGAACACGGCATATTATGTAAAATGTTTAATTAGTTTACAATTAATATAACAAATGACGAAATAATAATAAAATGGAATGAGGCTTTTTCTCGTATAAACAAATCCGCCTTTCGCTCGCATAGGAAGTGGCGCTAACTAGGCGGTGATTAAAAGACCAATAGGAAAGCCAGAATCGACTTGCTGATATGTTCAAAAAATAATAAATAATAATAATACAAATAAATTGAATTATATATTTGTCGACAACTTTATTGTTTTAAGTCAGGACTTTCGACAAAATTTCAATTTATAGAATTGTTTCAAACTTTAAAGTAAGGAACGAATTAATTAGGAACAATAATTTGGAAATTAAGTGCAAATTTTCATCGTGCAAATAAATTATAAAAAAAAGTTAAATAAACATTAAAAGCAGTTAATAATAAATAATAATAACATGTATAAATGTATGTACATATTATATATTTACAACACTTACATGAATTCAAATTACATTAGGTGAATCCACACTCATTTGAGACCGGTCTCTGGCTTCAAAATACCATGACCGCAATGTGTTAACGACGTCTATTTTTTTTCAGTATAAATTTATTTTCCAGCGCATAAATTTATTTTCCACTTTTGATATACTTTTCAAAATATTTGCAAAAATGAAAAACTTCTACGGAAGCTGCCATTTCCGGTGGACCGATTTCAACAAAATTTCATTGGAATCTTCCAATTGTGTATGAGAACCATACACACACAGAAATGTTTTAAACCCCAATTTTTGGACTTCGGCGATATAGCGAATGGTAAATCTGTAAAAATCTATATGTCAAAGTTTTCATAAATTATGCACTTTATTTTACAAATATTAAATTCTTTTAGATTTAAAAAAAATCAATTTTATTGTGCGGTAAAGAATATGACAAATAGCGCAAATAATCTTCAACGAGCTGATTCTCCCATTCCACACAGGGTTTTTTGTATTTTGGTATTTTTTTCAAGGAAAAAAATACCAAAATACAAAAAACCCTGTGTTTGTTTGGTTCTGCTCTCTCTTATAAAATTTAAACTAAAATGAGTCAAAAATGTCCTTGAAATATTTTTTTATTTAATTTATGTTTGAGTTGTGTGATTACATAGAAAATTTGTTTAAGTCACAATTAAAACTTGTATCATAGGTAAACGGGGAAAGAAACGAGGAAAAATCCGGTATTTATTTTTACGTGTGCCATCAGCAATTGACGAGCTAATAAAAACTACGATGTTTGTTTATGTTTTGGTTTACTTTGACATAAAATTTTATATGTATCGAAAAAATCTACGAAAAAATAAAGATTTTTTAAAAATGATTTCAAACAAAAAATAAATCAATTTTTCTTTGGAAAAGAACATGCGATGGTAATTTAGAGCAACATTTTTTGATCTGAGAGCAAATTTTTTTGATCGAAAATCATCTTTCGGGTTGAAACTAGTTTGCCATAAGTAAAATACTAAGTTGTGTGCCTGAGAGCGATTTTTCGGCTAAATTGCCGACTAAACTAAATTATTATCTGATTCATATCATTCATTCAAAGGTGGCACTAGTATCTTTTAAATATGATGTGCCTCCGATTCCACCATTCCACACTTTGATTCTTTCCTCGTTTACTTCCCCTTCACCTACAAACTTTTGTTAGTTTATAAGTGAATGGGAAGTAAACGAGGAAAGAATTACGACAAAAGAATCAAAGTGTGGAATGGCGAATTGTAAACTAAATTGTAAACCAAACTAAATTATGCGTTTCATACGTCATATTGTTTTCAACAACACCGGTTTGTTATTATTTAAAATCACAGAAATATAAATAATAAAACAAATATGGATATGCATTATTCATGAATGTGATGATTATAAATTACAATCGAAATTTAAGAATGAAAGTATTTCCTTTTAGACATTTTTACTCGCATGCATGCGATAAAAAATAATAAGAACAAAAAATGAAAATGACAACTAAATAATCAAGCAACCTCAGCGGGAGTCTAAGTGATAATACCTCGTGGCTAATAGCATAACTACTGATTAATTTAGTTTAGTCGGCAATTTAGTCGAAAAAATCTCTCTCAGGCACACAGTCGCAAAATAAAATAAACTTATAGCGAGTTATTTCCAAACGACATTTTGATCTTAAGCCTCGTTCTCATTAGTCAAGTTACTTGATTTCAAGTACTTGAATTCAAGTAACTTGAATTCAAGTTTGCGTTCTTATATATTCAAGTTAATTTAGTCAAGTAGTTGCTTAAAATGTCATCGAATGCGTTGGTGCGTGCTTAAATTTAAATAATAAAAACTAAAAATCCGAATGAATTATTAAAAATTGCGTTATTAATTAAACATAAACGTAAACGGAGAATACAGAGATAGTCAACGTGGTTTAGATTTTAGAGTATTTGAAAGACCAATTTCACTATTACCAGAGACAGTAGATTTAGTGATACTGGCTGTTTCTTGCATAGTTGACTTAGAGGCATAACTGAAACTGCATATTTACCAACAGGATCCCTAGATGAAGAAGACCATAGCAGATAGGCCATATAAGTCCTGGAGCATGGCGAGAAACTACTGGGAAAGCTGAACAATCAATGTCAGATATTACATCCGGGATGGGTTCGCATAATTATTCTCAGGATGCAGGAACGAGCCTTTTTTCGTTCATTTTAGTTAATACATGTTTTTAAAATTTTCATCTCCGGCATTTCGGTCATTATATAAAGTTAAATCGATGTTTCACAAAACTTCAAAGGATTGGTAAATTTCAAAAAAAATTATAATTTCTGCACAACTCCACTTCATTTTTGTAAATACCTCACTTTTTTTATAAAGTACTTTCCACACTACTAAATTGTATAATGAAGCTCATCTCAGACGGCTCAACTTGAATCCAAAAGTTGAATGGGTCTCTACTTTACTTTTTACTTTTACTTTACTTATTACTTTATACTTGAAGTAAAGTAAAATTAATTTGAATTCGAGTAAAATACCACATTCATATCAGTCAAGTAGATTCAAGTTACTTGAATTCAAGTACCTACTTGAAATCAAGTAACTTGACTAATGAGAACGAGACTTTAGATCAAAAAAATGACTGGCAATGGGCGCTTTCAGGCCCCCTGTCATGAGTAGTAAAATCATCGCCAATTCGATTCAATTTCAACGCGTTGGTTGCGATTTTACTCAACGTGTTCCCAACTGTTCGGTGCCCTGAAAGCGCCCAATGTAATAAATTTCCACGAAATATCATCGAAAATTATTGTATTGGCAGTAATTTTTTTAATCTAAGATCAAAATTTTATTTGGAAAGAGCTTGCTATTTCTCTAAAGCCCAGGAAACCTAGAGTAATTTTTTCTAATCTAGATTTTTTAACACGGAAATTTTATGAGACGGCGTCAACAATAACAATTTCAATACATTCTAACATAAAATAGTGCATTTCATTTTTCTATTCCGATGTAGGTAAATTATAATGACTAATGACTACTAAAAATGTTGAGGCTACCCATTGGGCATATTTGGTGCATCTATGTGAGATTGAAGAGAAAATAACTAAAGCTGAAACTGACCAATTTCAATTGCACAGTACCTGCCTATCTTAAAATATAAAATAATTTGTTTAATAACAAACAAATCATGATTGAGTAATTCGTACATTTTGTCAACCTTGATAGGAGTAAGGATAACTGTATGATATTTGCCATATGGCAAAATAATTTATCTGGTTTTATTAGATTAAAGTTCGTAACTCGTAAGTCAATTTTTAACAGAATTTGTTTAACTAATGCATGTTGTAATTCATTACAATACAAACTAATCATACACGTTGCACTTTAGAACACTACACATTAACGCTTTTAAAAATCTGGCACACCCATTTTAATCTAAAATCATTGAAATAAAAAAAAAATATTTTAATTGACAACGTTGTCTTATCAAAAATACGATAAAGTGCTTATTTGAACCAATTGCAATAAACACTATCCAAAGCCGTGTTAGTAAAAAAAAACGACATACGTACACATGTAGCTACTGTAAGAAGCTTATCACATCGTGGAGTCTACCACATAACATTTACCTACATAATTATATTCTTGATATGCTATGCATTATATAATAAAATAAAAAGATTAATTATCCACGTACCTGGGCCATAAAATCGTTTCCCTTTAGTAACGTCGTATACATTTCCATTAACCGCTACCAAAACACGACCATCTGGTTGGTTACCGTCGTACTTTCTTAATTCTTGAACTGTGAAATCACGCCGCAAAGGTGGAAGCGATTCGCTAACTGGTGGATCACTCTTTTGCGGTCCCTGTGTTCGGCTCTTCGCTATTTTATATAACAAGAATGTTATAATCACCACCAGCACTAAATTAAGTGGATTGTTTATGATTTCACTAAAAACACTACTTAAAATTCCTACAGATTCAACTGGTTCGGACATTTTTTTTTTTTGTTCTTGTGTACACTAAAGTAGAAAACACACAACCTCTATAGAATTTTACAAGTTTATTTATAATTTAATAACTATAATTTTGTGAACAATAAAAAACAGAAACAATTGCGGTTTAATATGAGATAGTTATTTATTTTATGTGGAATTTTCACAATCACTCAAAAAACACAAATGTCATGATTGCTTCGACGTAAAATAAATTACTAAAAAAAAAAATTTAAAAAACAAAAAAAAATATTTTATTTCGTCAAGTTTACTTCACACATGACGCATCGTTGAGTTTATTGTAGGTTACAACAATAATTTGTCGGATGCAATACCACTACAATAATAGGCCATTTTTCTATATAGAAAAATTACATGAGTTGGCGTAGGTAAATTCAAATAAAAACATGGGCGTCATAGGATGAACAAAAAATTACATGGGACAAAAAAAAATCTTTACTTGTCTCAATAAATCTCGTTTATTAACTACAAACATAATTTATCTGAAGAATCACGACAAATATTGATATTTTGAGAAACATTTCCGATAAAAATATTTCCCTACTGAGAAACTTTTCATTTACTAATTTACTGATAAAGCAACTACACAATTTTTGCAATGACACGTACGGGTATAAGTTTATTAATTTCTCTTGATACCTCAAACAGAATAACGGCGCACATCGCCAATCTTCGGCGCTCAAAGTTCAAATCTTTTTTGTCAAACAGATAGACGACGTTTTTTTGGCATTTCTTTCATTTGTAGACAGACTTAAAATACTAATAATATATTAAATCTTTTTGTTTGTGGATAAATAAACATACCATCAAAATAGAAGAAATGGATAATAGTGATAACACAATAATGCTAATGAAAATGGCAATGATGTTTTTCACAATGAGTAATTTATTGAAAGATTAATTTCTCATTAAATGAATCCTGAAAATTGTAAAACTCAATTGAGTATTTAAAACAAACTACTTCTATATTAGAACAAAATTTAGTTGTGTATTATCATCTCATCCATTTCATAAAAAAATAAGTTTTGTTTGTTTTTAACTAAATGTCACTCATCGCCCAAAAAAATATAAATTTTTATATTTTGACGTCGATTGTCGACGGTCTATCTGTTCGCTCTTATGGAAATGCATGTATTTTAAATTTAGCGCCGATGTTTTCGACGTCAATCTGTTTGAGGTATGACTCTCGCTCGGCACTTATACTGTTTATATTGGAGGTTGAACCTAGGTCGAGTCAACTTGTAGTTATCTTCAGGTTAACCTTGAAGTTAACTTCTAGTGTTTATATTGGAGAGTTATTTTAAGGTTGAGTCGAAACCAGGTTATAACTGTCAAAATCATTCTAATTTTTTCCTTCAAAAAATCATTCTAACTTTTTCTTTCGAACTAGTTACATAGAAACATATTTAAAAAAAAATTTAAAAAAAATAAAAAATCGGAAAAAAACACAAAAATATGCTGCCGAATTTAAACACAGATGCGCTTATACAAGAAAAATATGAAAAATTGCCATTTTTATTTTTAAATTTATTGATTATTTTTTGTTGTTATTTTTCGACTCGACTCTGGGCGTTTATATTAACCAGAGTTAACTCGACCTAAGAAATTTTTTGGATTGAGTCGAGTTAACTCCAAGTTAACTTTTGGTGTTTATATTATTTGTTGTTACGGTGTAAAACTAAGTTGATGCTTCAATTGGAATATTACTAAATGAAAAGTTTTCTCAAAACATTTTTTTTTTATAATTCAATAACAAAATATCCCTATTTATTTTTGGCAATGTATTATTCATTTTAACTTGAACGATACAAACTTTTTATTAAAAATAATGAAATTGTTTTTTTTGTTTTTTTTGTTGGCATGTGTTTTTGTTTCGTGATGTATGGAATTCTCATTTCTTTTTGTATTTACATATACCAACAAAATTATTACAAGAAATGGCCTGTTATTGTAGTGGTATTGGTCGGATGCTATAAAGCACCATTGCCACTATAAAATACGGCACTCCCAGCACAAAACAATCATTACCCTGTTGCAATTTTGCTTTATTATATTTTGCTTTATTAAAGTCCAAACCACACAAATGTGTGAGTATAATGCCCGGTTTACATGTAGAAAATTGTTTTCTTCTACAAATTTTTGCAGGTAAATAAGAAAGAATCCGCGATATAAAAATACTCAATATGCCAGAAAGAAATAAACATATATAGTAATGGTGTAATTTTTTTATAGGATCATTATTAATTTATTTTTAATGAATTAAAATGCGAAAATTACATTTTTATCTATGGCGTTTGTTTTTATTATGAATCCTCAACATTTATAAATACGGAATATTTTTTTTTCTTGTTAATTTTAAAAATGTGTGTAGCCTGGCTGATTACGACTTATTTTGAAGTTAGAAGTATGTATTCTTCAAAAATAATCCCATGTGGAACTGCCAACTTACACATTTGTGTATTCCTTTCAAACTGATTTTCGTCCGAAAAAAACACTATATCTATACACACAATTATGTTGGTTGTACTTCAAACCGGTGGTACTAGCCCGTGGAACCCCTAAAAATTGCCACGGAACCCCTGGGGGTGAAACCCACTTTGGGAAACGCTGGCATAAGTCAAAAATGGCTTTGAAATATTTCTTATTTCATTCACCCATGCTACACACGATGTTGGTTTCTGGTTTCAAACTAAGTCGCAATAGAATTTTATTTTTAATTTAAAACCTTATTTTATATTAAAACAGCAAATTTTTTTGTATTTTATTCTCTTCTCTGGAAAATAAAATTTAAACAAAAATCTACATCTCAAAAATGGCCTTAAATTTTTTTATTTTCATTTCGGATTCACCGAAAAATTTAATGTCGCAGTTAAAACGGATTTTGTAGGTAAAAGGGGAAAGAAAGGACGGTGAAGCCGGTCTTAAGAGACTACATATAGCATCGCTGATTTGTTTGTGTTAAACCTCAACCAGTTAAACTTAAGAGCTTAAGTTGTGCTCCGGTTTGGACCACTTAGAAGAGCGGTACGACCACCAAAATTTTAGATGTCAGTTGTTTATTTGTGACGAGAAGCCTATAAAATTTTGTTGATTGTAGCACTAACCGAAGTGGTGCAATCGGTGTGTAACTTAAGCTCTTAAGTCTGACTGGTTGAGGCTTTAGTGTGGTTGCACCGAAAATTTATTTAAGTCGCAATTAAAACCTGTATCCTAGGTAATCCAGGAAAGAAACGAGGAAAACTAATAGAGTTACACCCTTAGAGTATAAACTTAGTTTTTCCCATTTAAAATTTGCTATTTCATTTGAGACACGTCAGAGCAGGATGGTTATATAAAAAATGCATATGGTGGTCTCATATGTCGAAGAATAAGCCAACCAAACAACTTTTTAAATTTTGTGTATTGAAAAAATCGTGATATTATTAATTAAAATAAATAAAATATTAAGTATAAAATAGTGAATCTTGTATTATAGTGCACCGTTTGTAAATAAACTTTGAAAATTTTTGATTGAAATGAAGGGTTTAGTGAAATGTTGTCAAAATGCGAATCGAAAAATTTGTAAAGGAATTTCTTACCATCTATAAGCGCTTATATAAAATAAAATGAAAATTATGTTAAAACGAAAGTGATTTGTGATAAAATTATCCATATTTTTTTTTTATTAAGACCTCAAAAAAAAAATAATTAAAAAATTTTGGTTGCTGTTGTTGAACTTTTTCTTTTTGTAAACAGATGTTATTTACAGTGTTGCATTAATTTTTCTTATTGCTACGTACATATTCTACGTGCTTTTCTTTTCATAATTACTTTTTATTTTGGAATACTATAAGTACAATTTTTTACCGAAAATAAAAAAAAATAAATCCGTACTATATTGGAATAGAAATAATTGTGAATTTGTGTAGTTTTTAATTTCGATCGAACAAATTCTAAATGTGACCCGTTGATTTATATGCTTTCTCTTTTACCCTCCGAATTTGACTCACTTGACAGCTGCTATCATTCACTCTCAGTTTCTTACTCTAAGGCCGTGTCCCAAACACCGACTTATTTGCTTATACCAACTTATTCAAATAAGTCTGGGGCAGTATGTTGTACCATCACTTCGAATCGAAAAAAGTCGAATTCGAAAAAAGTCGATTCGAAAAAGTGAAAGTTGGATCATTTTTGCTTTTCGAAAATGATACAACATACCGCCATTCGACTTTTTTCGAATTTCGATTCGAAGTGATGGTACAACATACCGCCCCTGCTATCGAGGTGACTTATTTTGAAAGCAAAAAACTTATTTGATCATGTAAACAAGCAAAATATATTTGATCATGTAAAAATGAAAAATTCAACAAATTATTAAATATTATCAATAATTTTCAAACATTAGTGATATTCCACTTAATTAATAACTATTAATACAATATTGTCTTAATAAATTATTATATTTAATAGATTTCAGAGATTTAAAAATATTTTAGAGATATAAAGAGGATTAATAGAGGTGTAGCTTCCATAAAAAATTTGTAGCTTGCACATTTCGCGCATCTCCAGCTACAATAATAAATTTTCATCGAGTTTTAATAACTCAAGACACATTTTTATGTTTTTATTAATTTTTTTAAATTATAAATTATTTTTTGTGCATTTTATTTTTTTTATTTTATTATTAAATAACAAATTCCTAAAACATTTGTTGTTTGCTATATCTGTCAAAATAAGTCAGCAAAATCGTTTTGGACGACTTGGCCGACTTATTCAAGATGGCGTCAAATAAGTCAATAAGTTTTGAAATAAGTCGGTGTTTGGGAAAGGGCCTAAGGGAAAAATACGGTATTGTTTTTCTCGTGTGCCATCAGCCAATTGTCGATAAAATTGTTTTTTTTTTGTTATGATAAAACCAACAACAATATAAAGCAAAACCAACAACAATTAAAAGCCCTGAACAAAGTCTGAAACGCAGATACCAATATGCAACAAACTACAGAAGACTGTGTTGGTTACACTAACAATCCTATATTATTTTTTTTTCCTTTCGCACCACTACTTATTAAACTAGTTCGCACATACGATGTACACATATTCTAATACAACTATCTATAGTGTAGTTTTTTCTGTATTTGTTGCATTAGCATGGCTTTATATTGTTGTTGGTTTTGTATAAAGCCATGCTAATGCAACAAATACAGAAAAAACTACACTATAGATAGTTGTATTAGAATATGTGTACATCGTATGTGCGAACTAGTTTAATAAGTAGTGGTGCGAAAGGAAAAAAAATAATATAGGATTGTTAGTGTAACCAACACAGTCTTCTGTAGTTTGTTGCATATTGGTATCTGCGTTTCAGACTTTGTTCAGGGCTTTTAATTGTTGTTGGTTTTGGTTATGTACAACCAACTAAATTACGCATTTGGGCTTATCATTAGTATTAATTGATGGGCTTATCATTAGTATTAATTGATTAAAATTTATTGAACAAAAATAAAACACAAAATATTTTGTTGTGATACGCAAAGACGTACACACCCATCCCCTTCAACAAATTTTGGTTTACTAAAAAAGGAAAAAAACATGCAAGAGCGGCAGTAAAAAATCTGGTATATTTTTGTTTTTCTTTTATTTGTTGTTACGGTGTAAAACTAAGTTGATGCTTTAATTGGAAAATTACTAAATGAAAAGTTTTCTCAAAACATTTTTTTTAATAATTCAATAACAAAATATCCCTATTTATTTTTGACAATGTATTATTCAATTTAACTTGAACGATACAAACTATTTATTAAAAATAATGAAATTGTTTTTTTGTTGCCATGTATTTTTGTTTCGTGTTCTATGGAATTGTCATTTCTTTTTGTATTTACATATACCAACAAAATTATTACAAGAAATGGCCTGTTATTGTAGTGGTATTGGTACAACATACCGCCCCAAGTTACCTTTTGGTGCTATTGAAGTTGAAGGTTTAACCCAGGTTGAATCTAGGTTCAACTCCAATATAAACAGTATAATATATATGCCTGTGTGCCTGTGTGGTTGCACATAAAATTTGTTGTCGCTAACTTAGAGTTAACTTTGGATTGAAACTGAATTATCTTTTCTAGCGTATATATTGGCGGATTATGTTGGGATCGAATCGAAACCGAGTTGAGATAAACATCAAAAAAAAATTCTAAATACATATAGTAGTATTCAAATCTCGCTGGAATTCTGACAGTTTTCGCGCAGAAGTAATATGGGGGATACACAGTGATGTATTAAGTATAATATTCATGTTTATTGTTTACATTTTTACGTTGTATTTGTATTTAAATGGAATAGGAATTTTAGGATACAATTAAAACACAAACCATATATATATATATCCATTCCTTTAAAGTTTAAACTTAAATCATTTATTTATTAACATAAAATTGATATTTCGCTTTACTTCCTATTTCCAAGAAGAGCTCCTTATTGATTAAACAAAAATCATAAAATTGTGCATTTGAATATTTTTAACCGATTCGCAAAACTAGTTTTACTTTTACAGGAATATATATAAATTTTTTCACACACCACCCATTTACACAAATATCAGTACACCTGCACAAGCTCCATATAAACCTGTACACTGGTATACTGACATGGACGGTGTATCGGCGCTGAATTCTGCACTTCAACAGAGGGTCTTAGTTGTGTTTATTAACATCATCGATCGTAATCGATGACGAAAATTTGCCTTGACCCAGCCTCTGGTGGAATCCGAACCCATATCCTGATTTAAGTGTGGAAGCTTCATCACTTGTCCGGTAAAGCACGGAATTTAAATGTAAAATTCTACACACTGCTGGAAATAAAGACAGCCAATGCGTTTTTGAGTAATAATTTTTGTATTAATTTCTGCCATACCATAGCACTCTTTTAATGCTTATGTGTTTACCGTATATACATATCCCTTTTGCTGCCCGATAACACAATTGTGTGGGTTCGGCAAAAGTACCATGTCAAAAATTTATTTTTGTATATGTTTTCAATCAACTTACAGATTTGTGCATTCCTTTCAAACTTATTTTCGTTAAAAAAACACTATATTTATACACATGATTGTGTTGGTTGTACTTCAAAAGAAGCCAAATTTTTTATCAAAAACGAAATTACATACTATGATTTTTTACTCACACATTTGTATGGTTTGGACGTTAATTGAGCCTTTTTTTTGGTTGAAAAAGTGATATAGCAAAATAGTTGTCAATTAGTAGCAAAGCCCATCTAAGGAATGCTGTGCACAATTATTTAAAATATGTGGTGGGCATCTAATTCCAACAATATCTTTTCCGAGAGAGTTTTGTAAAATGCAAATTTTCGCCTCTTCTTTCAACTCCTCGAAGTTAGGTTACGAATTGTAGCAACTCGACGTGCACTGATTTATCTCTTTATCAAATATTGTATAATAGAGCAGGTATCGATAACTACAATAAATTTCCATTTAAAAATGGCGAGAAGAGTGGAAACATGAAGGGACGACAAAAATGTATAAGCTAATTACTTTGTTCCAGCAAAACTGACAAGCTGACAGAAATATTAAACCAAAGTTTGGAAAAAGATTGATAAAATTGAAAGTAGCAAACATAATTTAAAAATTTGGTTAATATGGTTATGGCGTTAGAGAAAAGAGTACTTTGGTTGGAAAAACCGAAAAAGAGAGAGAAAAAAGAGAAGGGGCTGAAAAAGAGTACTGTACTATTTAAAAGAGTACGGTTGGTAACCCTATATATATATATATATATATATATATATATATATATATATATATATATATATATATATATTATATATATATATATATATATATATATATATATATATATATATATATATATATATATATATATATATATATATATATATATATATATATATATATATATATATATATATATATATATATATATATATATATATATATATATATATATATATATATATATATATATATATATATATATATATATATATATATATATATTCCTTCCTGTATTTTCTTAGGCGTATTTTGAATTTTTTTCACAATACACTTCATTTTACATAAAAAAAAACTGTAATTTTTATTATCAAATAATGCACCACTACCCAAACTACTAACTATTTGATAATGTTTTTATTATTTTAATTAATAATTTTATTGCGCAAAATTAAGACGTCACTTCGTACAACAACAAAAACTGGTTTGACGGGTTCTTATTTCTGAGATATGAGTAAACTATATGCATTTTTTATATAACCATCCTGTTCTGGCTTGTGACAGATGAAATGGCAAATTTTATATGGGTAAAATCTTATCACCCGTTCTATAGAGCTTTAAATTCTTTGGTCCCAATACAAATCATAAGAATTATAATGATGCTATGGAACTTTTTCAGTTAAGTTTTCTGTTACATTATTTTCATATTAATTGTCCGTAAATGTAGAAGAAAAATAAATTTTCATTCTCCTGATCTTTGTTTATCTAGCTTTCATTTGGAAAAACTGTTTTTCATTTTTAAGATTGTTTTCATTCAGAATCTCTTATTTTCCGCTGGTATCTTTGTTGATCGCTTTATATCACATGCAGCAAAACATCAGTTATTTTTTTAATAAAACAAATATTATCAATGATTCATTAACCACATTATTATTGAGATATTCCTAATAACATATACATGCTGCGGTAATCACAAATTAGGTAGACCTCGCTTATAATCTAAACTGCAATTTACATTTTTATCTAAAATAAATATTTCTTATTTTTGGTGGAAATTCGGCATCTAGGCAAGTGCATGGGAATAAAATTAGACTTTAAACCCCATATCCCTCATACATTGCTTATGTGCCTCTATTAGTGGGCCACAATTCTCCTCGCCCTTTTCCATTATACTATTTGGGAAAAGAATTAGTTAAAACATCACATGTATATTTTTTTCTAGGCTAACTTACCAAGCATCTCGGGCTTTCTTTGTTTCAGGACACGCACAACATGCTTTGCATTTTGGTTTATCACCCTTTTCTGATATCTCTGCCGCCTGCACCGATGATATACCATATTTACCTACTGTACTTGAAATACTCTCTTTTATTATGTTGTTACCCATCTTTTATTCTGTATTAAGTAGTAATTTATCTAAATAATTTTAGACACTTTTGTATAATTCAATAATATGCTTACCTATGCGAGTATTACATAAACAATATCGAAAGGCATAAATAAATATAACGCAATTTTACACAAAATTTCCAACTGAATACAATACAAAGCAATTTTGACAATCAGCTGGCTGTCAAATCATTGTCGCTGAATGCGGTGCGAATTTGCTGAATACAAAAAATATGTTCGTATCGTAAATACCTTAGGGCCAAATCAGAATCTACTTAAATATAAGTCGTGCTAACTCCACATATATGAAATAAACAATAACTATGTAAAGATGTATTGGGAATTTGTTTTCCATAGTAATTTTTTTTAAATAACTAAGTATAAGTGTGTTGGTGCAGAAACAAAAAAAATTAACAAAACAAAAATCAAATTTACGTTGCATTGTTAGTGTAACCAACACACTCTTTGTTAGTTTTTTTTAAATAGGTATCTGTCAATGAGAAGAGTAAGCAGGACTTATATTAAAGTAGATTCTGGCCAAATCGACAGACGACAATTAAAGGTCGATTTATATTATCGGCGCGGCTCAGCTCAGTTAGGCATCGTCTCTTGCATCAACGATTTATATTATCAGCTCGGTTCAGCTGCAGCTCATATATTGGGTTCGTATTTATTCCGGTGTGCGTTCGTATCTATCATTTTACGATAGACATATAACCATGCTACACTATAATTTGGTTTTCTGGATTCAAACTATTGCGCAATAGATTTTAATTTTTAATTTTAAACCCTTATTTTAAATTAAATCACTAAATTTTTTTGTCTTGTTTTATTCTTTTCTCTCGAAAATAAAATTTAAACAAAAATCTACATCTCAAAAATGTCCTTAAATTTTTTTATTTTCATTTCAATTTTTTTCATTTCGGATTCACGGACAAAAATTTTATTACGCAGCTGCGACGTAAAAATTTTGACCGTGAATCCGAAATGAAAAAAATTGAAATGAAAATAAAAAAATTTATGGACATTTTTGAGATGTAGATTTTTGTTTAAATTTTATTTTCGAGAGAAAAGAATAAAACAAGACAAAAATTTAATGATTTAATTGAAAATAAGGGTTTAAAATTAAAAATTAAAATCTATTGCGCAATAGTTTGAATCCAGGAAAACCAAATTATAGTGTAGCATGGTTGATAGAATATTTGAGTTGTATTTATTTATTTTGTTTGTATCTATTTTGGTTTTCTTTCGTATATATTCGTTTGCGTTTTGTTTTCAAATATTCTTTTTGGATTATACGATATGCGCTGTACTGTACTGCACCGAAATGCACTTATAAGTTATAATATAAATACTCTCATAATAAATGCATGTAACAATATTTTTTTGGTATGAGCTGTGCTGTGCCGCGCCGATAATATAAATCGACCTTAATTCGCAAATACGACTAAATTGTCTCTTTTGGTATTTTTAAACCACAATAAATTCACACTTTAAAGTGATGATTAAAGTTCTAGTCGTGGATCTCGACGACTACAACCGACAATTCTATTGACGTTTAATTACGAATTTAAACTTCGTATTTCGAAGAGTTTTTAATTATTATTATTATTATTATTATTTTTATTTATTTCTATTTCAGGAAGAGTGTTTTACAATTTGTATTATTAAGATTAGCAAAATTATAAAATTAATTTATAAAAGTTGTTGTATACAAAATAAGTCTATAAATACATTTATGAAAAATACAACTAGCACAAATTTAAATTTTTATTAAAAACAGATAGCTGAATAGAAATTAGGAGATTTCTTTAATCTGCAAGATTAGTGTTGAAATCACCTTCCCTACTATTTTATTAATAAAAGTATTGTTAGTGGGGCATTATAATGAATTTATCTATATGAAGTTTATTTTACTTATTTATTGTTTTCTTTGCGTAAATAATACAAGCGAATATGAAATTTTGAAGTAATTATTAGATACAAAATATAAAAAGGTAAACGACTTTAATTTAGAGAAAAAAAGAAAAAAGTGATTCCACTTCATCTATCTTTAATAGCCAATTCTTCACTTCTTTTAGAAATAAACTTAAAGTTCCTATAGCTTTGATATCAGTAGGAAGTGCATTAAACAACTTCGGTGCAGTGGTTATATAGTACTTTTTAATGAGTTCTTTATTTGTAAATGGAATAACACAGTCTTTTTTATTCCTCAATTGATACTTGTTTACTTTAATATTAAGGTTCCCGCTGCGCATATAGAACAGTTTTAATACTTTAAATATATAAAGGTATCTCAGTGGAAGAATTTTGCAATTTCGAAAAAGTGGTAACGCCGACTCTAATTTTTTCTTCTTAAAGATTATTCTAATACTATACTTCTGCAAAACCAGCAATGGTTTAAGGGAACTATAATAGATGCCACCCCAACAAGTAATGCCGTATTGAATTTTGGAATGTACTAATGCGAAATATACTGACCTTGAGACTGGTAAGGAACATAAACCTCTGAGTAGGTATAACTTTCGATTTGCAGCGTTTGTATACTTGCACAGTTGGGCCATATGATTTTTAAAATTTAGGTTACTATCAATTAGAATACCTAAGTACTTATAATTGTCCACAGATTCTAAATTTAAACAAGTGGTCTCGCAATTTGCACTCTCATTATACAACAGATTTAAAGCATTAACACACGTCGCACTATGATATATTATTTTATCTCTAAATGAGTCAAATTTTGGAACTTTAAAAAACATAACATTCGATTTTTCACTCAGGAACATACTGTGTATATCAAACCATCTTCTCAGTTGCCCAAAATCAGAATTCATGAAATTTAATAATGATACTTTATCTTTAGAAGCATAAGAGAGTGCAATGTCATCAGCAAAACCAGTGCACATCCCATTTAACTTTAGCGAAAAGATTGAATTAATATAGATCAAGAAAAGTATCGGGCCCAACACTGAACCTTGAGGGACCCCACTCGTTACATATAGTGAATCACTAATTCCATGCTTGAGACGAACTATTTGTTTCCTACCAGTAAGGTATGATTGGAACCAATTATTGACAACACCTCTTATTCCTGCAACCTCCAGTTTATACAACAGAAGCTGGTGATCAACTGTATCAAATGCCTTCTTTATATCTATAAAGCTAGCTGACACTAGGCTACTTTGATTTATGTTATCATAAACGGAATTTAGAAATTGGATCAAAGCATCTTCAGTGCTTAAGTTTTTCCTGAACCCGAACTGATTTTTTGACAAGAAACAAGTCTTGTCCAGGAAAGCAATAATTCTAGACTTCATGCATTTTTCTAAAAGTTTTGAGAACACTGAGAGTAGAGCTATTGGACGATAGTTACCTAACACATTAATATCCCCTTTTTTATGAATAGGAATTACATGAGCCAATTTAAGTCTCTCTGGAAAAATGCTGCACTCAAAGCTCTTGTTGAACAAAAATACTAAAATGGGCAATACATTTTTAGCTATTTTTTTCAAGACAAATGAGTTAACTTCATCATCTCCGCACGAATATTTATTTTTTAAGTTTCTAATTGTTACCTCCAATTCATATTCAGTAATAGGATTTAAGAACATAGAGACAGGCTCAATATGATCATATACTAATGTAGAGTCAGTTAAAGGATTAAAGGGTGCGCAAATTATATCTTGTTTAATATTATTTGCAACCTCAACAAAATATTTATTGAAATTATTCGCAATTCCATCTGAGTTGATTTGTTTTAAAAAACAATTACTATTCTGCTTCCTTTCCCCAATAATTGAATCAACCAATGTCCATTGAGATTTAATATCATATTTTGAATCCAAAAATTTGGTTTGATAGAAATTAGACTTTGCCTGTTTAATCTTTAGTTTTAAATCTCTCGTCATCTTCTCGACTTTAGCTTTTAATTTACAATTAGTAGGATGCCTATTTAGCTTTTTACTTAATGCGTTTTTTATTTTAATTTCTTTTAAGATGCACTTGGTCATCCACTTTTTAATGGGTGTATTTTTCTTACAACTTAGGTTTCTATCCGATTTGCTAGAGTTTATATGATATACCAGGATATCTATAAATTTATTAAACGCAATGTTAATATCACTCTCCGAATACACTTCGCTCCAAGTTTCTTTAGCTAGGCCTACATTTAAACTATAAAAATCAATTATTTTAAAGTTATTTCGAACTTCATCAGGCTCGAAACTATTCGAGCCTGAGATTATATTCAATGAAATAAGATGGTGATCTGTAATTTTATAGTCATGTGATTCAGATTCAAGCTGGAAATTATTACATGGTTTAACCCTAACAAACAGATGGTCGATACAAGTGGAAGATGTTTTTTGAATTCGGGTTGGGACATTAATAAGCGATTGCAGACCGTAAGAGTTCATCATACCTAGATACCTTAATGCTATTTCGTTATCGTCTATAGTATTTAATATATTTATGTTGAAGTCACCCGTTACGATTAGATTTTGGGCACTAATCCTAGAAATTAATTGTTCGAATTCTGCTATAAATAAGTTCGCATCAAATTTATGGTAACGATACACTCCTAGAACATTAAACTGCTTGCCATTTATAGAGCACACTATGCTTAATACATCACATGTTTTCAGGTTTAAAGACGTATAACTATAAGACACATTGTTAGACACATAACCAACCAAACCACCAGACCGATTCTTACTGTTGCATCCATCTAATATAGAATAGCCAGGAATTTCATAACTATTTAATTCAGCACTGTTAACCCAAACTTCCGATAGTAATATTATTTTTGGCAGGTTTAAGGTCGATACATTTGCAAAGAAATAATCACCATTTGCCTTTAGACTTCTAATGTTTTGGTGAATTATTAAAAATGCTAAATCACTTGCATCAAACTGGTTACCAACGGAGGTGGAATCACTTTTACTTCTATTTCTATTTACCCCTCGAATTAAAGTCATTATACACTGAAAAAAAAATTACAGACAATTATGTAAAGGAAATAAAAATATAATAAAGACTATAATAAAGAGTCGAGGTCACCCAGTTCATTAATCCTGATGATTTCACTCCCGTCGGTTTTCCTTGCCAATACATTTCCATTTCGGGCCCAAACATATTTAAAGCCTTTATCTCTCATCACATTCTTTGCAGCATACAAGATTTTTTTAGCTTTTGATGACATCCAATCATTAATAAAAACCCGTTCATTTGAATTAAATCCACAAATGTTAACTGTCAACTGTTTTTTCTTTTTTGACTTCATGATTTCATCTTTTATAAAGCGGCTGACAAATTTTACTACAATTGCTCCTTCTTTACTGTTATTTCTGTTTTTTTTACGATAACAATAGTCAATATTGTTATTCTCAATGTTGCACCCAAGCCAGTTTTCACTAAATTAACTACAGTTTTAATAACATTCTCGTTCTGAAGTTGAGGTATTCCATTTATCTCAATAACATTTTGATTTTGATTTTTTTCCAACTGCGCCAATCTATCCTGCAGCACTCCAACTTCAAACTTCAACTTTTGGTTCTCCTCCAGAATTTCATTAAACAGTTGGCATAGACCTTCCAGCTTTGACAGTCGCTCATTTACAGCAGCAAATGAGGTTTTATTCAACGACTTTGAGTCCAACAACTCGTTATATAACACAGATAATGTTACGGTAGGTTCAGGTTGGTTAGCGGTAATTGGAATAGGCTGTAAATCTTCATCAGGTAAATCAGAAGCACCCTTTTCACCCACTTTTTTATTCATAGCACGAGGAGTCGCTGTCCCCGAGATTAACGAATCATCATTACGATCTTTGCGACCAATACGGTCACAATTTTCACATTTCCAATTAGTTTTTCTTTTTTAATAAATTTCACATCTTCGTTAGTTAGTCCAACGCACTTTGAATGGAAAATTTGTAAACATTTACCGCAAAATAAATATTGCTCATTCTTCATGAACTTCACATTACAAATACTACAAACCATGATACTGTTCGTAGATTAACGTTTAAACCTATTATAGAACAGTTAATTTCACTTTTTTATTATTTCCACAAAGCAGAAGTAACTTAATTTTAATTTTTTTATTTATAATTATATTATTCTTCTAGTATTTTTTTATGACCACTTTTATTACAATAAACAACAAAAGAATATAATTTTTATTTTTTATTAATTTTATTTATTTCTATTGCGTGTTGGCCCCACAACAGCACAAAATAGAATATATTAATCATCAAGCTATTATTTATTTGTGTTGTATATATTCGTCTGGACATATTGAAATAAAAAAAGTAATATTGTAACTTTTTCGTAATTTGAGTCTAATTTTGTACTACGTAAAAATTGACACTTTTAGTTGTGCTTAAAAATTACAAAAAATTCGTGAATTAATTTGCAGTTATAGTGTGGTTTAAAAATACGGAATTCGAACATCAAATTCGAAAAATCATCGACTACAACTACAAGTTGTAGTTGCGTCTGTCAATTTGGCCCTTAGAGTAAGAAGAAATACGTATTTCGTAGAAAGTTGGTATTTTTTTTATCAAATGTTGCACTACCACGCACTACTAAATAAACCACTAAATATTTTTATTATTTTAATGTATTTTAATTAATCATTTTTAAAACACAAAATTAAGTCGTCACCATAGGTTGTAACTGCGCACATAAATAAACATCTAAGGGGCGGTATGTTGTACCATCACTTCGATCGAAAAACATACCGCCCCTGATTTGGGGTTTTTCGTTTTGAAATATGAGTAAGCCATACGCTTTTTTATATAACCATCCTGCTCTGGGGAAAAAAAAAGTTTCTACTCTATAGTATAACTCTATTTAAATAACAGGATCAAAAAATTACACTACCATGGGATGAGCATGGGGTTGCGAGTAACTTAGTGCAGTATTAAGTTAACCGAAATTTTGCACGTTTTTTCAACGGGTATATAAATAAATTAGATGACTATCGTAATATCACAGTGGTAGTATTGCATGTTCAAACATGCAATACCACGAGACAAGCAAAAACCTACAAAATAATTTAATTTTTTTCCCTTAAAATCCAATAAGCGATTAGACCAGATTTTCCCTTGAAATTATGTTACCAAGAGAACAAGTTAAGCAATTTTAGTAAGTAGAATAGTAGTAAATACAATTGTTTATGGTTTAGCGTACACAAATTTTACTCAGATCGATGTACGCACATATACAAATATTTTCATTAAAAAAATTTATATAATTCTAAATTGTAACATAAACAAATTAAATCTTATTTCACATTTAAAAAAATGAATGTTTAAAATAGATTTTATATCGCACTATTATATTTTATGCACAATCAATATACGAATTAGAATTAGTAATCAGAATTGTGACCTCTTCGGTGTCCGCGATGTTCTCCATCCGAACTTCTAGCAGATTTGTATTTTCGCCTATGACCTGAACTCTTACGTTCCTCTTTTCTTAAAATATATTTACAACTGCATGAGTGCGATATAACTATTAAAAAATAATAATTTACTTAAGTTTACTGTGAGCTCGTAGAAGTTCCTGCTCTCGCAACAATTTCTTCTGAGCCGGTTTTAATCCCACGTATGACCTATTGAGCATTACTCCGGACGCCGCTATGTTTTCTGCTGGATTATAAGATGGATCATCGCACTAAAAATAAAAATAATTTCGTTATACAATGATCAGTTTTATTTAACTACAATTACATCGTCCCAGTTATCAGCTGCTTTCACTTCATCGTACAATTGAGGTGGCTCGTTTGGATCCACAAATTTATTTCCTACATCTAACGTATGCTTAAATACATCTAAGCTCATGCGATCTGGGCAATCTTTTACATGACCTTGGTACTCCGCTTCATAAATATGATGAGTGCTATTGTATGGACAAACTTTCAATATTATGTCCGGATGAGCTTTTCTACACTTCACCAAATGCGTTTGAAATCTATGGCTCAAAATTTGATGAGCTGGATTGTATGGACATTGTCGTACATTCCTATAACCCTCGACCGATGAAGCCATTTTGTAAATTATTATTGTTTAATTTCACTCACAAAATTTAATGTAAATATTTTATACTTATCGCGTCAAAAAACAAAATTCTACTGTTTTTGAACAATGCAATTTTGTTGTCCTTCGGGTATTCGTAGGGTATTGTGTAGGTAATGCAGTTGGATTACCCGATTTAAACCATATGGTGGTGAATTTTCTTAAACCCACTATAGAATCTAGATTACCCTTTAAACCCAACAAACAAACCTCTTTCATACGAAATTCCACAGTAGCAACTCTCCACTGTTTGGAAAAATTGTTTTAATTACATACTAAATTCCGTACTACAAAGTATCAAATGCACAAAAATATTGATTTTGAGCCTTTCATTCGCGAAGTTTTTAAATTTTTTTGTTAGTTTTGTTTATTTTTTGTTGCAGGAAAGATATATCAAAAATCCTACAAAGACAGATTATTTTTATTTCATAGCGAAATTTTAAGGGGAGTATTTGACAACTACGAAGTTATACCAATAAATTAGTTAAAAAATGAAAATTATTGTTAAGTCAATTTTATTTCATTCTCTAAATTACTAAAAAATCTAAATATTATTTGTAGCCATCATTTTATTATGTTTTTTAATTATTTCGTTTCAATAATTAAAAACTAAGAAAACGCTTCTCTATAAAAAGAAATTTTGGGGAATAGTTGATCTCGTTTTTAACATAACCTAAATAATATCACATGCATTAAAATTATGTAATACGGAGTAAATAATAAAAATTAAAAATTATAAAAATTTTAATTGAACATTAATATAAATTTATCATTAAAACGCGTTCACCATAAAAATATTACTAGACTAAAATTTGCTGAGTGGGGATATAAAATCATATTCTATAAGCCGTATTGTTGCGACACACATCTAATTTTTCACTTCTGTTTAATTGTATTGTGCGTATACGAACATGAAATTTTATTCTCTATTTACTCGAAGTTGTGCATATGTTTCGAAAATACATTTACATAAAAAAAAAATGTTTAACCCTTTGCGGCCTTTTGGTATATAATATACCACAAATTTAAAAATTAATGCCTAAACTAGCTTATAGTATACTCAGTTATATCATGTTTCAAATGCAGTACCTCATCCTTTACTCTCTCAACTTTCAATAAAAAATAAGATTTTTGAAATGTGCTTTGTTCATTATGTTTATTAGAACGGAAAAAATGAAAAAGAAATTCAAGAAAAGTATGGTTTGCATTGCGGCCCGGAAAGGGTTAAAGGAAAAAATAGAAAACAAAAACTAGTGGGTGTGCTTTGTTTGTTATTATATACTTAAAAAGTTATTATTTCTATTTTTCATTATTGTTTTAGTCTTTTTGTGCATGAATGAGGCGTGGCTTCACATATTTGACCTTTAAATCTGTTTTGTTTTTTGTTGTTTGGATAAACATAAACGAGAAATCTAGAACAAATGTGCCATATTCGATTTCTATTGGCGGTATACAAATCCTACCAAATAGAAGTTAAAAATTTACACCAATATTATGAAATAGGAGTTAAAAAGTGATATTATCTGCGTGTATAGCCGATTATAAGCCGGCTTATAGAATATGATTGTGTTTGGTTTTGGCTGCGTGTTTAATACATAGCAAATAACGCCCGGTTTACATGCGAACAACATTTTTCTTCTGCAAAATGAATAAGATATAACATTGAATTTTTGCACATGAGAGACAAGAAAAGAAATATATCCCAACAAAATTTTGCAGAAGAATTTTTGAGCAATATCACCATAAAAATGAAAATGTTGCCATAAAATATACTCGATCCGAAAAATGTAAATTTCGCATTTTAATTCATTAAAAATAAATTAATAATGATCCTATAAAAAAATTACGCCATTACTATATATGTTTATTTCTTTCTGGCATATTGAATATTTTTATATAGCGGATTCTTTCTTATTTACCTGCAAAAATTTGTCGAAGAAAACAATTTTCTCATGTAAACCGGGCATAAGAAGAAACAAATTTTTAGTTTTTTTTTGTATATTATACAGTAAGCGACTTAAGATATTTAAAGTATTACTCTCCAAAATACGAAACCAAGTAAAACAGCAGGAGTCATAAACAATAGAAAGAAACAAATGTATATTCACCTTTCATAACTTCGCATTAAAATCTCAAAACAAATCCGAAATTTAAATGCTGGTGCTGTTCACTGCAAAGAATGGTAGTCGTTGTTAGAAATGTCAAATACCATCGGTATCACTCGGTAGTAACTTTTATCGCAGTGAACAACATGTAGTCATTTTTTGTCAGTCTTTCAATTTTAAATTATATTCATAATATATATTATAGATTGCGTGCCTGTAGAAGTCCGTCTATAATTATCAATAAAGAGTGAGAATAATAAAAATAAATATTATTCCTATGAATGTGGACCATGGATAAACTAATAAATAATATTGCAAATATTACCAAATTAAATATGTTATCTTTCCAAATTAAATATATTATATTGTTAAATTATACATATATATTCCCAAATTAAATATTCAAATTAAATTTTTTAGTTGAACAAAATTGTTTTCTTCATCAATTAATACTGAAATTCCTTATCCATTTTGAAAATGGCAAGAATGACACCTGCAACATTCATTAACAACACTCTCAACTGCAGTTAAAAAATGTCGTTTGGAGTCGATAACAACCTAAGCAGTGAACACAAAAGTTATCGTTTGGTGTCGGTGACAACCGAAGCAGTGAACGACAAATAGTCAAAAAAAGTAACTTTTTGTTAACCCATAAACTAATTTTTTGGCGGGGAAATTCTTGATTCTTTTTTCAGCAATTTTTTTTTTTGTTTCAACTGATTCTCGCACAGCAACAAAAATAAATTTTTCAAGGACACCTTGTTTATTTGTCGTTTTTGGGTTAATTTTAGCTTAATTTCCACTTCGAGTGCAAAAAATATATATTTTCAACCAAGGAAGCAGTTTTCGCAGCAAATAATAAACATTTTTTACAATACGAATAAATCAAAAAACATAATTTTACGCACATACATGAAAAAAGAAACGCGCAAAGAAATCAAATGTGAGCGGCGGTTAATTTTTTGAAATCATTGAATCACGACGAAAGAGTTAAAGTGTGGCAAGTCCCAATGCAAATGGCAATGATGGTCCTTTCCACACAGTGCGGCAACACGCTGCCTTTCTCTTCGTCTCTTACGTCTTTGCCTATAAACTAAATTTTTAAGTGGGGGTAAAAAAGCTGCACCTTTTTCAAGTGCGGCTCGTATAGTATACTCACTAATACAACGATAAATAAACGAAAAAAAAATACCTCTTGTATTTTGAGTCTTTTGCCTCTATTACACCAAGAAAAATATACTGTCAGTAAAAAATACTGAAAAACCAAAAAAAGAAAAATTATATAAAATTGTATTGGAGTGAAGAAGACAAATATTTCATTTTTTTGTTGTAATACCAAGATTTTATAGCTAAATTTTGGCAACTATAAAAAACATAACCAAACAAATTTATTTTTGGTGCGGCTCGTTGTGTGTGTTGACAATTATTAAGTTTAAAGTGGTTTTTGAAACAAATTACAATGAAAAATAATGTAATCAAAATTAAGAAAAAAGACCGTTCCACAATATTACCGTTCCATTATAATACACAATATTTCTTCATATGTGTTAAAATGTTGCCATAAAAAGTACTCTCGATACATATTTTTTAAATTTATTATAGCAACATCACAAACACATACACAAATATTTTGTCAGTAAATTTTACTGATTTTATTTTTTGTTTCATTCTAGTATAAAGAATATCTATATTTTTATCTCGTTTCGTTTTTACTGACAGTAAAATTTTCTTGGTGTAATAGAGGCATTTTTCATTAAAATTTATAATTCAAGAAAAAATGTTGTCTGGCGATAGTGAGTTTTAATAGTTCAGTTTAAATTATTAATATTTATTTTAATTTAATTTGTGCTATGTATTTTAATTTAATTTGTGCTATGTGTTAAATTTCGATTAAATTTAATTTTTCCCTAATTTTTTTGTGTTTATATTAAATTCTTCAATTTAGTATTTTTGTCGAGTACCATATTAAAAAATTGGTGCGGCTATAGTGAAAATGTTACAAGCCGGTCGACTTTGAGTTCATTTAATTTTTTTATCGTTGTAATTACCAATATAGTGTTTAATTATAAAAATGCCGGCATTTTTATATAGTTTGTGATTTAATTAAATTTTAATTTGGTGTTAATTTTGTGAAAATACAAAATTTATAATCGAGTTTTTTGCATGAAAAATGTAAAGTTTTTTTTTATTGTGAGCGAAAATTTTGTGACATAAAAAATGGCCGATTGCGGTATGTGAATTTTTATTTAGTAAATTTGTATTTTTGCCACAATTCGTTTGCGTTAATATATAAAAATGTCGGTATTTTAATTTAATTTGTGCTATGTGTTAAATTTCCATTAAATTTAATTTTTCCCTAATTTTTTTGTGTTTATATTAAATTCTTCAATTTAGTATTTTTGTCGAGTACCATATTAAAAAAAAATTGGTGCGGCTATAGTGAAAATGTTACAAGCCGGTCGACTTTGAGTTCATTTAATTTTTTTATCGTTGTAATTACCAATATAGTGTTTAATTATAAAAATGCTGGCATTTTTATATAGTTTGTGATTTAATTAAATTTTAATTTGGTGTTAATTTTGTGAAAATACAAAATTTTATGAAGAAAAGTGTTTTTAAAAATAATATTTTTATAGGATACTGAATTAAAAGTTTTTAAGAAGTTTAAATAAAAAATTTAAAATTTAATATCTTATATAAAAAAAAGTTATGGAAATTTATTTTTATTAAAAGTGGTGATCAGGTGAACGTATAGGGGGGATCAAGTCGAATAACTTTGTTGTCGGCTCCGTAACCTATTACGGCACTAATATTCCACCGTTGTGCTGGTCATGTTTTAGGCAACGTTTGGAATTTTAGTGGTTACGCTGTGGATTTATCCCAGTGTGATTCACAAGTGTACGTACTGCCTCCTAGCGGCGATCACTGGTAACTAAATGAAACTTTAGGCTAAAGTACGGCGCTAAAGGAGTAAACCTTTTAAAAAATCCCTTAATCCACGGTGGAACAGCATACGCCTAGGGATGAATGGTTGGTTGGGATAACTAATCGTTAGTATGCAGACTCTGGATACCGGGCGACCTCCAGTTTTAATTAGCTAAAGGAGTAAACCTTTGAAAAAATCCCCAATCTACGGTGGCACTGCATATGCTTAGGGATGAATGGTTAGTGGGTTAACTAACCGCTAGTATGCGAACTCTGGACATCAGGCGAACTCCAGTTTCAATTAGCCTTCCCCTGGTAATGCGTAGCTCTGCCGGGGGTGACCGTTCTTTCTCGCGCTACTCGTGGGAATCAAAATGGAAAATAACAACATAACACATTGCACCTTATATAACTCAGTTGAAACGACAGACAATATTGAAGCAATTTTGTCTTTGAGATCATCCGCTGCCGCTTGCTTATTTTTAGCAGCTGCATTAGAAGCAAATGAAGATAAAACTGAAACAACGCGAACCTGTTGGATCAAAGATTATCGAAAATCTCGAAAAATACATGGCGACACGCAAAATCTAATGATGGAACTGAAGCCAGAGTCTGATGACTACAAAAATTTCCTAAGAATGGATGAAGCTTGTTTCAATTTTATTTTATCAGCAATTAGAGCTGATATTGAAAAAGAAAACACTTTTATGAGACAGGCAATAACACCGGAAGAAAAACTGGCGGTAACTCTCAGGTTTTTAGCAACGGGGGAAAGTTATAAGGAGCTTGATTACAACACAAAATTGTCGAAGTCATTTCTATCCGAAGCAATAATGGATGTATGTGGTGCAATCTTCAAAAAACTCAAAGGCGAATTTTTAAAGGTAACTAATTTATTTTTTATTAATTGTAACTAATTTATTTTTTATTAATTTTAAATTACTTAATTTCAGTTTCCGACGTCAGAGTTGGAGTGGTCAAAAATTGCAAGCGACTATAGAACAAGATGGCAATTTCCACAATGTTTAGGTGCATTAGATGGCAAACACATTAGGTTTAGACCAGCTAACAGCAATGCCCCGCTTTTTTACAATTATAAAGGTTTTCATAGCATTGTGCTATTAGGCCTGGCAGATGCTCATAGTAAATTTATTTTTATTGACGTAGGGTGCAATGGTAGAATCAGCGATGGGGGTGTGCTACAGCGATCTGATTTTATGTACATATTACAACAGCCAGAAAAACACCTTCCATCTAAAACCATAATTGGAAATAATCGATTATTGCCATATGTATACGTTGCAGATAATGCGTTTCCTTTATCTGAAAATTTAATGACCACTTACCAGTTTACGACAGTCGATGAAAATAAAAAAACTTTTAATCGTCGTTTAAGTAGAGCTGGACAAACCATCGAACGAGCTTTTGGCATATTAACAAATAGATTTACCGTACTCCAAAAACCAATTAACTTGCGGGAGGATAAAGTTAAAAAAATTGTCTTGTGTTGTTGTGTGCTGCACAATTTCCTAATAACGAAAAACCAAATGTATAAAGAGATTATTTCAGTTGACAATCTCACATCACATACTCCGAATCCTACTTCAAGCAATATAAATTCAAAAACCGGTGATGCTGTTAGACAGGCATGGACTGAATATTTCACTGAAGAAGGGAAAATTTAATTAAAACATAATTTTTTATAGGCCGGGTACACTATAAAAGATGTTTGACAAAATTTTCTTTGATAGTGTAATATGCATGTTTTATAAAACAATCACTTTTATAAAATGTTTTTATCAAATTTAGCCTCATGCAGGTAAATTTGATAAATTATTTTTGACATATTGCTTTAGTTTTATTAACAATATAATAATAATCGCATAGTTTATACAGTAAAAGTTGTAAAAATGTAATTTAATTTTTGCTCATTGTAAACCATCGATATATGTGTTGACATTAAATCGTTTATTATTTATTTTATAAAATTATTAAATATGAAAGTTATATGTTAATCTTATTATTATAAAATTATGCTTGTAATAAAACAAAAATTATTTATTAAATAATTGCCAAGGCTATACATTTTATAAATGTTATGTTAATTTTATATGTTAATCAAAAAATACTATAGAATTATGCTTGTAATAAAAAAAAATACTTATTAAACAATTGCCAAGGCTAAACATTTAATAAATAAAATAACTAATGAAAACTTATTAAAACTAATATGTTTTTTTGGTTTTTTTACCAATTGAATTTTGATTGAATAAATATAACAAAATTTAATTTTAATGTTTTATTTCTATGAATATTTAGTAAAATTTCAGTATGAGAAATTTATACAATACAATAGCTGATATCAAACTTGGTCTTGCAAGTCTGTATTTATATAATAAGGTAAGAGATTGATAATTTTCGTTGAATTTATGATTTCGAATTTACAAAATTTCCAATTTCAGTTTTGGGATGAACGATATAACCGAGCTAGCAGAAGATTTAAATACTTTACCACCAACTTTATCGTACAGAAATTCTGAAGCTGGTTATGATATTGGGGAATCTGTTTCGGTTAACAAAGTTCGTCAAAATGATACTCTTAACATAGAAGGAAATGAAGATCAACAAAATGAAAAAAATGTAAAATCCTGTAAAATCAAGGTAAAAATTTTAATATAACTGATTATTAAATTTTTATAATAATACAATTTCTTTGAAACTAAGAAATAGAAAGTTGAATACAACACTTGCTGCTATGCTTCCCTCAAAATACGCTAACATTGATGTAAGGGAATTATTTTAGGATTTTCTACTTATTTGCACAAGGACAAACTACTATGTGCGGGAGATTGATGAGGTGTTTACGGCTGGGCGGGGATACCGTTTATATGAAGTTCCAGGACCAAATTCAAAATGAGCCAATAATTTTGTTCGAGATTTTTATCGTGTTTTTATATAACGATTGTTTTGGAAAATCACACATCAGATTCGAATGGATGACATAATCTAATCGAATGAGATGGCTCGGCCACGTTGCAAGGTCCCTAGAGCAACGAATGATTTACAAAGTGTTCCATCAACAACCAGCCGGTGTGCGTCGTAGACGAAGGCCAAAACTGCGCTGGCGTGACGTCGTTGAACAGCTACTCGTATTAGGATGTCGAAATTGGAGGACGAGAGCGATGGACCGAGACGGATGGAAGACCATATTGCGGGTGGCAAAATCCCTTCATGGGATGTAAAAGCTAAAGAGAGGATTCGAATGGATGACGAAAAAAGGCGTTTCCTGATCATTTCGAAAGCAGTATTTGAAAGTGTTTGAAACAATGTGCGGATTTCAAGAGGACTGGCATGGACTGGTTGGTGGGTTATTAAACAAGACTTTCGTTTACCATCGGAAGAGGAAATTCGGGCCATAGTTTCTCTGGAACAATGTTGCGCTTATTTTAGTATGATTGCGGCCGAACGCAGGACTATGTTGAAACATTTATTTTCGCTCAGCAAGAAGTTGATGATGAAGAAATTCAACTTAAATTAGACGATGAAGTAACAGTTGCTCTTTGGAAGCGGACCGTGACTGGAATTAATACAGACTTAAGATACATTTTTACACACAGTTATGTATTTAGTATAAAAATTACCAAAATTACAAATTTTTTCTAAAATTTATTTTTTTACCAATTGAATTTTGTTTAAATAAATACATATAATGAAATTTAGTTTTAATGTTTTATTTCTAAAAATATTTTTTTTTTTTTTTAAATTTTTTCCAAAGGCTTTATTCTTGAATCTTTCTTTATAAGAAACTAACAAGAAGTGTGAAATTCTTAAAAACTATAAAAAAAAAATTTTAACTTAAGCCTTAACCTATGTTAATACTTAATATCATTATGCATTATTATTATTATTAAATTATTATTAATTACTTAATTTCATTTCAACACGCACGAAATTATTAGATTATATTTCTCAGTTAATTAAATCTAGAGGATCTGTTCTGCGAAGCCGTCCATATTTCGGTTGCCTTAGTAGTTCTCTAGCTAATTCGTTAGGGTGCGATTCCAGTTTCAGTTGGTATTTTAGACTGCATGATTTAATTGTCTCTTTAACAGTTTTGATTCCTAGGTCTCTATGGATGTTGCTGTTTCGAATATACCATGGGGCATTTGTAATGCTACGAAGTATCTTTGCTTGCGTTCTTTGTACGATATCTATATTTGATGCACTAGTTGAGCCCCACTAAAAATATTTAGTAAAATTTCAGTATGAGCAATCTCAGTATTAGCAATCGTCTAGCAGGTTTGTATTTAAGACTAATGTAAGTAAATTAAAACACCAACATTCATTTTTAAATATACATATTTTTAAAATTGTAAATTATGCCTATAGGGGAAATGACAGACGAATATTTTTGTTACAAAGGAGCAGCGTAGTTTAAAAGAAATGTCATAAACTAATTTATTAGTATTTAACCCAAAATGTCTAATTTTCTCTTAACCTCGTAAATAAAGACCAGCCTCCCTGATAAAGGTAGATGGTCCTCCTCAAAATTGGTACAGAAGGTTTTATTTATAAATTTTAATAAGTATTTCCCGTAAAATAACACAATCAACCATTTTGTTCTGATGTCAACGAATCGATTTTTAGCTTAATAGTCTATTGCTTTATGGCTATGTTGGAATAAATTTGTACACCTAAAAAAATACTATAATAATATTATATTTTCATGTATTTTTGTCATAAAAAAATATATTTTTAACATAAATATTAATATATGTATATTCTATCAACATTTCGATACATACTCGTAAAAAAATTTTTTTTATCCGTCGGCAAAATTTTTTTTTAGCCGACGGCAAATTTATTGAAAAACAATTTTATATTGAGTATTTTTTGTTTTATAATTTGAGTTATTTTTTGTTTAATAACCATATCGCCCAACCGCGAAAATAAAATGTACACATACATAGACAAGAGCTGCACTTGAGCTTTGCGTGGACCTGCACTGCAGCTACACGCACTGCAGCTAAACGCACTGTGTGGAAAGGACCAATAATGGGTAATTTATTGAACGATTATTTTCTCATTAAATTGTAAAAAATGTAAATTTAAAACAATTCACTTCTTTATTACAACAAAATTTAGTTATGTATTATCATTAAAAAATATGTTTTGTTTGTTTTTATTACTAAATGTCACTTATCATCGTCCAAAAAAATATAAATTTTTATATGTTGACGTCGACTGTCATCACCAATAGAATTCCTTTCCTTACAGCAAAGTATGAAAAAAAAATTTGAGAACATTTTTTTTCTCAATTTTTTTTTTCATTCTTTTCTGTAAGGAAAAAACGAATTCTATTGGGGATGCGCTGCTAGTCTCTCTTTTCTTAAACTATATTTATAACTGCGTAAGTTAACTTTTTTATTGTTTTGTTTTCGTAGTCCTGTGAGGATATAGTAAAAATTAAATAAAATTTTGTGTAACTTCAAAAATGGATCCGGAGACAAGAAGATATTGGTAAGTCGAATATAAAAAACAATTATTTACTTTTTATTAATTATTTGTATATAAAATATAATAAAGTAACATAGAACTATTAAAAATTATAAAAAAAATTGATAAGCGCAGTTACAGATTCATTTTTTTGAGGTGTTGCGCAAACGCATCGCATTGGTCATTGAGGCCCGTAAAGGACTAGACACACCAAGCGCGGCGCGTCAAATTCCAAATGTTCCATACTACTCGACGCGCAATTCCGTTCACACCAAGAGCGGCGCGGCGCCTTTGTTGTTTTCAATAATTTTGAGAATTATCGATTTTTGTTTTATAAATCTTTATTATTGGTAAATAATATGAGAGCATACGTGAATCACGAATTCGAAATGTATGGACCACAATTGAAGTAACATTATTTTTAGGTTATGTTCGGCGGCGATGGACGAATTTTTTTGGCCGCTTGGTGTGGGACATAATTTCGCGACGGCGGATGCAACTTCATTCGATATAATTTCTTAAAATTACAAATTTTTATATTAAAAATCCAGTATTTGTAATGTTTTTTATAAATAATTGGTATATAATTGTTTATACTATCGATTCTATATAATACATACATAAATTAAGGCATATTTAAATTCGCCGCTCGCCGTCGACGCTTGGTGTGTCTAGTCCTTAAGTTTGAATAAGGAAAATTTTTCGAAAAATCCGTGGGTAAAAAAATCCATGAATTTTACCATGGTTAAAATTGGTAAGTTTAAACGACGATTAATCGGCGGTTTTTTTCGAACATCGCATACATGGTTACCAACAAATGCTCGAAAAAAGAAAAAGTTACTAAATTTCTGATTTCATTTTGATATACGTAAAACAAAAGCAATAATTGTAAATAATTGTGTTTTCAATAGGGAAAAACGGATAACCTCTATTTTATGAATAATAAATAAAAAAAAATCCTAATATAAAAACCAGTCGTCAAAATATTCGTATCAAAATATTTGTAAAATGTGTATCGATCATTGAAACCGGATAATAACAACAGTGAAATGGAAAATAGCAGAATCATTCCGACTGTAAGCCAATGTATCAAATTGGTATTTTATATGTTTATTTTCACTGCGAGAACAGTTAAAAGATCTACCGAAAAAAATTGATAAATCCAGCTATGCTACACACAATTTTGGTTTCTGGATTCAAACTATTGCGCAATAGATTTTAATTTTTAATTTTAAACCCTTATTTTAAATTAAATCATTAAATTTTTTTGTCTTGTTTTATTCTTTTCTCTCGAAAATAAAATTTAAACAAAAATCTACATCTCAAAAATGTCCTTAAATTTTTTTATTTTCATTTCAATTTTTTTCATTTCGGATTCACGGACAAAAATTTTATTACGTAGCTGCGACGTAAAAATTTTGACCGTGAATCCGAAATGAAATAATTGAAATGTAAATAAAAAAATTTACGGACATTTTTGAGATGTAGATTTTTGTTTAAATTTTATTTTCGAGAGAAAAGAATAAAACAAGACAAAAAAATTTAATGATTTAATTTAAAATAAGGGTTTAAAATTAAAAATTAAAATCTATTGCGCAATAGTTTGAATCCAGAAAACCAAATTATAGTTGGTGTGTTCAGTCCGACCAAAATGATAAAATTTATCATGATATTTTTTGTGACCCTAACTTCACTCCGTATAATTTTATGTCAAACCCGAGTGAACAACCAAATTGAAAAAATAATTATAAATTGATTCTGCACGTCAAAACATTGTTGGCGCTGTCATAACAAAAATTTACTATTTACTAATGCCTAAGTGTATTTCACAATAGTTTAATACTTCACATCTTTTCCTAGATAATAAAACAAACCCGGGGAGTACACATAGTAATTCACTCATTTAAACATTCATTCAATTGTAGTTTACGACAGAGATTTGAAGATAATTGATTGCGCTAAAAACTTTCACAAATTGTTTTAAGATGGCATTTATATGTGTAAAGGAAATCATATTCTCGCCCAATTCGTGAATACACGAATAATTTTAACCACACAACGTCGCACCTAATCAATCATTCAAGGCGGCCGCATGAAATGTCTCTCGACTCTCGAGACGAGCAAACAAAGTTAAAACTTAAAAATGTGTTATCTCAAAAAGGCGGTACAACAATATTTTCATTACAACAACAATTTGCATTATATCACTTATTTTTAACTTGAGCTGAGGCACGAGTCGAGACACATTTCATGCGGCCGCCATCAGAGAAAATGAAATGGACATTGAAGATTGAACAAAAACACAGAAAAGAAACTACACACACAAATCATACACAAACAATATATTTTTTTGAGTTTATTCCAGACACTGTAGTTCAACATTGTTTTTAATGTATTATTGTTAATTTTCGTATAATATATATAACATAAAAGTTGAACAAAATGTTGTTCCTGTCCAAATAAAATCATAGCGCAATGAGCCTGTTTAGACGAGTATTAAGTGCATGTTGTATCTTCCTCGTCTCTTACCTCTTTGCCTATAAACTAATTTTAGAGTGGGGATATTTGTGTGCATTTTTTCCTCTAAAATTTTTACTGCGGAACGAGTTGCTATACACTAATACAATCAAAAGGCAATAAAAAAAATGTTTGGTTCGAATTTTTTGTTTTTGATTTTCGCTGCTCATTTGTAATTTGACTATTGAAGTGTTAATAAGGAAAACATCCAGGATAAAAGTATTAAGCGAAAAAAATTTAGTGAATGTTATTAAGAAAAGTGTTATTAAAAAAATTGTCATCTAAATATTAATCTCCGGCTATATATATATATATATAGGTATATAAATATTTTAATTTAATTCAATTTTCTGTTTGTCATAAATCATACCACAAATAATTATCGACGTATACGCCGGTTTACTTGAAAAGTTTTGACATAATTATTTGTAGGTTAAACACAAACACAAACTGGATTATATTTGTGATTTTTCATGTTTTAAGTTCTTCCTTATTTTTAAACGTGTTTCAGGTTCGAGTACATACTAAACCATTTCAATTTTAAGTTCGGGAATATGTCGGATTTAAAAACGTCGGCGGATACTTGGAGCAGGCCACAAACGTTGGCACTGATAAATGCGTTCCGCGAGCATCCTTGTCTGTACAACCCAATGGACAAGCATTTCACAAATAAGGTAATGCGAAGTGAAAAACTAAATATGATTCTGGATCAAATAAAAACATTGAAAAGTGGTGTTACGGTGCATTGTATAAAAAATAAGATGCGCACCCTTCAAAGCCAAATTTCCAGAGAGAAAGCAAAAATGATAAATTCTAAAACAAGCGGATCAAGTGCGGATGAGGTGTACGTGCCAAAATTATGGTGTTACAACGAATTGTCGTTTTTGCTGCATTGCAATGACACACAACCTAGTGCATCAAATATAGAACATGTAAGATTATCTTCCATAAGTTTTTCTAAAATTTTATTTAAAGTATTTTATTTTTATTTTCAGGTTGATTCAGATGAAAACGAGATCGCCGAAGAAGTTAATGAAAGTCAAACACCAAAAGTAAGATTTATAAATAATCATTTTCAATATTATATTTCAATATTATATTCAATATTACATATTTGCAATACATTAAATTGCTCCTTCATTATTAAAATATTCTGACAAGTAGTTTTGAAGAGCCGCTTCAAACTACAACATTCATCCCATTCTCAAACCTCTATCCTCCTACATATCCAACATATAATACACAAATGCAGAATAAAATAGAAATTTTGGAACACCAGATTATTAAAAAAGCTGATCAAACAACATCAACTACAAAAGATATTTTGGCGATGGCGATGGAGGATACATTCAGAAATGAGTTTTGAGCGCGAGCCCTTACAATAAAAATAATACACTATATAAATAAGACAATAAATATATATTTAGTAAAAAGTAATAATTGTTTCATTTACCTTTAAAAATTGATCCTTTAAACGTTTAAATATCGCCTCACACACCTCTAGAATTGATATGGACAGGAAACATTTCGATAGTTTGGTATTATAATCCAAATCCATAAAGCTTTCCCCAGTGGCTAAGAACCTGAGGGTAACCGATAACTTTTCCTCTGCAGTTATTGCTTTTCTCATCGTTGTGTCTTGTTTTGTGATGTCTTCTTTGATGGCGGACAAAATAAAATTGAAACATTCTTCATCCATTCGGATAAAATTTTTAAAATCCGCTGTAGTTGGTATAAGCTCCTTCATGAGGCTTTGGGTGTTGCCAATTGCTTTTCGACTTTTCCTGTACGGCTTCACCCAACACCTTTTCTTTTTTGAATCTTCTTCTTCAATGTCGATTGCATCCGCCAATAACAAGCATGCAGCAGCTGATAATTGGCAAGCCATCATCCGACCATCATCCTCATCATTCCCTCTCAAAAAATCAGCATCATTATTGTCCGACAGAAATGCCGCATCATTATCATGAAATGCCGCATCATTATCATGAAATGCCACATCATTATCATGAAATGATACATCATTATCCTCATCAGAAAATGCTCCTATATCTTCAAGATTATCATCCATGATGTGTGAGTCTGCCAAGAGAAAATGAACCATTAAGTTTTCCAATTGTTTAATTGAAATTTAATGCACTCACGAAATTAACACAAAATTATTTATCGTTGTTTATTAAGAAACTAAAATAATGATATATGTACATATAAATATTTATGTATGTATATGCTTTTCCTACGGACTCCAAAATGTCGGCGACCAAACAAAAAAAAATTATTTTGAAAATGAACGATACGTTTCGTCTAAGCAACAAACCAAATGAAAATAGTTTTACGCATACAAACACAAGTTGCAATTGGTGCCAACAGTTTTACAGTTTACGTCTAAACGCAAAAAATTTAATGTTGCGATGTAGTGTTGTCATGTAGTTCATCCTCGTGTAGAAAGGCACAATAACATTAGAAATAAAATGTATAAATTTTGACAGCCAGAATCGAACATATTTTTGGTTTTTTTTGTGATAAATGAGTGCGTTTTATGACAAAAGCTGATAAAAAATATCATGATAATTTTTATCATTTTGGTCGGACTGAACACTAGGTAGGAGTGTAGCATGGCTGATCAGAAAATGATTTAAAAGTGTTGGATAAATTATCGGGGAGGTACTCAAACAATTGACTGAGGATAAATGTAAGTACCTACCTCAAATATGTCAATGAAACGATAATTTATGTTTATCTATATTTTTACAGTTATTGTGAAGGCAACAAACGGGCCAGAATATGTTATTGGATGTCGATGTCAATTAGAGAAGACAAAATTAAAGGCTCGAACTAGTGTAGCTCCTGATATATGAAGTTCTCGTTTATAATACGTGAAATGTTAAATGTGTGAAAAACTACGCTCGTGATCATCAACCGTGCATTATATTTATGAATGAAATTGATGCAATTGGAGGTCGTCGTTTTTCCGAAGGCACATTAAAATGATTATGGCTACAAACTGTCCGGATACGCTAGATCCGGTATTATTACATCCCGGACGCTTAGAACGTAAAATGGAAATTCTGCTTCCTAATGAACAGGCATGTTTTAAAAATTCATGTCCAACCTATCGTCAAACATGGTGAAATTAATTATGAAGCCATTGTTAAATTGTCGGATAATTTTAACGATGCTGCTTTAATAAATGTTCGTGCAGAGGCGGGGCTCTGTTGTTCGAGCAGAATGGAAATACCTGATACAGGTAGACGATGCGAATCAGAATTTCGACTGGTTATAAGGTGGAACCGGATTCCATGCATTGCCTGTGTAGGATTTGTCATAATTTGATGATACGATCGAGTAGTGGTTTATGAATACAAGTAAGTCTTTCAATAATCAAATGGTAAAGTTTTTAACTAAACAATTTTGTTTTACTTTAGATTACTATTTATGTTGACATTCAAGCCAACCTTCATCAAAACATTTTGATCAAAATGAATTTTCGTTTCCAATCTCGATGCTGGCCAAAGGATTTGCAATTTGTAAGTAAAATTGGATAATTGTCGAAACAATTTATTAATAAAATTATTTAGTGCCGCCAGTAAATTTCAACCAAGATATACCAATCTTGGTAACATTCTATTCCCGTATACCGTCTCATATCAATGCTACACGATGGTGAATGTTTCCAAGAAGACGTCGAGCCAGGAGCAATCAGTAAAATAATGCCATTCACTGTTGACGAATTAATTCTGATTGCATACGCGGGATTTGCGGCGCGGTTTTTGTCCCGAAAATCATTCGACGGATTAAATTTACCACCAGTGGCCCTATTCTGGCTTTCCCAGGGAATAGGGAATTGGGAAAATATTTTACTGTAATTACAAATTGCAATAATTCCCAAATATTTATTCCCCGTTCGCAAATGTATATTCTGGTAGACTGGGAATAATTTTTGGGGAAAAATTTTTTATTTTGGTTTTTATAAACTAAAACGCATGTTGCGACCTTAATACAAGTTTAATTTATTTTTAAATATATATTTTTTACTAAAAATAATGTTTAAAAATTCGAAAAAGTACGAATTACAATTCCCTAAAAAAATAATTGGGAAAAATTAACGTCAAAACTGCTATAAAATGGAATTATTTTTTCCCAATAAAAAAAATTCCGAAGTGCCAGAATACACTTTGGGAAATAAATAATTCCCAACTGCTAGAAATACGTCACTAATTCCCAATTCCCTATTCCCGGGGAAACCCAGAATAGGGCCACAGATAAGCCAACAGATTTACATTTACAAAGAGGGGGACGATCTCCACGACTATTTCAACCTATTCAAGATTTTACTCGCGAAGTAATTGAAGATGGGCCACCATTATCGATCAAACAAATACGATCGATTACGATATTTGGACGAATCAAATAGTAAAAGTAAAATATGTATTTTAAAATTTATATTTTTTATAAAGTAAGACAATTAATAAAACTACTCTGAAAGAAAAAGAACTTATTTTTCTTTGGTTATTTTATTTTGTGCTCTCTGGATGAGGAAATATCATTATATAAACAGGTATCGCACAATGGAAATCTAGGTAGACATATAATTGACCAAAACCAACAAAGCTTTGTATTAATTTTATCCCACAATTCAAATTTTTGCTCTTCGAACAAATTTATCATAATCCAATTCACGGAAACTACGATTCCCGCACCCCCAATTTATATTATTGGGACATACATTTCCAATTGAACGGCAATGAAACGTGGCCTTCCTAAAATTATGTAAATAAAATAGTAAATTTGACATAAAGAATTGCACATCGTAGAATTTAGGTGCTTCCTCGAGAAAAACAATAACATTTTGCAAAATAAAATAAAATAAAAATTACAAAAATCAAGTTAATTTGACAACGAAAATTCGAAAAAAAATTCGGACGAAAAAATCATAGAAAAATAAAAATATGTAATACATCGAAATCGGTGGATTTTTAAAATAACCATGGATCAAATAATCCTCGTTTAAACTTACCAAACCGAGGGTAAATCCTCGGTTGTGGATTAATCTTCGTTCAAACTTACGGGCCTGAGTGATACTAAAATTTATGTATAGGAAAACTCCGCTTACCGTTGCTGAAATGCTAGAGGCCTTCGATAATATGCCCGACGATGTTGATATTCCCACTGATGTATATCTGTATCCACCTGAACTTAGTGTTGATACGGATGAAGATTCGGGTGACGAAGAAGATGTAAATACTAACCAAGAACCAATTAGAAGCAGGGGTGGAAATTAGATTTGGGGATTTGGAAATTCAAAACGAGATCGAGGTAAATGGAGAAGAAGAAACCATGCCTCAAATGCCGCAGCCCAGAATACACCAAAAATGGGAGCGGGGAAACGAAGAAGATTTTCGATTGTCCGCAAAAATGTTTAAGTCAAATCAATGGAAAGGCACAAAAATTAATCCTTTGACATTGAGCGCGGAGTCAAGTCCAATTGACTTTTTCGAATTATTCTTTCCAAAAGAGTTTATCGAAACGGTGGTTCATCATACTACATATTACGTAAAAACCAAAAAAAAAATCAATCACTTAATATTTGCGCGGATGACGTGTACGCGTTTTTGGGCGTGATGATTATCTCCGGCTATAGTTCTTTACCTCGTCGACGGATGTATTGGGCAAATGATGAGGATGTCCGTAATGAACTCATTTCGAAATGGATGCGACGAATGAAGTTCGAAGAAATTTTTACGAATATATTTTTTGTAATGTAGATGCTATCAAAGAAACGAATGATCGATTTATAAAAGTGCGTCCGTTTATCGACCAATTAAACGATGTTTTTATCAAATACTCACCTATAGAAATGGATATATCTGTCGATGAATCGATGATTTCATACTATGGGCGCCATCCTTGCAAGTAATTCATTAGAAATAAACCGGTTCGTTTTGGATATAAGGCCTGGGTAGCGGCCAGCCGTTTAGGATATTGCTATAAATTCGATGTGTATCAAGGTCGTAACCAGCAGCGCGATGGGACCTTAGGATTGGGCGAATCTGTCGTACTAAATTTTGCCAAAAAAATGAAACAAGAATTTCCAGACACCACATTTTCATTTTATTTCGATAATTTTTTTACTGGGCCAAATCTTATAAATGCACTCAACTTGATAAACTTCGTTAGAACGGGCACACTGCGGGAAAATAGACTGAAAAATATTACGATGACACATAAGAAAATTTTTAATAAAAGGCCGAGAGGATCATATGAAACTTTCGTTGATGTGGATAACGAAATGGTATTGACAAGATGGAAAGACAACCAAACTGTATCGTTGCTATCCAATTTTTCCGGAGAACATCCTGTAGCTGCAGCTCAAAGATATGTACACTCAGAGCACAAAAGAATCGATATACCACAGCCCTTTGTTGTAAAAATGTACAATCGCAACATGGGCGGCGTTGATTTGTTGGACCACCACATATCAAATTATCGGATGACTATTCGAGGAAAAAAATTTTATATGCCTGTAATATTGTGGATGCTGGATTTAGCCGTAGTTAATGTGTGGTCACTGGCTAAAGGATACAATTTAAAAATCGACCAGTTGGAATTTCGACGGCAGCTAGCAAGGGCCCTCCTAATGCGCTATAGAACATTATCTTCTATAGGCAATAAAACTAAAAAAAATGTTAAGATTTTATCAAAAGGGTCGCATACTTGTGCGAAGGGTCCAACAAGATTACGTTGCAAATATTGTCACTCACAGACAATTTTTAAGTGTTCTACTTGCAATATTGCTCTACACACGAAAATGCGCTGATGATTTTCAGTCAATTGAACTGATTGGGTTTTGAAATTTATTTTTTGTAAGTTTAAGTCCCGGAAAGCTACTAGTAATATGAATTATTAAACAAAGCTAGTAATATGAATTGACGAAAACAACTTAAAATAGTAAACAAAATGAGAAGTATTACGAAAAACAGATAAAAGAGAGTATAAAGAGACAAAACATCAGAGTCAAAATAGTATGGATACCAAGCCATATAAACCTAGAAGAAAACGACGAGGCCGATATGGCAGCAAAAATGGGAACAAAATCAAATAGGACTCTAGAGATAAAACTCTCATTAGAAGAGAACATAAGAATATTTAAGGAGAAAATATACGAAAAATGGAATGAAGAATTTGTAAGGAGAACAGAGACAAAAGGAACACAGCATAGAAAAAACATTAATAACACAACAAAAAATAGACCCTGGTTTCACAAAAAAGAAATGGACGTAGGAACAATAAAAAGATTGACGAGGATCAGAACGAACCACACGTATGACCGAAAATTTTTAAAACTAATAAAGAAAATAGATAATGACGAGTGTGAAGTGTGCCGAGTGACGGAGGATGCACGACACATGATAGAGAAGTGTAAAAAACACGACAAGATAAGGGAGAAATTTAAAACAATAAAAGAGAAGACACTGCAGCAAATTTTGATCGATCAGCAGATGGGAGAGTATGAAGACATAATAAAATTCTTAGAAGAAATAAAAGGAGACGTCTAATAAAATGAAGAGGGACGGTGTACATTTCAATAAAGATTATTGAGCTCAAAGAAAAAAAAAAAAGAAAAGATAATAAATCTAATCAATAAAATAACTAAATTAATAAAAGGACTAATGTAAAAGAATAAAACCAAGTTAGGAAAGTAATACTTATGAATAATAAGATCAAGAATAAAATCAATTAAAATAAAAAAAAAGTAAAAAACAAAAAAAAAAATATTAAGTAAGAAAACATAACGAAACACAACAACGTCGAATAACATAAAAGTTTTGACATAACACAATCATTGGCAATGTGATCGAAGAGGTCAAGCCAAACAAATAAATTAAATTAAAAAAAAAAAAAAAAACTTAAAATATTTATTTTAATAAAACTGAATTATTTTTTTTGAATTTTTAACATTAATACCCCGTTTACACTAGTAGAATAAAAGTATCCCAAGTATTTTTACTTTCAATTTTCCTGGCGATATTCGTACTTAAGTACTAAACTTAATCTAGTATTTTTCTAAGTTTGAGTTGCAATTTATTAAAATAAAACGTATGAAACGTGTCGCGATTATTCGAAACTGAACGAAACTCAATAAAGGAGAATTGTATACATGTATGTGTGAACAGAAAAGACAAAAAACAAAATGGCGGGAGCGAGGTTGTGCATGAATGTAAAATGCTATATTTGAAATGTTAGAAGAAAAAATGGCGGCATCCAAATGTGAGAGCAAAATAAAAATTTAGGTTTAAAATGAATATTTTTATTTTATTAAATTTGCGGTATAAAAATATACATACATATATACATATTATATACGAATCAAAATTATATTTTAGTTAATTTTTTAATTATTTTTTATTATTACACAATTTGAAATTATTCTTTGATTGTAATATTAAAAGTTTAAATAATTTTCCAAATAGGTACTATGATTATTGCACATCAAGTTTATTATTTTCGCATTTGTTTTCTACCTAAAAACTTAAAACTGAACTAGAAATTAATTAATTTATGAAAACAATATTTGAATAGATATAAAATATATTTTGATGTAATTTTATTTAAATTAACGCACATCTTTAAATTTTTTTAACAAAATTTTATAAAATTACCAAACTCATGTCGTGAACATGAAAAATAAAAACAAAACATGTACATTACACGCTATATACACATTCCTACGAAAGAAAAATTGCGGTAACACAGTATACAGTAGTAACAACACAGTATACATATACGCTACAAACACTATCATTATAATGTGAAGTTTAACTTTCGTTAATTTTGGATGAAAACGAAGGAAAATACTATGCTCAATTTTTACTTTCGTTTTGTTATACTTGGGATGTAGCAAAAAAGTATGTTGGTGTAAACTCAAACTAAAATACTTTAATACTTTATCGCGTACTATTTTGCTATTAAAGTATAATAGCTATCAAAAAAATATTGACATTATAGTCGTGGTTTAAACTCTACTTTAACGTTATAATACTTTAATTTTGTTTATTATTTTTTTCAAGTGGCCGATAAAGACATTTTTTGTTTGGCTATACATTTCCATTTGTGATATTAACCAAAATAAAATATATTTACCAACAAAAAAAAAATATAGTATTATAGTATGGGTTTACACCGCTTGCGATGTAAACTGGTCGGGTATTATACTTTATTAGCAAAAAAGTATTATACTATTAAAGTAGCTCTGGTGTAAACCCAGTATAAATTGCTCCTATGAATTAGTTGTAAAAAATAAAAAAAATTACATTTTGGTTTTCATATGCCCTTTGATGCGTTTACAGAACACCCATTATCTTGGATTCTAGAACAGTTAAAGCCATTTTTATTTCAATTTTGTGTTATTTGAACTAAAATTAATAGGAAACTGTTGAAATTAAAATTCTTAAACAAAAAATCTTGGCCACAGATGGGTTAATTAAGTTTACTGTGGGCTTGTAGATTTTCCTGCTCTCGCAACAATTTCTTTTGGGCCGGTTTTAATCCCATATATGACCTATTGAGCATTACTCCGGACGCTGCTATGTTTTCTGCTGGATTATATGATGGCTCATCGCACTAAAAATAAAAATAATTTCGTTACACATTGATCAATTTTATCGAATTACAATTACATCGTCCCAGTTATCAGCTCCTTTCACTTCATCGAACAATTGAGGTTGCTCGTTTGGATCCACAAATTTATTTACATCCAAATTATTCTTAAATACATCTAGGCTCATTCGATCGGGGCAATCTTTTTTTACATGACCTTGGTATTCCGCTTCATATATATGATGAGTACTATTGAATGGGCAAACTTTCAATTTTATGTCTGGATAGGCTTTTCTACATTTCACCAAATGCGTTTGAAATCTTTCGCTCAAAATTTGATGAGCTGGATTATATGGACATTGTCGTACATTCCTATAACCGTCTACCGATGAAGCCATTTTGTAAATTATTATTGTTTAAAAATTACACTCATAAAATTGTACCAAAAAATTTTATACTTCCTTGACCGTGCGTCAGAAAACAAAATTCTACTGTTTTGGATTTCAAACACTGCAATTTTCTTGTCTCTTTTCGGGTATTCAAGATAATGAATGCAGTTGAACTTAACTGCAAATTATAATTATCCGATCATCGGAGTGCGTTCACGAGAGATACATTTACCATGACAGATTAAGTGTTAAGTTCGAGGCACATACTTTTCGTTTGCTTTCGATTCGTTTCGTTTTCAACAATTGTCACCCACATAGCTTTCGTTTCGTTTTGAGTTGTTTTTTATTTCTCACAATATTGTTTCAATTATTTATTATATCATATCAATTAATTTAATAATGAGTGAAGATTTACACATTGACAAAAAAAAGATAACCATAAACGCCAAAATAAATAACTTGGGGTTATTTAAGTTTTTATTGAAATTTAATCAACTGTTTCGATTCGGTGCCGCCTTTAACTTATCAATGTGAGCATGTTTTCGGTTTTCCATACATTTTGACACACTCAACTTAAAGGTTGGAACGAAATGAAAACTATGTGCCTCGACATTTAACCGGTCTTATCACAAAATGAGTGTTGCTGTGCCGATTGGTGTTCTGTATTACGAAATACGTAATCATATAATGGCTTAATGGAGGATGCGAGATAGTTTAAACTCTTTTGTTGTACCTTTTTAATATTTTAAAACGTTTTGAAATTGTTAGCTAGTTTCTAATATTAAAATTCTCAAATAAATTGATTTGCAACACTCATTTTGTTGACCTTATCTAAATATTTATATGTATAATATATGATGGTGGATGTCCAAATCCAAAATGTAATTGTTTAGCTAAAATGAAATCAACATTTATTCTTGTTGAACTAAAACACAAAAAAAAATTGAATTGAAATCTCGCTAAAGTGTCAAGTTATTTGTAAACATAAGAAAATGAATTAAACTTGCACGTGCGTTTGCTTTAATAAAAAAAATATTGAAAATTACATGTGCGTTTTTCTAGCAACTACAAGAAATTATATCGAATTTTTTTTTTGCTAAAATCTGCGTATGGTTCCTATACTGGGGCGGTATGTTGTACCATCACTTCGAATCGAAATTCGAAAAAAGTCGAATGGCGGTATGTTGTATCATTTTCGAAAAGCAAAAATGATACAACTTTCACTTTTTCGATTCGACTTTTTTCGAATTCGACTTTTTTCGATTCGAAGTGATGGTACAACATACTGCCCCTGTGGCCCTATTCTGGCTTTCCCAGGGAATAGGGAATTGGGAAAATATTTTGCTGTAATTACAAATTGCAATAATTCCCAAATATTTATTCCCCGTTCCCAAATGTATATTCTGGTAGACTGGGAATAATTTTTGGGGGAAAAATTTTTTATTTTGTTTTTTATAAACTAAAACGCATGTTGCGACCTTAATACAAGTTTAATTTATTTTTCAAAATATATTTATTACAAAAAATAATGCTTAGAAATTCGAAAAAGTACGCATTACAATTCCCTAAAACAATAATTGGGAAAAATTAACGTCAAAACTGCTATAAAATGGAATTATTTTTTCCCAATAAAAAAAATTCCCAAGCGCCAGAATACACTTTGGGGAATAAATAATTCCCAGCTGCTAGAAATACGTCACTAATTCCCAATTCCCTATTCCCGGGGAAAACCAGAATAGGGCCACAGGTGTAGGTATCAAAAGCAAGATCGTACTGTCAACAACCATTATTTACAAGAAACCTCCCCCCCCCATTTAATTTTGTGATCACTGTTATAAAACTCCATCGAAAAATTTAGCTTAATCTTGATCAGAGTATTTATATATAATTGTTCAACGATTCTAATATATTCCGTGTCATCTGAAAACACAACTAAAGCGCGTTAGGGCCGATATGCTCGATATATCGCTTTGATTAAATAATTAATACATTCAGTATTCCACCGCATACCCAACGCAAAAAAATTTTTCCTATAACTTTTTCTTTATGGAGAGCATACTCAATGAATAGTGAAAAGTCAAAGTAAAGCTAACTTCATTTTACAAAATCATTTTTTGTTTACCTGTGGCACTATTCTTGTAATTCCCCGGGAATAGGGAATTGGGGAAAGATTTTATATGTAATTTTTATTTAAATTTTTTTTTCTGGCATACTGAGGTAAAAAGCTAGTGGTATTTTTTTTCAAAACAAAATAAAATTGGGAATAATTTTCCCTGCCAATTCAGATATGGAAAAATTATTCCCAATTTATAAATATTTACATCAAACTTTTTTCCTCAGTAGGCCGGAAAAAAAATATTTGAACTGAAATTACATATAAATTCTTTCACCAATTCCCTATTCCCGGGGAATTACCGGAATAGTGCCACTGTTATTTTATATTATTATATTATATACTATTTATTATTTTTTCACAGGACACAAAATACAACACTGATTGTTAACAGACAAATATATATTGAATATTTTTTAATTTGTGACAAGCAGAAAAACAACAACAATCAACCAATTTTGAAAATGCGGTTTACTTCATTGTATTTCTCATAAGGAAAAAGTTAAAAGTTTGATAACATTTTTCATGGATGAAATGTTACACATCTATGACCTCCTGTCGGAGTGCAAAACTCATGGGCCGACCCATCTTCCATGTCAGTATAGGCTGGCATGGAGCTTGCAATGTGCAGATGGTTTTAAAACGGCCCTATAGCCGTACGTCTTCGATTTGGCAGGTGATGCGTAAAGTAAGATGGAAAAAATAAACCGCGAAAGAGCAGCGTCCTGTGTGGTAAACGTACCATAGATTTGACATTTAAAAATCATTTGTATTTTGGTATTCAAAAGCGTCGCTCGTTTTGTTATATTAAAAATCTATTGTAAAAATGCTCTATGCAATTCTATGAGTTTTAGTACTTGTTGTTTTGAAGTCAAAATTAAATTAAGTTTACTGTATGTATATATAAATATATAATAATCAAGTCATCATACGCCTACTCTCCACCTGCCATTAACATCAAGTTATAACATTAATTTTCGAACAGTTGCACGTGGAGACTCAAATTTGCAACTGGTTGACATATGTCGTACAAACATTTTCTGCCGAGATGTCTAAACTATTTTGTTTACCAGATATTGACTATGATGACTTGATTATTATATATTTATATATACATACAGTAAACTTACCCCCCGATTCTAACGTACAGTCACAGACGTATTTTCAGTCTTAGCGAAAACTTTTGTCTTAACGAAGACTAGATACTTTAAATTCGTATTCTGCACTTAGGGGTAGATACTCGATCGACTAGCAAGCAAGCAATTTGCTAGCCAAAATCCTGGATACTCAATCAATTTTACCAAAGATTTGAATTTCAAATTATATATTTCAAAATTTTTTTGTTTTTTTTGCGATTGCACAGTAAATTTTGCTGCTTCTAAAAATGAACAGCAAATTTTTCTGTTGTTTTACTGTACAATTGCAAAAATAAACAAAAAAAATTTGAAAAATATAATTTGAAATTCAAATTTTCTTAGTAAAATTGATTGAGTAGCCAGGATTTCGGCTAGCAAATTGCTTGCTTGCTAGCCGATCGAGTATCTACCCCTTAGTCTTATCTGTCAGTAGTCTTAAAAAATTGGCTTCGTTAATATCAGCGGGGAATCATAATTTTGACATTTAAACAAAAACAATAATTATATGTATTTGACTAAAAAAAACGGAAAAATTATTCAAAATGTACTCTCTCAGCATATATTTATATAATAACATAAATTTGAGTTTTTTTTAACAATTTCGAATTGAACTGTCGCTTTTCGCTCATCAATTTGAAACAATATGGTAAAAATTTCGTTTCGACAGCTCTACAAAAGTCTTTGAAGAGTTTCTAAGTGCGTGTTTCAATTGGTTTAAATGCCGCATAAAAAGTTTAAAAGTTAAAAATTGTGGTGAATAAAAATGTCAAACTTTTTATCTGCTTCAAGAGCTGATAAAATTTTTATGTGGAAAACATTTGGCTGACAAAAATATTTGTTTGTAAACAGAAATTTGTCATGTACAAATTTTGAGAAAAATCGTAATGATTTAGATGTAAACTGGCCATAATTAACTAATATACATTTAAATAGTATTTATTTTACATATTTTCACATTTAAATTTGCTATATACGTTCATAATAACACATAAAATAAGCAACAATATTAATGTCAAAATTTAAACCAATTGAAACAGATAAAAAGTTAAAAGGTTAAAAAAAATTTACCACGATTTTTTTTTAACTTTTTAACTTTTTATGCGGCATTTAAACCAATTGAAACACGCACTAATATATTATTTAAGATTCTGTCTTCAGAATTTCAATGAAGACTTTAGTCTTAAAAAATAAAGTCTTAACAAAAAAGTAGCTAAGATAGTCTTAGTAGTCTTATCGTCAGAATCGAGGGGTTAATTTAATTTTGACTTCAAAACAAGTACTAAAACTCATAGAATTGCATAGAGCATTTTTACAATAGATTTTTAATATAACAAAACGAGCGACGCTTTTGAATAACAAAATACAAATGATTTTTAAATGTCAAATCTATGGTACGTTTACCACACACGACGCCATTTTTATTATTTTGTATACCAGTTTTGTAAATGTTATGATGGCAGATAATTATGTCAGGTGGAGTGGCCTTGTTAGGTTTTCCTATTCATCTAGACATTTTTATTTTTGAACTCAATCCAAAGATAACTTTTATATTGTTTCCATGCAGAGTTGAAAGTGGCTTGAGTTGGAGTTAGCGTTCATGGAAACAGAGTAGAGTTGAGTTTTCGTTAAATTATTTTGAACTCGACGAAACTAATGGGATTGAGTAGAGTTGAAATTCAAAATGGTGGCAAATGAAAAATTTTCATTTTTAATGTCAAGGAAATTTATATTAAAAATTTTAAACCACAAATATATATATTTAAAACAAAAAATTATTTTAAAATAATTTTCCGGACATATAAAATTATACATAGAGTATTATTAGGCACAAATTAAATTAACTTTATCAAGCTGTACCAAAATTTCAACTCAACCTAACTCTACTCCATGGAAACGATCAACACCATTTTGGAATTAACGAAAACCTAATTTCAACTCAACCTAACTCCAACCTGGTTCATGGAAACATGATATTTGCCAACATAAACACTAGGAGTGTTTTTTTATTCATTCCAAATATTCCGGACGTTCCGAACATGACATATTATGTTTTTTTATTCATTCCATTCCATCTATTCAGTTTCTTTGTTATTTTTTTTATTTATTCTAGACGTTCTGAATACATATTTTTAATATTAGCCGCCATATTGTTTGTTTTGTTGAATGTCCATGTACATAAAATATAGTTGTAGTAAAAAATAAAATAAATTAAAAATGGAAAACAATAACTATAGCAATGAAAATATACAAAATATATGTGTAAAAATTTTAAACAACTATAAAAAATGACTGTCAAAAATGTATTCCATTCCTTCCAAATCGTTTTTTTTTACATTCTTTTTGGAATGTTTTAAAGTCACGTGATCAGTATTCTATTCTTTCTGTTCCTTCTTTGGAATGAATAAAAAAAACACTACTTGATCACGCAATGTAAGCCGAATAAAGGTGGATTTACATATCCGACGATTTTTCGGTGAAGCTGCTTGCCGCAGAAAATTCGGCGAACGCTATTACCTCAAACAGATTGACGTCGAAAATCAATGCATTTCCATAAAAGCGAGCAGATAGAGCGTCGACGATCGACGTCAAAATATAAAAATTTATATTTTTTTAAACGATGAGTGACATTTAGCTAAAAACACAGCAATCTGAGCAAAAAACACACGCAATCAACAAACTGTTGACAAATTATAAATAAATTTAATAAAATAATAACTAACAATATTCTTCTACATATTTGGATCAATCACGAAATGTTTGTCGTATACCCACCAACTTCGCTAGCATCTTTTTTATTTCTTTCGTTTGACCACCGTCTCCATATCTTTCAAAAAATAACCCATTGTGAATGACATCATTGCCACTTTCATTAGCATTATTGTGTTATCACAATTATCCATTTCTTTCATTTTGCTGGTATGTTTATTTATCCACAAACAAAAAGATTTAATATATTATTAGTATTTTAAGTCTGTCTACAAATGACAGAAATGTCGAAAAAAACGGCATCTATCTGTTTGCCAAAAAAGATTTGAACTTTGAGCGCCAAAGATCGGCGAGTTGCGCCGCTATTCTGTTTGAGGTATATATTATCAATATATACCATTTACATATTCGATTTACATATTCGACGAATTTTTTTCACACATACATACATAAACAATATTTTGCACACTATGTCAAATCGTAGAAAAAATAAAAGAAGAATTTTTTTTTATCTATGTGTGCTGTGACGTCGCGCTGAAAAGATAAATTTTGTTCATGTCTTCGCCGTGTCGAAAAATCGGCGAAGAAGTCCTTTCTGATTGGTGGAATGTGTCACTTGATGTTCGGCGCAGAAAAATCGTCGGATATGTAAATCCACCTTAATGCCCGGTTTACATGTAGAAAATTGTTTTCTTCTACAAATTTTTGCAGGTAAATAAGAAAGAATCTGTTATATAAAAATATTCAATATGCCAGATAGAAATAAACATAAATAGTAATGGCGTAATTTTTTTATAGGATCATTATTAATTTATTTTTAATGAATTAAAATGCGAAATTTACATTTTTATCTATGGCGTCTGTTTTAATTGTGAATCCTCAACATTTATAAATACGAAATAAAATTTAAAAATGTTGACATAAAAATACTCGAATCGAATATATTTTATGGCAACATTTTATTTTTATGGCAACATTTTGCTGTGTATTGACTAAAAAATCTCCTGCAAAATATTGTTGGGATATATTTCTTTTCTTGTCTCTCATGTGCAAAAAGTCAATGTTATATCTTTCTCATTTTTCAGGAGAGAAATCTTGATCGTATGTAAACCGAGCATAATGCCCGGTTTACATACGACCAACATTTATCTCCTGCAAAATGAGAAAGATATAACATTGACTTTTTGCACATGAGAGACAAGAAAAGAAATATATCCCAACAATATTTTGCAGGAGATTTTTTAGTCAATACACAGCAAAATGTTGCCATAAAAATAAAATGTTGCCATAAAATATGTTCGATCCGAGTATTTTTATGGCAACATTTTAAAATTAACAAGAAAAAAATTATTTCGTATTTATAAATGTTGAGCATTCATAATAAATACAAACGCCATAGATAAAAATGTAAATTTCGCATTTTAATTCATTAAAAATAAATTAATAATGATCCTATAAAAAAAATTACGCCATTACTATATATGTTTATTTCTATCTGGCATATTGAATATTTTTATATAGCGGATTCTTTCTTATTTACCTGCAAAAATTTGTAGAAGAAAACAATTTTCTACATGTAAACCGGGCATAATTGTTCACACCACTTTTTTTTATTTTATTGGGAATTTTTTTTATTGGGAAAAAATCATTCCATTTTATAGCAGTTTTAATTACAGCAAAATATTTCCCCAATTCCCAATTCCCCGGGAAAGCCAGAATAGGGCCACTGGTAAACGTGGTATTAAAATAAACAATACCCAAGTATAACAAAACGAAAGTAAAAATTGAGCACAGTATTTTCCTTCGTTTTCATCCAAAATTAACGAAAGTTAAACTTCACATTATAATGACCCAAGTATAACAATACGAAACTCAAAATTGAGCTATCGTATTTGCCTTCGAAATATTAGAAAAAAGTCGAAGAATTAATATTTTAGTAGTGGTGCGTATATGTATACTGTGTTGTTACTACTGTCACTGCGTACTCCTAAACAATAATTTTAGAGGTTTTGATGTTGGTCTTATAACCTAATGAGCCTGCTGGAATTCCACCTTCGACGATAGCAGTTCCTGCTTCCGCGTCTGTGGCTAATTTATTGCCAGTGATGAAATCGACCGGCAACTGTAACTGAGCATTATTTTTCTTTGCCTTATCTATGAGTTGTTGCATAATTTTTGAACCTTCAGCATCAAATAGTGAATCATCAATTTCCATGTTATTTAAAACTTTAAGGAATGTGAATGTCATTCTTCCCTCAAAAATCATCTCATTATCCTTATCCAAAAGATTATCGATGAGCTGAATTTTGTCGGCAACTTTTACACCACTCAAAATAGCCAAAAAAAGGATAATTCAAAGCGGGTGAGAAACATTTCAATTAATTGCTCAGCAAAGGGCCAGCAGCACGTGTTTCAAATCCGTCCCCCATCATTGAACTGTGAGCCCGGTGCAATACCAAATGCATTATTCACATAAACCTGAAATTCGCAAAACCTTTTGAACGTGAATCAAAACCTGAAATACACAAAACTAATAAACATTGAATTCCTTTTCGTAAACACTGTGGTATAATATTATTCGACACGCACAATTAAATTTTCACCATTATCCGACACGTATTTAACCGTTCCCAATGCAACCAAAATATATTTATTACTTTGGATTATCTGTCCTTGATTGGCACATTGAGCTCCTCTAATGAACGTGTGAGCATGTATCCAAAGCGCGTGAAAAATATTTCAATAATTTGCTCAGGAAAAGACCGACAGCACGTGTTAATCCTTCCGGAACTGTGAGCCCGATGTGCAGCACCAAATGCATCATTCACATAAACATCGCCCGATTTAACTTTGGTAGGATCAGCTTTAATTTTTTACCTTGCTCATCAACCCTTTTACCTTCTTTCTCGACATAGGAACGAAGGTTTTCCAATAAAGCAATGGAACCTGGGGCTGGATCGCGACAAACTCAACTTCATTACCAACGCAATCGAGCAAAAATTCCACATCACAGTCGAATAAATGTTTTAAGTCATGGGCTACTGGTTCCATAGTACATTTAAGATTTTTATGGTCATCGGGCCGACCTAAATGAGACATCAAAACCTGAAATACACAAACTAATTAAACATCAAACACCGTGATAATGCTATTGGACACGTACAATTGATTTTGCACCTTTATCCAACGCGTATTAAACGGTTTCCAATGAAGCCATAATACGTAGATTACTTAGTATTTTTCCGCCGAGTTGTTGAATCACCGAAACACTACGAAAGCATCGATTGCAACTAGAAATATATTTGTTTACTTATAAGTAAACATACATCACAAATTATAAACAATTTTACCACTTTATTATAGCTCACCTTAGTATATTATCACATTAATCAAATAAAATTCTCTTCGGCGTTGGGTCTTCCCTAAAAAAAAAAAAAAAAACAAAAAAAATTTTTCATGAGCAAAAACAATGTTATAAATTTATCAATACAACAAATGGTTTATTTCAATATTAATTAAATTTATATGATTTCTTACCTGTGATATGTAAACGAAAGTATAAATTACTATAATATTTATAAATTACTATAATAATTTATAAATTAATATAATAATTACTACGTATATAAGTACATAATTATTTTATGTCATTAAACACAACACTGACATTACATTTTTTTTAGCTGAACTACTTTGTTCAACTTTTTTTTTCTAAATGTTGATTACTCTTCTTGCATACACATAAACTTTATTTCGTCTGTTATACGACGTTCAACCATCATTCAACAGATTAAAGACAGCATCCCGGAAAATAGTAAAGTTCTAAATGAAAACTACTTTAAAATTAAAAAACAATTTACCAAAATTAATGATAAATAAACAAAGATCGTTCTCAGGGTAATGAAAATTTAGTTTTCTGCCGCAATTACGAGATATACATAAATAAAGTCAAAAAAAAAAAGTTGAACAGAAAATTTTCATAGCATTCGTATGAAAGTGTTTTTTCGTGTTTACGTTATTTGGGCCTGCATACATACAAAGTTTTTATATTGAAAGACGGCCGTATACACATACATAGGCACTGCTACTGTATACTGTGTTATCGCAATTTTTCTTTCGTAGTAATGTGTATAGCATGTACATGGTTTGTTTTATTTTTCATGTTCACGACATGAGTTTGGTAATTTTATAAAAGAGATTTTGTTAAAAAAATTTAAAGATGTGAATTAATTTAAATAAAATTACATCAAAATATATTTTATATCTATTCAAAAACTGTTTTCATAAATTAATTAATTTCTAATTCAGTTTTACATTTTTAGGTAGAAAACAAATGTGAAAATATTAAACGATGTGCAATAATCATAGTAGCTATTTGGAAAATTGTTTAAACTTTTAAAGTTTACTTTACTTTGTGTAATAATAAAAAATAATTAAAAATTAACTAAAATATAATTTAGATTCGTATATATGTATATATGGATTTATATTTTTATACCTACCGCAAATTTAATAAAATAAAAATATTCATTTTAAACCTAAATTTTTATTTTCCTCTCTAACATTTGGATGCCGCCATCTTTTTCTTCTAACATTTTCAGATATAGCCTTTTACATTCATGCACAACCTCACTCCCGCCATTTTGTTTTTTGTCTTTTCTACACATACATGTATACAATTCTCCTTTATTGAGTTTCGTCCAGTTTCGAATAATCGCGACACTTTTCATACAGGATCTTATTCTAAGTCGAAAGCAAAACTAAGTCAAAGTCGAAACTAAATATAAGTTTTTACTTCGAATAATGGCAAAAAAGTCGAATTTTATTATACTTGGGGATAGTGTTTGTAGCGTATACGTATTATATACATATGCTTATACAAATGGCGTTATTTAGTTTATTGTGAGAACGCTAAGTTTATAGTAACTTTTAACGATGCGGATACATGCAATTTAATTGAAGATAGGGAGGCTGTAAAACAATTGGTAATGTAAAGATTCATTCGAGATAATTTGGTACAATCTATTATATTTTGTTTTCCTATTTTATATTTAGAAATCATTATTTATGAAGCAAGATGGCCACGAGCTAAAAAGTGCATTAGGGCAAACTTTACAGAGCTGTTCACCGAAGAGCTTAGCTGCAAGTTTACGTTTAACGGTCAATAAAGATAATGTGAGGTATGGTTTACGTTACTCCGTGTTAAATTTAATAATTATAATATTATTTTTAACATTTTAGATTGTACTATGGAAATATTTACGAACTCTATCGAAACCGATTTAATATCCACAAATTACTTTTATTATATTGTATAAAAGACAAACAAGGAAAATTATTAAAAAAAAAAAATCTAGTGTAAATATTAGAAATTAAAAAACTGAATAATTTAATCGAAATGTATATATATGTATGTCCAAAGTAATCAATAATGAATTAAAATAATGAATTTGATAAATCATTTTATATTACAAAAGCAAAAATGTTTCTTTAAAAACATTTAATTTTACAACCAAAATTTGAAATTTCCGTTTTAACAAACACAAGCACAATTGTTCCCGCCAAATATTTCTCAATACGCATACACATGCAATAAAATGTTTATAATGAGTTTCGTTCAGTTTCGGATTTTCGCGACACGCTTCATACGTTTTATTTTAATAAATTGCAACTCAAACTTAGAAAAATACTACACTAAGTTTAGTACTTAAGTACGAATATCGCCAGAAAAATTGAAAGTAAAAATACTTGGGTAGGTTTCTAGGGAAAGTCGACCATTTTTTTGGTGGTGCCATACTTTGGCAAAAGTCAATTTTTTCTCCCTTTCCAAGTCTTTCGTCAAACAAAATGGTAAGATTTTGTGATGGTTAAAATTTAATTATAAAAATTTCGTGTCATCTGCATTTGTAAATGGTTAATTATCGCATTTTGTTTTGTAATCAAATTAAGAGTTTTCATTTAAATGTTCATTTTATATGAAATTGCGATATTTTTAGAAAATTCCATTCAATACGTTTTCTAACCTATAAAATTGAATAACCATTCTAATTTTCTGTATTTTAGACCAAGGGTACTTCAAGTTTTGGAAAACGGCGCAATAAGACACATACCTTGTGTCGAAGATGCGGCCGTTCATCATACCATATTCAAAAATCAACATGTGCCCAATGTGGCTATCCTGCTGCTAAACTTCGTTCATGTATGTATCGTATTTTGGCCAATTTATTATTGACAAATTGTAGTGTTCTGTTTTTTGAGAAGGCTTATCAAGTCCATGGAAAGTGTTTCAAGCAAAACAGATATAATAAATTAGTTGCTGTACTGTTGAATTGTTTTTATTATAAACAATCCATCATAATGGAACTGACAGATTTAATTTTAGTATTGTGAAAACTTGTAAATTTATTTTCTAATATATTATTTCGATTATTGTTATTTTTAGATAACTGGTCGATCAAAGCAAAGAGAAGGAAGACAACTGGGACCGGTCGCATGCGTCACTTAAAAGTTGTAAGACGCCGATTCCGCAATGGTTTCCGTGAAGGTAAAACTGCCCAACCACGTAAAGCTTCATCTTAAATGTTTGATAAGTTATGAAAATAAAAAGAAATTTTGAAAAGATTCGGTTAGTTATTCATATTTGTGATTTACTCATGTTTTCTTCGACCTTGGTATGTATGTGTTGCTATTTCTGCTCTACTCTATGTTTAGTGTTATAGATTAGTATCAGTTGTTTGGTTGGTTCTTCAAAAATTTCACTTACATAACGGGAACTATGTGCTAGGCAACCACAACATATCGATTCCACTACATTTTGCCCTTATTGCAAAATTGCTTTAGTCATTAGTTGGTTTTCTTGGAAATAGGACAAATTATAAATATGTCGAACCAATCTGTGGCTGTCTATGAGAAACCATTACCTCACTGCAGTCTTAGTGATTGGCTTTCAAAGATCTCACATTTAAAAGTTATCGCCGAAACTAAACGCGAGGATGCATTTGCACTACGACATGCCGCACGAAATCTGCGGAACGAATTGGATATTAAGACTGAATGGAACACGTACTTCACCAACGCTCGATTAATGGATCGTACCAACGAGCTCGATCTATGGGTTCGGACGATGGCGGAATGTTTAAATCGTCTGATTCGCGAAATAAACCTTCTAAAGGATGAAAAGGATCTCACTGAAAAAGATACGGAAGCTTTAGTCCTTCCGCTGAAAGTCCTTTCGGATTGCCTATCGACACGCGATTCTCGATTGGAAACTGAGTTGACTCACGACGATTGTGATACGGAATTACGAAAGGAGCTCTCGATAACGGAGATCAATCAAAAAATGTTGAAGAACGAGTGCAACCTAGCGTGGGAAAAATTGACCCAATTGCAAGATGTTCGCTCGAAACTGGAAGTCGAGCTTTGCAATAAGAGGGAAGCAACTGAAATTGAAGTGGACCAGCTGAATTTGGACCGTAATTGTTCAAACATTTCATTAAAACCTACCGTCATGGCCCTACCTCGAAAGTAAACTCGTCCGGAAGATCTCATTCTATCGAAATAATAATTATGGTTTGCTTTATTTCAGTTCACTAACATACGAAGGCTGGCTGGAGTATACCAAGTGCTTAAAAAAGCTGGCCGAAAATGAAATGATTGACTCGTACCGAGTACGAGAATCATTGTATGTTGCTCGGGAGAAGGCTAAAAATTTAATGCGTGCGCAGCAAGATCGAACGAACCATGTTTTTCGTATTCGAATCTTCGAAACGCAGCGGGCCCGAAACGAACTCGATTGGCAGAGTATTAAAGTAAATTAATGTTATTAGCGGTAGATACATATTTAATTAAAAATTTATTCCTTAGAACGCCGAAGAGCTCTCGTTTTGTCTCAAGGAAATTCAAAATCTTGAAGAGTGCTATGACGCTAAATTGAATGTTGCCAAGTTGGCTGAAACTCGACTTCGTAATCGTTCGAATCGCTCTGGGATGGAATTATGTGTGGATGAAGTACATCGTGAATTATGCTCCGAAATAACCGAAGTGCAACGGACTAAAGATGAATTGATGGAAAAAATTAATTTGACTAAGAAGACGTATAATGATTTAGCGGTACATGCGCATCGCATCAAGCTCGATTTGGAGCACAAGGAACATTTAATGATGACCGATGTGAAAATTATGGATTTACGAAAAATTCTCTATGAAGTTGATCCTGATTCTCAAACGGAACGGAATATGGTATTGACCCGTTTAGAACATGAAATTAAACCGTAGAAGTGTAACGGAAGTTACCTTTAGTAGAATCTCAAATAGCGCACAATCAATTTTAAAGAACAAGTTGCAGGCACTAAAGTTGAGCGGTAGTAAGTAGTCGTTCACCAACACAGCATTTTTGAAGTGGAAATAAAAGCTTACACCACAGTAAAAAAAATGAGTTTTATTTGATGAGCTTACTGCGGAATCGAGTTGCATTTTGATTTCCGAAAATACTTTCAATTATTTCGTTCGAACTATCTGAAAGACAATCAGAATATATTTTTGGATACTTTTTAATTAAATAATGGCCAAATCCGTTACAATCCTAGAGAAACCTCTACCCCACATCAGCCTTGCTGATTGGTACAGCCGAGCAACTCAAATCAAGAATACTGCAGAAGCGAGACGTAACGATGCATTTACCCTTCGCCATGCTGCTCGAAACATGAGATACGAGACGAACATAAAAACGGATTGGGATACATATCACACAAATTCTTGTCTAAATGATAGAGTGGCAGAGCTAGGTCGTTGGCATACAACAATGGTAGAATGTAACACTCGAGTTGAGCACGAAACATTTTTGCTTAATGAGGAAAAGGCCTCGACTGAGCGCGAATTAGAAGCCATGGTCGTTCCATTAAACGTAGTATTGGAATGTCTATCGATGCGAGATTGCCGGTTAGGTTCCGAAATCACGTACGATGAAGGTGATACTGAATTAAAAAAGGAGCTATGCATAATTGAGAATAATAAAACGCTTTTGGAAAATCAGTGCCAAGCTGCTTGGGAAAAACTTAATCGTCTAGAGGAGGTACGTTTTAAGCTAGGATTGGAAATTGACAACAAAAAGGAAGCCCAAGAAATAGATATACAGCAACTTGATTTGGATAAATATTGTGCCAATATTACGTTTAAACCGGACGCTCTGCGCACGCCCAAAAATTCTTGCAGCTACGACGAGTGGCTTGGCTATACGAAACATTTAAAACTATTGGCCGATAATGAGCTCGAAGATACGTATGCTATGAGAGAATCGTTATTTGTAAGTCGTGAAAAAGTTCGAAATATTCTACGTGCACAACAAGAGCGTACAGAACATACAATCCGTAAACGAATTTTTGAAACACAGCGTGCGAGGAATGAACTTGAATGGCAGAAACTTAAAACTAAAGAGGAGATGGAAAATTTCAATCGGGAGCTCGAGAGATTGGAAAAAGCTTATGACAATAAAACCGATGCTCTCAAGTTGGCTGAGACGAGACTCGAGAATCGTGCTCAACGTTCTGGAATGGAGCTTTGCTGTGACGAGGCTCATATTGGACTTTGTGATGAAGTCATGCAACTTCGAAGGACGCGTAAAGAGCTTATGGACAAGATCAATTGTGCAAAAACTGCTTATAATGCATTAGAAGAGCAAGCAACCCTTATGGATATAGATTTGAATAATAAGGAACACTCACTTATGACCGATTTGCGTGGCATTGATTTACGAATGCGTTTAAAGACTGGGGAGTTCGCAGAGCCAAAGACACAAACAGATCGGAATATTGTACTCACTCGCATGGAGAAAGAAATACCGCCTGAGTAAATTATTTAACTTTATTGTAACTCTGTTTCCTAAAATATATTACTTGCATTCGAACTAAAACTAATCTTCTTTAAACTGAATAGACGGAGTTTTAAAGTCATGGGCCTCCTCGCACCAGATATCTTCCGGAAGTTCTTCATCTACCTCAAAATAAGTTGGAAATGGTGGTGGTGTCTTATGCCGCCTAAGTGGTAGAATACTATCGTATATATAAACCATACCATTTGTTTCACCAGGGATTGCGGTTCCAGACACCCAAAGCACATTATACTTGGTGTTTATTCGCCAAATTTTTAAACCTTTCATGATACGGTATCGATTGCCCATGTGTCCTGGCATTTTAGTTCCAGGCCAAACTCTCGCCTTTTCACCCCCAGCTCCTATATTACCACCCCGCCGATGGGTTTTAGTAACACCATGAGATGCAGGCATACCTTTAAATCCATGTCGTACAACAACTCCTTGGAATCCACGGTCTACAGTTTTACCTCGAACATCGACAAAATCTCCTACTCTAAAATGTGTTGCGTTTAATTGTGTGCCTGGTAAAAGAGCTGCCGATGGTGTAATTAAAAATCTCGCCAACATTTTCTTCGGTATAACCCCAGAATCTTTAAATAGTCCGCAATATTCCTTTGTTAGTCTAGTGGGATTTGCACTCTCAGCCCCGACTAGTAAACAACCTAATTTATGTATTACTTCTGACTTTACACGACTCGTAGGTGTATATTCACCTGGGGGAATATACTTAATAACATGGTTATCCACAATCTGGAGTAGAGTCGTTCGAATTTTGGTTCCATCTTTCAACCAAAGTGGATACTGTCCTATTTTTCGGGCTATAACACCAGTTCGTCTTTCGCCCATACTCCATTGAACTTTTGGCATTTCGTCCACCTTAATCAAGGTAGTTACAGGATTCGAATACGTCAGTAATCCTTTTGATATAACTTTTGGACCAAATTTTGATTCAACCACTTCCTTAACAAATGACACATTATCCTGGGTTAAATTTTCATTTTGGGCTCGTCGCTCGGATCTTATAAACCAATACGGATTACGACGTCGCGGTATATTTAGTGTATTCTTGTACCGGGGGAAAATAATATTCGGCGATTTCAAGCTGCAAGATAAGTAAATTTTGAGGTTAAAATTTTGTTTGGAAATTATCTTAAAGTATCTATTAAACACTACCTTAAACTAATTAAATTATTATGTGACCATCTTAATAATTCCAAACCATCGTTTCGTAATATTTTAAACATTGTAAATTTGTAATTTGAATAAAAAAAATAGAGTTACACATAAAAAAATGGAAAATTTTTTTCTGTACAACTTGATTTGACATTTAAAAGTCTACAAACTAAACGAAAATTGACATTTCGACCAATAAGCAAAAAATAGTTACTTGCAAGTAAAAATGAAGTGCTTAATATTGAATGTTTGTGTGGTAATTAGGGTTATCCATAATAAAAGGTTATTGAGCATTGGTATAATCGTGATAATTATGTAGGTACTTACTATACTACCGAGTTTAGTTGATAAGCAAATCGACTCTTGTGTTATATAAATTATTATAAAATATATTTTATAACTTTTATAATATTAAACTATGGATTTCGACACTTTATTTAAAAGTGAAATATTTTCGGTGTATGCCTTTTGGAGCAGTGTCCTGAGCTTAAAAATGCTGTTGATGTCTTTGATTACCATTTACCATAGACTCAAATCAAAGGTTTGATATGGTTTGATCTTATCTTACACTTGGAACACGTATTAATTTAATCTACTTCCTTTAATTTTAGGGTAATAAATCACCCGAAATACAAGAAAATATTGAACGTGTTCGTAGGTAAATAAATTTCTAAAGCTTTAATTCCGGGTTCAATAATTTTTTTCTTTATCGTTTTCTTAAAGAGCACATCGCAATGACCTTGAAAATATACCGGCTTTTATAGTAATATCATTTGTTTATCAATTAACAAATCCATCGGTATTCTTGGCTAAGCATTTAATTCGTTTTTTTAGTGTAGCTCGTATAGTGCACACAATCGTGTATGCTATTGTGCCGGTTAAGCAACCAACCAGATTTGTTATTTTCTTGATCGCCATGCTAATGAATGTTTATATGGCATACTCGTCGATTGTATATTTTTTAGCTACTAAATAAATTGCATCTTTTATATTAATAAAAAATAGTTTTCTTATTTTATTATCTGGATATGTTCTAGTTTAAGTAATTTCCTTTATGGATTTAATTTTTTTTGTTGGGACATATTTTTATTTTATTTGCTGGCACTACAAGACAACTCATGTAGGCAATTGGCCGCCTCATTATTGAGGTTACATAATCAGTTCTATATTCGGATTAATGTGTGAATGGTTTATTGAATGGGTCCTTCATTCATTCATTTTGAATCATTTGTTGAGGCATAGCGTGACCCGATTACCATATAATTAAAAGTAAATATATATACGCTACTAAAAAAAAATAAATTTAATTCTAATTGTATATAATAATATTTAGTGTTTGTATTAATAAAATTTAATAATTAATATAATGGGGTACATGCTCGATCAGCTGGCAGCAAGCAATATCCTAGCGCTAAACCTGGCTACTCAATCAATTTTACCAAACAAATTTTTTTATCCGTTTTTTATTTATTTTTGCGATTGTCTACTAAGTGCGTGTTTCAATTGGTTTAAATGCCGCATAAAAAGTTAAAAAGTTAAAAATTGTGGTGAATAAAAATGTCAAACTTTTTATCTGCTTCAAGATAAAATTTTTATGTGGAAAACATTTGGCTGACAAAAATATTTGTTTGTAAACAGAAATTTGGCATGTACAAATTTTGAGGAAAATCGTAATAATTTAGATGTAAACTGACCATAATTAACTAATATACATTGAAATAGTATTTATTCTACATATTCTCATATTTAAATGTGCTATATACGTTCATAATTACACATAAAATAATCAACCATGTTATTGTCAAAATTTTAACCAATTGAAACAGATAAAAAGTTAAAAAGTTAAAAAAAATTTACCACGATTATTTTTTTAACTTTTTAACTTTTTATGCGGTATTTAAACCAATTGAAACACACACTAACAATAAAAAAATTTGCCGGATAATTTTCTAAGCCGCAAAGTTCACTGTGCAATCGCAAAAAAAAATAAAAAATTTATAAAAAAATGTAAATTCAAATTTGCTTGATAAAAGTGATTGAGTAGCCAGGTTTTGCGCTAGCATATTGCTTGCTTGCTAGCTGATCGAGCATGTGCGCCGATATACATATATTGGCGATTTTCATTAAATGCAGATAGCGCTGGTTTCTACGTCTACAAGGGGGACGAGAATTGTCAAATTCATTGTTATGACAGATTTAACCCCTTGCTTCATAGCAAATTATGATTTATATTTTGTTCACCAGATGTCAGCTACTTTGTTGAAAATCGCGAATACAATAATTGAACTAAAACTATGCACAATATTGGCGCACATGCTCGATGGTTGAAAAGAACCAAAAAAAAAATTAAATGGCTCTACTAAAGACCAAACCACACAAATGTGTGAGTAAAAAAATCATAGTATGTAATGGCGTTTTTGATAAAAAATTTCGCTTGATTTGAAGTACAACCAACACAATTGTATGTATAGTTATAGTGTTTTTTTCGGACGAAATAAGTTTGAAAGGAAAACAGAAATTGTAAGTTGATTGAAAACAAATATAAAAATAAATTTTTGACATGATACTTTTGCCGTACCCGCACAGTTGTGTTAGTGGGCAGCAAAAGCGATATTGTTTGATTCGAATATTTATGTACATATATTATTATTAGTTTTTTGTTAACATTTTGACAAATATAAAATATATAATGGAATGTGGTAAATGCTGTTTAAGTGTTAGTGTGGACAAAATTAAATGTGGAGGATTTTGTGGCAAAAATTTTTACCTTAGTTGTGCTGCGGTTGATCGGGCATGTCATCGACAACGTTTCAAATGTGAGAATATTCTATGGTTTTGCGACTGTTGTAAAGATTTGGTGAATAACCATACTTTTAAAGATATTTATTTAAAAGCCAAAGCGTGTTACAATTCTGATCAGCTTCCATTTTACCAAAACTTGGTGGATGAAATAAAAAATAATAGACTACTCATTGAGAATATTTTGGAGCTGCTTAACGTTAAAGATAACATTGTTCATGAAGCTATTTTATATGCTCGGCCGAGTGCTACTAGGCCAACTGATGTATCAACTGATTTAATGGAGAATAACAGATTGTTCACAAACATTTGCTGAAGTTTTAATGTCCGGAGGTTCTACTTCCGTTATTCCTGTTTCACTTTCACTAAATACGGCACCAAATGAAAACCTTGCTGTTTTGCCGTTGGATACTATGTCTATACCTTCGTGCACCTCATGTGTAATTTCTGCAGGGGTTAGCTTATCCCTAATTGATGTTGCCGTATGTTCTAATACGAATTCGTTAGAAAAGCCATTTTCTGAATTGGATGAATCCAACCCATCTTCAACAGTTACGAGGTTGAGGAATTCGTCTTTGCCTTTGGATTCATCATCTGTTTATTCATCACTTTCAAATAGCGTTACACCTTTTATTAATCCTGCAACTCATGACATTAGTTCTACTTCTGGTGTAATAAGCAAATCAATTTGTGGGACTAAGTGCTGTAATGAAAATTTTGGTGTTAAAACAATTATGCCGATACTTTGGTTACATGTATCCAAATTCAATACCGATGTTTTGGTTACATGTATCCAAATTCAATACCGATACAGCTGAAAATGATATTTTGCTGATGGTGAAAACATGTCTGGATATTAATAATTGTAAAGTATTTAAATGGTGCCTAAATGAAGAGATCTTTGCTCCTTACAATATACATGTTTTAAATTGGGTTTATCTGCTGAATTACGTGATAAGGCTCTTGATCCTAATATTTGGCCAATTGGAGTAATTATTCGGGAATTTAATAATGTAAATTTTCGAACAAGATTGCCTCATCATACGAAGTTTCGGGTTCCTGCTTCAATCACCACGTTAATAGATTAAATTATCTTTCATGTAACGTATGTAATGGTATAGCAGGTAAATATTGGTTCAAGTTTAAAGTTCGGCCACTTTAATGTTCGTAGTCTAGTAAACCATTTTGATGATGTTACAATTTTATTAAATAAGTACAATTTGACTTCCTTGCGTTAATAGAAACTCTTCTAAGCTGTAAAATTTAAAACAAGTCACTTCGTATTAAAAATTACAATATTATCCGTTTTGACTGAATTAACAATACGCTATGGGGAGGAGTTGCCACTTATTATCGATTGGCATTAAAAATCCATAAAAAATATTCTGCGGTTCCTTTGGTAAAGTGGAAATTTTGGTATTGGAGCTTACGGAACGTATTGGTAAAGTCCTTATAATTATTATTTATAATCCTCCACCTGCATTTACCGAAGATGTTAATAACATTGAATTGATTTTTTTTTGGAATATCTATCACAATATGAGAAAGTTATATGTTGTGGAGATTTTAATTTTAACATGTTAATAAATAATAAGCTAACTGATTGCTTGAGGTTACATAACTTGTGTTATTTACCTTTTAATCCAACTAGATTAGACAGCACTTTGTTAGATTTAGTTATTTTATATGTGCCTGATAAACATAATATAATTTCTTTTGGTCAATTAGCGGTACCTGCCATTTCGGACCACGACTTGATTTATGCTCACTACAAATTCTGCCGTACTAGAGACACAATTTGTTATTCCATAGTTCGGGATTATAACGCTATTAACTATGAACATTTTCTAGATCATTTTATTTCTTTAGGTTGGAGTGGTATCTATTTTTATAATGACGCCAACGATATCGTTCATGAATTTAACTCACATGTGTTACAGATAGATTCTGTTTGTATACCTCGGAAACGAAGTATTAAAAACGTCCTACTGCTCCTTGGTTAAATGTGAAGATTTTAGACTTAATGTCGAGTAAGGATTTGGCTCACAAAAATATAAAATTAATAATGCCATTAAAGCTGCTAAATCAGATCCAATGGCATATATGGTTGACTTCAAAATATTAAAATTATGTATGGATTTGTTTTTGCCACATATCACATTCATTGTTAATTAGTTTTTAACAAAATCATTGCCTAATTTATGGAAAGTGGCTTCGATTATTCCTCTTCCTAAGAAGGATGTTATTTCTACTGTTTCTTACATTCGTTCGATAAGTATTTTGCAAGCCATTTCTAAAGATTTGGAAATGCAAATTCAAATGCTTGAGCACCTTAATTGTTTTAATTTTCTTTGTAAATTTCAATCGAGATTGAAATTTGGTTATAGTACTACAACCGCACTTATTCATATAGTTAATGATATTTCTGCTATTATGGATAACGAAGCTCGTTTGTGATTTTAGTACTATTGGACTTCTCTAAGGCTTTTGACTGTGATAATCATACACAATTGCTTCAAAAGCTTCAGTTGTAATACAAGTTATCTAGTTCTGTTATTTTATTGCTACATTCATATTTCAATAATCGCATGGTTATGATATTTCTACCCTACGCGATTTTTTTGTTGGTGTTCCTCAAGGATCAATTTTCGGTTCTTTACTTTTTTCTATTTACATTAATGATCTACCCTGGCATATTTTAACTTCTCATTATCATTTTTATGCTGATGATTTACAATAATTGTATATTGGTGGTGACTTGAAAATGTACCATTGAGAATGTACCATTGAAGATATATCGATCATCTGACGAGTCAACATTATTTAGTTACTACACAAAGATGGGGTATAATCATTTGCTGGCGTGGACAGATTTACTAGATTTACCTGGTTATTCCATGCTAAGACGTTGACCACCGACGGTTTACTGCCTCGTTTAGCCACGAAAAGGGAGCTTACAGTCATAAAATGAAGTTGAAAACAAGCTCAATTTAGAGAACACTTTTTAAACTTTTATTACCAAATTTTAAATAATCAAACAACAAACAATTTATAAGCCGCAGGCACAGCTTTTTCTTGAGCCAAACGTGAATCCGCTTTTAACTCAATAGGAAATCGGTGAACATCTTTCTTGTGATAAGCCCAACTGGTACTGTAATCTGTTTATTACATGCTGCTGTAACAAAAAATAAAAATGCTTACGGTTAGGAAGATTCCTATAACGGAGTATCCAGTAAAATATTAAGCTTACCTTCTATATTTTGCTTCTCTACAATAACGACAAACGGTTGTCTCTCCAAAATTCGGGAAATACGTCCAAGCGTTGATTCTTTACCCACCTTAATATATTGCTTGTAGATGAAACGTAAAATAGGGTCGTCTTTACTTAGCTTATCGTTTAATAATTTATTTAGTGCATGCTCTCGCGTTGCCATTCCCTTGATATCGCCCAGATTGTCAACGATCGGAATCTGATCGATGCCAAGTAAATTCATTTTGGCCGTAACTTCAGCAAATGACTGATCAAAAGTAACAGTTTGCGGTGTTGTTAAATTAAGAACATTAATTGATTTATCCCACCACGGATATGCGTTGATATTCTTCGATTCGATCAAATCTCGAGCCTCTAGCCAGCTATCAATTACGAATTTTGACATATAATTACGGATACTATCAGGTAAAATAACGACAACCTTATGTGTTTCATCCAAATTTTGTTGTTTGATTACTTGAATTGCGGCGTGCATTGCAGCACCACTGCTACCACCGCAGAGCATACCCTCCAAACCTTGTAACCGTTTTGCCATTGCGAATGAATCCTTATCATTAACTTTAATCCACAAATCAGCTACACTACGATCTAATACGGTCGGTATAAAATCATAACCAATACCCTCTACTTCGTAGAAGGTGACATCAGTTTGATTTAAAATATCGGGCTGTGCTAGAATCGAGCCTGGTGGATCGACAGCTACAATTTGAATATCCTTTGATTTCTCTTTAATTCGACGACCAATTCCGGTTACGGTACCACCAGTTCCCGCACCAAGTACAACCATAGTAACATCACTGCATTGATGTAAAATTTCCGCCCCGGTTCCATCATAATGCGCCAACGGATTACCCGAATTACGATATTGATCCAAAATAAATGAATTTGGTATGGCCTTGTTTAAACGTTGAGCGACCGAAATCAAACTATCGGGCGAATCAAATGCCGCTTCGGTCGGGGTCCGAATAATTTGTGCCCCAAGTGATTTTAGCGTTCCAACTTTTTCATCAGACATTTTCTCCGGCATTACAATAATACATTTATAACCGCGGACAGCACATGTCATTGCTAAACCGATACCCGTGTTTCCAGATGTTGGCTCAATGATGGTACAGCCTGGCGTTAATAAACCACGATGCTCGGCATCGAGTACCATACGGTAACCGATTCGATCCTTTACCGAACCGCCTGGATTTAGGAATTCACATTTTGCAACTATTGAACAAAACAAAAAATTAGTTTATTCTGTACATTCAAAACTAAACTTTACGAGATCAACTTACAGACTTGACACTTAATACCCTCTTCCTTCGTAATACGATTGATTCTGACCAGGGGTGTTTGTCCAATTGCGTCACAAATGTTTTCAAGGATTAACGGTCGGTCAACACTAGAAGACAAAAATAAAAAAATGAAAATAATTTAGATCTCTGTGCGCATTTACATTTCTTATGATACGTAATTCATTCATAATATATTATTTAGATAACGGTCTCCCCGAAGAGATAATGTTTATGATATTTTGTCTTTATTAAAAGAAATCAGGAAACCGAAAATAGAAAATTATGTGTTTGCATTGCGATATAAAATTTGATAACCTCTCGGATTAGGATTAGAAAACCACAAGTGCGTGATAACAAAAAATACTTACGGTGGTCGTACAGTATGTACAGTTTCAGCTTCAGGAGTATCCAAACTCCATGTACATCTTGACGGTAGGTCGGGTCGCACAAATGTTGACATATCAAAATCAGCCATTTTTATTTTGCTTAGTCCCGCCGATAGCGGGCATCCATTTGTCGCACTTGCCATGCTGGTACTTCTCAATGTAACACGCCTCTAAATTTACTATTAAACTCTATAAATAAAAAATTACGGTAGCAAACACTTATTAAAATGATAATAGATATGGTTATCGCGTAAACAAAACTTATATATTTTAAGATTAAGATTTAAAGGCGCGATTGTGAGAATAAGACGTCATAAAATGTGTGCGCCACACAAATAATAAAAATTAGAATATAAACTTTCAACTATAAACGATTCACCTCCTATTTGATCCAAACTAAAATTAAAACTTTAAAATTATTTTTTTGACATAAAACGTTGCAAAGAATAAATTAAGACTGTTGTTGAAATTCGACGGGACTTGCCATTTATATACAGCGCATACGGTTTATGTTTAAGACATGTTTTCAAACCTAGAAACGGAAACTAACTGTAATGCGATAACGCAAAGTGATAATCAGTGTGTAAATACTAAATTCGAATTTGCGGTTGAAAAACTATCAAAAATCCTATTATGTATCGGTCTGGTGAATGTTTCACTTCACGTATACAGTGGGGGGCTTAACACAAATATTTCGTTATAGATAATAACTAAGTGAAATCATCACTGCACGTAAAGGCCAAGTACGTCCACAATCTAAAGGTTATGTTCGAAATTTTATTTAAAATGTAAATTTTGAACGCATTGAAATCTTATCTACAAAACATCTGTGCAGCACTTGACCATAGAAGTCATCCGGAAAAAAATATTTTCAAAACCGCGATGCAGTAAATGGCGATATAGAAATAAAATAATAAGCCATTATTTAGCAGCACATTTGAACTTAAGTTACCTGTTAACAATTAACGGAAACAATTATCTGAGTTCTTTTATTCCTATTATTTCTCTGGTGGTCACATGATCCCTTTAAAGTATACCATCTATACTGTACTCTACCCCCTTTTTCCCATTCGGTATATTGCTTTATGCCTCCAATTTCGACACTACTACTCGTATATTAAGCAAATTTTTCCAATGTTGAATAATTTATTGCGAGTATACTGACGAAACTGTCCCATGCTACTGAAATTAGCAGAAAATTTCAGCCAAAAAAGTACAATCTCATATGTTTATATATTGTCGTCTTATGAGGCACTGAATTTGAGTTCTTCTTCTCTATTTCTTTTTACATGTGTCCAGCTTTTAATTTGTTTGACTATGTTACATAAAATGTTCTCTAATTACACCCATCCCTTCACTGTTAGTAACACAAGTAACTCAAATTCAACGCCACCTCTAACTAGACAAATTATCACATGGGATTCGGCAATTCAGGTACAAAATCGCTTCATGGGATGTGAAACCTTGAGAGAGAGAGGATAGATGGGGAGAATGAGAGGGAGAAAATTTGCATCGTATGACGAGCTGTGGGTGGTGGTTCGCCGTCTTGTTGGAACCACAAGTTCTGTAGGCCTAATTGATCCAGTTCGGGTGGGTACAAGAAAGTTTTCCAACATGTCAGCATAGCGGTCTGCAAATAGCGCACCATACAGTTACATTACAAGGAAGTAGTGGCCTTTGGTGTGTCAGCTTAGCGTTTTCAGTGCCCCAATAGTGGCTAGTTTATTTATAAACAAAGTCAAGTCGAAATGTGGTTCGTTGCTCATAATGATATTTTGCCAAAACTGATAAATGTCATCCATAACAAAATGGCGGCCAAGCCGTTCTTTTTTTAATAACAGTTTAACGTCATTTGTTTTTACTGAGCGACGAAAAATAATTTTTGTCTTGTTGGACATTGAATAGTTTCCATAAAAGTTAGTTTCCATACACATAATATGTAATTATTAATGGTTTTGGGGTACTTTTGCGTACTCAATTCCATAGTTTTTGAATTAGGGTATTCTGCAAATTGGTTGTGAGAAAAGGGGGCATATTATACCCCAGAAAGGAGTAGGTCTCACCACCCTACTACATTCGTTCAAGCTAGCATCCAGCAAAAAATGTCGGCAATGCAGAACCCCGCCTTCAAAAATGACAGTAATGCAGATGCAATGTGTCATTATAAATAAATCAACATAGAATAATGTGGGGGTGTATGGGTCGGCTCCAAGGTAAAGGTTGTTGGGCTCGGAAAATGATGGCTACTGCTTTCTGGGACAGTCATGGAGTTATCATCAAAATGTTAAAATCATTATTTCAAGGCTCCCGAAAGCTGGCTTTCTTTTCAATCAACGGAACGTGTCTTGAGGTTCCAATTGCTATTTCTCAAAAATTTGTTCAAACATGTTTAAGTATAGTTAGCGTTTCTGAAATTAAAATAAGAATTAGATAATGGCTTAAATTTGTATTTTTCATTAAAAATATTTATCGCGACCGGTGTATGACGAAAGATAGAGCAACTGGCGATATCCGCACATGTAGAAACCTCGGAATACAAAGCATCATTATCAAAAATTAGATCTAGGAATTTACCACGGCTGTTGCTAGTACGATTTAGTTGAGTTGTCGGTGTACTAGCCAGGTAGCCTATAATTGATAATGCTCTTGCGTCCATAGAAAATGGTGTAAAGATGCCGCCAGTCTATGTCAGGCAAATTAAAATACCCTTTCTGAACTTCCAAAAATATTAACACAATCACTTTTCCCTAAACCCTAAAATTGATGCGATGTTATGTGCAAAGTGGGTATTAAAACAACAGTCGAGTTAAACAATTTTGTGCTTTGCTTGCGGTTTTATAAACGCGGCTGTTATTGTGTGAAGCAGGTGGTCAAGAGTGATATATAACGATAAACGAATTTATATTACAAAATACAAATTGAGTGTGGATTTGTCGAACTGACCCGTGCCGCCACATAGAGGAATCCCGCAGCGGTGAGTTGCAAATTCTATTGTTTATTTGTTTTGCCTCGTTTTTTCATTTCCCGGTCCCGTATTTGTGGTGACTGTTAAAATATAATATTCACTGTTCATTTCATTTTTTATTGTTGCTTCCTCAGACTTGTTTTTCATGCGCTCGATCGTAAGTTTTGAAGTTGGCCATTTTGGTCATACGACGCCTAGCGCAGTGAAAATTTAAAATCAAGGACAGGCCTTAAAAAATTTTATAGCAAACGCAGCCAATCAGGACTCCAGCCCTAAAAACCCACCTAAACGGGATATTATTCTACTCTAATTTGAGAACGATTATATTAAATAAATAATTGAAGTAACAATGAGGGCAATCGTAAACCACCAAAGTCATTAACGTATAGTCATTCAAGAAAAATTCAAATGCTAGCTACCCACATTTTGGATGCGGTAAGCTTGAAGTTTAGGCTGCAAAATAAGGAATATGTTTGGTGAGCGGCGAGGATACAAACCCTTCCCGCTGACTGGTGATGCAAAACAAGGAGTTATGGAATTCGGATTGGAAGCTACTTTCCGGGAAAGGTTTTTTCTACATTAGCTAGTGAATTAAATTAGTATTTCGACTCAAAGACACGGAAAAGGTGGAAAACCGGCAAGTTTTGTAAGCCCGGTTAAAAATCGGTGTGCATACCAAAACAATGACAGCCAGTTTGTGCAATGATCAACGTGGTCTGAGATCAGAAAAATCAGAAAAGCTTAACAGCAGATTAACCGAAATATGTTAAAGGAAGCGAATGCTAGTCTTTGTCGCCTCTTTACAGTGAGGAATTAGGACCTGGCATAATACAAAAGCGTTAGACCAAAACAAACAACAGTGGCCCTATTCTGGTAATTCCCGGTGAAAGGAGATTTTAGATTTTGTAGCAGTTTTATTCCCTTTCCCCCAAAAGTTATTCCGGCTTTTTGGGAAAATTTTTTTTGGGAAAATATTATTCCCCATTATAGCAGTTTTGACGTTTATTATTCCATACCTATTTTAGGAAAAAACTAACTGGGAATAGAATTTAACGGAAATTTATTGTATTTAACGTAATTTGTGAATTATGGCTGTAAATTTATACTAAAAATTAGTAATATCAATTGGAAATATCAATATGCAATTTTTATTTTAATAAATAAAATTTATTTTTTAAGTAAAATTCGATTAAAATATTAATAAAAACCAAGTAAACGTAGTAAACTATTTTTAGACATTTGTTTTCTTATTTATTACGGTCACGTGTCGACCTCGAGTAATTAAATTGTTTTTCCGTAAATTTATTCCCCAATCGCCAGAATTAACTTTTGTAAAACGGGGAATTGGGGAAAATGTCTGGGGAATAGCTCCTGTTGGTTTTTAGGCGGTTTGGGCTTATAGAACCAACTATACAGTTTAGAATACGTTCCAGGATACTGGAATTAAGAAGGAGTAAATTTCATATAGAAGGCAGGGAAGAAATATACGACATCAAGTTATATAAACCCTTATATAAACCTATAATGTGGAGGAAAGAGAGAGCGAGAGAGAGAGAGAGAGAGAGAGAGAGAGAGAGAGAGAGAGAGAGAGAGAGAGAGAGAGAGAGAGAGAGAGAGAGAGAGAGAGAGAGAGAGAGAGAGAATAAAACAAATAATAATAAGTAAAAATAAAATAAAAACAAAAACTAAATGAAACGCAAAAATAAAATAAATGTTGCTAATAGTGCCGACATGTTGTAACTATCACATTTTTTCATAATTTTTTTTTTGTAATAATGTTACTTCTAAAATAACGTTATTCTATCGAAAATGTATGTGGTAGTTACAACATGTCGGCACTGGATAGAGTATTTAACCCATATTAGCTCAGTACATATTCTATATGTAGATCAATACAAAACATCTCCTAAAAAGAGGATTGGAGAAATTAAAACGGAATATTTTTACTGCAATGTTCTGTTTAAATAAAAATCGTTTCGAATACAGTATGTATATGGTTTTGTAATCGCAGCGGTGCACAGGTGAATTATTCAAATTATCATAATTTTACAGAACACATTTACAATTATATTTTGTTACATAATTTCAAGGACTTTGAAGGTAAGTTGTTGTTTTTTATTTTTTTTTATTTTTTGCATTTCAGTTGCCTAACGGTTGTTTTTTATTTTTCCAACAATTTTGTTTTTCCAAATTCATCATTCCAAATAATATGAGCCAAGTCTAGCAATTTTGCTAATGTGGTCGATGGTAGTCAAAAATTTCGAAATATTTATTAGCCTCGCGCAGCTTTCTTGTAATAGACTCGTTCTGACCGTAGGCTGTTCCATGAGGGGCAATTCCATAAGCAGGTATCGTTCTCAAAGCACGAGCATTTACATTCAGAGATGAATGAAAGCGATGTCTGCAATAGTTAATCGCTTACTGAGTTGCTTTAAGTTAATAAGCTTCAAGCGACCAAGATAAGAAGGCAAGTTGTAAATGTCCACCCATAGAAATACAGGCAGAGCAAAGCGCAGAAATCTACGTTGTACAGCTTCAATATTTTGTATGTGCATTTCATGGCATGGGGACTAACATACTCGAGCAAAGGCCGAACAAATGTTACGTAAATAGTCCTCGTAACATAAGGCTTAAAAAATTCTCTAGACGAGTGTTTGACAAATCCAGGCGAAAAGTTTGCTATGTTGACAATAAAATCGATGTGATCTCTAAAGTTCAGTTTGTGGTCACAAATTACCCCTAAGTCCCGTGAGGCTAAAAGCTCTGGCAAAAACAACTCTGTTGATGGTACCTATACTCTCGACTAATAGAATTTACACGTTTTCTAGGGTGTGTAATGGATTATCATTTACTTACATTCAAATCAAGAGTATTTTTAGCACACCAAGTTATGAAGTTATTAAGGTCATTCGTCTGCATAAATGGAAATTGACGAGTTTTTAATCAAGAAATCGACATCGTTAATGGATAAGACGAAAAAAATTGGACTGCCTTGCGGAATCTAAAAGGAGGAAGGCGGATATCGGATAATTCCCCCTCTTAAGGGTCGGGATTATAAACGAATATTTCCATATTGATGGTCGAGATCGAATGATGCAAGATCGAATTTTGGAACAGTGTACAAGTGGCTGAGCTAAGTTACCAACATAATTTTTTAAAACGATAGAAGGCAACCCATCGGGGCCAAAATCATCTTTTAACTGCGGTTGATGCTCCAGACCAGAGATGCTAGAGCGCTGTTATTCATGTAACTGAAGAAGTCCACATCGGGCTCAATATCGTTTTTGGAGTAGGCCGTATTAAAAAAATTTGCTAATAAGTCAGCAACGGTTTTGGGGTCACCAGAACAATGATCACTGAATTTCATTGTAGAAGAATATTCATCTGACTTCTTCTTCTAGTTTATGAGTTGCCAAAAGCGCTTTGTTCGAAAATTCACGGTAGAAGTTCACATAATTTAAGTGATCCATTTTTTCCAGTTTTATTTCTTTGCTTACGCATTGAACGCAATTCCCTGTTGTACCATGTTGGTACTGCCGGTTTGTTCTTCGTACAGTATAAGGAATATGCTGTTGAATGCATTCAACCATAACGGTATACAAATTGAGAGTTTGGGTTCCCATGTTGCGATTATTGTCGAGAATAGTTTTATAATCGGTGTTAGCTAATAATTCGTTAAGCTTCTTACAATCGGCCTTACGGAAATTTAAACTATAGGTGAAGTTTCAGTTAATGTTAACTTTACATTGTTCGCTGGAAAATGTAATTCAAATATGCGGATGATACAAGTCAATTGTACTGAGAAACAAATTTGTTCCCGAAACTCTGCAATTATTGGCGCCAGAAGAGAATATTAAGCGGTCTGTTTAGATTATTCTTGAGGTTATTGATCTGCATCAAACCAGAATTTGAAAAGTTATCACTAATCAAAGTTTCTACTGTAGATCGTGCATTCGCAGCAACATAATGGGTATTATCCTCAGATTGTGTCCATAAGAACCGGGAGGTTCTAATTGTTACTGATATTTTCAAGGTTTACAGGGTTATTAAAATTGCTGTTGATTGATTGAATGTGAGAATCCGGAACTACTGATGTTGTAGCTGTAAGATTGCTGTTGATTGACTTAAGAGATGGCATTTGGAAAAGCTTCTGTTATTGTAGGTTGGTTAGTTGACACGCAATTCATCTACTCAGGTTACAGGTGTCCCTCGTGGTTTTAACTTCATTCTCAAAACTGAGATAGATGATTGTAAATGTGCGGAGATGTTGATGTCGTTTTTCTTAAAACCATCATCTAAAAGTCCAGCTAAAATCATCGAATTTACAGGAAAGCTATGTTCATAAATTCAGTTGTATAAGTTAATGATTGTGTTGTTTAATTTGTGACATGTTTGTATTATATCAATAAATTTTAAAATTTTTGCATAGTGTGATTTTGGTGACTAAAGTTATCGATTTAGAACTACTTGCAATATTGTTATCGATGCGTTCAAACGAACTAGACATGTCATCAACACTAGCTCCCAATAAGTTTAATTCCTTTTTCATATTGAAAATACGATTGCAATTTGCCTAAAATCCTGTTTTAAAATCCGCCAAACAACTAGTAATTGCAGAAATGGATTTAGTTGCATTCAATGAAAGAAAATTTCGTTAAAAAAGTAGAATCAGCACGTAGAAAAGGTATTCTTTCCGAGGTGTGGTCAAAAACGGTGTTGTTTAGTTGTTTAGCACACTTAATCATTGCATCTTAGTCTGAACATCAAGCTTCATTCAGAATAGTAAAATTCATACAAAATCCACTATTCAAATCTAGCTCTTGAAACTAAATTTGGCAATAATTGGTTAAGAAATGGCCTAGTTCCATTCGGCATGGTCGAATTTCATAATTTAATCCTACGAGCGCCCGATTTTATATGGTTTTTAAATAATTTAGCACGAAATCGCATACACCTTATACAGTTATGACCGGGACATACAATTAAATATCTCTGTACTCGTATTAACCTACTTAAAAATTAGTAAGTTAAGCATAAAAATCTGGACAACAGTTACAAGTTTAAATTTGAATCATTTCATTATTATTGCAAAAATAGTTTGTTGCATATAATTTGCTATTTTAAATATTACACAAATGCTTTGCAACAATGTATCACACATACGAAAGTAACACATGCATTAGCATATTAGCAAGTAATTATATCGTGATTAGTTCATCATGTACGTTGGTATTCGAACCAGCATTTAGCATTATTACGTTAAATTCGATGCCCGGATCTGGCTGATCTGATTAATGATTACACGACAGCGGGATTCATTAATATTCGAATGGCATTTTAATTAATAACTTCACATGTGTGAATTACAACAACAAAAACCGAGTACACAAAAAAGTTGCTGTACTGAGCATGTCTGGAACGCCGACAACAACAATTATTTTATGTTTTATGTTACAATTCGAGTACACAAAACAATTTCATTAAAAATTACATCAGATGTTAAAATCAATTGAATCTTACAAATTTAAAACTATTTTTTCGAGCACAACGATTTGTTAAAGGATGCATTTCAAACCGGTTTCCATTTAAAACTTTTTAATCTTAAATTATATAGACTGCTCATAAGTCTGGCGCTTATTTAGAAAATATTTTTATTTTAATCGAAATGTACTTACAAATAGAATTAAAATTGTGTTTGGTATAAAGATATACAAAAGTAACACACACGACGCACACAAATTAATTATTTATTATCTACAAATTTTCTTTAGCCTTGTCACACCACACAAAAATCGAATTCAAATGCAAATATTTTTATACACTGGGCAAAAAACTTGTCGATTCGCAAACTAAACACGTTGCAGGAAGATTGAGGCAAGACTGAACTATTTTGACTTTTTGTTGAATCCACGTTGGGTTTTCGGGTTGTTATTTACTTTATAATGTTTATACAAAATATGTACATAACGCTGAACTCGTGTACATAATGTATAATAAGAATTTTATTATTCTCTCATTTCTGCGCCTGTACACTCGTTCGTATATATACCGTTCAATTGTAAATGTGAGTATTGAAATTAATCAAAACCAACAACAATTAAAAGCCCTGAACAACGTCTGAAACGCAGATACCAATATACAACAAACTACAGAAGATTATGTTGGGTACACTAACAATCCCATGTTAATTTTTTTCTTTCGCACCACTACTTATTAAACTAGTGCGCACACACAATGTACACATATGTTCTAATACAACTATCTATAGTGCATTTTTTTCTGTATTTGTTGCATTAGCATGGCTTTATATTGTTGTTGGTTTTGAATTAATGCAAACTATTCCGGCCGCACAGAATTATAAACTTGAGTTTGTGTTGTGTTGATAACTGAAGAATTTTTTATTTCTTAACTCTTTCACGCTTGGTGTTGTGACGGAGGCGTATTACAGGTAAAGTTTGATATTTAGGTACGATTGGCATTTCTCACGTTGCTATAAATTTTAATAAGAAACACCGAAGTGCTATACACTTTGAGATGATGAATGAAAATTTCGTGAACCCAACCCCTAATTTTGAGCGTATAAACGATCATTCATACCAGATGGGAGGTTCATTTTTACATCCAACCTATTTATTTATCAATCTTTTCTTTCCGTGCACATATATATGTATTTTAGGCAGCTGCTTCATTGCACCACTTTGGAAATTTCTTGGGGCTACTAGATAGCGTCATTCATCTGGCGAGCACTGCGCTATAATGTATAATACTTTTCTCAATAAAATTTTCGCTGCATTTCGCGTTTTTCTCCAAGGATGGATAGGTTTTCATATAACTTCCAATAAGGCGAGTTAGAAATAATTTACATTTTACAAACATAAAATACAAAAAAAAAATTCAATTTCGATCTGTTCCTGGTTAAAGAGCCAAGTTTCTGATAACATTAATACTTGTGATTCCTGTATTATTATATTACCACGGACGTCACGTGCACGTGCCCGGAGACTTTATTTGTAAACAATGTTTGAAAGTGTATTTGTAAACAACTTCATCAACTGTCCTGTTGCTCATTGCGGTTTGTGAATTGTCAACGAGCAGGCTGGTTTTAGTGGAAAATGGTTGCTTCAAAACGAACCGATTTATTCCGATTGAGAGAAACTTTTGCGGATTTACAATTGATAGGAACCGCTGCTCTACTACATCCTTTTGCATTTGCATATACTTAGACATTTTCCACGTATTTTGGCATGTATTCGAGGAAAAAGAAGCCAAACCCGTAGAACTCTATCACCCAATTCAACGTGTTCCAATTTTCCTACTGCCCCATTGGGTAGCCCATTAGCAGCGTCGATGTTTGTGGTTATCAAGTAGGGCTTATCTACAACGAAAATAATTTCGTATGGTAACCCTCCTGTGTCAATCGTGCTGAGTTTGTGAGGCCTCTCTGGATGGTTATCATTGAATAATCGAATTCCATTAGGACAGCGTTCCTCCGCTTCGGTCTCTGAGCAGAATCTCGATTCAATCAGTTGAAACTATTGTTCATTCAATTGATATCCATTATTCTGCCACATAACTTGGGTCAATTCATAAAAAACAATTCACTGCTAACCATCGATCCGCTGTATTTTTTGCTTCCAAATGAGAGTGGCTCTTACCGATTTCAACTGCCTCAAATCACCAATAAAACTGATGTGTAATCCACTAAAAGCGACATCACAATTTTCCGTTATTTTTTTCAGTCTAACTCGTTCTAACATTTCCGCCCCAATCATGCTGACTTCATCGATGATTATTTTCTTGACATATACTTGAATAAAATTCTATATAAACCCTTGACTTCGTTCAATAATGGTGTTTGGAAACTCGAAAGGGTAATTTTAAACGCAGTATGAACAGTCGTGTGTCATATAGCAAACCGCGGCTTGCCCTGTGGTTGCACGTGCATTACAATAACCATCCGTATCTGTGAATTGATTACAAGTTTCCATGATGAGTTTAAAGTCATCCCACATCCAGCAGGACCAATCAATAACAGGTGTAACGGGAGTTGGTTTTTTGAGGTTAGCCAACCATATAAGACGTTGTACCAGTTCAAATTGCTTTGCGTTTTCCTTTCTCATGAGCTCGAGAAACTGCGGGGGCTCCGTCAAGCTTTCTTCTTCCATATTGCCGTCGTTGCTATTACGTTATCGTAGTACAGTATCTTAGTACAAATGCGAACAAATTGTCTTTCTCTAATTTCGTTCAAGTATTGAAAACAATTTGTTTCGTGATAGAAACGGAATAGAATATCCCAATTTTTCAATCTAGCAACCTGGTAAATGATATAAAATGTGAAAGTGTCACATTTTATTCTAAAGAAGCGAGACATTAACTTCGTAAAGTATCGAAAATGTAATGTTATAACATGCCACCTCAAGGTCACAGAAGAATTTTGTCATGACGATAGAATGTCATGACAAAATTAAATTTTTATACCACAGCTTAGCACCAAAATGTATATAAATTCATTTTGTTGTGATACAAAATTAACATATACAAAATCAGTATATACAAAGTATACACAATTTACCTTAAAACAAAGTATTTAGGGCGGAAATATAAACATTAACAAAAATTATAACACAAATCCAAAACTAGAACATTAAAATAACAAACAAAAAAACTAACACAAATTAAAACCTAAACCCAAATTACAAAGTAAAGCAAATTATCACCGGCAAGTTGAACAAAATTATCAAATTACAAATATCATGACCCAAAATACAATGTACTGGGCATGAAAAGCCAAATCGGCAAAAATTCAATTCAACAAAAAATTATGCTTAAGCGCCACAAAAGCAAGAAATGAAATTTTTGGATGAAAAGTAAAAAAGAAAAGTAGAAATGGTTATTCATTAGTTCCGTGGCTTTTAAGAAAATAAGAGCAAAAATAGTTCCGTGGTTTTTTAAAACAAAAGATTTCAGTTCCTTAAATATAAAATTAAAAGTTATAAATCATTTCTATATAAAATCATAATCGTGTGTTATCTGTGTCATTTAAACATAAAATATACAAATATAAATTAATAATTAAAACCATTCTATATTAAATTTATGTTATAAAATAGTCCAATATAAAATTAAAAGTTATAAATCATTCCTATATAAAATTGTAATCGTGTATTAACTGTGTCATTAAAACATAAAACATCCAAATACAAATTAATAATTAAAATCATTCTATATTAAATTTATGTTATAAAATAGTTAAATATAAAATTAAAAGTTATTTATCATTTCTATCTAAAATTATAATCGTGTGATAACTGTGTCATTTAAATATAAAATACCTAATTATAAGTAAGAATTAAAATCATCCTATGTTAATTCTATGTTATAGAAACATTTCTGTGAAAAATTAAAAATTATCAAGTATTCCATACTTAAATAAACGATACAATATTCAGTGCATAACTAAAATTAATTTCCAACTGTATTATGTATTCACAAGAAAATAGAGACATCACAATAAATAAAGGGTAAGTTTTCTTTTGAGTTTAATTACAACACTTTTCTATATTCCATTTCTTGATTACAAAATTCCGATACCGAATAGTTAATATACAACAAACATAATTTCAAGTTCATAATTAGCACGTTCTTTTATATAATGCATTAAATATAATATAAAGTAATCATAACAATTGTATATCTTTATATATACTTTATTCATGTTACATTATTGAATAAACGACCTTGCTTATTCAACATAAATTTGATTGTATATCGCGACGGCACAATACTAAAGGAATAAAATTACAACTTATATTATCAACTAATTATATATACAAGTAATTCGATGAACCTTATATAACATATTCAACTAAATAAAATATTTTGAACTTGCACAGTTATGTAATTCATGCAGTTAGTTCCGCGAACCAAAATTTATATACAGGGTAGTACGTAAATTTAACAATATAAAATTTCATACTCAATAAATCCAAACAAATTATATAAATATAATTTTACATTTATTTTCCAAATACACATATATATAATCAAAACACACAAAACAAATATAAAATAAACTAACATAAAAACATAAAAAATATACAATATTGGCGCTGTAGTTTACGAACCCGTGTCAACATAATCTTAAGTAAAAATAAATTCACGCGTACAAAAACAAATCTCTTAGGTCGAAGACTCATCCACTAAAAAACCAATCTCCCAACTTACACACCCTTTCGCACTACCTTTTGGTCGAACACCCCTTTACCAAAATAAAGTAAAAGTCCCCTCGAGGTCGCAAAACCCCTTTACCCAAATTTTCTGTTGCAAAAATTCTCTCGTTCCCCCAAAATCGTAAAACGAAACCAAGATCTCAAATGATCAACAAAAACTACAAATGAATTAAATGAGTGGAACCGCACCGTTCAGCAATAAATCAAATAAAACCCCGAGATCACCAACTCGAGCAAGTGAAAGGCTCAGAAAAAAATCAGAACCTAACGAGCTACACTCGAACGTCATAAATCACCCAAGTATTCCTGTCAACAAAGAAGAAACTCAACCGCCACAACCCAAAGGCGAACAATTTAAAATCCCAGCAGAAAAACAAATCGAAAAAGACTCCCAGACAACACAGAAGCCCCAAATCACAAATCTCGAAGTCACAGGCAAACACACAACAGGCACAAAAATGGACCAACAAAAAATTCAACAGAGCATCGCAAGTTTTGTACCAGAATTCAGTGGAGATGGCACGAAACACCAGGCACACAACCTAGCAAGGTTCCTCGACACTGCTGACAGTATATTCGAAACACTCACCACAGAGCAGGAAAAGAAAACATTCGACAGGCTAATCAAACTAAGGCTAACAGGAGACGCCTACATGAGAATCACTCACCGAAACATACAAACCTATACAGAAATAAAAGAAGTATTAAGCAACATGTACACAGAACTACATTCGTTGGACGAATTGGAAAGGAGATTCAGCAACGTAAAACAAACATACGGCGAAAGTATAAGAAACTACGGCTACAGACTCATAGAAGCGCTAGAACAGTACAAAAACGGATACAAGACTAAATATAACACCAACAACATTGACAACACTTATTCCCAACATCTAGACACAACATCAGTACAACTATTTAAACGAGGTCTAAACAATTTAATCCTAAAAGAAAAAATTGCCACGATAAAAGCCACAAACGTCAACCAGATAATAAATGAAGCCGAAATCATTGAGAAAATGCTAACATGTACAACAGAGATGATGCCGGATACAACGAAACAAGCACCTACATCATTCACACCAATAATTCAACAACAGAACACATACGGAAAGCCAGCAATCATCTGTAACTATTGCCAAAAAATGAATCACACTTGGGATGTGTGCCGCACGAGGTTAAACCAAGAAAGAACGAACAGGTCACAACAATACAACACACACAACGTGAACTACCAGAGAAACTACAACACGGCTAGACAACCGCTGAACACACACTATAATGCACCTACGCAGGAACAATCTAACAGAATAGCACAACCACAACACGCATATCAACAATATCAAAATAAAACATCAAACCAGCAAATGCCGTCAACACAAAGCATGCCACAATTCATCCCCAAATTCAATCACAATCAGCAACAGCAAACTCAGAACCAGTTCACACCAGCAAACAGCCAGCAACAATACCAACCGAACCAACGCAGGAGCAACTTCGTACCAAAATATTGCTCTCATTGTAAAATTACTACAGGACATACATTTGACGAATGCCGAAGTAAATTCTACACAAGAAACCCAGCTCAACATAATAACAACACAAATCCAAACGCATCCCCCGACACAAACGGCTTAGCAGAAAAATTCACAGGAATGAGAATCAACACATTATACCCACAGCAAGCACAAACCGATCATAACACACCACAACAGTCTCAACAGGGAAACTCCAGCCGATCCGACCAGCTGTAGGAGAGCCACTGCCACCGGATCAAAATCAAACAAACCAAACATATAACGAACAAACAAATAATCAAAACTACTCTCTCCAAATGGGTATCATTCCAGAAATGTACCTAAATCATTTCGATCATACGAGCCAAGACGCTCACTCTATTCTAATAAATAAACAAAAGAGCCCAGACGCTCCTCGTAAATCAGTAACAAACAAACAGACGAGCCCAGACACTCCCACTAAACAAGTAGTATATAAGAAATCGAGCCCAGACGCTCCCACAAAAATTTTAGTAAATAAGGAAAAGAGCCCAGACGCTCATGACACAAACAAACAAACAGAAAACAATCATTCAGGCCAAGACGCTCCAACATTAGAATTACACGAAATACAAACAGACGACGACGACATTATCCAAGAAACAGCAAACTTACAAATTGACAACATATTTCTAGTAATACACATCATAACCCTATACCTTTCTACTAAATTCTCAAAATATCATAACGTAGCAAAAACACAATTATCTAAAATCAAACAACAAATAACGACTATCAAACAAAACACACTATCAAACATAAAACAAAATTTATCACATAATAAAAACATACTCTACAAACTTTCGAATAACAAAAATATCAAACACACGTCCACACGTAAACCAAACCACATCAAACAAACTCTTAAAATCGAACAAAGTTACAAATCCCCTACCACGAAACAAAAACAACAAAATCAAATTAAAACAAACTTCCTAGAACAAGAACTAGACGAAACTGACCACAACAGCTTAAAAAATCTACTCTACCCAGAGAAACCCACGTTAATAAATTTATTATCCAAATACAAAACGAACAGAGACACTATATCCCCTCTTATAAACCAGGAAACAAGACCAAATTTATTAATAGATTCAGGTGCAGACGTATCAATCATTAAACAGAAACATATCAATACGGACAAAGTTAACAAACTAGATACACTAACACTATCAGGCATTGGAACAGGCTCAGTAAAAACTAACGGATCACTAACACTAACACTACAATTAAACGACGAACTAAAAATCCAACACAAATTCCACACAGTACCGAACGATTTCCAAATTCTCGAAGACGGAATAGTAGGAAGAGACTTCTTTGACAAATTTAAAGCAGACATACTCTACAGTACCAATAATATTAAAATCAACGGACATTTAATCAAATTTTCAAACAGAACTAATTACAATATAATTCTACCAGCTAGAAGTGAAACAATTATCGAAATACAAACATCCACAATCGAACCGACAATTTGCACGGCAACGGAAATAAAACCAGGGATATTTATTCCTCACACATTAATACAACCAATCAATTACAAAGCAAAAATCATGATAGCAAACACGCTACCACGGGACAACGAAATATCAGATTTTAAACCAATCTTAGAAACTCTACCGAAAGACATACAGTATTACCACACGGAACAAACAATAAACTATTCTTCACGGCAAGACCAGATCATTAAAACGATAACAAACAATCTAGATAAAAATAATAACGTAGAGGAGAATATGACAATACTGGACTTATGCCTCCAATACGAAGACATATTCTTTTTGGAAGGTGACAAACTGACAAGCATTCAGGGCATATACCACAACATAAATCTATACACAGATTCAAAACCGATACACGTACAAAGATACAGACTGCCTCAGACACACAAAGAAGAAATCAACAGACAAGTACAAGAAATGTTAGATGACGGAAAAATACAACCCAGTACCAGTCCCTTCAATAGTCCACTCCTAGCAGTTCCCAAGAAACCAGGAAGCGACGGCAAGCCCAAATGGCGCGTAGTCGTAGACTTCCGTAAACTAAACGAGATCACAATTGGCGATTCCTTCCCTTTACCTAACATAAATGACATCTTAGACCAACTCGGTCATGCACAATATTTTTCAACGCTAGATATGGCTAGCGGTTACCATCAGATAGAAATGAATCCCAACGATGCACACAAAACAGCCTTCAGTACAGATTACGGTCATTTTGAATTCAATAGAATGCCCTTCGGCCTCAAAAATTCGCAGGCCACTTTCCAAAGAACAATAAACCACGTCCTAAGAGGATTTCAAGGTTTAAAAGGCTTTATATACCTAGACGATGTAATTATCTACGGTAAAAATCTAAAAGATCACAATAACAAACTTCTAGAAATTTTCCAAATCTGCAGAGTAAACAACTTAAAACTACAATGCACAAAATGCCAATTTCTAAGGAAAGAAATAACATTCTTAGGCCATCTCATAACCCCAGAAGGAATTAAACCCAACCCATCGACTGTAGAAGCAGTTCAAAACTTTCCAGAACCTAAAAATATAAGAGAAACACAATCTTTTCTAGGTCTCGCAAATTACTACCGCCGCTTTATACCGAAATTCTCCGAAATCGCCGAACCACTAACAAAATTGACCAGAAAAGGTACTCCATTCATTTTTACAGAAAATTGTAAAACAGCTCTATCCACATTGAAAAACCTATTGATAAAACCCCCCATCCTTAAGTACCCTGACATGAATAAACCCTTTACTCTTACTACTGACGCAAGTGACTACAGTTTAGGAGCAGTCCTTTCACAAACCCAAAACCAAACAGAGTTCCCAGTAGCCTATGCCAGCAGAGCATTAGGCAAATCAGAAAGAAATTACAGCACAATAGAGAAGGAAATGTTAGCCATCTATTGGGCGGTAAATAACTTTAGACCATATCTCTATGGCAAGAAATTCACAATAATCACTGACCATAAACCACTTACAGGAAATCTAACAAAAATACCTAACAGAATCTTAAAATGGAACCTAAAGTTATCTGAATATAATTTCGAAATTATACACAAATCTGGTAAAGCCAACACAAACGCAGACGCACTCAGCAGAATTAAACAACATAATCAAATCTCAGCAATCACAAGGGCACAAGCCAAAACCCAACTATACACAACACCCAATACAAATCCAAATCCAGTCCACCACCCCCAGACAGATTCTACAAACTCTAATAACACAAACACACCTCCAAATTGCGCAAAACCACAGAACCAAAAACAAAATTTAATGAACAAAACAACCACACTAGCACAAGAAGAATTCACTCAAAATGTAGATTCAAATAACTTAAGAAATAATAAAATAGAAGTCGTGACAGACATAAGAAAAAGACAACAAATTTTAAATGAATATCACAATCTACCTCTAGGCGGTCATGCAGGCACATGGCGCACATACAAACGTATCAGAATGCTATACTACTGGCCGAAAATGTTACTAGACATCAACAAATTAATTAGAAACTGTCACACATGCAAAAGAAATAAAACCCACAGAAAGACAAAAGTACCACTACAATTGACTGACACATCAGAACACCCCTTCCAACGCTTAGCTTTCGATATTGTTGGCCCTCTTCCAACAACAGAAAATTCAAATAATTACCTGCTCACTTTTCAAGACGACTTATCCAAATTTTCAGGTGCTATTCCTATACCAAACCAGAACGCTAGCACAGTGGCAAGAGCACTATGCGAGCAATATATCACAAAATACGGAATCCCCGAAAAAATATTAACAGATCAAGGCAGTAATTTCATGAGTAACACATTTAAAGAACTCTGCAAACTTCTAAAATTAAAACACTTAACAACCACTGCATATCACCCAGAAACAAACGGTGCACTTGAAAAGTCGCATAACACATTGAAAGAATATTTAAGGTCTTTCACCAACCTCGATCGAAACAATTGGGACGAAATGTGCCACTACGCAATATTTGTGTATAACACTACACCACACTGTTCAACAAACTTTACCCCCTACGAATTAGTTTACGGACGACCAGCATTAATCCCCAGCGCAGTACAGAAAGACCCAGAACCGATATACAATTACGATGACTATGTTAACGAACTGAAAGCAAGACTAAGGGTCGCACACGCAATAGCCCGAGAAAAAATCATTAGCAAAAAATTACAAGTCAAGACACAATATGACAAATCAACAAAACCATTGATTCTCGAACCGAACGACTTAGTCTGGCTAAAAAACGAGAACAGACGAACAAAACAAGATGCCTTGTGGCTAGGCCCATACAAAGTTATAGAAATAAATTCACCTGTAAATACTACCATAGAAATCAACAGAAAATTCATAAAAGTCCATAACAACAGGTTACTTAAACAAAACTAAAATTAACTTAAATTCTTAAATAAACTTTACAGGTAACAAAATGAAATTCAACATTACTATCGCATTAACACGAACCAAACAATAATAACCACTTTAATAGTATTTCACAGGACCAGGAAAAAGACGAATAGAAGATATCAGAGAATTGGAGCAAAACGCCCAATGGATAAAAGAAGACGAAGAAACATGGCAACGAAAATTAAAAAGAATAAAATCACTCGAACGTAGAGAAAAAAAATTGGAAATGCCCAATAATTACCAGACCTCCACATTTCCCTCTAGAAGCCCCAAAATTTCTAAGCTACACAAAACCCCTACCCAAAACTCCCAACAATAAAATAAACAAGAAAGTAACCTTTAATATTTCAATTTAAAAAAAAAAAAAAAAAAAAAAAAACGTCTATTACATACTTTTTCCCTTTTGCGGAAACCAAATACAACGGCATGCAAAAGGAAACAAGAAATGTCACGCGAAAATCGTTCAAATTCATTAATATAAATTTTTTTCCAATAGTCGCAGGCTAACTAAATATTTTTCCTTTTATATACACTTATAACTACTAACACATAAAAGGAAAAATATAAAACAAAAAAAAAAAACATACATAACACTAACCTTAAAATTAGCATTCATACAAAAACCCTACACAGTTATCATAATAATAAATTTTCCTTAAGAAACATATAATAAACAATTATCACTAAGTATTAAGTACAATATCGAAAGATATATACAAATAAGTAACATAGAATAAGTAAACTAAAGTTAAACACATATTACACACACTATTATATTCAAAAAAAAAAAAAAACACACACAGAAAACAAGTAAAACATTAAGCAAATACTAACCTTAGTAATAAAAACAATAAATAAATGTTAAATATAAAGCAAAATAAATAATACAACGACACAGAAGATAAGACACACCAGCCAAATGAAGGAAGCCAAAAAATCGAACAAATCCATAGACAAGACCAGACCAACATCCACACAAGGGAATCAAATGGATCAAAAGTTCATCAGAGCCTAATCAATAAGATAGGTGAATTCTGACCCTTATAGTCTAGAATGTCAAATTCTGAAAACAAATTCCAACAAGTTAACACAAACAACCAACATCCACAGAAACAGAAGCACAATAATAATAACTATAATAACGATATAAATAAATAGAAAATAGGAACCAATGCTAACATAAACATATACCAAAATATTAAAATAACTCCAACATGAAAATTCTGCATACAAAATTTTCACTCGCCAAGGAGGAAGGTATGTTGTGATACAAAATTAACATATACAAAATCAGTATATACAAAGTATACACAATTTACCTTAAAACAAAGTATTTAGGGCGGAAATATAAACATTAACAAAAATTATAACACAAATCCAAAACTAGAACATTAAAATAACAAACAAAAAAACTAACACAAATTAAAACCTAAACCCAAATTACAAAGTAAAGCAAATTATCACCGGCAAGTTGAACAAAATTATCAAATTACAAATATCATGACCCAAAATACAATGTACTGGGCATGAAAAGCCAAATCGGCAAAAATTCAATTCAACAAAAAATTATGCTTAAGCGCCACAAAAGCAAGAAATGAAATTTTTGGATGAAAAGTAAAAAAGAAAAGTAGAAATGGTTATTCATTAGTTCCGTGGCTTTTAAGAAAATAAGAGCAAAAATAGTTCCGTGGTTTTTTAAAACAAAAGATTTCAGTTCCTTAAATATAAAATTAAAAGTTATAAATCATTTCTATATAAAATCATAATCGTGTGTTATCTGTGTCATTTAAACATAAAATATACAAATATAAATTAATAATTAAAACCATTCTATATTAAATTTATGTTATAAAATAGTCCAATATAAAATTAAAAGTTATAAATCATTCCTATATAAAATTGTAATCGTGTATTAACTGTGTCATTAAAACATAAAACATCCAAATACAAATTAATAATTAAAATCATTCTATATTAAATTTATGTTATAAAATAGTTAAATATAAAATTAAAAGTTATTTATCATTTCTATCTAAAATTATAATCGTGTGATAACTGTGTCATTTAAATATAAAATACCTAATTATAAGTAAGAATTAAAATCATCCTATGTTAATTCTATGTTATAGAAACATTTCTGTGAAAAATTAAAAATTATCAAGTATTCCATACTTAAATAAACGATACAATATTCAGTGCATAACTAAAATTAATTTCCAACTGTATTATGTATTCACAAGAAAATAGAGACATCACAATAAATAAAGGGTAAGTTTTCTTTTGAGTTTAATTACAACACTTTTCTATATTCCATTTCTTGATTACAAAATTCCGATACCGAATAGTTAATATACAACAAACATAATTTCAAGTTCATAATTAGCACGTTCTTTTATATAATGCATTAAATATAATATAAAGTAATCATAACAATTGTATATCTTTATATATACTTTATTCATGTTACATTATTGAATAAACGACCTTGCTTATTCAACATAAATTTGATTGTATATCGCGACGGCACAATACTAAAGGAATAAAATTACAACTTATATTATCAACTAATTATATATACAAGTAATTCGATGAACCTTATATAACATATTCAACTAAATAAAATATTTTGAACTTGCACAGTTATGTAATTCATGCAGTTAGTTCCGCGAACCAAAATTTATATACAGGGTAGTACGTAAATTTAACAATATAAAATTTCATACTCAATAAATCCAAACAAATTATATAAATATAATTTTACATTTATTTTCCAAATACACATATATATAATCAAAACACACAAAACAAATATAAAATAAACTAACATAAAAACATAAAAAATATACAATAATTTTATATACTCTGTTTTGTTTAATTGATAGACAAATTAAAATTTTCTACTAATTTTGTTTTTCTTCAGTGCCATGACAAAAACATCAGCAATTTTAATAAATTTTCTTTGTCACGGTATAATGCGCATGATCCGATTCAATACAAATATATTTTGTCATGACATTCTAGCGTCATGACAAAATTAGGCGAGTGAAGACCGAGCCGACCGTAGACAGACGCAAACTAGATATTCATGAATTCTTGATTATCGCGATATTTATCCGGTCTGTCATATCACGATTTTCATCAAAATAGGATTATTACGTTTATAGAACAAGATTATCATAATCGGGTTGTAGGAAGAAAATAATTATGAAATATAAGAAAAAATCAGTAGGATTGTATGAGGCTGGGGAACATAACTGCGCAGGCCCAATGCAAAAAAAAATCCTTATACTTTTTCCTTATGAAGGGCATACCCAATTGGCGATTTTCATCGAATGTAGATAGCGTTGGTTTCTACGTCTACAAGGGGGACGAGAATTGTCAAATCGATTATTATGACAGTTTTGATGCCCCTTGCTTCATAGCAAACTGTGATTCACGTTTTGTTACCCAGATGTCAGCTACTTTGTTGGAAATCGCGAATAGAAACTTATGGAAAGAATAAAATTCGTACTGCATCATACTTCATTATTATTTATTTGTTTACAAAATTTTGACTTATTAATTTTTAACCTCCAACTGTTTCCGAAAACTAATTATTAAAACCCCAAATATATTAAAAATACATATATTCAAATATAATTTTACAAAATTATATTACGCAACAAAAAGGTGTTGTTAGTTTGTTAGTCAGGATTTTATATTTTATGTATCCAAGAGGTATTGATTTTGATTTAGTTTTGTTTGCATCATAAAGGTGCATCCATAGACGAAAATGCCGATGGTACCACTATTTGAGTGGTATTCATTCTCCAAAGTAATGTTTCACCAAATTGAAGTTGATAAATCTCCTGATTTTCACAACGCTCAAGAAACCAAAAACTTAGCTCTATTTTATTTGTAATGTGTTTATCTGCATTATTGAATCACACTCTAAAAACTTCAAAATATTTAACTATTTATAGGAACTGTACAAATATTTGCGGTTTTCATAAATTTGCAGTTTAAATTGGATTAAAATCGTATTATTTCTGTATACACCAATAATTGACATTAAATTCAAAACGCGGTTAACTTCATTGCATTTCTCATTAAGGAAAAAGTTAAAAGTTTGATAAAATTTTTCATACGGGAATCACAAACCTAACAAATTTTTTTTTTTTTCTCAAAGTTTTATTCATACTTTTCTGTAACGAAAAAGTTTAAGGACTTCTATTGGGGACGCGCGTAAGTCATTTTCATTGATTGTATACAGAAAAATTGTTAGATTGTAAATTATATTTTAAAATTTATAAACTGTCACAGAAATTATTTATACATTTAGTTTATATTAACTTATTGTAACTGATCGGCAAATACGCATTGAAATTGTTTTATTCCATTAATTACATATGAATTTAAACGTTTGCAGAATTACAAAATCGCAATTTTATTTGTCTGACATACAATCGCGGTTGGAAGAAATCGCAACAATTTTAGACGCAATAAGACACTAATTTTTAATGATATTCCAGCCATACTAACTACTTAAGGGGTAACATACAAAAATTAAATAAACGTAACTGTAAAAAAATTATGTTTGCGATAAATGTAGGTTTTGTGCTTTCGCCCATGGAAAAATTAATTTAAATTAAAAATTTTAACGAAGCTTCGTTAAATGTGAATTGTCATTTAATAAAAATTATTGGAGCGAGATTTTACGTTCAAACTTAAAACAAAATTAAAATATGTATCGTGCTATCTAAAAAACAACAAACAATAAATAACTGTTATTGTAATTGCCAATATTGTAATTGGTCAATATTGTAATATGTGATTGTTTACGTTGTAAATGTTGTAGTGAATGTTGTAAATGTTGTAATATTGTGTAATATCTAGATATGGAATTTATATACTGATTGGGGTAATTTAAAATAACTTGATTTCTTTTAGGAATTTGTATGAAATAATATAATGTGTATATATAATTTGTATCTAATGAAATTTCTTACCTGTTGATCTGTATTTGTCGGATGTGTATCGATGTGCAAATTTATTTATGTAAATAATAATTAATACACGATTTATGTTTAATTGTTAATATTCAAAATTTATTTATGTTCACTTAATAGCAATAAAATTTAACTTGTTGAATTTTATAATTACACTTTAAGAATGATTTTAACTTATTGAATCTTGTAACTCACTAAGATAGATTTTAAGTTGTTAAATATTATAATTACACACTAAGAATGATTTTAACTTATTGAATATTGTAATTACACACTAAATGATTTTAACTTATTGAATCTTGTAATATACACTTAGATTGACTTTATCTTGTTAAATACTGTGATATACACTTAGATTGATTTTACTTATAAACTTATTGATTCACGAAATATAATAACTGACTAAAGTATAATGATTTGTTGACAAGGTATAGATTGACTTAAAAAATGTGTTTGACTAAAAAAAACAGTTTTTAATTTTTGGCTTATATACTATTTTAGTTTCCTAATTTTTTGTTTTTGTTTGTTACTACAATATGGGGTCGAGTGGTAGTTTTCCACTCGTAAAATTTTTGTCATCATTTTTATTTGGTTTTGGGTCATCGTTAAATATTTATTTTTTAATTAAAATTGTTAATTTGCGTAAAATTGAAATATTTTTATGTTCTAGTTTTGTGTGTTTCGTAATATCTTACTTTGTATTTCTTTTGATTTTTTACGCGCACGTGTTTTTTACATTGCGTGAGAATGTAACTCGTTTGTTGCGTGGGAAAGAAATGTTGAAAGTAGATTACGGGATTGTTCTACAACACTGTCATTCAATATTCAACAATATTTACGGGATACTGGTTACGACTAGTATGACTGGAATGTCATTATAAATTAGTGTCGTCAAAATTTTTAATTTTTTTTTAATTTTAAATTTGTTTATGGTTCGCTCTTTACTCGTAACAAGTATGCCGTGAATATTGTTGAATATCGAATGACAGCTATTTACACCCCTATTCCCCTAGTCGCATCACTTCAAGTGACGTGACTACTCATCTTCCTGGTTACTAGAGCATTAAATCGAAACTTACAAAATAATTGTTCAATAAAGTCGTTTTGGCTGTTTTTTAAATCTTAGTAGGCTGTTTTATAAATATTTCCTTGCGACTGCTATCACTCCAAATGACAATTTCTATCACTTGAAATATTGACGTGATAAATAAATAAAAAAAATTTCAAACTAATGAAGCCAACTAAGATTTAAAAAAAAAATTCATTGAGTGTTTTGCACAAAATTATTTAGTAAGTTTGTTTTTAAAATCTAGTAACCAGGAAGATCCATAGTCACGTCGCATGAAGTGATACGTCTATGGGAATTGAGCTGTTATTGTTTGTTGTTTTTTAGATAGCTCGATTCTGCCCGATACATATATTTTTTTTAATGGGCTAGTTATATAGGCGAAAACGAAACGGACTGTCACGAAGTAAAACGGAAAGACGAATGAGGCATGGTTATATAGGCGAATTAGTGAAAACGGTTTTGACATTTTCATATTTGTTTCTAATTTTATTATTTAAAATTTACTTCTCGTGTGTATGAAAACTATAACTCGGAAAATCCATTTTATGTGTGGTAAACCAAAATATAAAATACTTTGACAATTTGACATGTGCTTGTAAGGATAACAAAAAAATCATAACCGATTGTGTATAACCGCAAAGACGAAACGAAAGCAAATTGAATTGAAATAATTTTTATTAAGTGACAAATCGCATTTAACGAGCTTCATTAAATGGGCGAAAGCATAGAACCGGCATTTATCGCAAATTAATTTTTTTTAAAGTTATGTTTATATTTTCTTTTTTAATTTTTGTATGATTACCCATTTATTTCATCGCTCTATAAAGAAGCTTATTTGGGATCACACCCCTCCTATGTGAATGACAAAATTTAATTTTTTTCATCATAAATGGTGTAACTGTAATTTCATCTTGGAATACACAAAATTCTCCAAGGTAAATAGCTGGAATCGACAATTCCTCTGCAAACTTGAGAGTTTGCTTTTGCTCTGTAAGACTTTCTGTACCAAGTCATGGTTGACAGGGGGCGCGTGATCCGCGATTATTACACATGTGTAGTCAATTATAGTGTTTAGTTGTGTCATTAGTTGTGAACTGCAGGCATCATCTATTGTACTTTGATTTGGAAATGTTTATATAAAGGTGTCTGGACGAGATATGCCGATCGTTTTTTGTTGACAGACCTTTTAACCAGCTCATGAATATAACTCGTTTTATGAATAAGCTTCCTTGGTGTGTATGCTAATATTCTTCTTGCCCATCAGGTGGTCTTGATACCATTTTTATCGTATGATTAACCGGGATAGGTACATTAATTATTTGCCCGGTTATAGTGAATTCGCCGTTAAAATGTCGCAATCTATGTATCTGCATAAATGGGACCCTTGATGAAATGAGTCTCTCAGCAATGATCTGGCTGTTTCTGGCAAATCAGCTGGTCTCTTTGAGTATTTGAAGCCGTTCTAGATTGAAAAAGACGGACTATTGCCTTTTCTAACACTGACCCTGCAAGTCTTGCACATCTTGACTTCGAAAACGATTGTAAATGTCTGAACTGACTTTGCTTTTTGTTAATACTCGATTTCGCTCCCCATCTAATTTGTATGACTATATATGTAAATCGATTCTTCAACACTCTAAAAAATTTAAATAGTTTGACATGGGATGCTTCCTCTATATCTTACCTGACTACACATTTCCACATTCAAAATGGTGCCTGATATCTATACGTTTTGCTCTGGCATGAAGAACGTTTGTTGATGCCAGATCAATTTCACTTTCGTGGTCGTAATATGCGATAGTTACGGTCTGGACTCGTTTAAAACACGTCGTGACTACAACTTTATATTAATCATCCTGCGACAGTCAGAATTTTATTGTCATCCGGAAATAGATTGATCATAAGCAGTTTGCTACTGTCACTTGTGTGAATTAATTTCGTTTAATTTCTCAGTCACTATTATGTCGTTCAGTGACATGCTGTTGCTTGTTTTGGGATGGATTCTTTGTAACATCTGGAACCGCTTCCATGTGGTTCAATGCGTTGTATATACTGCCTCAATCAGCATTGCAGTAGCGAGTGATACTTGAAGATGTTAAATTAGAGAACTCTAATTTTTTCCCAAGCTGATCTCTTCAAATACCGCAGAATATCCTTCACTGCCAACCTATTCGCTCTCCCGGGATCCTTATTGACTGTGTTGACGTTGCTGTTTGCATAGTTAATGTCTGGCGGAGAAACTTGAGACGCGAACAGAATGCGTCCCACTACTTGCTGCTTCAAAATTTGTTTTAGGAAACATACAACTGTTGATTCCAAACACGACTAGAATGCTTAGGTTCATAAAGTTATTTCTTATATCGGCAAACTTTAACGCTAGTATTTAACTTTTCGGGTTGAGCATGCAAATTTTTTCTTTAAGTTCAATTGTGAACTTCCTTTCACAACTATAGTGTCGCTTTATGTCGCGCACATGACATCGGAAATAAATATTTTCATACTCGCTTACGAACTCGAAACCAATCAAATTATTTGAAATGCTTTATACCACGCGTAGTAGGCTACTTCCGAACTCGAGTTGAAATTGTTTTATCTTTGTTGTTGTTTTAATACATTTTGTATGTTACAATAGTATTTTTTTCGAACTTACTCACGATGTCATGAACGCACTATTATATCTACATACTTCCATTTCAGAGTTACATTTTGTTCTAAAAATCCATACGCGGCCGAAAGGTTTTTGTTATGTGGCGTTGACAAAAATTGTTCGATGGTTGTTGGATGATATGATTCACTGTGGTGAGACATGTAAGAAACAAAATCTTCCATTTGTTTCAGTATGATTTACTCAGTACTCTTTTCACATGTATTTCTTGTTTTGGTGTTGCTATGGAAGCCGAAATCGGGTGTCATTTGAACTTGAAACAACTGTGTTGTCTGAATATACTTCACTGATTTCATTTGATGGATCGCTACCGTTGACAGTATATCTGGCACACATGGCCAAGCTTCACGTGTTTCACGACACGTGGAGACGAATTCTAATATGTAATTTCTCGTTACTAGAGCCAACATAATCGAAGTCGATGTTTTCAATTAAGAGCACAAATTAGTTTTAATGAATTATTAAATGTTGTTTAATTTTTTCATTTCTTTTGTAGACCCGCATTCGCATGTGTGGATGACTTCATCGATATATTTGTTCTTTAAGTGTTTTTTCATCCGGAAACAAAATCACTTGACTATTCGATTTAAACGTTTGTCTTGAATTAAGACACTTCACAACTTACTCGTACAATTGCGATACCTCATTGTGGTTCATGTAAATGGTATCCTGTTTCCACAGTAACCAACAGATATACATCTCTCTCATTTTGGACTCAGCTTCTTTCTTTTTTGCTTCGCCACTTGAACCATTCTTGCGCTCCAAAAACGCGTAAAGGTTTAAGGTAGGGCTATCACCCAATCCAGATTTCTACGGGTGTTGAATTTGATTGATTACATGGCATGCTGTCAATACTGCTTCCATCCAGTGCTCGGTTACATAATCCGGTATCAGAAATCGTACGTATCACTTTCTCAACAATTGTCCGTTCATTCTTTCGGCACTTACATTTGGTTCCTGCACACTACAAGTCGAGACGAGCAGATGAAATTCTGTTTTTGGTCATGGACACGACATGTCGTAGCGAATCATTGGCGCCTTAAAACAAACCAATACCAAGTCAGCCTCTGTTCTACAGTTTAGGGATGGCCGAAGCGGACAATTGTCTAGTATCAAGCGGCTCGTTATTTAAATGGACTCCAGGAATGACTGGGTACCTTAAGATCTATCGCCTTAAGCCGCAGCCACACGAATGCAAATAAATACCAACATTGGCGTATTTGTCCAAATAACAAATCGTGTAGCCACAAAACAAATGACAAATTCAAATCAAGGCAAAACCGTGTGGCTGCGGCTTTATGATCACTCAAAAGTAGCTGAAGAATTAAAAAGATTTCTGGTGATGATTTATCTCTATAGTAGATTTATCCCACATGCAGTAGAAAATCAAATGGTCCTCCAGAATTTAGTGAAATGAAACTTAAAACTTGATCAAACACCTATTCAATGGTCTGATGAACAGAATGTGGCATTTCAACGTTGTAAAGATGATTTAGTTAACAATGAGATTTTCTATTTAAAATGTCAAAGTTTATACCCCACCCTTCAAAAATGTGGTAGCAAATTATAGTTTTTAATTTAATTACACATCGAAATTATTCACTTTTTACCGGGGTACACCTAAACGTACCACCCTATAAAGGTTTGGTCGCTTTATAACTTCCCTTAGTCACGGTATCAACTCTTACTTACCGTTGAGATAAAATAAATTTGAATGTATTTGATAGCAGCCGACATCTTAAATTCCTCCAAGTTTTTATAATATTATGATCTATGCCTTCGCATTTGATTACGTAAGATGAGCGAATTTGGTATCGATAATTTGTTTTATCAACAAAACTATTGTATAATCATTTGCATTTTGTAATGTAATCATACATTTTATAAATAAAACAGAGTGACATCTAGCGCTTAACACGATATTTCGTTTATAAAAAATTAGTACAGATATAACAGTTTTGAATTGGTTTGAAACCAAGCTAAAGTCTTTTTTATGGAATAAAAATCACAAAATTCGTACGTATATTTGTCGTCTTACTTTGGCAAAAGTTAAAACCATTCTGGAATAGAATTAATTTGTGCTCAAAGTAACAACCAAAGATATTTTTTAATTTAATTTTATTAGTTGGTAACAATTACATTTTGAATTTGAAAACAACGCAAAAATGCAACTAAATACATTCAATTAAATAGTAATGTGCTAGAACATTATTGAATATTATTACAAATCGTAACTAATTGCTCGTGTTGTTTAGAAATATGCGATGTCAAAATAACAAAAATCACTTTTATATTTTTATTGCCAACATTTAAAAATAAAAGTATTCATTACAATTGCCCTGGTGGTGAACATTAAAACTACAGGTAGAATAGAATAATTCTATACCAGCAGAAAAGTTTGTCTAAAATAATTCCAATTTGGAATTATATATATGGGATTGTTGTTGTAAATTTCTCAAAGTAAGACAGCAGTTATCTCACTCTATAAAACCACATGTTTTATCGTGTTGCATTTTTGTTTATGTTTTGAATTCAAAACAATACAAAAAATCTATTTTATTATTTTATTTTTACCGTCAGTTATTTTATAGTACTCGAGTCGTGTGGTTGTGTTTCGAATTGTGTGTGTACAAAAAAATAAAAACGGGTGGTAAATTTATGGCGCGATTCAATTTATTAAACAGTTATTTAATATTAAAGTAAAATAAATACAAGAAATAAATAAATAAACCGTAAACAAGGATAATAAATTCAAGTGGAATAAAAATTTATTACGTTACATTTTCTATTATAATAGGCGCGTGTAGTGTATAAATAAATACCTCGTACCATTGAGACAACGCACATTAAATAGGAATTAAATGAATTTATGTGTATTAAAAAGTTAAAGTGAGATAATAATCAAAAGTGCCGTTCTAAATTTGTATCTAAAGTGTTATCAAAAGTGTAATTAAAAACACAATAGAATTTAAAGTATTTTGGTGAATTAAAAAAGTAAGTGAGAGTATTTAGTAATTAAATTTTTTAATTTGATTGAATAATGGGATTAAATTAACCGTTCTTGGTATTCTTGTATTTACCTCCTAAGATTGCAAGTGATAAGGAGTGTTAAAACTGTTCGTGTGTTCTTATTGTTTGTTAATTACAATTTTAAATTAACATTATTTTGTTGTGTTTCTGTGCATTATAAAATGAGAAGATTTAAGAAATCTTATTTCAATAAAGATTAATTTTATAAGAATTATGTAGCTCCTGTTCTTGGGTTTGGGTACTATCAACCTCTTGGTTTACTATCTATAGCTGGACTGACTAAAACGCGATTAGGATTTAGATTAAAGTTATGTTCGATTGAACTGAATTATTCGAATTAGAGACTGTTTCTGAAGTAACTAAATTGAATGGACTTCCTATGCGATTAACGACTCTTTAGTTAAGCAACTGATCCAACTGACGAAATTTTTGGTTCGTGTTGGGCCTAGCCTTACTACACCCGATTTTTTACCAAAACAGCTAAACCTAGTTTTAGGATTGTGATATTTTGGCGCTGGCCGGCCTACAACACTTGCATAACTTTTCGATAACTTGATAGTTAAAATTTTTGATTAGAATGTCAAACGTTCTCCAAACTACTTAAATTACTGAGTTCTTTAGTCCTGAAAAGTTTGAAATTTTTGAACTATTTTGTCAAAATTGAAGGCAAAGTGTTCTTATATAATTTACAGTAGTTAAATCTGGATAGGTCCAAGCATACAGTTTCTCGATAAAAAAATATCAACATAAAAAATATTTTTTTATTTTTTAGGCTTCTTTTGGTTTTAAAGTGAATCATAAATCCGTGAATTATGAATCAAGAAATATTATTTAAATACTTAGTTTTGTTTTTGATTACCCAGTAAAATCAAAAGCCTGCTACAATTTTATTTAGAATTTTATGGATATTTGTTTGATTGTTTTTAATCAATTAGGTAACCCCAGATTCTGACGTACATTCACAGGCGTATTTTCAGTCCTAGTGGAATCTTTTGTCTTAACGAAGACTGTAGACTTTAAATTCTTATTCTGCAATCTCTCAGTAGCCTTAAAAAATCGTCTTCGTTAATATCAGCGAAATAGGTGGTTTTAGGAATCATAATTTTGACATTTATACAGAGACAAAAAATATAATTAATTTGATAGGGGGTAATAAACAGAAATATAAATAAAAATAAAAATTGAACAAATTATCAAAAAATATAAATAACATTCGTAAACATTGAAAAACTGAATTTAATAATTCTAAATTTCTTCATCAAGGTGAGGTTACCAAGACTTTGGGGAGGTTTGGTTTCGAACTAATGAAACATTGAATTTTTTTGTATTTTTTGAATTTTTTGTATTTAAATACTTTGAACTAATCAAAGTATAATCACAATGCCTTAGCGAATTTCAATGATTCGCTACGCAATTCCCAACCCCTTCGTAACCTCGAATTTTATTGTATTTAACGCATACATGCGATTTCTATATGAAATTTTGGGTTATTCTTTGTTACTTTGATTAGTTCAAAGTATTTTCAAAATTTTTTGTAGTTTGGTCACTGCAGTCTGATGAGACGACCGAATTTTTTAAATACAAAAAATTCAATGTTTCATTAGTTCGAAACCAAACCTCCCCAAAGTCTTGGTAACCTCACCTTGATTAAAAACACTATCTGGCTATTATCCAGAATAACCCAAAATTTCATCTAAATTTCTTCCTTATTTTATAAAGATTTTCATTGAAAGTTCAAATATTTTAAATGGAGATTCTTATAGAGGTGCTTACACTTTTAATTGGCGAAGATGAAAGATGAGGCTATTTATTTGATATGTTAACGAATTTTATTTTAAAAATTAATTGATTTGAATAGGATAAATCGTACACAACATCTTCGCTATGTGCGATATACGGCAAATTTTTATAATACACTGCTTTATTCGACTTTTTTTTAATGAATTCGAATTTGAATAATCGCTCGTTCATAAATTTGAAACAATGGCTGCCGTCCCATTCGTGACTTATTTTGTGGAGACTGACAGTCTACAATAAACATCCAGTCGAAGGTTTATAATAAACATCCAGTAGGCTAGACTTATTGTAGACTTGCTTGACTTTTATGCGAGGTTTGCGCCCAAACTGGTAACTCATCAAAATAATTCTAACAAGTTTCCAATAACTCTATTCGACAGGAGACTTATTGTACTTTCAAATAAGTCAGTCTCCACAAAATAAGTCACTAATTTTATCGCAGTCAATATGGTGAAATTTTGGTTTTGACAGCTCTACGAAAGTCTTTGTAGAGATTTTAATATACAAATTATTTAAGACAACTGCCTTCAGAATTTCAATGAAGACTTTAGTCTTAAAAAAAATCTTCAAGAAAGCTTAGCTGACTTATTTGAAAGTCTATAATAAATCTCCTGTCGAATAGACTTATTGAAAAGTTGTTAAAATTATTTTAATGAATTACCAGTTTTGGTGCATTTGGTGCAAGCCTCGCATACAAGTCAAATAAGTTTACAATAAGCCTAGCCGACAGGAGACTTATTGTAGACTTTCAAATAAGTCACGAATTGGACTGCAGTCTTAGTAGTCTTATCGTCAGAATCGGGGGGTAAATTTGCATTTGGTTTTAATAAGAAGGTGGAAAATCTAATATTTGTGTCTTTTTGCGATTAGTATTTTGTGATGGATTGCGTAAAGCTATAAATGCAAGCAAAATCGCACGATACGCAAATTACTTTGTAACTTAAGTATTTAAGAAGACTTAAGAATTTTTTAGCATAAGTTTTTATATTATCTAAACTTGGTATGAATTCGTTTCGTATTTAGGGAATATTTTTATCGATTTAGAGAAATGCTACTTCTTATGAGTTTTATGAACCCCGGCTTACTAAAACTTACTGGAGCAATTTTTTAAAGTAAAATTGACTAATTTAATGGCATTCTCAAATACAGTCAACTCTCCTATATCGCGATTAATTCGTACCGCGTTATATGGAAACCGTGTTATAAGAAAATCGCTTAAATGTATTTTATGGAAATCACGTTATGAAAAACATAGAAATAAGACAAATCATATGTATTAACTTACATCGCGTTATATAAAAACCACTGTCGCGTGGAAAACGCGTTATAAGAAACAGAGAAATAATATAAATTAAATGAATTCGTACCGCGTTGTATGGCATCTTAGAAATAAATAAATTGTACACAAATTAACCTATATAAAAAAAAGCATTATCAAAATATATTATCAGGTTGAGATTAATAGGGTTTATGAATGAATTTTATACAATGACAAAGATTAAATAATTTATTTAGATATTTTAATTAAATTTATTGCATAATTCATAAAATTACTAACTAAATTAAAAAATAAAATAATTCCAACAAAAAATTTAAATGATGATACTATATTGCGTTGTGTATTATTCAACATCACTGTCAAATATTAGCCGTCTAAATTTTTTTTTCTAATTGGATGCTGCGTATCGTTGAAGGGCCATTTTAAATTAATTAGCATTCTAATTCTCTAGCCAAATATAGTCCTTTTTTAAATAATAACTGAAGTTTTAAACGAAATTGTTATTAGTGTTTTCCTTCAAAAATGCATTGAAGGTGGACTCATCAATTAATTCTGCTAATTCTTACTCATTTAAACTTTGTTCCTGAATTACTTAGGTCTGCTATATATTCTACTTGTTTATCTGCAAATCCTTTGTTGCCAAAAGTAGAAGCAATCTTTACTATTTCTGTTAGTGGATCTGAAATATCATTTTTCTTTTGAACTATTTGAGGTAACAAAGGCCTCCAAACATTCATTATGTGTTCACTGTTTAATTTCTGTACAATGACACAATTCGGGTGCAATCTAAAATACAAAATTCTTTTCAAACTTCAAGAAGAGTTCACCTTCTTGATCTTCTAATTTCCATATGTAATACGATTTGAAAGTTTGGATGATTCCTTGGTCCGGCGACTGTATTAATGAAATGCAGTTAGGAAGAAAATAAAGAATTTTCACATTTGGGTGCTCCTTACTATGACTACTGGCGTTATCAACGATCAACAAAACTTTGAAACTAAGATTTTTTTCAATCATAAATAACTTTCCACTTCAATCAATTATAAAACCAATCCTTAAATAATTCTTGAGTCATTCATAAAAATACCGCGTTATAGGCAAATTTAATTTTCTAGATAAAAATTTGAGGCCAGAGATTTCTAACGCATACGTTGGTTTTAGCAACGAAATCTATTTAGCAGGTACTCAGTCGATTTTAGCTTACATTTCCTGCAGGTCCAGAAATAATTTTTCTTGCCAATCTTTATCTGAAAGAAATTTAGAACATTCCATCCTTGAGTTTAGAACAAATACAGTCCTATGCAATTTATCGCCTCTTCAAATAGGAAAACCTCCGAATATAGAGCTTACCAATTTAAATTAACTTGGTATAGATCGTCAGCTATTTAGCCATTCTATTTCCAAATTATACAATTTGTATAAAATCATACCGATCAATCAATAAACCGCTATTCACTATCGTTACAATTGGACGAAAAGTTATAATGGCAATATGTATTTGGATCCTATGAACCCCAAACGTCCTTATAAATGAGCTTTTAAGCTCAAAAGGAATGCGTGGTTCACAGAATTTATGTATAAATAAATTTGTATAAAAATTTGTTCGACATTTTGGAACTGAACCTAGATTCTGATCAAGTGACAAATTACATTTTTTTCTGATTTTGTACTAAAATTTTAACTATTTTTCATTGATAATTTAGTTGTGAGTTCTAAAAAGCGATGCTGATGAGATGTGTTTTTCAAATATTGTGAGAAATAGTATAAAACTGTACGTCCCAAATTTTTTGTGACATTTTGTCACTTCGGTGACTTTAAATTTTCTCATAATGAGTATGTAGGTAAAACTTTTATAAACCGCTGAACATCTCAAAAGTCATTTCATTAGAATAGGAATTTTTGTGATAATATTTTGTTGTAATAAAACAAGTTATGAAATTTTTTTATTTTATTAGAATTTGCCCCCACTGATATACCTCGTTGGCTTCAATTTTTTTGCCCTTCTTTATTTCAACTCATCCTATAATCGCCTTAAAAATGTTGTTTATTTTATGTTTCAATAAGAGAATTGTTCCAGTACACGTTATTCTTAGATTTGCCAAACCGCGATTGCTGAATAGCCCTCCTGCCGGCTTTCTGTAAGGTCCGTTAGATTTGTGCATACGTTCTTCATGTTTATATGGTTTAACAAACATTACGGTTGCTTTATGTCGATACGTAATACACTCTTTGATTCATGGGATCGACAACTATTTGTTATGATGAGTAGTTTTGAAAATTGTGTACAGTTATCAGTTCAGATATGTTCCTTTACATTCCTGCCATTTTCTTATTTGTTGAGGTGATTCTAGACTAAAAGCGATGCCACATACACATATCTACGGACGACTTCTAAAAACAGATTTTACATTTACGAATTAATTACAGCATATTTTTGACTTATATTAATGAGATAATATGTAAAATATCTCAAATTAGTAGCCAAAATCCTAAATTTGTAATTATTTAATAATTTTAATTGAAAAATAATAATTTTTCTATTTAGCCGTTTCTAGTAACGGCTAAATAGAAAAATCAATATTTTTCAATTAGAATTATTAAATAATTGCAAATTTATTATTTTGGCTACTAATTTGAGATATTTTACATATTATCTCATTAATATAAGTCTAAAATATGCTGTAATTAATTCGTAAATGTAAAATCTGTTTTTAGAAGTGGTCCGTAGATATGTGTATGTGGCATCGCTTTAAGACGGCATTTGCAAACGATGAATATCGCATTACCATAGCGTTTATGTTTTTTGGATCGGTTGCTTCGTTATGAATTTTATGTTTTAGGAAGCGGTTTCCCTTTTATTGAATCTCGGCGATCATTATTTAATCACCAATTAAATCGCGCTTCAACCGGTGGTGCATACCTAAAATGTTGATTATCGATTTTTAATTTCGAATTCCATGTGTCATAAATTTCTGTATGAACCTTTCTAAAAAAAATCCAATGCTTAGTCAAGAGTGAGTTGGGCCATAATGAGCATTTAATTATTTTTGAATAATAGATCTTGTATTGCGATGCACAGTGATTTTTCGATTTGGATTCTGCTATAGCTATAAAATGTAACGCCCAATACTTTTATCAAAAACGAGTTGAGCAAAAATTTAAATGATAAAAGTTCCATTTAGCTCCAATAGCCTAAAATTGGCCTTTAATTTCCCAAAATTGCTTATTAGAGCCAGAGTATCTTGTAATATTCTTTTGGGAGGGTTCTGCTAACTTTAAGGCAATACATGAAATTCGACCGTTTACTTGTCGTTTACGATACGACCAAATTCGCTTGAAGGAATGAATTGATTTTTCGCTGTTGTTTTGGGCTAGTTCTGAGGTTTTGCGATGCTAAACCTGCTTGATCCATTTTTCTTAAGGTCGATTTGCAATATAAAGGAATTTAGCAAGCGTTTTCAACCAATAAAGGGATTGGTCTGATTATTTTCGAATTTGGTTCATAAGGCTGATTGGGCTTTCCAACATGAATATTGAACGAATATTTCAAATTTGGTTGTTCTTAATGGAACATTTTACGGCCGAAGTTCTGATGAGCGATTCGTAGTACGTAGCAGTTTGTACGAAACTTTCAAAACTGTAAAATTTGCAATGTTTACTAGAATTCGGTTATTACCTAAACAACAACAATTATAATCCCACTCGAAGGTCATCGATCGATATGATGGGTTTAATTCTAGAACCGTAAATTGACTTAATTATTCCATGTATCGAAGTAAATGCCTGCTTATAATATTTTTTTACCATTTCTTCAATTTCCTTAATAGGGCAAGGAATTCAATTTTTGACATTTTAGTAAAGGAACATAAACTTATCCGCTTTAAAGAATTTATATTTTAAGGGTTTGATAAATCATATTTTGAAATAGGTTTAATGAAATTGGAAAAACGTAGGAATAAAGGTATCGAGCAAAAAGGAGACTATTGAAAAATAACGTATATTTTACTGTTTCATTCTAAAGACTTATCAATCCACCCTCGTATATTCGATAAATCGAATAACATTAAAGCAAATCCAACTATCCCTATTGAGAAATTTTTTCGGTTTGATTTGATCCAGTAAAATTTGAACATATCAACCATATCAACATCCTAAACTCTTCGATCTCTAATTTTATCAGAATATTGTTCAGACAGAACGATAGAACATATCATCACCTTTAAATATTGTTACGAATTTGCCCTGTCCAATCCGGTTCATATGACTGGATTTTGAATACAGAAATATATCGCTGGTCACACAAATTCTTGTTTTGATTAGTTTTTTTTACAGACCTTTGTAACAAACCATAAGACGGTTATTCCCGAAAACTGTTGATTCATTTGATGAGTTCCGAAATTTTCGTTTTCTTAAGTGTCGTTTATTGCTCCACAAAGAGAAAACGTGAGCCAAAGCAATGTGATCTATGAAGAGAGAATCAATTATATCAGTCATCAGCCTTCTCTTACACTCCACCATGATGCTCGCAATTTGCATTCTCTCGAACTACGAATTCTAAAGAAATGCTTGTTTAGAGTACAATACACCACGACAATTCCCAGTAAAGCTCTCTATCATAATTTAAAAGCACCTGAGTTCTTTCCCGATCTTCGAATCTATGAAAAATCATGAGTGTGATATCGGTTTTAATACTCTTCAGATAAGTCTCGAAAACCCAGTGCTTTAATCACTGGCCCTTAGAGTGGCCAGGCTATATCCGATGCGATGCATATTAAGCAACCATCCATGATTTTCCGAAAGATGCCTTATATGCAAGCAGTTGGAAGCTTAATTTTCCGCAGATTCGATGGTGTACAATAGCACTAACTGTCAGAGAATAGTTGCCTAAATGTTACAGATGACTATTTGCAAAGTCTGTACACCTCTTAATTCAAAGATGACATCCAAAGAATAGGTGGTAGTTGCTTTAAATGTTACTTGCAATGTAAGCTTTGGATCCAACCGAATACATACCGGAGACATAAATACAATTACTAACAATATCCCTGAGAATAAATACAGGGGGGCTATTTGGGAATTCGATTCGATAACGAAAGTATAAGATTCTTATTTCATTTGAATGTGATTCGAACGAATCTTATTTAAAATCAAATATGAATCTTGTACTCTCGTTATCGAATCGAATTCCCAAATAGCCCCCCAGAAGATCCCTGAGAGACAGAATTCCTCACATGGGACATGGGTTCCATTCCGTGATTAAATAAAGCTGCTGAAAATATAGCATTGAAGGATGCATTTTCAAATGTTCACCACCTTTATTTTCCTACACGATTTGGGACATATCCTGAAAGAAGTTGGACCAGGAACAGAAACTATAATTCTAATTGTCTGGATAGGCTACTGAATTGGTCACATTCCAGTTCAGCGCCCTCTCACGACTGCAACGTAGACATACAGTCTCTTTTAGGTGTCCTATCGTTTGCTTAAAATGTTTGTGTAAACTTCAGAGTTGAGGGCTCCATGCCATCGGATAACCCCAAACAGAAGCGTATTGTATATTGGTATCTGTCTTCCTCCGAAACTGCGGTTTCGGGATGGATCGAAATTTATATTTATGATAGATACTGACAAAGCATCCAGTATTTTGGTTTGCAAGGCAACACAGGTCCGTCAATATTCAATATATCCATTCCTGCATTAGCCCTAATTAGGCATTAATCATATATTGCTGTTTAACCGCACAACCATCCACCTCTCGACAGGATAGATTAAACCTCAGTGATGCCGATTAAAATATTGCCACCACGTACTTGTGCCAATCAATCAGCGACAATTCTATCCTTTTGAATCCTTTTGGATATTAACCAGTTTCACGATGTCTTGTAATAGGATTTTGAACAGTATTAATTAAAGGCAGAAGATAACTAAAGTAGGCAGAAATAAACGGTGCGGCATCTTTTGGTTCGTTTTTGAACTAGCGGTTATTTTGCCGCTCATAGTCATTTGTCAAATGTCTTTTGTCAAGTGACAGAAATTCAGTATTATATTTCCGGCGAACGTGAACGAGTCGATATACACTTGATCAACGTTGGGAAATATTGAAAAGTTATTTCAAAAGTTGTGAGTCAGTGGCTAGAAATTGCGTACAAAATTCGGTAAAAATGAAGCGCCAACTGAGAACAGTGTAAGGAAATTTGTGAATAAAGTTCGTTCGACTGGCATGTTAATAGCTCGTTCGATGGAAAATATTGCTGCTGAGCTGAAAATGTGTTTCAACCAAGCACCTCAACCCGCCATATTTCACAAGGATTGAACATCGGCGATAGGACTTTGCAAAGAATTGTACACAAAGACCTGAGTATGAAGGCCTAGAAAGTCCAATTTGTTCAAGAATTGAAGGCAGTGGACCATGCATTGCATTTTCACTTCGCTGAATGCGCCAATTCTCGGTTTGAACAAGATGAGCATTTTTACTAAAAAATCATCTTTTTCAACGAAGCTCATTTTCAACTGTGAATTAGTAAAATTGTCGTATCAAAATACCCGAAACGAGTAACTGGTGTGGAATATGTGCCAAAGGCATTAAAGGGCCATTTTTTTCTGCTATGAGCAATAACAGTCAATGGCGACCGTTATCGTGCCATGTTAACTGACTTTTTATTCCCTATGATTGTAGAGGAAGACTTGACCGATATTTGCTTTCAACGGGACGCCTCTGGACAAAATGGTGTTATCAACTGGCCGCCTAGAGGCTGCGGTCAAGGAGGGAGCCGTCAAGGATGAATGTTATACTAATCATCCAGAAACGATTGAGGCTTTAAAAGACTCAATTAAAGTGACTTTTTGCGAAAAGAGACTCAAACGATTGAAAAGGTACTGAAAAATTGGGTCGCAGGTTCAGCCGAGGCACTCATTTGAATGAAATAGTATTCCATTATTAATTGGAAGGTGTATTCTCGAAAATAAAGTACAAACCTTTTGAAAAGATTTGTTGGATTTTTAAAACAAATTAAAGGTTGCCGCACCCTATATAACGTACGCTGCTTTGTTGCTAGACCAGCTCGTACAGTCGGCATTATATTATGTATTGTGAATTACCTAGATTTCCATTAGCTCCATATCAAATATGCTTATGCTTAGATTTGAGACAATTAGCTACGAATAACATTTTAGACGTTAAATTCCCCATATCGACACCGGTCACCTCTTCCACTGTATAATTAAAACATAATAATAATATAAATTTAAAAATTATCTTTCCGTATATAGAGTCGTACTATAATTTCATTGTCTCAAAATGTGCTAAGCAGACGTTAATCTTTTTGAATTTTAATAAGTATTGTACATCAACTAAATCAAACAAACTATACACTCGTACCGTACATGTGTGTAATGCATACATCGATTTCGTAAATGCAAATATACGCAGCGCTCTTAACAAAATTTAATTTCTGGGTGACAAAATTCATGAGAAGTGTTTAATTCACATTCTTATGTTCACTTTCAATTGAAATTTATAAAATTAATTTAATTTTAGTGTAATTAAAACACTTAATTAAACATTATGTATATGTGATATGTGCAATGGTGTTGATGCATTTGAATTGGTTTTTAATTGTACGTTATATGGATATGAGTAGTAAGTCTCTGTACGAAAAACGATGCATTATAAAATTTTCTACTAAATGGGCGTGAGAAGTACTTGAAGAAATTAAATTTTATAAATAATATTGTCTTTAGAGGCATGGATTATAGGTATGCATTTCTTTAAGGGACATTAGCGTATTTATAATGCAATTAAAAACGTCTAGGCAGGAAGCTTGGGTAAGTAATTAAGATCATTTATTTTTATATAAAATAATTATTAGACAATGGCTAATGTATATGGTTATGCTGCCTCGTCCTATACGCAACGAAAGAAAACATAATTTAATTGAAGGAAGTAACAATATTCTTGGACGGTTGTACATTTGTACTTAACATATGAAACACAAGGTGGTGGCCAAATGTCTATAATAAAGTATGTTGCATATATTGTAATGTACATGAATTATCATTCTTAGTAGCTGTAATTATAATCTTGTAATTTTTAGAGATGTGGTATATGAAAAAATTCTGATGTGAGACAGCACATAACTTTCCTATTACTCGTACTTGTTGATTTAACATGTTTCTCTGAAATCAATAAATATTCAAAAAAATGGATGAACAGAATGGCATATGTATGACCACTTTAAAAGTGGTCCTGGATCTAAAATGTTCATATCTACAAAAACATAACTTCCAATTTACACACGGTCCCAAAACAACACTTTGTGAATGATCGTAAAAAAAACAATCGCCAATTGTCTTTATTACTGCTACGGTAAAGGCGGTTTTCATGTAGAAATTTTGTCTGACAGACATAAATAATAATCACTCTGATTGTTTGAATGTCGGCCATATTTTGTATCGTACGACAAAAATTAAAAATTGAACATTGCTCAATTTTGTATAACTGCGAGTTCATACGACGGATAAAAATCTCGGATTTTTCTATCCCAGATTTTTTTTTTCAATATTTTCAACTTTTTTATATGAAAAGAGGCGTGCCCGTTGTATAATTTACGTGATGTAATTGGTTAAAACGATGGGATAGTAAAATCCGAGATTTTTATCCGTCGTATGAACTCGCTGTAAGAAACAAAAACAAAAAACACTTTTTAGGTTGCTTGTTTTATAAAATGTCGAAATATTTTCTACATGTATCGTTTAAGTCTGAATTTCGTTTTTATCGTATAAGACAAAAAATATTAACCAATCAGAGCGATTATTATTTGTGACTCTCAGATGCAATTTCTACATGAATCTCACCATTACTTTGTTTAAGAAACCTGCTAAGACCGGTTAGTAATACTTTTATTACTTCGTTCATTCAATCATTCATTCAATTTTTTGATCAACCATCTTTTGTTAAAAAATGCTGAAGAAAAAAAAAATAGTCATTTTGGAGAAATGTGATTGGTCGAAAAAATTATTTGAATGAATGAATGAAGTAATAAAAGTATGAATCCGGCCTTACGTAAAAAAACTACAGAAATGGCGCCTACTTATTGCTTTAATGGAAAATTACTGAATTTTAATAAAAGTGTCCTAACTTTAAAATGAAATAAAACAAAAAGTAAATATGCTTGCGTATGAAAGCTTAATTCATGACATTAATGATGGAATGAGAGGCGCGTTCGATTGGACTTGAATTAACTGAAGTAGTAGCTACATCTGAAGTAATTGAAGTGAAGAGAATGTTCGATTGACAGCTCTGCACTTCAACTATATTGAGCAACTGGATTAACTGAAGAGATGTAGATACTTTGCTCGTGTAGATTCTTCAAATAGGTTTCTGTTTTCTTTTGACATTTTAATTTAAAGATTTTCAATTAGCCATTAATCGAAAATAATTTAAAAAATCGTAAAAATGACAACTAGTTATTTTGACATTTATGAGTATCAAACGAACATCTACTCTTCAGTAACTCAATTAAATGAAGAGTAACCCAATTTCTGAAATAAAGTGTTGTTGCCCTTCAGTTGATCAATTTTTCGGATAAATCTGCACGAATCTCGCCAATAACACGAAAAATCTTTGTTTGTAACTGGTCGATTGATGTCGGTTTATTAGCACAAACAAGTGACTTTAAATATCGCCACAAGACAAAATCCAATGGAGCGATGTCGTAAGATCTAGGAGGCCAATTCACCGGACCATTTTTCATTAAATTTTGAAATATTTTTTTTCATTAAATTTTGTTTTTAACAAATCGATGGTAGCGCTTGCTGAATTGCTCGTAACACCACTTTCTGAAACCAAATTGCATTGATTTTGTTTTTTCCATGTTTTCGAACAAACAATCACTAATCATCGATCTGCAACGTACTCCATTGACGGTGACGTGCTGTCCTTGCTCATTTCGGGAAAAATAAAGACCGATGACATCACCAGCATGAAAAGCACACCATAGAGTTAATTCTTCTGGATGCAAATGTGATGAAGGACTTCTGGATTGATTTCGCTCCATATTTTACAATTTTGTTTGTTGACATAGCCGTTTGACTTGAACTGAGCCTAATCGCTGAACAAAAGCTTGGACTAAAACTGTTCATCCTTCTTCAATTTGTCTAAGGCAAAACCAGCAATAAACGACGCTTATAATGGTCCATTGGCTTCAGTTCTTGGACGAGTTGGATTTTACATACCTTTAATCTTTACGTAAAATACGCCATATTGTGCCATATGATAGTTCTAATTGTGGTGAACGTCGTGGAATTGATAAATTTCGATACTCGTACACTCCTCTCTACAGCAGCAATGTTTTCTTCACTTACTGCATTTCTTTGTCTTATTGGTGTTCTTACATCATGCAATGAATAATTCTTTCAAATCTATCAATAATCCGACGAAGTTTGGCGAACAGAACACTGATAATAATTAAGTGTCAATAATTTTAAAATGTTGCAATATGTATCGGATGCCATTTCTGTGCTAATAGTGTCGGATAGTGCAAAGCTGGGCTAAATTTATTTCCTGGGAAGATAGTTTTCTGTCATTTTAGCTTTTCCGGGGATGAACTATTCTGCAATAGTAAAATTTCATGCGCTAACAGTTATAACGTTGGTTGAAAGAATGTCGTGATAGTTTAATGTTGCCATCGTCGTTTTGTAGATGAAATTTGTGGTAACTTTGTATACATCTAAAAAATTGCGCGCATCTTTAATATTGGTATATATTTTTACTGAGTTGGGGTGGTGTTTGTCCGCTTTTAAAAATCCCGCTTTTCAAAAGGCCGATTATTAAAATGCTTTTGAAAATCTCGATAATGAAAAGTCGGCTTTAAATTTTGTTTTAATGAATGCTGGGCCTGTGTGCGTCCGAACTCATAAAAAACAGTTTTAAAAAGCAGGCTTTTGTTAATCTTTTTCTTGTCAGTAAAATGTAATGCATAAAATAGTTGTTGGTTCAGAATGAAACTTGATTAGAATTCTACATAGGTTTAGGTTTCAGCGGTTTGACACTTAGGCCATTTTTGGCCCATTGTGATACCACGCATTCACGCCTTAACATTAACCCATTCACCAATTCACCTACTCACACAACTACAGTATACCACCTGCACATTGCAAGCTCCATGTCAACCTGTACATTGACATGGGCGGTGGGTCGGCGCTGAATTCTGCATTCCATCAGAGGGTCTTAGTTGTGTTTATTAACATCACCGATTGTAATCGATGATGAAAATTCGATTTGCATCTAGCCTCTGATGGGATTCGAACCCAGTACCTCCCGGTCCAAGTGCCGAAGCTTTAACCACTGCACCACTTTCAATGTTACGTTCGCTACAGAGTACTCGAGCGCCAAATTAAACAACATAGGCACGAGTGCATATCCCTGTCAAACACCAGTATATCGATTTTGTCTCGTGAGTTACTCATTTAAAATGAGTGAAGCAAAAAAAATCGAATACGTATACTGTGTATAATACACAATTATGTCTTTGTATTTGTATTTTTCTTTTGTTCGTATTTGTGTCATTTGTATGATGAACAGTATCAAAATAACGCGATCCGGGCGAATCGGTTTAATTTTTATGGTGCTCATTTCCTTTTCTCAGCACATTACATCTGCTCTCGAGCTGTGGAGTGTCATTATTTAACAGGCTAATATATGTTATATTTAACATTTTTTTAATTATTAATTAATTTTATATGTTTTAATAAAATTTTTTAAGTAAATTTATTTTAAATTCCATAAATTTTAAAAATAAAATGTTAAATATAAAAAAATCGAAAATACATATACGACACAAAAGAATGGCGTTTACAATGGTTAACTCTTTGAGTGCAAAAAAGCGTGATCGTGCTCCTCAATACATTAGCCGAAATCATGTCGGAACTCAAAGAGTTGATACAAACAAACAAAAAAAGAATGACACGTGGCTTGCATATGCAGTAAAATAATCATACGCACGAAACTAACACAAAAACAAATGCTACTGCTATATCATTCCGGTTACACTCATTTCGTTCACACATTTTGAGACAAAATCCGTATACTGATGTTATTTCAAAGAAGTCTGATACATATCCTTCAATTATGATCCTACATATAGACCCAGACGTTGTTAGAATTGTCTAATTACGAAATTAACGATATTTTAATCGCAATCAAGTTGTACATACCGAATTTGACCATAATTTGTAAAGAAATGGTCGAATGTAACCAGCATGGCCAAATTTCGGAACTTAGTCCAAAATTCAAGTTAGAATCCAATTTATGACAATTATTGGTCAAGGAATGGTCAAATTTCAAAAATTCTTGGAAAATTCATGTTAAAACGTAAATCACATCTCGTAATCTGACTAAGATCACAAAATGGCCGAGATTTTAATAAAAACGTAGATAAAAAATATTATAGTGTCTTAAAAAAACTCGCTTTATGGCGGGAAAATAATTTTTTTAAGATTTAGCAAAATCGAGATGTTAAAAAGCAGGATTTTGTAATGCGGGATATTGAAAAGCGGGATTTTGAAAAGCGGGATTCCGAAAAGCAGGATTTTGAATTTTTAAAAAGTCGGGTTGATAATTCGGGATTTTGCAGTTCGGGATTTTGCAATTCGGGCTTTCGTACCGATCCCATTTTTTACTCTACCTATTTTTGTTCTTTATTCGGATATTTTTGACAAATCGTTGAATTGGCGAAATAATTTGTGTTAATTAATCAATTAAACAAAATCAACCGCACAGCAGAAGAATCATTAGATTCAAATAACATTTTTAATTTTTCACAAAACTGCCAAAGAATATAAAGTATTCCTTTGTTTAGTGTACTGTGATTGTGAATGTGGCTGGTTATTTCTTTTCCATAAAGGTGAGATTGATAAGAGATAAGCACTAAGTCATTATAATTTCGCTAAATATTTGTTTCCTTTGTAACTTCAAAGTGTTTTTACTGTGTTGCTTTTGAATTTTGGTTTCGAACTAATGTGATTTTGAACTTTTTCCATCCGTAATAAAATTGTTTATATAAAATTTATGTATTAACAAATATTTAGCGAAATTTTAATAATTCGCTAAGTATTTATGTTAATAATTAGTATATAGCCTCAAGACATTTTTGTTGTTGTTTCAGTAGTCTGATCAGGATCACTGAGCATTTGATTTGAAATTCGGGTCAATGCCAAGGTCAAGAATTAGTTTTAATTTAAGATATAGCATCAAGGTTCCGGAGACGGGGTATTGCGCTTGCACATGCTTGTGAGTGATCGCTCGTGGTTTTAATGTTAAGCTTTTGTTTTTTAAATATTCTTTAAGCAACCATCATCAAGAATCTGACTTTACCTATAAGTATATGAAACTGAACAACATATTAAATAGCCATAAATTATAAATGACGTACACATGAAAAATTTATATATTAATGTTCTTAAAATATTAGTCTCGTGTGTATTAGATATAATATACAGACTCGTACATATTATGTCTTGTGGCATATGATTGATTTATGTTCGAGTGTTCCGTCATGAATAATCGTCGTAGAGACAATGGATATATTTCACTATTTAGTAATAAAACTGTTGCTTTTTTTAATTACCTTTACTAATTATGAATATGTATTATCTTTGTGTACGTGTGTAAGCTTAAGATGATGGATCATGTATAGGATTTCATAGGGTGTTCTAACACTAAATGAGTGTCGTTAACATTTTACTTTGTAGAATGTGACAAAAAAGCGTGTGCGGTTCCAGTAATCACCAAAATTTATTCTAATTAAGATTTTAATTAGAAATATTCAAATACATTTATACGAAGACGAACGTGACTAAATTGGTTGATTATCTATAAAGTCATTATCGCGATTGTGTAACGATGTTATTGTTAATTGTATATTATTATGAGTAATTGATTTGACTGAATGTTAATATATTTAACCAACCAAAGGACAGACATACCACGAAGGTGAGTGATCTCATTTTGGGATTACCACAATTATAAACTTGACATTCGTTGTTGGTTTTAGTTTATTGGTTTTTAGAAATGTGTGCATGTGTTATACTTTTTATAGTTTTCGGCCATAAATTTTCAGACAATACGAAAAATTAGTTTCTAGATGTTCCATAGCACGTACCTATTAATAAACAATTAACTCAATCTGAAAATAAAATTTTTCGAAATTTTAATTTTTTTTTTACCATCACAATAAATTTGATTCTAAATTCGTAGAAGACTGATCATCGCGATCAAATTTGTAATCAAAATGAAATTTTATAAAGGCGTGTGGCGTTGCGGGCTTAAATTGTAATTATACGGTTAATTGGTATTGGTATAGCAGCAAATAATAAAATATGCAATTGCCTGCGAAACATTGTCTAAAATTACAGCTTCAATCCTTAATAACGATTGAAACTTGTTCAAAAATAAAGATAATGATTATTCGAGGGATGTTCAACAAGTTCGGTAAATTTATATGAAATATCGGTAATAGACATTTTATATTTTGTTTTTTTTTTTATTTCTCTATTTAGTCTACCGACAATTTTTTTTTTAAGCAAATCAAATGTTTCAACCGCATGATTGCGTTTATTAAACTTTACTACTATGGAAAACTGTTCATTAAATCACTCACAGGACAGAAATTATTCGATTGGTTTGCATGCATTTTTTTTGTTTGTTGGTTAAAGAGCCAAGCTACACACGCCTTCAGCTTCTGATTTCAAACTAAGTCACAAAAAATGTGGTGTTTTAATATAAAATTAGGGTTTAAATTACCAATAAAAATCTACTGCGACTTAGTTTGAAACCAGAGGCTCTATTCTTGAACTACATATTACGTAAATTTTAGGTACCTACAATTTTCGTAACACTGTTTTCGTAATGGTAATTTAGAGAACATAAATTGATATTCTTGAAACTATTACGAAAATAAGAAAGAGGGGAATAAAAAATAATGACATTTCTTAATGAGGTGATTAAAAATGTCATTCCAATTGAAAATCTTAAGTGAAACGGACGTTTTTTAAATTATTGTTGTGTTTTTTTGTGCTTAATATTATTAAATTTTAAAAATTTTATTATTAAATTTTTAATATTTTATTTTATTATATAAATTTTTGTGGTTATCGTGTTAAAAGTCTTATACATATCTAATAATTCCACTATCCATAGTAAAAAAAAAAATCTAAAATACGTAAAAAATTGTTGATCACAACACAGTATATTATTAATGTTTCATTAATACTTGTTACAACAAAATGCCAGATATTTAAATTTTTGTAGTTAAATCAGCTGTGGTACTTAAATAAAAATTGTGGATTTCCCAAATATAAACTAGTGGGGAACCGTTCAAAATGCCGCGTTTTAAAATGTCGCGTTTTAAAATACCGCGTTTCAAAATGCCGCGAAGTACAAAATGTCGCGTTTTAAAATGTCGCATTTCAAAATGCCGCGAGGTACAAAATGCCGCGAGGTACAAAATGTCGCGTTTCAAAATGTCGCGTTTTAAAATGCCGCGAGGTACAAAATGCCGCGAGGTACAAAATGTCGCGTTTTAAAATGTCGCGTTTCAAAATGCCGCAAGGTACAAAATGTCGCGTGGTACAAAATGTCGCGTTTTAAAATGTCGCGTTTTAAAATGCCGCGAGGTACAAAATGTCGCGTGGTACAAAATGTCGCGTTTTAAAATGTCGCGTTTCAAAATGCCGCGAGGTAGAAAATGTCGCGTGGTACAAAATGTCGCGTTTTAAAATGTCGCGTTTTAAAATGTCGCTTTTCAAAATGCCTCGTGGTACAAAATTTTCCGATTTTCCTAAAATTTTGTATACAGATGAAGAAAAATATTTAAAGAATATTTCCCATATACACCAACCCGGAAAAACTACGGGAAATGCGGAAAAATTGCGAACTTCCACTTGGAAAATTTTCCCGATAATGACTCAGAAAAATATGGTGATTTTCCAACATTAATTTTCGGGAAAATTTTCCGAGTGGAAATGGAAAATCACAGTTTTTCCGGATTTCCCGTAGTTTTTCCGGGTTGGTGTATATGGGAAATATTTTTAGTTTATTTTTCTTCATCTATGTACAAAATTTTAGAAAAATCGGAAAATGTTCGGAAAATTTTCCCGCATTTTCCGAAAATTTTCCGAGTACATAGATGAAGAAAAATATTATAAGAATATTTCCCTTATACACCAACCCGGAAAAACTACGGGAAATGCGGAAAAATTGCGAATATACGTGAGTTGTATAAAAACAATATATTCCTTCACTAAAATGTTAAAGTTAAGTCCTTATATATCGGAAGTTGATATCGGATACACAATTTAATCCAAATTGAAACATTTTTTAAGAATTCTTGTTTATTATTAATCAAATTTTGTACATATGTATTTAGATATATAATTATTATATATATTTGTATATATATAATATTATTTTAGTGCACCATTTAAATAAATAACCCTTTTCAAATGGCAATTATACGCGAACCACTTTGATTTGTATGGTTCTCGAGAACTGTCAGACCACAGTTTTTGCACTTTACGGTAATCAAATTTTGTAACATCTTTCCATCGGATTAGTTTCAACAAATCATCATATTGTATGCCATTTACGAAGCAAAATGTGACAACAGTTAAACGTTTCTTGTATGTACAATTATCGAAGAACGAATTAATTATGTAATCTGGTGCATGGTCGAAGCTAAAAAGGTCATCCGCATTCAAACGAATTATACGTGCTCTCGTTCGTTGCTTTTGGAATGAATTCATTCTAAACACAAATAATATTAGAAAATAAAATAGTTTAAAATAAATCTGAATTATAAACTATATTACCTCATATATATTGAGAAAGGAAAATTTTGAAGTTGAACCCGTAGTGAATAAAAATAAAATGTATATTTTCTATCAACTTAGAAAAAATAATATATTGTATTTCACGCCAACCAATTGATAAACTTGAACTGTATGGTAATTTTTTATTTGTCAAAATAGGACACAAAGTACAGCACAATTAAAGTGTTTTATTACGATAACAGCAATCATCCATAATTTAAAAATTATTTTTACCTACCTGCCCATTATTTTTTAACGAGGGGACACATTTTTGAAACGTTTGTGGCTATTCTTCACTGTCGGTGTAGGCGTGTACAGTTGTAGTATTTTATATACATGGTAATATATTAAACTTTAAAATTCTCCTTCACTTAAATGTTTAATTAATTTTAGTATTTGTTTAATAATTCAAATACGACCTAGTATAAGCACTTAAAGAAATGTATACCTTGCTTATTCAAATCGGAAAGTAATAAGTCCAAAACTTGGGACCTTACTCATTACGAATTGACCAACCAAATCAATGTAAGAACCGAAGTCATGTCATAATCAAACAGAAGAAGAATTTTGAGAGAAAATTCTGAAATTTAAATAATAACAACAATAGAATTATGTTTTGGAAAGAATATTTATTTATTTATAATATTATATAAATAAATATCTTCTAAAAAAACTTAAACTTAATAATTAAAATAATCATAAACTTAATATCTAAATCAAAAAATTAATTTAAAACTAATATTTAATAATAAAATTAAAAAGAAATATTTCCTGCAATTGCTTTCAAAAATCCAAATTTGCTGAATTCTTTTTTTTTAGATAAAATCAACTCAATCCTTTTTTCTTTTAAAATAAATTTTTTGTTTTTTTTAGGTGGAAGATTTCCCCTTGTTAATTTTTCTATTTCGGCACTTGTAATTTTTGTTTGCTTTTTAAGTTCGTCTATTAAGTGGTAAACACTAATATGCGGCCGACCAATTACAACATTAAAATAATTATGGAACGATTCTGCATAGTTCTGTGTGCGGGGTATTTTATTCTTATTTTGTTCACTGATGCTCCATAAACTCGGTGGAAATAATGGTGTTCTATTATTTTTGCCGGAAACATAGTTTTCATCCATCCAATTGGTTAGCGGTTCAAATTCTGCGCCTAGTTCTTCTTTAATATCCTTGAACCATTCCGGTATCTCTTCAGGTTCCAGGAAACATAAAGCAGCGACCTGTCTTACCTTCATGGCAAACTCTATATCTGTGCCATACCGCACTTGCCAACCAATTTTTTGGATGTGTCTATATATGTTCTGCATGAAGTGAAAATTGCAACCCTTGACGTTGACTCTCTCAAAGACACTCCGAATGTTGCTGATTGCTGCTTTTTCAAAATCAGTTATTACCAATTTTGGTGCTAAACTGATACCAACTCTTATTGCACTCTCTTGTAGAGTTGTAAACAATTTATTGTATATTGCCGAAGATTTGCCGCTCATTAAAGCGTACACCATTGGGTGTACTGTTTTATGAGGCGCGATACTGCAATGCACAGTATAAAGTTGATAAAATAATTTTGGTACAACTTTGAATGTACCGTCCATCATCCAAAACTCTGCATCGCGAAGCTTGGTTAAATTATTTTTGATAGTAAAAATAATTATCCGATTATCGCCCTCTTTGATATCCCCGTATACAAATTGCTCTCCATCAATTTGGAGAAACCTTTCTGGTATATCGAATGCCAGTGATACTGGCTCCTTGTCCACTATTAATTTTCGTTGCTCACGTTTGATGATTTGGGTTAAGGCGGCCTTAGAAGGTAGGCAACCACCTACATTCTCAGGAAGTTTTGCAATCTTTGATTGTAGTATTTGGCAAGGTAAATTGCTTGAAGTGCTTGCTATATCTTTAATACTATTTATGACATTTAGTACTGGTAACGTTTCAGGATCAGGAGAGTGATTATGGGAATTCCACAATTTTTGTAAATAGAATTTTCCATCTATTTCTTCGGCTCTCAAATTGCAAGAGCATTTCAAAACTCTATTTTGTCGCTTTGTACATCTCCAATTATTCCTGCGGGCATCGGAAGTGTAACTAAATCCATTTAAAATTAGGATTTTAGAATTTTTCTGAGATATTGTCAACTCAATCAGCTGTCCCGAATAAATCTCCTTATCCTCCATTTGGGTGTAATATTACTTTAATGCTTCTCGTACTATATTACTTATTTAATTTTCTATTATAATTAATATTTTCTTTGATATTTTTTAACTTATATATTTTTATGAAATTTAGTTTCACCAACTTATGAAAATTAATCGATTTATTTATATCCTGCTACTTTGCAATTCATTAACAAACTGATACCCAGAGTAATGGAAATTGTTATTTATATATACCTTGATGTGCTGTTGTTTTTTAACCCTTATTTAAAGATCGATAAATGAAACAAAGGAGTTGGTCAAAATTTTGAAATCATAAAAATGTTACTTTTATTACATCATCAAACTGCCTCTTTGGTACATTGTATTTATTCTCCGATCTGAAAAAATTACGTTTTAAATTTATAATGCGCTGTTTTATTGCTGGTTTTTCCAAATTTCATATAGTAAAAACATTTATCTTTAATGTCTAATTTAGTAATAAAACTGAAAAAATACTTTTATGAGAAATGGTCAATTATCTGAAAAGGGGTTCAATATTTGAAATTAGAAAAATATTAAAAACGTACTTTTATTATGGTATCGCCCTCAAATTTCAAAAATGTGTAGTGTTTTCAAGGAACATCCATGAATTTATATGACAATGAAACATCTTTGTAGCTAACTCTTTACAAAAAATTCATTAACGAAATTAACAGTGGGAAAAACCATATTTGGAAAAAAATTAGAAAAATATTAAAAACGTACTTTTATTATGGTTATCGCCCTCAAATTTCAAAAATGTGTAGTGTTTTCAAACCACTTGTTCCAATTGATCATAAAACACCTGACGGTTTTTATTATCCATAAAGGAACATTCATGTATCTATATGACAATGAAACATCATTTGTAGCTAACTCTTTACAAAAAATTCATTACGAAATTAACAGTGGGAAAAACCATATTTTTCAATTTCACCCAAATCATTTATATTGTTTAATAATACACATTTCTTATTATCTCAATATAACATTTATTTTATTCCTTCTTTACAAACGCAGTTTTTTAAAACGCGATATTTTAAAAACGCGACATTTTGTACCACGCGACATTTTCTACCTCGCGGCATTTTGAAACGCGACATTTTAAAACGCGACATTTTGTACCTAGCGACATTTTGTACCTCGCGGTATTTTGAAACGCGACTTTTTAAAACGCGACATTTTGTACCACGCGACATTTTATACCTCGCAGCATTTTAAAACGCGACATTTTAAAACGCGACATTTTGTACCACGCGACATTTTGTACCTCGCGGCATTTTAAAACGCGACATTTTAAAACGCGACATTTTGTACCACGCGACATTTTGTACCTCGCGGCATTTTGAAACGCGACATTTTGAAACGCGACATTTTAAAACGCGACATTTTAAAACGCGGCATTTTGACCCGGACCCAAACTAGTGGTAGTAAACAGAAGAAAAAAGTGGTCAAACCTAAAAAAAAACACATCCCAAATTACATTACACATCCCAATTGTCGATATTTTTAAGAATAGAGGCGGGTATAATAAAAATGTCTTTTGTTAAAGGGAATAAAAAGTAAAGGCATAAATTTAATGTTTATTATTATTTCGAACAAAACATTATGTTGGAACTCAAATAGAAATAGAGTTGTATTTAAAAAAAATAAAAGCGGGGTAATTCTAAAAAATTAATCCAAATTTTCCAAATGATCACCGATATTAATAAAGAAAAAATGAAATCACCTTTTTTACTATCTAGGTAACAGAATGTCCATTACATCTCTAAATAAATACTTTTTACACTATTTGCCGTAGGCACTTGGGCGAAATACACTTACACTTAATAAACACATTTCAATTTATTTTAAACACTTATTTTTTATTTCGCAAAAATTAGATATCTGAATATTTTAATTAAAGCATTTGTTCAAAAAATTTAAAAAATAACTCGATCGATTTCGACTTGTTAGATCATCATCAGGAGTATCTACTGAAGTACAGGAGTATCTACGAGTAGATACTCCTGATGATGACCTAACAAAAAAATTTTTTAATTAAAATATTCGAAATAAAAAACAAGTGTTTAATAAAATGTGTTTATTAAGTCTAAATAAATAATTTCGGACATCAAACTGTGTGAAATCATTGCGTTTTAAGTACGAATATTTAAAAATAATCTAAATAATTTTATTACGAAAATGAAATAAGAAACGAAAAAACCATTACGAAAATTTTAGCAACGTTCCGTTGCGAATATTTTCGGAATCCAATTTCAAGAATACCATTTTAAGATTTTCGTTATACTTTGACACTAATTCGGTACCAAAAATTTTCGTAATAGTTCAAGAATAGAGCCCCAGAAGCTGAAATCGTGTGTAGCTTGGCTCAAATAGAGGAATACAAGAAAAACAAAATATGTATGTACAAAATTGCAATACACCTCTGTAAATTGAATTTTAAATTTAAATATTCCAAATATTAGTAGTATTTTGTTTTATTAGATGGCATTGCCTTACGAATATGTTTAGTACATAAGTTCATGACAGTGTATCGGTATTTTTTTATACAAATTTTTCGTGAGTTTAAAATAGAAAGTCGGTCCAAACTTTAATAAAGAGAGTTAAAGTGGAACCAGTCAGGAATCAAAACTTAACTTAATAAAAAAATAAGAATGCGATAAATGGCATATCAATGTTATTACCCAGCCAAACTTAATTTATACTTAAGAAACCCAACTGTCACTTAATAAAAAAATAGTGCGCGCGATTTCTCGCCCAAAAATAAGAAAAACTTAAAAAATTGTGTCGCAAAATCCGATTTTTATTACATAAAAAGGCGGAAATTATTTTATTTGTATAATTAATTATTAAATCAATATACAAAGTTATTTGAATAGTTTTACGTACATCTTTCACTTACATATGATAAAATTATTGAATTTATGAAACCTAACCTAAAAATTAGATTGAATGGTGCACGTTGTTGAAAATTAAATATTAGTCGTGGCTTTTCTATTATTAAATGTTTGTGTTAATAAATTAATCAAAATACATAAAAATCTAATCATGTTTTATTCATAAAAAATATAAATTGACATCACGCTAATTTTGTTATTACTTAAGAATTATAACTTTTCGATGGCTGGGATAAAATTCTTATTTTTGTTTTTAAGTTTTTATTCTTGACTCGTTAGCCCATTAGTTGGTATCTCCGTAGTCTTATAGCTCTGTTCTCTAATTTTTCCGATTAACAACCAACCAAATTGTTAAAAATTTAACAACCGCACATTTAACAACTAACATTAAAATTGGCATTCACAATGTGGTGAATAAAAAATTGTTATTTACAAAAAAAAAATGTTGTTATTTAAAAATTTCAATCGCAATTGTCAAAACATAACCTTAAAATAAAATTACACATCAAAAAGGAAACGGAATTTTTTTATTATAAAAAATTAATTATGTATTTAAAAACCAAATGGAAACAATATTGAAAAGAAAGAAAGCGAATAACAATGTTTCGTGTTCTTATCAATTCTTGGTTATACAAAAATTCTGGCGATTCTTTAGGAGTTTCACGTAAAGGCGTATACAACCACGGTTCACATGGTAATCACCTATCAAGTGTGATGTCGTATTACCGGAATCATAATTCTGTTGTAAAAAGTGCCTCATGTTGCTAACTTGGTACACTGCTGTTGCATTATGGCATGAACCTGGATATCTCGCATTACATGCAATAATTTCTTGATTCCCATCACAAACTATTATAACGTTATAGGATTTCGTACCTTTGCGATTGATATAAAAATGTGGCTCATGATATGAATCGTTTTGTGATGGACTTATAATTAAAACATGTGTGCCATCTCATCTACCACTCAAATTACACCGGTTGTATTATATTTTTCGTAAAATTTGGCTTTTTTGTTCAATATTTCTTGACGTGACTTGGGAAATCTAACCCAAATTGGTAATAAATATTGTACCATGAGGCTGCGGTTACTTCATTTATTGATGTCTGTGAAGTTAGCCCAGGATTTCATCCCAGAAAAATAAAAAAATGACATCAGACAACACTAAATCTGCATTATCATCCCAGCCCAGGATTTGTTTAAAATTTATGTTAAATATCATTAAATATCTACAGCATCGCAAAAAAAAAAATATAATATGAATAAATATCCCAGAAAAAAAAATCAGTAAATTATAAATTAAAAAAAAATAAAGAAATAATATACGTAGTAACTAAATAACAACAACGGATCGACTTGGGATTTTTATCGATACACAGACTGGTTTGATTTCCGGAACTCGTGGTTCCTGGGAACCATTAATGAAAAACTGGTTCTCATACACTGGGCCATACACATATGGGCCTATAGCGCCAATCTCAACATACGGATCGACTTGTGATTTTTATTGTGAATAGTGGTCATAATTACGAGTCAACTCACCTACTGACTGTTGGTATGAACCTTTAGCCAGAAAATTCAAAGCACATAGCACCTTTACATAAAATGGAATTGCCGAGTGTCTAATATGAGGTAAAGCATGTGGTTTCATTGATTCGATTATTTAAATCACATTTGCAGGCGGGAGTCTATAAGTTCTCTTAAATTTAGAAACCGGAATTGTGAACGGATTTAACAAATTCTGTAATTTTTTACCAATATATGGGTCATCATATGAACTAAAAAATATTAGAAAAAACATTTTATTAGCTGAATAATCAAATTACATTTATTTACCCATTACCATTATCTTCATTTACTAGTTGGTTACCAAAAATAAAATAAACTTCCATTATTTAATTTCTAATTTTAAAGGGTTTGTATGTTTCGTTGATTGCTTTATAATTAATTGTGATCACGAAAACGGTGGTTGGTATTTTTTGACAGATTAACAGCCAACTTAACAGATTAACTACTGATTCGCCAATTAGAGATTATCAATTTAAAGAATTTGAAGTTGTATTTATCAATCAACGTGACAGTTTAACAACTTAAGAATCGGTTATAAAATAGGACCATAAAAATAATAAATGTTAAGTTGTTTTTCTGCGGAATAATCGTAAAATCTGGCTCACTTCATCGTGCAAAATCTCTACACGATCAAGTGAGATAGGTTTTTACGATTATTTTACAAATAATGACGTACATATGTAAGGTAATTTAATAAGATAATTCTATTATATTTTGTGAATGGTATTTTATAAAAAATTCTTCATGTGTCAATATGTTAGTTGCGTGGTGGTGCAGTGAACGTGGTTAACCCTAAAGGTCTTAGTTATGGATTGGATAAATAATTTAGGATATGTGTAAAATATTGAAATGCCTGTTTTTGGGTCAGCAGTAATGAACACGATCAATTCTCCAGGCGATATTTTATTTTATTTAAACATACAAACACTTCACGAAATGCAGAAGATGTGTTTTAAATATTTACCACGTTTACAGCCAAAATTGTAAAGCAAATAAATCTGCCATTTCTTTAACATTATGTGTGCAGTGTTTTTTAGGGCAAATATTAAACAAATCATAACCGCAGTAAACTGTTTTCCAAATTCATTGTTGCTTTAATACAAGTAGTCAAATTTTACTTTAATGCGTCACTTATGATACACTTAAACGCTTTACTGATAATTTTAGCTGTATTCGCGAATATTCCACGTCTTCGAGTTAATCCTCCGATCTTAATGATTAACTTCATTTCTCTCTTTCTCTCTAGTTTTTACGTTGCAGGTTGCAGTGGTCCTCCATCGATCTCGATCCGTCGCTCTCGCTCTCTAGTTTCGATATTCCACTATGCGTTGGTCTTGTTGAAACACATAAACTTTATATATCATGCGTTGTTGTGCGGATCTTGCAACCTGGCCAAGCCATCTTACTCTATTCGTTGGCTTTGATGAATCCGATGATATCGCTGCCTCCGAGAAGTTGCTTTACCCGGTATTTGTTTTGCGCATAACTTTAGTAGGACCAAAAATGGAACGAATAACCTTCCTTTCAATCGTAGATATCATTCTACCGGCATTAGAGTAGAGATCAACGTCCAGCTCTCGCTTTCGAAAGATAATACAGCTCTTTTATTTCTGCCTGCATATCATTTAACGACGTTATTACTACCCGGTAGCAAAATTTGGGTCACCAATTCCGAGATTTGCCATGGAGATGCTCCTGGGTGTTGATAAGAATTTACTTTTGCTACGCTTTTCACTTCCAAAACAAATCTTCTTGCTTAGAGCGGTACAACTGATCGGTATACAACTGACCTTGATATTGCTAGGTCTTCGCCCAAGAAACGCGATATCATCTGCAAATCCAAGAAATTGGCCTTATTTATTAAATATACAACGCGAAGTTCCAATGTTACGTTCGCTACAGAGTACTCGAGCGACAAATTGAACAACATAGGCACGATTGCATATACCTGTCAAACACCAGATGTTATTTCAAAGGAATCTGATACATATCCTTCTATTATGATTCTACATATAGACCCAGACGTTGTTAACTCATAGAGAAACGTGTTTATCTGGAATTCCTGTACACATAAGCGTGGCCTATAAGTTCTACGGTTGACACTACCATAGGCCTGCTGGAAGTTCATATATATTTGGTGTATAGTTATGTCGTACTAACAAACTTTATTCCAAAACCTCCTCATGGTTAGACACTGATCATTCCGATATTTTGGTGATACTGAAGATTTTTGCAAGTATAACATTAGCTAACTCTCCTTATACGCATTGATTGATTGATTGATTGATTGGACTGTAGAACCAAGTACTTGACAGGTGGTCCCGGATAACGCCGGGCCTATTCCTACAGCCTGTTTACACATAACAATAGGAGGGATAGGAAAGGTATTTTTTTTTTTTTTTTTGGGACGGAACGACCCGGTTTCAGACACCTAGCGATCGTACGGCACAACACAATTCTAATCTACTTCTAACTACTAGAGGGAGGATAAAGGCTTAATAGGTTTAATGGATAACGATGGTATTGGTCTTCAACAATTGCTTCTTTAAATCAGCAACCTGAGGGAAAAATTTTATTATTTCACGTACATCTGAAAAATTTCCTGAAATTTAATTCTAAATGAATGCTTCCCGGCTTCCTAACCAAGATGATTGATTGAATCAGCCCGGTTACAGACACTTAGATAAAGTCGATAGTAAGTAACACATTAACAACGCAATTCTAATCTACACAATCTACAATTGGATGCTTCATTTGCCAAAACGATTAACTCCGTAAAACAAAAAGTTGATAAAAACTGAGAAAATATAAAAATGGTTTTAAAATTCGTTATAAATTGCAACTTTAGTTATTTTTAGTTTTGTCATTTAATGGTGTTAACACTTATTATTACTGTAATTTATTTTCAATGTATAGAGCCAATCAAGTACGTTGATAATAAAATTTACAAATATTCAAAAAATGGAGTTAATCGGTTTGGCTTGTGAACCATTCCAATTAATATTTCAAAGGAATATTATTTCACCTACATCGGAAGATTTCCTGAAATTTAATTCTAAATTAATATTTTCCGGCTTCATAAATAATATAAACATTTATTAATTTAATCCTAATGCAATTCCACAACTTAAAGTAGAATTTCCTGAAACCATAATTGTTTAAATTATATTAAAAATTACTCTAAAATCCATAAGTATTTAATAAAACATATCTGAGGCATCCCAAAGGCAATGGTACATATTCGATTAATTACCAAGTAATTTATACTGCACTGGGCATATTATGCCGAGCATGGCAATGGAGCTTTATCGTTCCTCAACCAATTTCTGTCAAATATGGTATGCAGAATTGGATTGGCACTATAACATTATGCTTAATGGAACTAGGCCATTTCTCAACAAATGATGGTCAAATTCAGTGTGCAAAGCTGAATTTGATGAAATTTTGGGATTCGGATATAACGAATTAAACCAGGCCGCCTCCTAACCTACAACTTTAAAATACATTTTACAGTGCTGGGCTAGGATTCTAATAAGAAAGGTCAGCTTAAATTGGGATTTTAACGTGTCTTTTTGATGAAGTTCTACAATTCGGCCATTCTGAATGGAACTTGGGAATCATATTAAAAAATATATATAAGTATTGTCAAATCAGGTATTCAGAATTGGGTGGAGATTTAAAAAGGGTATTTAGCGAAGTTTTGGAATTCAACCGTCCTAAGCAATTTATTAATCAATCATGTTCGAATCTGGTATGTTGAGCTAAATTGCGATTCCAACATAAATCCCGGATGAAGTTCTGGATCTTTCCACAAAACAAATCCGAAAGCAATCGGCCAATTAACTATCCAGTTTGTTTATTCACCATAGCTGAAACAAACTTCGCTTAACCCGCTAAGAGATGAACCAGTCAAATCCAGCTTCCCAAAACTAAAATTTGCTAGAATTCCAATCCAGCCCAATTCATACCCAAAAATTAATTTATGCATCTTCTGCAGTATACTGTCTAGAAACAGATTACTGAGACATTTTCGCACATCTCAGTCATTCAAAAAAGATCAAGGTTTACGTGAGGTAATGACACGAACGGAAAATAAAACCACGCGGAATGCTTCTTACATAATTGGTGCATGAGCAAGTCATTGAATAGAATTTAGAACTCATCAATACTTGTGTCTGACGTTCCCATGCAATTGCGAACCTGTTTCGAGAAATATTGTTGAGTCAGATAAATTCTTTCATAGAAAACAGTGCCAGCAGTAAGCAATCTAAAAAATAACCAACATTAATAGCCCGAGGCACATCAAAGATTTACTTGTCGTTACAACGAAAATAAAAATTAAAAACCATTTTCCCTTTGCCATGCCGTAACACATATCGCTCATGACATGAAAAAGAGACACAACTCAAAAATTAAAATTTTGCAGGAGAGCAAAAACAGAAAATGCTAATTGCGTTATTAGATTCCAAAATCATAAAACGAACAATGGCACTTTGTGCTCTATCATTTTCGATGAAGGAAAAATAAAACTGTTTTTATTGAGGGATATCGATACTAATATTGCGCATCTTTCTAGTGAATTAACGGAAAAAGTTCATTTTTTTCAGTTGTGTCACCCGTCCATACCACGGCGATACACATCTTTAAAACTTTTCCAAATACAAATTTTTACCGCGGATTATTAATAATTATAGAGAAAAATAATTTAATTAAATAAATTATAAACCAGTTAAGCAGACTGTAAAAAAAATAAATAATAATAATAACACCTATCAATGTATGTACATATTATTATTACAATACATACATGAATTTAAATTACATTGGGGAAATCACACGAGGACTCATTTGAGTTGAAACCGGTTTCTAACCTAAAAAAAAAACATTCACGCGCACACACGTCACATGAGTCCTAGCTCATCGATAAATTTTTATGTATGTGTAAAAAATTGTCGGAAAAAATCACATTAAAATGTTTTCGCGTAGTTCACCCAATATAACATCGTGTACGTCCACACCGCGGCAACCCTGCCCGTCTCCCCGATCCCACCCATAAAACTTATAATTGTATAGGTAAAGTACAAAGAAACGAAGAAGCTACCGGACTCAAGCAACCGCAATATGGATATGCACATTGAAAATATTTTACACAATATCATAAATGATAAATGGATTCTACACATATATAATAATATATTAAACTAATTATTAAAATAATTATAAATAAAAACAGTCAATTATATATACATATACATATTATCCACATCCCCTTTCCTGCCTGCCATCACAATTGTGTGGGTAAGGCAAAAGAATCATGTCAAAAACTTATTTTTGGATGCATTCTGGGCCAACACACACATTTGTGCATTTCACTGAAATCATTTTCGTCCGAAAAATAACACTTAAACCATAATAGTAAAATAATTAATATGTTATCAAAAACAAATAATTCGTATGTTATATAATTTATATATGTATTATCAAATTATAATGTTTTTTCAAAAATAATTCCGATTTAACTAAGATCCGTTAAAATCCGAAAGACAATACAACCTGTAATTTTTGACACACACATTTGTGTAGGCTCGACTCAAATTAAAACTAAAAAAAAAAAAAAAAAAAAATTGTTTGGCAAGAAAAGGGATATATATATATTTACATACATACGTAATACACACACACTCACTTATATATACCATATATCACATACAAATTTGCTCATTCATTTCAAAACAAAAAATATTCGGAAATACAATTCCCATAATAACAAAAACACACACGCGCGAATACGCCTCGTAATTTCAATGATCCTTTTTATTTTTGATCATCACGATAAAACACACACCGCATTCTTTTTATACATACAACAGTATATACAAAAAATGTATGTACATAAAAACAAGAATATTTTCTCTTTTACATTTTTAAATAGGTATGTATTCTTCTTGTATATACTAACGCAAAGGACACAACTCCCACTCACACACACGCAAACCGTACCATATCACTACTACGACGATATATTATAAATGCGTTTTTCTTATTACAACAATTGATAAAACACATTTAAATAAATACAACTAAAATTTAAATTAAAAATTCAATAAAACATGAAAAAAAATTAATAAAAACACTTCCCTTAAAAATCCTTTGGAATCGCACAGCAAACACCACGTACACAAAAATGAGCGTAATACACCCACATTGCCCCGCACCACATAATCTTTTTTATCTTTTTCAATATTAATTAATGTCACTAAAATTAAAATTAAACAAATTTTTATTATAATTTATATTATATAACTATATAACTATAACCGCAATCACTTTAAAATAAAAAATTATATCACTTAAATCACTTTAAAAGAAATTTTAACTTTCACTACACAGAGAAAGACAAAAACGCGTCTTTCTTCTACGACGATCAAATCGAACTCTCAGGTAGGCGATGAGTCATAGGTTGAGTAACAAAATTCAAGGTATATTATTGCGTACGTGAGAATAGAACTGATAGACTGTTAGACTCTTTCCTTACTTGGTTAAATTCTCAATATCCCACCATTGGTTTTACGTTAGAAAAAGAAGAAAATAAATGTATTAATTTTCTAGATATAACAATAACCAGGATTAATTCTACTTTAGACTTCAAAATGTATCGGAAACCCACGTATACAGACTCTGTTATCCCTAGTTCTTCAAACCATCCCCATAATATTAAAATGTCAGCTTTCCACTCACTCATAGATAGACTAATAAACATCCCTCTGTCAAATTCAAATTATAACACTGAGCTTAACATTTTTCCCTCCTTCTTTTATTTTTATTTATATTTTACTTTTTTCTACTATATAACAAAATTTTTACTAATACAAATCAGTAGATACTCCTGATGATGACCTAACAAGTCGAAATCGATCGAGTGATTTTTTAAACTTTTTGAAAAATATTCAAAATTTTCTGCGAAACAAAAAACAAGTGATTAATAAAAATGTGTTTATTAAGTATAAGTGTGTTTCGCCAAGTGCCTACGGCAAATAGCGTAAAAAGTATATATACTTTTTATAGTTTTCGGCCATAAATATTCAGACAATACGAAAAATTAGTTTCTAGATGTTCCATAGCACGTACCTATTAATAAACAATTAACTCAATCTGAAAATAAAATTTTTCGAAATTTTAAATTTTTTTTACCATCACAATAAATTTGATTCTAAATTCGTAGAAGACTGATCATCGCGATCAAATTTGTAATCAAAATGAAATTTTATAAAGGCGTGTGGCGTTGCAAGCTTAAATTTTAATTATACGGTTAATTGGTATTGGTATAGCAGCAAATAATAAAATATGCAATTGCCTGCAAAACATTGTCTAAAATTACAGCTTCAATCCTTAATAACGATTGAAACTTGTTCAAAAATAAAGATAATGATTATTCGAGAGATGTTCAACAAGTTCGGTAAATTTATATGAAATATCGGTAATAGACATTTTATATTTTGTTTTTTTTTATTTCTCTATTTAGTCTACCGACAATTTTTTTTTAAGCAAATCAAATGTTTCAACCGCATGATTGCGATTATTAAACTTTACTACTATGGAAAACTGTTCATTAAATCACTCACAGGACAGAAATTATTCGATTGGTTTGCATGCATTTTTTTTGTTTGTTGATTAAAGAGCCAAGCTACACACGCCTTCAGCTTCTGATTTCAAACTAAGTCACAAAAAATGTGGTGTTTTAATATAAAATTAGGGTTTAAATTACCAATAAAAATCTACTGCGACTTAGTTTGAAACCAGGGGCTCTATTATTGAACTATTACGAAAATTTTCGGTACCTACAATTTTCGTAACACTGTTTTCGTAATGGTAATGGAGAAATCATAAATTGATATTCTTGAAACTATTACGAAAATAAGAAAGAGGGGAATAAAAAATAATGACATTTCTTAATGAGGTGATTAAAAATGTCAATCCAATTGAAAATCTTAAGTGAAACGGACGTTTTTTAAATTATTGTTGTGTTCTTTTGTGCTTAATATTATTAAATTTTAAAAATTTTATTATTAAATTTTTTTTTAATATTTTATTTTATTAAATTTTTGTGGTTATCGTGTTAAAAGTCTTATACATATCTAATAATTCCACTATCCATAGTAAAAAAAAAAATCTAAAATACGTAAAAAATTGTTGATCACAACACAGTATATTTATTATTAATGTTTCATTAATACTTGTTACAACAAAATGCCAGATATTTAAATTTTTGTAGTTAAATCAGCTGTGGTACTTAAATAAAAATTGTGGATTTCCCAAATATAAACTAGGGGTAGTAAACAGTACAAAAAAGTGGTCAAACCTAAAAAAACACATCCCAAATTACATTACACATCCCAATTGTAGATATTTTTAAGAATAGAGGCGGGTATAATAAAAATGTCTTTTGTTTCAGGGAATAAAAAGTAAAGGCAAAAATTTAATGTTTATTATTATTTCGAACAAAACATTATATTGGAACTCAAATAGAAATAGAGTTGTATTTAAAAAAAATAAAAGCGGGGTAATTCTAAAAAATTAATCCAAATTTTCCAAATGATCACCGATATTAATAAAGAAAAATGAAATCACCTTTTTTATTATCTAGGTAACAGAATGCCCATTACATCTCTAAATAAATACTTTTTACACTATTTGCCGTAGGCACTTGGCAAAATACACTTACACTTAAAAAACACATTTCATTTTATTTTAAACACTTATTTTTTATTTCGCAAAAATTAGATATTTGAATATTTTAATTAAAGCATTTGTTCAAAAAATTTAAAAAATAACTCGATCGATTTCGACTTGTTAGATCATCATCAGGAGTATCTACTGAAGTACAGGAGTATCTACGAGTAGATACTCCTGATGATGACCTAACAAAAAAAATTTTTAATTAAAATATTCGAAATAAAAAACAAGTGTTTAATAAAATGTGTTTATTAAGTCTAAATAAATAATTTCGGACATCAAACTGTGTGAAATCATTGCGTTTTAAGTACGAATATTTAAAAATAATCTAAATAATTTTATTACGAAAATGAAATAAGAAACGAAAATCCATTACGAAAATTTTAGCAACGTTCCGTTGCGAATATTTTCGGAATCCAATTTCAAGAATACCATTTTAAGATTTTCGTTATACTTTGACACTAATTCGGTACCAAAAATTTTCGTAATAGTTCAAGAATAGAGCCCCAGAAGCTGAAATCGTGTGTAGCTTGGCTCAAATAGAGGAATACAAGAAAAACAAAATATGTATGTATGTACAAAATTTCTATACACCTCTGTAAATTGAATTTTAAATTTAAATATTCCAAATATTAGTAGTATTTTGTTTTATTAGATGGCATTGCCTTACGAATATGTTTAGTACATAAGTTCATGACAGTGTATCGGTATTTTTTTATACAAATTTTTCGTGAGTTTAAAATAGAAAGTCGGTCCAAACTTTAATAAAGAGAGTTAAAGTGGAACCGGTCAGGAATCAAAACTTAACTTAATAAAAAAATAAGAATGCGATAAATGGCATATCAATGTTATTACCCAGCCAAACTTAATTTATACTTAAGAAACCCAACTGTCACTTAATAAAAAAATAGTGCGCGCGATTTCTCGCCCAAAAATAAGAAAAACTTAAAAAATTGTGTCGTAAAATCCGATTTTTATTACATAAAAAGGCGGAAATTATTTTCTTTGTATAATTAACTATTAAATCAATATATAAAGTTATTTGAATAGTTTTACGTACATCTTTCCCTTATATATGATAAAATTATTGAATTTATGAAACCTAACCTAAAAATTACATTGAATTGTGCACGTTGTTGAAAGTTAAATATTAGTCGTGGCTTTTCTATTATTAAATGTTTGTGTTAATAAATTAATCAAAATACATAAAAATCTAATCATGTTTTATTCATAAAAAATATAAATTGACATCACGCTAATTTTGTTATTACTTAAGAATTATAAGTTTTGAATGGCTGGAATAAAATTCTTATTTTTGTTTTTAAGTTTTTATTCCTGACTCGTAAGCCCATTAGTTGTCATCTCCGTAGTCTTATAGCTCTGTTCTCTAATTTTTCCGATTAACAACCAACCAAATTGTTAAAAATTTAACAACCGCACATTTAACAACTAACATTAAAATTGGCATTCACAATGTGGTGAATAAAAAAAAATTGTTATTTACTCGTGGTGAAAAAAATACCAATCGCAATTGTCGAAACATAACCTTAAAATAAAATTACACAATACGAATACACATCGAAAAGGAAACACGGAATTTTTTTATTGAAAAAAATTAATTATTTAAAAACCAAATGGATACAATATTGAAAAGAAAGAAAGCGAATAATAATATTTCGTGTTAAATATTAAACAAATCATAGCCGCAGTAAACTGTTTTCAAAATTCATTGTTGCTTTAATACAAGTAGTCAAATTTCACTTTAATGCGTTACTTATGATACACTTAAACGCTTTACTGATAATTTTAGCTGTATTCGCGAATATTCCACGTCTTCGAGTTAATCCTCCGATCTTAATGATTAACTTCATTTCTCTCTTTCTCTCTAGTTTTTACGTTGCAGGTTGCAGTGGTCCTCCATCGATCTCGATCCGTCGCTCTCGCTCTCTAGTTTCGATATTCCACTATGCGTTGGTCTTGTTGAAACACATAAAGATTATATATCATGCGTTGTTGTGCGGATCTTGCAACCTGGCCAAGCCATCTTACTCTATTCGTTGGCTTTGATGAATCCGATGATATCGCTACCTCCGAGAAGTTGCTTTACCCGGTATTTGTTTTGCGCATAACTTTAATAGGACCAAAAATGGAACGAATAACTTTCCTTTCAATCGTAGATATCATTCCACAGGTATTAGAGTAGAGATTTCGTAAAGCTCTCGCTTCCGAAAGATAGTACAGCTCTTTTATTTCTGCCTGCATATCATTTAACGACGTTATTACTACCCGGTAGCGAAATTTTGATCACCAATTCCGAGATTTGCCATGAAGCTGTTCCTGGGTGTGGATAAGAATTTATTTTTGCTGCGCTTTTCACTTCCAAAACAAATCTTCTTGCTTAGAGCGGTACAACTGATCGGTATACAACTGTCCTTGATATTGCTAGGTCTTTGCCCAAGAAGCGCGATATCATCTGCAAATCCAAGAAATTGGCCTTATTTATTAAATATATAACGCGAAGTTCCAATGTTACGTTCGCTACAGAGTACTCGAGCGACAAATTGAACAACACATTCACGATTGCATATACCTGTCAAACACCAGATGTTATTTCAAAGGAATCTGATACATATCCTTCAATTATGATTCTACATATAGACAGAGACGTTGTTAACTTACATAGAGAAACGTGTTTATCTGGAATTCCTGTACACATAAGCGTGGCCTATAAGTTCTACGGTTGACACTATCATAGGCCTGCTGGAAGTTCATATATATTTGGTGTATAGTTATGTCGTACTAACAAACTTTTTTCCAAAACCTCCTCATGGTTAGACACTGATCATCCCGATATTTTGGTGATACTGAAGATTTTTGCAAGTATAACTCCTTATACGCATTGTTTTAAAAACCTCTTTTACCGGAGATATTCAGTTGCATCTTCCTATATAGCACGGAGATTTCCTGCTAGAGTTTTTCTATTTTCACCGACCAGTGGCACTATTCTGGTAATCCCACGGGAATAGGGAAAGAATGTAATTTCTGTTCAATTTTTTTTTTTCGTAGAAACGAATATGTAAATTTTTATAAATTGGAAATAATTGGCAGGGAAACATTTTCTCAATTTAATTTTGTTTTCAAAAAAGTTAGCACTGGCTTTTTACTTAAGTAGGTCAGAAAAAAAATGTTCAAACAGAAATTACAGATAAACTCTTTCTCTAATTCCCTATTCATGGGGAATTATCAGAAAGTGCCACTGATGGTCTTCTTCCGATAGTATTTTGCAACGCTTAAGAACAGTTTCTTCGTTGTTACTGTGCTGGTCTACGTATAGTCAGTGTCTCCTGATTGGTAACCCTGCAGTGATGCTAGATCTTTTAGAGAGCATCAACATTGCATCGAACGTTCTTTTGTGATTATCTATTGAACGTAGTTGCAACGAACTTGTAGATTATTGCCAGGTCGGTAACACGTCGGCCGTTATTGTTACTAGTGAGGTGCAAACGATTAGGGCCGATATGCAATGTATTTTCTGCACTACTAGTGATGTTTGCATTTACGTCATCCGCGATGATTTTAACGTGCTGCGTTGATGATATTGATGACTTGCTCCAATTAGACAAGGAAAAGATCTTTGATGTCATCTGATTTATCTTTGGTGAGTGCATGCACATTAACGATTGTTTACTTGGTTCAGAGTTTGCTTGTGCTTATATGCTTATTCGTAGGACGGAACACGCGTCGTTGTATATTGTCAACTCCAAAGTCTCCTTCATTATGATGACCGCTGTAATTAAGAATGTAATCATTGGTAGTGTCGTGGTGGGATCCATCAGAAGTTCCATTATTCTAGGAAAATGTGTATTGCTGTTCTGCCAGTAAGCTTGTAACAACTAAAATGGTGCAGGCTTACTAGGTTGTGTCCTCATCGACATTGACTTTGAGTTTTTTTCGCTTTGCTACCAAATTTCCTGGGCCACCAATCTTGGATGAGTCTGATGCTCTTCTCACCATCTAATTACTGTATTCTTTCTTGAGTTTTAGGTTATCTTGACGTTTACTCTCCCCTACTTCCTTGACTTTCAAAATTTTGAAGACTTTGAGCGTTATCGTTTTCTTATGAGTTTCGCATGATAAGCTGTTCGAGTCTAGGTTAAACTTGATCTGGTTGATTCATATCTAAGGATCTCGCCCAAAACTTGCAGTTTATTTTACTTAGCTCTCGAATTCAGGACTTTGCTTCAACTCCATCGATGGTTTTTGTTGTTCGGAAGTATCCTTCCGTGTTATTTTTGTTTAAGCAGCAGCAGCAAATCGATTTTCTTCTTGACACCATTGTGACTAATTTCAAGCGATTGAATGGATTTGTATCGGTATTTTGCAAATTAAACACTGTGTTTTATATTTGGGTTTTATATTTGGCCCTATATTATGCCACAATTTGCACTTTTCCCCTTTTCTGCCAATTTCAACTGTACGATACTGAATTGGAGTGAAGTTTATACTAAGACAAAGCGCAGTATATAGCGTCTCACTAATTCTTAAATTTATTAAAATTATTATGTTTATGGTCGGCTCGTTTACGTATTTTTTAAGATATAAGAAACCAATCCTGTTTACCCACATGACCTTAGGTCTCTTACTCGAGAGAGAATACCGTTGAGAGTAATATAATTTTTTTTACATTTTAACTCAGTCTCTACGGATCACAAAAATTTGATCGAAGTGGTTTTGAATTAGCTTTCGACGTAACAGAATCTTACTAATTTACATAGTCGGGAGCTTCTCAACATTTTCTTACTCGAGAGAAAATATCTTGGGTAAGCAAATCTGCAAATATTGAAATTATTTTACTTGTCCCCTATTAAATGCAAAGAGACGATTAAGTGGTTTGAAATTACCATTTGATGTAAGAAACCGATCCTACCTACTAACACAAATTATTCGAAATCTCTGACAATATTGTTATTGGAGAGAGCAGAGAACTATCATTGAGTGCAGTAAAAAAAATCAAAATTCTGAAATTCTTTAACTCAGTTCCTACATATCGCCGATACAGCATTGTTTTTGGTCAGGCATGCCAATTGTTCCCAATTTTCATTTGGTTACGGTCTTTATCCCATTTGCCGTACAAACGATTAAAGTTATTGTTGTTGTATACGCATGTTGTATACGCTCTTTTATACGCTCGGGGAAACTTGATTTCCTAAAATATTAGTTATTAATTTTTTCCCGGTTGACAGACCCAGTTGTTTGGAGGTTTCATTTCCAGAGTGATTAATCTTTTTTCGGGAGTTTCGTAGGATAGTCAGTCATTCATAAGTCTTGTGCAGCTTCCATAGACAATGTGAATAAGTGTTTGTGTTATTCTGACATCTTCTTCTATGCGAATGACCTTGAAATCTTTAAAAATATTTCATACACCAATGAACACCACTAAATGCAAGCTTTGGTCAGATCCAGATTGAAACGTTTAAAGATTTCGGTGTAAGCGTTACCTCAAATTTTTCGTTCAAAAATACATAGAATTTTATATTTCCAGATTTTATGATAAGTTCAGATGGGAACTTACTTACTTTTATACTCCCGCTGGTTTGAAATTAATTTAATGTTTGTTAGGAACTAGTAGGTGTCCAAGATTGTGTAGTTGTACCAGATTTTTTGTAAATGTGAATCGATTTATCAACCATCTTCTTCTTTTAATAACATGCAATGGGGGTTTGACCCTAATCTCTCTAGAAATGCATTTAAGGTATTAATGGCAATGATTTTTTAAAAAATTGTTATTAAACATTTATTTTTGTAATGTAATATTAAATTTTTATTAGTCGAAGTTAGTAAATTGTAGAGATCGAAGTTGTTTTGAATAACTATTCGATTCTCCTAACCCGTATGATTAAAAAATTCAGTGAATTTTTTTTATTCGGGAGAGAATATTCTATGTAATAGAAAAATCTTAAAATTTTGAAATGAACTACCTAGGTTCCAATGGTTCGCACAGAAATGATGGAAATAGTTTCGAACATGCATTTGATGTAGGAAATCTATCTGACTAAGCAAAAAAATCGGAACTCTTTGAGATCTTTTTATTGCCCTTACGAGGAAATATATGTTCTCAAATTATAAAATTCTCGAAAATTTTGGTTCATTGGGCTTTTATTTCAAATGCTAATTCAATACTACTTCGACCATCTCTGTGCGATTTGTTGTATCTTATCTTATCTATCGGTCTTTTAATAGCATAATAAAACACATAACATTGAACCTTTAGGTACAAATTACATTCAGTTGACCTATTTTGCTGTTAAAGTTGACCTAATATGCTGAAAACCCTTAAATGTAATTTCCATGGTAGGGAAAGAAATATTTTTCATTGAAAAATTATAATAAAAAGGCGCCTAACGAGTAAGTGAATTATTAAGATACAACAAGGGGTGAGATAATGACATCTCATAAATTACTATTCTAATATTTGTCTTATTCCCGAGGGATAAATTAATCCATTCTTTGTAATAAAATAAGGCCGCACATTGTGCGGTCGCATCCAAAGTAACATTCTGCAATTAATCGTCATCAAAAATCTGTTTCACATGTAGCCAGTAGTTTTAAAATTTTTAAAATTTTGCAAATTTTTTATCGATAAATATTCTTAATTTTAAAAACATAAATTTTGCTTTCTTTAGTTAAATACGACATAATGTAAACATAAAACTATATATGTATAACAAATCTCTTGAGAGATAAATCTTCCATGTATAAGATACGATATCTTTTTTCTACTGAATTTATCTTAATAAATTATGATTTACATAAAAAAAAAATAAAGTTTTGATTTTCAATTTAACTAAAATACAACACACACAGATTTGAAATTCAAGACGATTTTCCTTTGGCTCATAAAATTTAAATTGGAAATGAAAAAAATAATAATAAATGTTAATTTAACATTTTGTGATCTAATAAAATGTAATTTGAAATTCATATGATATCCAATCCGCTATGGCTGATATACCAAGAAGTGATGATGAATATGTGAGTTATGCAAATTAAAATGGATACAGATGTTTTTTTAAGACTAGATAATTTTTTATTTGGTATGGTTTCGTTAATGACACTTCGAATGACCCTGGAGACTTTCATAATTTATTATAAATCTACATATGCTAGGCGGTTTAACATTCCTTTTGTAGAGAATTTCGTATGTGATGATGAGTAATTCTATTACTTAGGTTTATTACGCAATTTGTTAGATTCTTTTCGAATATTTTAGGAAAGCGATAAAAATCATTTGACGAAAAACTAGATCTTGATACAGGAATTAATAAAAAGGAAAATAAATTGTTTTTCATCTGCAAATAAGAACCTACTAAACTACTACGCCTTTTGTCTTTAGTTTAATGTAGTCAACATGTAATTGGTTTTAGTGACCAATTTGTTGAGATATCAACGACGGAAGCTAAGTTTATAAAGTATGAGTTGTGTTGGGCTATGTTAGGCTGACGAACACATTCGAATGGAGTATTAAAGGGAGTTACAACAATTGGATCACGTTGTATTATCAGTTTACATTTTGATCCAGTCATCAATAGTTTAGACATTTCTAAATCTTTTCTAACGGTATTCCGGCTGGGACATGACGTTTCATACTCCTGTGGATTCTGTCATTCGATCTGAGGCCAAAACAAAATGTCATCTGCCTTATTGTTTTCCATTTGCCAAATCAAGATGCACGTCATCATGAGGTAAATGGATTGAATGAAAGGCGGTAATGTCACCAGATGATGGGTGTCGGACCATTGCAGGTACACTGTGGTTCGCTTGATTAGAACCACTTGCAATTTTACTTTTACATGTAAATTTTACTGTAATTTGTCGCGGAACCAAGAAAATAATTTTATAGAGAGGAGAGCGAGAAATCCATTCTCAATAAATCCATAATCGATAATTATTCTGAGATAGCAAATTATCTTGCCTTTCCAATTTTTTTAAGATAAGTTCAAATTTGATGTTATTTTTCCGGTTCAGTTGATTAGACGCAACTTGGAAATACGTATAAGAAATTAGCCCAGAATTTTATCCCAGAAAATAAAAAAATTAATCAGGCAACACTATTAAATTAAAACCTCATTTACTCTTATCTGAAGTTATCCCAGCCCAGGAATTTATAAAATTTACTTGTATTATAAGTTGTTGGAATTTATTCCAGCCCAGAAAATAAAAAAAATCATTGTAATATGAAATTAGTCTTAGCCCAGAAATTTAAAAATATTACATTATTAATGAGAAGTTAGCCCAGCCCAGGAATATATCAAAACAATGAGTAGATTAAAATATTTAAATTTTAATTAATATCTAGAATTGAGATTATACAGATTAAGAATGGGTATGTAAGCAGCTTATTCATAAAAAAAATTCAAGATGATCGGTATGTTGCAACTTGCCAAAATATGGCTCTGGGCTGGGTACTCTTAGGCATTTTCGAGAAATTAATCAGTTTTTACTCCCCTCTGTCGAAACTAGAAATCTCTCGGATTGAGGCTTGAGGCTTTAAAGAAAGCTTTAGCCAAAACTAATAATAACCGGGTGTGTCCACCCAGGAACGACCGGATCTCCCCGAATGAGAAGTACAATGTCTGCTGAAGAAACCCCCTAAATGGCACATCGACCCCTAGAGGCCGAAGCCCAGCCACAATGAAGCAGCATATGAGGGTAGGGACGCTTCTCCAACAGACAAAGCCTCTCTTCACCCAGAGATACCTCTAGAGGATGTCCTACAATTCACACTCCCACAGCTTGAAACAGCCAGAGTGCTACCGGGAGACATGTAGATTTTACGGTTGTCCCCGAATGGACGACACACATACTGAACCTGACACCTTGTGGATGTTCTGCCAAGGAGATGAAGGAGAGTGACAAGCCCAGCATGCAACTATAGAACCGACACGAAATGAGAATTCCCCTCCTATCATACCGTTCCGAAAATCAATTTAATACTTCACCTTATTTACAAAAAGTAAAAAAATACAAAAAAAAAATAATTTAGGTGAAATGACGAAATAATCAAGGAAAGAAATAAACGACCGAGGAGTTAAGAAATAAACCAAATGCCGGAAATAATTTAACGTGCTGTTTTTTATTCACATACAAAAATTTTGTCGAACGAAGCCATATTTCGGCCAGTTGCAACATACCGATCATCTTGAATTTTTTTTATGAATAAACTGTTTGCATACCCATTCTAAATCTGCATAGCCGCAATCCGAGAGATTTTTAGTTTCGACACACGGGAATAAAAACTGATTAATTTCTCGAAAATGTCTAGGAGTACCCAGCCCAGAGCCATATTTCGGCAAGTTGCAACATACCGATCATCTTGAAATTTTTATATGAATAAGCTGCTTGCATACCCATTCTAAATCTGTATAATCTCAATTCTAGATAATAATTAAAATTTAAATATTTTAATCTACTCATTGTTTTGATATATTCCTGGGCTGGGCTAACTTCACATAAGAGTAAATGAGGTTTTAATTTAATAGTGTTGTCTGATTAATTTTTTTTATTTTCTGGGATAAAATTCTGGGCTAACTTCTTATACGTCTTGCAAATATAATGAAAACAGCGTCATTTATATTTTTATTTCAATTTTTTTTATTAAATACTACCCCCACATCTTTAAACTTACCTCAAAGATCCTGTCCTTATGAGTGGCTCATTTAAATATTTTAAATAGTCCAGCTCTTCGTTAGATTCGTATTGTTTGCCCCCTTCATAAAGTTTGCGAGTGAGCCAGCCCCAAACGTTTTCGATGATATTTAAATCTGGGGAATAAAGTGGCCATGGTAATAACTCAACGTTTTGATTCGCAATCCACGACTTTACAGCACGGGCATTATGTGCGGGTGCATTATCCTGCTGGAAAACACACTGAAGGGGTCAAATAGCTCCTGGACCTAGCTCCTTTCTGGACAAAACTGATTGCAGCATATCCTTATATGAATTTCCAATCATTTTATTGGAAACAAAATTCAATTTAATGAATTGCATCCCCATATCGCTACTCCTCATTTTCTGAAAATAATAATTATAGCCATCTGGTCCTGTCCGTCTATAAGTAATTTTTTTTTCTGTTTGCGGATGCACATCCCACGTCATGTGCTGCTTGGCGAGTTCCCTTCTTTGTTGCTTGCATACAGGGTTTAAGTAGTGTAGTTTTTTAATTTTTTCAATTTTAAAAATGAAGCTCTTAACAATGCTTTACGATCTGTTGATTGGCTGGCATTAAGCCCACTGCGGCGTCACAACTGACGCCGGCCTTTCGTCATATTAAAATCGATAAAATGGCAGTGCTGATTAGCTTCGTACAGTATTCTAGAGACGGGCTCATTTGTTTCGTAATCAGTTCGATGAGGGGAAATTCTAAAGAAAGGTACCGTTCTTAAATCTCGCGAATATATATTTAGATTAATTTTACCTAGTAGAACAGGTGATTCGATACCGCCAGTTAGTATTTGATGAATGAAAAACACGTCTGCAACAACTCGGCGCTTACTAAGTGGATGTAAATCTATTAGTTTAAAACAATCTTGGTATGGAGGTTTGTTGTATATGTCCACCCACGGTAGCCCGCGCAAAACAAAGCGAATAAATCTACGCTGGACTGCTTCAATCCTCTTAATGTGAACCTCATGATAAGGCGACCACACCTGGCTAGCATACTCGAGCAGGGGATGGCGGAATGTTGAATAGAGAGCCTTCGTAATATAAGGATCGTCGAATTCTTTCGACCTACGGTTGATGAAACCGAGCGCAGAGTTCGCTTGATTGATAATACGATCGATGTGATGTCTAAAATTAAATTCACTGTCACAAATGACCCATAAATAACGAACAGAATTGGCTCTGGTAACGGCATTGTTGTTAATATAATATAGTCACGAAAAATAGACTGTGCACGTTTTCGAGAGTAGAATTTATTGAGGTCGGATTGATTATCGGTGGTGATGGAAATTTTTAATTAAACTTTCATCGTCGTTGATTGACAGAATGAAAAAAATTGGCCCAGATGGTTGCTTTGGGCCACTCCAGATGTTGCCGAGAAATGGGTTGATACTGATGACCTGAATAGTTCATGGTATATACGGTCTTTAAGATAAGATCCCACCCAACGGACAATTTTGAGAGGAAAGCCAAGGGCCCTAAGCTTAAAAAAAATAACTTCATGAGAAATCCTGTCAAACGCCTTGCTAAAATCGGTGAAGATAACATCAACCTCATTCCCTGCCTCCATCGTATTTAATGTTTGTGAAGTGAATTCAATAAGGTTTGTGGTCGTGCTTTGAGAAAGCCATGCTGATTTTCAGAAAACAACGGTTTACAATGAAAGTACAGTGAATCATACAAAATACTTTCAAACAGCTTAGGAATAGTAGATAATTTCGCAATCGTTCTGTAATTACAGATGTCTGACTTACAGCCATTCTTATGATACCGGAACTATAAAAGAACTATGTTTAAATTTTTATTCATTACTATTTTACTGAGTACTAATTCCTCTCTCTTCTCAATAAAAATATTTTCTTGGTTTCGCGAGAAATTACAGATTTTTCTTTTAGCTTTATGGGACAAAATATTATTTTTAATGGTACCCGAAAATGTTTACGGCTGTTTCAGTCGCAGAAAACAAAGAGGCCCATTTACTCACAATATTTCTACCACAAAAGTAGAAAAAATGCACTTCCCCCATCCCCAGGGCTTTTGTGAACACAAAGATACATTAACCCTTACAAAAATGAGAACTCCCCTAGGTAGCTTCTTGGCAGCTTGGTTTCTTACTGATAAAAAGTTGGTCTGCTCATCAGGTTGCAACGAACAAACTGCAAAAATCCAACTCTTGGTTTGTACCGATAGTACAAAACAAGAACCTATCGATTTAGCGAATTATATCACTAAGACAGAAACTTCAGGAAACTCTCACAATGCATGTGTATTACAGCAAACACATTTAATTTTGAAGTATTACATAATCGTCCGCGATTTTTTTCTACTTTTGTGAGTAAATGGGCCTCTTTGGTTTCTGCGACTAAAAAAGTCGTAAACATTTTCGGGTACCATTAAAAATAATATTTTGTCCGATAAAGCCGAAAGAAAAATCTTAAATAAAGAAAAAAAAATCGCGGACGATTATGAAATAAAAGTAAGATTTTCATTTAAAAGTAAAATTGCACGTGCATCTAATCAAGGGAACCGCAGTGTATGTCGGTTGTTAAGAAGAAATAATTCCACTCAACTTCAACGGAGGATGTCGCTTATCGTTAGCGTTGTTAGTGGACTCGTTATGTTTTTAAAACAAAATATGGTTCTGGTTTAAATTAGTGAGCCTATTTTTTAATTCAACCTGAGCAAACAGTGCGCTGTCAAAAAATACTCTGTGTTTTTTTATTCAACCTGAGTAATTTTACTCGGCACACTGTGTTTTTATTTGTGAACTGTGGTTACTTGGTTCTTGAAATTTTACTCTGAACAGAATGGCAGTGTACGAAGAGTATGCAAAGTAAAAAATCAAATTATTACTCTATGCACACTGGATTATTTGGCACTGTACAACCTGTGCTCGGTGTACAATACCCAGGGCAAGCCTGCTTGCTCGGGTTTGATTAAAAAATAGACCCAGTATTAACAAATATTTTATGTTTTTTGTAGTAATTTACAGGCTTATTCTGCTAGTCGTTCGTCGTTTCAAGTGACTCTTACTATGAAACCAAAGTCGGCTGCCTTGCAAAAATATCAAATAAAGGCAAATATTGACATGGGAACTGGTCAATTTTTCAAACAAATAACGGATTTCTGTAGTCACTTGAAACGACAAACGACTCGACTAGCGGAATAAGGCTGTTAATGTGCGTACTAAGATCTTACGCGTTTGTCGTTTGACTTGTGTATGAAAAAACAAACGTCTTAAAGCAAACAACTATATGTCTTGATACTGAATTCCTACGGATCTTCCCGGTTACTAGATTTTAAAATCAAAATTTACTAAATGATTTTGTGGAAAAAACTCTCAATGAAATTTTTTTTAAATCTCAGTTGGCTGCATTAGTTTGAAATGTATTTGTTTATTTGTCACGTCAAAATTTCAAGTGATATAAATTGTCATTTGAAGTGATAGCAGTCGCAAGGAAATATTTATAAAGCAGCATACTAAGATTTAAAAAACAGTCAGAACGACTTTATTGAACAATTATTTTGTAAGTTTCGATTTAATGGTCTACTAACCAAGAAAATGAGTAGTCACATCACTCGAAGTGATGCGCTATTGGAATAGGGGTGTTGGTTTCCTGCATGATACAAGAATTTCTCTGTACAGCTAGGCTCAATAGCTTGTATTCAAAATAAACAACTAAATTAGTAAAACCAATTTATTATTGTCTTATCTACTGAATATGAAGTTTACTAAAAAAGTTTCCCGCATTTTAACCACATCAAATATTTTGTTAAAATTTAAAATTTTGCAGTCGCCACGTCCCTTACACCATCATCTGACTTATGCTCAGATGTCACTTCTGAAAATTAAAAATTTTTGATGCGAATATTTGAGTTACCCTAAATAGCACGTTAGCTAGACAAGTTTAATCAACCGTGACAGGATAAGGCAAAAGAAATTAAATTTATATAATTGCATTGGGTCGGTCGCCATATGAACCTCTATAAGCGCATTATTAATATTTCCACAAACGTCATCCGTTTTAATAACAACCATGTATAGCGAATAAGGATGTTATGTGTAAATATCACGTCCAGGTGAGATTTTTTTTGATAGAGATTATTATTTTTTTGTATAGAAAAAACAGTCGGTCCCCTAAAAATGCAACTGCAGACGATGTTTAAACATTACATTGGAAAGGTAATAGCAATTATTTTTCAATCGTTTTCTAACAATGGAAGGGATATAATTTCTATTTTGTTGGTATCTGTGTAGTATCAAGCTAGACGAACGAGGAATCAATTCGATATATCCGTATGTATAAAATTCTAAATGCGTATAGATCTGTATTGTGTTGTTGTTGTTGTTGTTGATAACTGATAAAATGTAATATGTATTTTAACTTCTGGGAATTTAGTTTAATATTCTTTAAGTTTGCTCTGTTATCTTTATATCCAAACAAATTTATCTCAATATTTTAGCATACATAAATTTTACTTAAAATTAATCGCTATACAGAAGGAGTAAAATTCGATTATCATTTCAGTTATGTGGTTAGGGGTTCATAGTGTTTTGTTCTTGATACTTCCGTATGATCAATTTATGAGACATAATGTGAGGAGAGATTAGGCATTAACGAATCCATTTTGCAACTACTTAGTAATACACAACGCATAGCTCAGCTAGCAACCCATTGATTACTCAGACTTCAAGTATATGATTCCTCATTAGCAAGTTATGATTTTAGTATCTTTTAATATTAATTCGGTAAGTCCTTTTGTAAATTTATCCCCAGGCCTTGGTGCCACACTTTACCAATGGCTTTTATACATTCAAAGATATAGAATTTCGCAAGTGGCTCTTCGATTTTCCATCTGTTTCTGAGTTGACTTCATGCGGCTTCTTTTTGAATTTTTCCCATAGCATGTAAACGTTTGGAAATACTTTGGCGAGTCGTGTTTAATGCCTCCGCAAGTTGATCTTGAGTTTGCAATAACGCTTGTAGCTTGGTGTCTTCAAATGTTTTTGGTCTTCCGGAGCGCTTCTTGTTCTCATTGTCGAAACCACCACTTCTGAAGCGTTTAAACCAATCTCCACATTTAGTTTTCGATGGTGCATGTTTGCCGTAGGCCTTGTCAAGTAAATGACTTGCTTCAGTTACATTTTTTTTTAAGTTGAAGCAGAAATGCAAAGCTTTCCCGCAAATGCAGTTTGTTTGGCACAAAACTCTACTTCTGACATAAATGAAACACAACTTCTGGCATAAATGACAACTAAATGTGTTGCTAGCACCATCTATGTGTGAAACCTGGAAATTTAGTTGCGTATCTCATATATGAATTACTTTCATGTTGTAAATTATTTTTATAATTCGAGGTACTTGTTGAAAGGTTTTCTGTGGTGAACCCAACTTGGTGTGGTGAAATAACAGTTTAATTATCTAGTGGAATCAGCTTGCTGCGAAACGATTCGTTCTGATTTTCTTCAATTAATTAAGAGTTGTTTTAAATTATGAATCTAGACTCAATTACTTTTCATAGTTTTTGTATATAATTTTGAAACCCAGTTTTTTAATATTTGGGATGACTTTCAATCGCTGCTTCTTGTATGCTATTGTTGCTTGCTCTGCTAAAATTTGTTATAAGGATTTAAACAACCCACTGATATTTTTTTATTTTACACATTTTTCACTGTAGTAGTATTCTTTATTCTTCCTTACCTATTCTATGTGATTTTATCCAATTGAATTGTTTAACAGAGTCTGCAATTGATAGGCTGTACAATTGGTTCTGTAATGAGGTTACAACAAATAAAAACATCTGAAGTTGTTGTCAACTGACTGTTGATGACCCTCCAAAACCGTTGCTTATATACATATGGGTTGGGTTCTGGGTCCTCCAGAGAATTCAAATTTGTGTTGATAACGAATATTAAACTGATGTGTCGATGCATAACTATAAGGTCGTCCGATGCAAGCGCAACTGAACTGTTGACTAGAAAACATTTGAGAATATTTCCGGTTCCAGACTCAACACGTCTTGAACAGGATTTTCGTTAGGATTACCTCTCTACCATATGCATAACTTTCATCGGTATTCCGCATGGTATCTAATATGATGGCCTCTTGCACTATAGAAATTGCAAAACATTATCTAATTCAGAAACCGTATCTGCCATTTAATCCAAAGGTATTTGAGTTTCTAATAATATTTCTCTATTTCTTATTTATGAGTTCAGTTCAGGCATGCAGCCTTCCTTACGGCTGTGATTATCTCTCTTGACTCTTCGAACAGGCGCTCGGAGCTGCTTTTTACCTCTGTTTGTTTTCCTTACGACTTCTCTGTATCTTCTCCAGACCTTCTCTGCTGTCCTTATAATTTGGAGAACAAATAAAAATATTCCTTTTATGAGTGAGTCTTGGCTTGTGTTTCTTGTCCATCATCGATTTAATTTGTTTTGGAGGGTAAAGAAAAACACTCTGACCTCTCCGATAGCAGATTTACAAAAATAAGGAGTTATTTTTTACGAAACTTTCTAGTTTACTTTAAACCCGCAGGCTGATGCAATTTCGACTGTTTCGAAATCTGTTGTCCAATTTGGTATCCCAATCCTAAAAGGTTAAGAAACGTTGCTTCAAAAATTGAAAAATCTAGTTAGAAAAAGAAACCGTTGAGAGGAGGAGGATAACTTGCTACCTGCTCAAATAATTTACATAAAAGAACGACCTATCTTCAAACATAACAATCCATCATCGAACCGTCCGTGAATACGTTTTAACATTTTTATTCTTCAGAACACATTCTGGAATGTTGCTTTTATTTGCGATATATGTATAAGTTATCTGTTTTTATGCAGGTTGCAGAAGGCGTCGATAGCAAAACCATCCACGCGATTAATCAATGTACGCCGTAGCAGTCCAGATGTACTCAGAAATTTATTCTCCCACACCCAGGGATGTTAGTGCTCGAGTAATAGCCCACGTCTGATTTTATTAATGGCCGCTCCATATCCAAATGGGCTATCATGTAGAATTTCTTATTCTGAAGAGATTTCTCAATAGAGCAAATAGGGGAGTGGATACCAGTTTTCCACAGATTTTACTTATCCGACTTGTCTTAATTTTGGTTGCTGATGTGAGCTTTTTCTAGAAGTTTAGAAGAAAAGGTGATAAGTTTAAGTTTAAAGTCTTTGGACTGCAATGGAAATTTTTTCCGCCTTATAGGTGTAAATATAGGGTTTTCCAATAAGAGTGATATGATTCAATATCACAATTTCTTGAAATAATCGAATCTCCAAACTTTTCTCGCAATAACTCAATTGTTGCACTTGCTGTGTGGCACGTAGCCCCGTCTTGTTGGAACCAAATGGTGTCAAGATCAACTTCTTCCAATTCGGCCATAAAAAGTTGGTTATCATCGATCTATACCGATCTCCATTGACAGTAACGGTGTTACCAGCTTCATTTCGAAAAAAATACGGACATGATTCCACCAGATCAAAAACCACACCAAACTCAATTTACGTGAATGTAATGGTTTTTCATGAATAATTTGTGGATTTTCTTCGCACCAGAATCGACAGTTTTGTTTATTTACCGCACCACTCAGATGAAAGTGAGCCTCATCGGAGAAGATAATTTTCTTAAAAAAATCGTTATCGTTTTCAAGTTGTTCCAAGGCAAAATCAGCAAATTCACGACGTTTACGGTGGTCCAATGGCTTCAGTTCTTGAGAGAACAATTTTATACGGATGCAAACCCGAATCCTTTCTCAAAATCCTCCAGGTTGTGGTTTGAGACAGTCCCAATTCTTGGGAACGTCTTGGAATCGACAAATTGTGGTCTTCAGCAACATTTGCCTGAACGGCAGCAATATTTGCACTTCGAGCGCTTTTTTATCTTATTGGCACTTGAACATTATGTAAAGAAAATGTACGCTCAACACTTTCAACAATTCGACGAATAGCGAGCACACTTGGATGACTATTACGACTATAAAATGGCAAAAGCGCACGAAAAGTTGCAATTGGAGAACGATTATTTTGATAATAAAGCTGAATAAATTGTAAACCTTGTTCTTGCGTATATCTCACCATGATGAAATTTTAAACATTACTGAATACAATGAAACAAAAAATGACAGATCATGACATATAACAAATGGCCGAAACGTCACTTAAAAATCATATCATTCCAATTGGAAAACCCTATATAACCTTTAATCAGACCATTCAACTTCAAGCGACGACAACGTCAATATAGAGTTCTTTAAGACATTCGCAGGGATGATAACTACAATCAGGCCCTACTTAAATATCTCAAACCTGTTTATTGATCTAAGGATTCTGCTTCTATTTATTATTTGACTTACGAGTCCGAGAACCATAGTGAGGCTTGACCATTGCGGCGCGAGTTCGAAGCAGCCAGCAAAGTAGGTTTCCTTTATCAGCTCTAAAGATTCCTTGCTAGTCATATCATCCGGCCGTTGAAGATAACTCGAAATGGTTCCTCTGATCTGAAAGTTTTCACGGAAAACAAAGAGTTTGAAGGCGTGGGTCTTGTAGCCACCGAACCAGTGCCTATAAAGAGATTACCGAAGGTAATTATCTTTGATGTCAGCTCGGAGCTTGATGGTGATTACCATGTCACAAACTGTTTTATAAAACAAAACTGCCTGGATCAAAAAGATTTTAAGGTTCTTTTTAGAACTGGTGCGAAAAACAAAGAGACCGCTCACTGGGTGGTAGAAGTAGAACCAGCAACCAGAAACATGTGCCTAAAGTGTGGAAGACTGCACGTGGACTGGGTTCGATGCCCCGATCGATGGACTCGGTTCGATGCCATGTGCGAGAGTTTGTGACTCCAACTAGGTGCTTTAGGTGCCAGCGATACGGTCACATTGCAAAAAATTGTATGTCGCGCACAGAGATCTGCTCATCTCTGTGCACATCATGGTCATGGCTTGAAGGGTTGTCCAAACAAAGACAAACCTGCCAGTTGCGCAAGCTGCAAGGAAATGCAAAAACTAAATGACCACCAAGTAGGTCGCGTTTCATGTAACGCATACAAAAGTGCTGTGCAACGTCTGAGATTTAATACTAAACATATTGATTAGTAACAATCTAAGAAATTGCAACAGCAACCTACGTATCGCCCACCTCAATATGCAGGGCGCTAAAATAGTCGGATCAGAAATATGTGAAAGCATCTCCACCCACGACATAGATATTCTATGTATGCAAGAACCACACTCGGTCAAATCAGCGGTCACAAGGTCAAATCAGTGGCATGCCTTCTACAACCAGAGTAGCAACAGGATGCTCTGAGAATCCCAAGACTGCAATTAGTATTCATAGTGTTGGCATGGACATGGTGAAGCTAACTCAGGTTTGTGATAGCCACTGCACATGTGTTGAAATATCATCGGAAGCCGGTTCATTCTACCTATTTTCGATATACGCCCAATATAGTGAACCGATCGAGTACCATCTGTGCAAAATCGAAACAATCCTAGGCTCTGTCGGGCCAACAAAAAAAGGTAATGATCGTCGGAGACTTCAACGCTAGAAGCAAAATGTGGCATGACCGTTTAACCGATGAAAACGGGAAAAAAGTAGAGGACTTCGTGTCCAGAAATGACCTTTTCATAATGAACTTGCAGGGACACCCAACGACGTTCTCGTCTAATGGGAACTCCAATATTGACGTTACAATAGTCAATATAGCCTTGCTGGGCCCGATAATAGGGTGGTGTGTAAAAGAAAGTTGGACGTCTAGTGACCATAGAGTCATCACGTTTGAGTTATCAAATGCGCCACAGAATAGTCCGCCGGGGCTATTTGCTAGACACCTGGTCGGCTCTTGAGACAGTGTAGAAGCACTTCCTAAAATTAACTCGATAGACGAAATTGATGATCGTGTGGAGCTGATCTCATCGCAGCTGACCAGTGTCTGCAACAGCTCAATTCCTAAGAAGAGAGCGGCAAAGAGGTTAAATAGTTGGTGGAACTCTAGTCTAAGGAAACTAAGATCCTCTATGCACAAGCTCAGAAGAGCATACCAAAAGGAGAGTAACCAAACATCAAAAGAGTTGAAATTGTCTCTCTTCAGAGCGGCAAGAAATAAATACTTCCATGAAGTAATTATAGCTAAGCAAAGTAGTTTCCAAAGGTACGTCACGGAACATGGGAATAAAGACCCATGGGGACTTGTATACAAATATGCCTCTGGCAAAACAAGGTCCCCTGAAGCCTTGAACACCATCAGGAAGACAAATGGAGTCGTCACTGATACGTGGCATGACACACGTTTGGAGTTATTAAACTCGCTTCTGCCGGACGAAATACCTGACGTTACTGGGCCTCAAGCAGAAATGCGCGAGATCGCCACCAACAGCAGTTGGACATCAGATGCTGAAGACCCCCCATTCACGTGGTAGGAGGTCACCAGTGCTCTTACTTGCTTTAAGCGTAACAAGTCTCCTGGACTTGACAAGCTGAACGCTGAAATAATCCAACTGGCTTGATAATAGGGAATACCATAGTAAAATTATTAAACAGCTGCCTGAAATTTGGCTACTTCCCGAAGATGTGGAGAAAGGGTGAAATGATTATAATCAGGAAACCTGGGGATAGAGATCCACTTTCTCCAAAGCCTTATAGACCAATCATGTTGCTGCCTGTCATGGGGAAACTCCTAGGAAGGTTACTTGCGGTTCGTATTTCCCCTAGAATCGAACAGAGCGGACTGTTCTCGGACAAACAATTCGGCTTCCGACGTAGCATGTCTACTGAGGATGCGATAGTACGCCTAACAAACACTGTCAAAACCCAAAGTTCAAAATATTCTATGGGCATATTCTTGGACATTGCCGGGGCATTCGATAACTTAACGTGGCCTAGTATCATTTAAAGGCAAATTTGACTCAAGTCGACCTCCTACGATATCATTAAACGGTATAGAAATATGAAAATGGTTAAGTGCGTTAGATATCTAGGAGTTGACATCAATGAACGTATGGGAGTAGCATCTCACGTCTCGAGAGTCGGTGAAAGCGCCAAGAAACTATTCCACTCCTTGGCGAGAGTGCCAAGAGAGGGATGGGGACCATAAAACACTTGTATTAATTTACAAAGGTGTGGCGGAGACGCTCTTCACGTATGCAGTGGCTGGGTGGTACGACAGGTTAAACTGTCACCGTATCAGATCATTGGAAAGTGCTCAGAGGAATATTTTACTTGGAATAACAAAGGCTTACCGAACAGTGTCTAAAGATGCCGTTGTTATTTTAGCCGGAGTGCTCCCTGTAGATATTCTAATCAAAAAGCGAGCGCTCTTGTACCACCTAAGAAGAAGAGCCCATAACAATATAGGTGACCAAGTACATGCTGCAGATAGTAGGCATGATCATTTTAACAATCAATTTAATAACAAAGGAGAAATCGAGGATATGGTGATTGACCTATGGCAAAGAAGGTGGAATGAATCAGCCAATGGAAGGCATACATTTGGCTTTATTCCAGATATCAAAGCACGTTTAAATATGAAATTGCAACTGACGAGCTCTATGAGCCAAGTAATCTCTGGTCATGGTAAGTTTAAAGCCCACCTTCAGAGATTTAAGTTAACAAACCAATGTCAATGTTCATGTGGTTCTGAAGTAGAAGACGTGAATCACCTACTTTTCGAATGTAACGAGGTGGAAGTCTTATCACTAAAACAAAAGTGGCTGGGTAACATAAACCTACACGAGTTACACTTAATACTTAATAAACACATTTTTATTAATCACTTGTTTTTGTTTCGCAGAATATTTTTCAAAAAGTTTAAAAAATCACTCGATCGATTTCGACTTGTTAGGTCATCATCAGGAGTATCTACTGAATTGTATTAGTAAAAAATTTTTGTTATATAGTAGAAAAAAGCAAAATATAAATAAAAATAAAAGAAGGAGGGAAAAAAATAAGCAATAAAAATTAATCTACGGATCGCGCAGGTAGGCGATGAGTCATAGGTTGAGTAACAAAATTCAAGGTATATTATTGCGTACGTGAGAATAGAAAAGGGCGGGGTCTGTAATTGGTGAGAACCGGATTTCTCTCTGTTCGTTAAGGATATTTTGGTTAAGAAATATTGATTTTCGAATTTCGTAAGATTCTAAGGTATCTAAACGTCTGCCTTTGGGTTGTATATGTAATATGTCTAAATTGTTCAAGCTAGCTGTATGATTTTCTGAAGTTAAATGGTTATGGAAAGTTGATTGATTGCAACCAGATAAATGTTCTTTAGCTGTAACTCCAAAATTGCGCCCAGTCTGACCAATATAGGAGAAACTACAATCATTGCAATTAATCCTATAAACGCCAGATTTGGAAAGGCGATCAACTCTAGGTTTATTGTTAAAAATCATTTTCTTTATTGTGTTATTATTATAAAAAGCAAAACTAATATTGATATAATTGGACACGATGTTGCTAATCCGTTGGCTCGTTTTTCCTATATACTCTAAGCGACGCCAATTTTCCCGCGTTGGACTGTCCGGTGGATAAATACCCGTTAGAGTTTTACGCTTTAGCTTTTTATTCAATAACTTTAATATAGTCCTAGTTGCATATCCGTTATTTGTTGCTATTTGAAGAATTATGTTAAGCTCAGTGTTATAATTTGAATTTGACAGAGGGATGTTTATTAGTCTATCTATGAGTGAGTGGAAAGCTGACATTTTAATATTATGGGGATGGTTTGAAGAACTAGGGATAACAGCGTCTGTATACGTGGGTTTCCGATAAATTTTGAAGTCTAAAGTAGAATTAATCCTGGTTATTGTTATATCTAGAAAATTAATACATTTATTTTCTTCTTTTTCTAACGTAAAATCAATGGTGGGATATTGAGAATTTAACCAAGTAAGGAAAGAGTCTAACAGTCTATCAGTTCCATTCCATAGACATAATATGTCATCAACATATCTATACCAAAAGATTATATGACGAAAATAGGGATTGTTATTTGATATGATCATTTGTTCGAAGAAATTCATGAAAATTTCAGCCAACAAAGGTGACAGAGGGGAGCCCATGGGTAGACCATCAGCGAATTTGAAATATTTATTATCAAAACAGAAATAATTTTGTTTAATACAAGTCTCAAAAACTAACTTCAGTTCACGACGTAAGCTCTCATCTACAACATCCCTATCTAAGTAATTACAAACTATTTGGGACAAAGTATTAATTGGAATAGAAGTGAAAAGACTGGCAACGTCAAATGAAACTAGTTTTGAATGTAACGGAATGTCGACGTCTTGAATTTTGTTAATAAATTCTACCGAGTTCTTAACCGAGTAAGCCGAAAAGAAATTAGTATGACAATTGAAAAAAATTATGAAACCCTTACATAGCTTGTAGGCAGGAGCATTGCAATACGCTACTATTGGTCTAATCGGAATGCGTTCCTTATGGATTTTTGGTAAACCATAAAGGATCGGGGCAGATGGATTCATGACAGAGTACTTCCAACCAGTTCCATCAAATAACTTCTGGCATTGGTTGATACACTTACTAACCGAAGTCTTAAAAGACTTAGTTGGATCTCTGTCAAGCTCTATTGCTTTGCTTTCTGTAATAAAATCAGAAATTTTATTGCAGTAATCGACTTTTGTGAGCACGGTAATTGTATTGCCTTTATCCGCTTTACACGCTATAAGGTCATGGTCACGTAGTTTTTTCTTTATCGCACCAATCACTTTGAAGTTAGTATTATTAGAAGCAGCAGAAGAAGAGAATGGTGGAGTAGAAGAGTTATCAATACCTTTCTTTATTTGTAACGCACACACTGATTTTATTTGGGTTATCTGGCCAGATAAGGCTGTTTCGGCATCTACAGCCAGATTTTCGAATGATCGAAGGTCGATTTTGTTTGGCGTAGGGGCAAAATTCACTCCGTTGCTAAGCATTTGCACCTCTGTATCACGGAAAACGACTGAGGACAAGTTCTTAAAACGTGGATGAAATTGGAAATCAGACGAACCACTATTACCTCTACGGTTAAATGGATAAGCCTTATCTCGCAACACATCCAGTTTAGCTTTTTATTTCACATATTGAATATGTGAAATTTCAGCTACCTCTGCACGAACTTTTCTGTCCAGCCAATCGAACTCAACAGAGTGTAAACGGATTGCTAACTCAGTGTGAACAACTTTAAGATGGAGATATAAGTTGTTCCTGGTAGCATACCCTTTACGCAGCTCGTTATCCCTCCAGCTACAACGCGCTAGATTGATAGCTCTTCTTCCCTCCAAAGATTTACTATTGCATTTAATGTTAGTATAGTTAGGAAGCAATTTTAATTTTTTACAACTACTATTAAACCATATTTGATTATTATTATAACAAATTCTTACCAACAAACGACGATAAATTACGGCGAGGGTGGCCAAATCTGCCAACTTAATACTTTTTACGCTATTTGCCGTAGGCACTTGGCGAAACACACTTATACTTAATAAACACATTTTTATTAATCACTTGTTTTTGTTTCGCAGAATATTTTTCAAAAAGTTTAAAAAATCACTCGATCGATTTCGACTTGTTAGGTCATCATCAGGAGTATCTACTGAATTGTATTAGTAAAAAATTTTTGTTATATAGTAGAAAAAAGCAAAATATAAATAAAAATAATTCTGTTTTGATAATAAATATTTCAAATTCGCTGATGGTCTACCCATGGGCTCCCCTCTGTCACCTTTGTTGGCTGAAATTTTCATGAATTTCTTCGAACAAATGATCATATCAAATAACAATCCCTATTTTCGTCATATAATCTTTTGGTATAGATATGTTGATGACATATTATGTCTATGGAATGGAACTGATAGACTGTTAGACTCTTTCCTTACTTGGTTAAATTCTCAATATCCCACCATTGATTTTACGTTAGAAAAAGAAGAAAATAAATGTATTAATTTTCTAGATATAACAATAACCAGGATTAATTCTACTTTAGACTTCAAAATTTATCGGAAACCCACGTATACAGACGCTGTTATCCCTAGTTCTTCAAACCATCCCCATAATATTAAAATGTCAGCTTTCCACTCACTCATAGATAGACTAATAAACATCCCTCTGTCAAATTCAAATTATAACACTGAGCTTAACATAATTCTTCAAATAGCAACAAATAACGGATATGCAACTAGGACTATATTAAAGTTATTGAATAAAAAGCTAAAGCGTAAAACTCTAACGGGTATTTATCCACCGGACAGTCCAACGCGGGAAAATTGGCGTCGCTTAGAGTATATAGGAAAAACGAGCCAACGGATTAGCAACATCGTGTCCAATTATATCAATATTAGTTTTGCTTTTTATAATAATAACACAATAAAGAAAATGATTTTTAACAATAAACCTAGAGTTGATCGCCTTTCCAAATCTGGCGTTTATAGGATTAATTGCAATGATTGTAGTTTCTCCTATATTGGTCAGACTGGGCGCAATTTTGGAGTTACAGCTAAAGAACATTTATCTGGTTGCAATCAATCAACTTTCCATAACCATTTAACTTCAGAAAATCATACAGCTAGCTTGAACAATTTAGACATATTACATATACAACCCAAAGGCAGACGTTTAGATACCTTAGAATCTTACGAAATTCGAAAATCAATATTTCTTAACCAAAATATCCTTAACGAACAGAGAGAAATCCGGTTCTCACCAATTACAGACCCCACCCTTTTCTATTCTCACGTACGCAATAATATACCTTGAATTTTGTTACTCAACCTATGACTCATCGCCTACCTGCGCGATCCGTAGATTAATTTTTATTGCTTATTTTTTTCCCTTCTTCTTTTATTTTTATTTATATTTTGCTTTTTTCTACTATATAACAAAAATTTTTTACTAATACAATTCAGTAGATACTCCTGATGATGACCTAACAAGTCGAAATCGATCGAGTGATTTTTTAAACTTTTTGAAAAATATTCTGCGAAACAAAAACAAGTGATTAATAAAAATGTGTTTATTAAGTATAAGTGTGTTTCGCCAAGTGCCTACGGCAAATAGCGTAAAAAGTACACGAGTTACCACTGCCTGCTCTACTAAGCGACAAAGTTCTCCCACAGTTTCGGACATATTGTGCTGAACTGATCAATATCTTAAAAGAAAGGAATAGTGCGCAATAGTGGACCGGGTACCTGGACGGTACTTGCCTCCACGCAGCTAGGGACGGAAACGATACAATTTTTGAATTGTACCGGCTAAAAGTACTAGCACTATATCGGTTGACATAGCTATTGTTATGAAAACCGATATAAATTTTAAATAATTCTTAGTATGTATAAGGTTAAACCTAGGCATAAGAATTGACGAAAATTTTTCCCGGAATGTTGACTACGACTAATAATGAACTCGAAATGGTAGGACTGTCAGCTGGTATTTTATATAGCCTAGATACCTCCAATTGTTTGTTCTGGCCCTTCTTAGACAGTATTTATTCTTTCTGAGGACTTTTTTTATAGCATTCCCAGGTTTAGCAGCTCATGTTTTTTTTCTGCTTTTCTGAAGGGGTTCTTGCATTTTTGACGGGTGGTTTTCAGTTTTTTCGAGCATAAGGCTGACCAAGATTATTCAAAGGTCTACTTTGAGATAACTCTTCTATAATAGTTATAAAATAATCACCAATCACTGCTTATCCACTGCGCCGTCATGCTTCTTTTTTAATGCAGAGAGTTTTTTTAAGCGGTATCGGTAGTGAATTCTCCACAATAATTCTGAAGATATCCTAGCCGATCTTTCGCTTACTACTAAAATTAGATTTATTTGGTGTTATCCACTTCCTATATCAGTTCTCTAAATTGTCCTTCCGAAAATCAAATCAAGTGCAATATGTAATATTTTTTGAGAATTACTGCTTATAAACGTTGACTTAGAGCCAACTATCCTCTCTATTTCCGTTCCATATTTCCCGAGATTGTGTGATGTGAATTTGCATCGCTTCTGAAGAGGACCCCAACTTTCTTTCTATATAAACCTCCGTTAGTGAGCTTCATATAATTGCAGGCGGGGCTTCTTTCCCATCGTATATAAGGTGAGCTGATAAAAGCAAGAGATTTACAATCAGCTACAAGCAAGAGAGAGACAATCCATCTCAAAGTTAAGTGGGAACTATAGATAGAATAAAAAAAATAAAAAGAAAAAAATTAAGTGTGCTTTAACCACACTGCTGAAGTAAAACTTCTAATATATATATTTAATATTTATAATATAATATAGAAAAATTATAATATTGAAAAAAATTGGTCACCCTGTGCGTTCTCAAGTGTCACCTAGCCGTTTATGTCTGATGCTACAAGAGGTAACCTTGTAACTTGGTAACTTTTTCAAGGCCAATTAGTCGTAATAGATAATGTTTATGTATGTGTAACAAAAAAATCATTTTTGAAATCTCTTCGCGTAGTAAAAATGGCCTTGAAATATTTTTTATTTCATTTATGTTTGTTTAGTGTGGTTTCATCGAAAATTTGTTTAAGTCGCATTAAAACCTGTACCATACGCAAACGGGGAAAGAAACGAAGAAAGAATCGGTTTTTGGCCACCCTATGCGTTCTGGAGTGAGTAAGTGAGTCAGTGACATAGATGTTATAATATAGAAAAAAAAATTTTGGTCATTCTGTGCGTTCTCGAGTGAATCAGTCAGTGACATAGAAGTCTATATTATGACTTTCCAATTTTCCAGTTTTTCAATTTTCCAATTTACCAACTTTCCAAATTTTCTATTTTTGGAATTTATTTCCTATCTTATTTTCCAATTTTCCAATTTTCAATTTACCAATTTTTCAATTTTTCAATTTTCCAATTTTTCAATTTTCCAATTTACCAGTTTCCAAATTTACCAATTTTCCAATTTTCTAAATTTCCAGTTTCCAATTTTCATATTTGCATATTTGCATATTTTCATATTTTGCTATTTTCCAATTTTTCAATTTTCCAATTTTCCATTTACCTATTTTCCAATTTTTTAAGTTTCCAATTTTATAATTTTCCAATTTTCCAATTTACAAATTTTCAAATTTTCCAATTTTGCAAATTTCGAAATTTCCAATTTTCCAATTTTTCCAATTTTCCATTTACCAATTTTGCTATTTTCTTATTTTCCAATTTTTTTTAACCAATTATTAAAATAAAATGGTATCAACTAATGTTTCACCTAGGGATTTAAAAAATTGTCATGGCACATCCTGATACTAAAGGAAAATGATTTTGTTTTGCCTTTATTGTTTCGTTCGCCTCGTTCGATTACACTTTTCGTAACGCATTTGCCAGCTTAGTGCCCAAGTCAAGCGTGCCTAAAGAAATTTTACTTCAATAACAGAAATTGCGTTTTATTTTCGCTCAATTTTGCTGTCACTTAAAAAGAATAACCGAGCGAAAACTTTCGTCCAGGAATAAAAAACTTAACAAATACAACAACAAAATTCAATCAAATTTTAGTGTGTTGTATGTAATATGCATGGTTATTTTTTATATATAAGGAATTTGGGATTATTAGTGCATTCTATCTTTTCTATTTATAAAATAATCATGTACACATAACTTATATGAAAATAAAATCAAAAATAATTTTCACTACACTGTAGAATTGTAAATTTTAAACAAATATATTTGTTCATTATATAATACGTTTATACTCAAAACTCTTGTAGTTTCACTCAAGAATTCAGAAAATATATCAAAAAAATATTACAAAAAATCGCACCACAATCAACGAGCGTGATACTGCTACTGGATTGCTCTTTCCAGCTTCCAGGGCACACTGTATATTCCATTCATCATTTTATATGCCTTTAGTGCCACTACGTTATACTCATGCGTTGCTCATCACGCTATTGATCTTCTCCAGTACAACCAGGCACTCTTTATTTAGTACAGTTGTAACTGACAAGCAGTCAGCCATTACCTTGTTAACTTGGCAATATTCCTATTAGAACTAGGTCTGGATTGGTCGTCTGTAGCAATTCCAATATCACCCGTTGGTCGCTAGATTCTTCTATGGTCTTTGTCCGTAGTGTAGCTTTAGACTATGACAACAACCGTTGCTCGGTATAGGCAGACAACTTGACTTGGTTCCGATACCATCTGCACTCCAGCAGGATGATTCTAAGTTTAGTGGTGACTAGAAGCCTTCCACCTTATTCTAGTTTTCGTGTACTTTACTTTTAGTCTTCGTGAGCCCCGTTGTTGAATCCAGGGAATTGATAGAGAATTTTCTGGAAATTGCAGGAGCTTTGCCACTATAGCAAAATTGCAAAACTAGTAATATTTTTAAATAGATTGAATTTATGCCTAAATTGCGCTCTATCGTGTTTGAGTAGAATAGTTTCGCACCGTTAAAGTAACCACTTCCACATCCATCCAATTTCAAAAACTTGAAAAAGCTATTACGGATATTTTGGCAATATCGTAGGACCTTTGGTAAATTTTGGTCTCTATCCGTAAAATATTGTTGTACGCCATTATAAAACTGAACAATTTACAAATCGATGTTTGTTTTGCAAACCTGGCCGGCCTCATTACTATGGAGTTTATTAGTTTTATGCCAGCATTGAATATCTATATTCTTTTGACAGCTGATCGCTTGAAGCGTATAGAAATATGGACCGATCTTGCTCGTTAACTTTGTAGAGGGATTTGGGTCATTCTGTTAATTGCTTAGTATATACAGTGACTCACATAATTGATCACGATTTCATAAATTTGAAGCATTTTGGTTATTGCACTAAAACTACAACTTATAATCGTCTGGATTTTTTTTGAGAATTATTATAAAACAACAAAACAAAAATAAAACACTTTTACAAGAACAATATGAAATATGTACCGTTATTTCTGTTTTTCCATTTTTCTATAAACATTGACTGTGATCAATTTTCTGGTTTAGCTTGTTTTTGAGAGTAGAAGTAATATAGCGCGAGAATTTACACCGCATTTTATAATAATTCTTGTAAATAATTTTTTTTTATTTAACTGGAAAAAACTAAAGGTATGAAAAGAATTACTTCGAAATAATATGCCTTTTCTCTGATAAATGCTTCCTCAAGTCAAAAACCAACTCCCTGCAAATAAGGTCCGCCAAATTGAACAATTTTTGTGAGAAGGCAAAGCACATAGAGATATTTTCCAAATATTAAACGTTTCATTAGTAGTAATATTGAAACTGCCAAAGAAACTGAACTTAAATGTCCTCAAAAACCGTGCGGGAGCTATGCCAAAATTAACAACACGCGCGTGTAACAGTTCTTTATCAAAAATATTCGTAACGAAACAGTACAAAATGCCATAAAAATGAGGACAATTTTGTTATCCAGTAATTTAGCCAATGTTTCAGCAGAAATTATTCGACGAACATTGAAGGAAGTTGGAATGATGAGCTATTTAAAAGAGAAAAAACCACTTCTTACAAAACGGCATCGGCAACTTCGGCTCAATTTTACAAAAAAATAAAAAAACTGGACGGTTTCTCAATGGGCTAAAGTAATCTGGTTAGATGAGTCCAAAATTAACTGATTTGGCTCCGACAGTCGAAAGTGGACTTGGCGGAAACCTGGAGCTATTTTGTTACCACAATGTAAATGAAATAATGAAATTTGGAGGTCCATAATGGTATAGGGAAGAAGGAAACTTGAAAAATACTTTTAGTTTTATTTTGGTATAATAAAATATTAGCATGTTATAAAATCGTGGCCAATTATGAGAGTCACTGTAAATCATTAGACAGTTTTGGTATACTTTGTACTGTTTTCAAGTTGAGGGTCTTAAAAATACGTAAGGCGAATGACGTTATTATTAAATTTTGAGGCTTGCTTAATTCATTGAGCAACGTTCTGGTTCTCTTCCAACTCAATATGAAGAGAGTTGCGAGTTTATGGCTATCATTTCACCCTTTTTTTGGTAGCGCGATCGCTTACTTCTTATAGTCAAAATGGAGTAAGTTATACTTCTGAATTCTAAAAATGATGCAAAATCTCGTTTCTTGTTTAGGCCTAATATTTCATCATAGGGAACTATACATTAATCTACCTGCTCTCTCTAGCTTCCACATTCCCTGAAGCGATTTTGCCGCATCGTGGTCCTCCCATTTTCTCGGTACATCGCTCGTTGTACGCAGCCTTAATTGCATTAATAGATCGAATAACATTTCGTTCAAAACCAGATAGTATTCTACAATCCTTGGTGGTCAAGATGGTAGTCCACCTCTCAAATTCGAATTGCGCTGGTCTTATGATTAATTTGTAAAGTGCGAGTTTGAACGTCTGCGAAAAATATGTTGCGATCGCAGCAGCCTTAATTGTTCTTAGAAGATTCAACGTCCGGCTACGATGAGGGCTTTTATCTGCTTATGGATATCGTTATAATTAAAGATGTTTAAAGTCGTCCACGTTGTCAAAGCTGTGATCGTTTGCTCCAAGATTTGCCGTAAGTGTTGATAATAATTTGGTTATGCCGCTGTTGACTTTGAAACCAATTTTTGCTGATTTATTGAATATGGAACGCTAAATTTTAAACCCACTTTTCCTTATTACATACTCAAGTGCCATATTAAATAGCACATGCGCGAATACATTTCTACACCATACGTTATAACTTCTGTGGGATTCCTGGACATATGAGTCCAGAGGCCAAGAAATTGTCCCGATAGATCATATTATATGCCTGTTGAAAATTTATGTAAGGATTGGTGAATGGTATAGTGTTGCACTTCCAATATTTGCCAAGATCATCCTCAAACTTAAACACCGATCAGTGGTTTATTGGCTTGAGCGAAAACCACATTGACATTGGCCGGCTACTTTAAACATCATCTGCATAGCACGGGACTCACTCCGACTACCTTATATAATATCTGTAATATCTCTCTCGATGAATGTAGATCAACTGTCAGTTATAACTTGGTTTGCTAAGTCTGCTCTGCGTACCATCGTTGTATTACAAGTTTACCGGTTTTCACCATGCCAATGCTCCTCTCATTTTACATTTTTGAGTATCGAACTTGGGTTCCAACTAATTTAACAAAAATACGATTTCATTATCGATTGGATAATGAAACAAATTGGATTGCACTCAGATTTGGCATGAGTCTATATAACCATCGATTGCATGTTCAGGTGTCCCTAGTGCTAGGCTGGTCTGTCTCTTTTAAATTCTTAATTTTGATTATTATTGGGTTAAAAATACCCAAAAAATCTTATTCAAGCGCCATTTAACCATGATACACCGCATTAAAATTCAGACATCGTCTCGTTTATCACTTGTAAATGGAAACACAACATGCTTGACATTTTTTGACGTGTCCAAAATGCATACTAATCTAGAAAAGGCATTATACACCTTTCCGGTCTCGCAGTGCACACATCGATAACAAATTATTTAAATATTATGTTCTTGGTCGTTTCGCCGTTTTTAATTCATTTCGTCTACCAGAGAATATTACAAGCAATTAATCGATTTGCTGTTATTTGTTGTTGTGCTGAATGTATATTATGTATTATGTATAAATATGTATCTATGTACAGAAATACACAATAATTGAGTGATGTTTATTTTTAGCATCGAGCATCGCACAATGTTGGAGTGCACCTACAATTTCCGCTCATCACTGCATGTTATTGTGTGATAGCCGGATGTAACTTAGTAAGTTGGATAATGGATAATGGATATAAATGCACAATACTCAAGTTGTTGTGGTTTTGGTTTGGGATTAAATGCGATTAGAAAATAATACAAAATATCGCGTCAAACGCATGTAGTTAAATGCAATTACATTATATTGCACTATGATTGACGATAACCTTACAACAGAATAATTATGCTGTTGGATTTTATCGGTTTTATAACAAAATATTTTTGCTATTAAATGCTAACCTCTTTTTGATGTTTTTGGGATATCAATAGTAGTGTTGTATTTAGTGATGGATGTTGCCGCAACTCGATTTTTTTTAAAATAAATATTGGGTTTTGCGGAAAGTAATTTCGTTTGTTTGGTGAAAATGAAAGACGGTTTTTGTATAGTACTTAAAGATTTTATTTAATTAAATATTCTCCATTTTGATCCAATACCCTCTAATATTGTTCTGGCTGGCAGTATAGCATAATTCCTCGCTCATAAAACTTCTGATCTATATGCTGGCAAATAACGATCCAATCTAATTTTATATGATGGGTGAGTTAGTACATCCCATCCAAGCTGCAATAGCTTTTGCCGTGTTAGCAAACTAGTATGTTGCCTCGCATTATCTTGGTAGAACACTATACTTTTTCTATTGGTCAATTCTGGCCCAACTTCAGAATTTGTCGTGGTGCTGTCTGTACAAGCTACCCACCAAACAGACAATATCGCCGTTTTTTGATGAATATTGGTTTTCAAAAAGCTTTGCGCCGGTTCACCTTTTTACTCCATGATCTCTTGCGTTTAACATTGTTATAGGCAACCCATTTCTCGCCCCCAGTAATAATCCACTTCAAAAATGTATCATTTTCTTGACGTTTGCGAAGCAAATCACAGAAGTCAATACGACGGAGCAAATTTCTTTCTGTAAGGCCATGTCGAACCCATATGTCTAGTTTTAAAACTAAACCAAGGCATATTTTATTTGACAGCAATCTCACGAGTTGTCAAATCAATTCTTGATTTTGTCTTTATCAGTTTCAACTGGCCTTCCAGAACGTAGTATATCTTCAACATCAAAATTGCCAGAACGACATTTTGAAAACCAGTTTTAACACTGAAATTCTGTCAATAAATCTTCTCCATACACATCACACAACCGTTTTTATTACTTGAGCAGCAGTTTTGCCTTTTTGATAATAAAAAAGTAAAATATGCCGATAATGCTGCTTTCGATTTTCCATATTTAATATGGCACCAAACACCAACTGTTGGACAGAATCAAACAAATGCTTGCACAAATAAGCCCTGCTATATCAGCTGTCAAGAAATATAGTATCAATGAGGCTTAAGTTTGAAGTTGGCTATGAAACATTACATTTTATTAGTCTGTTGGGAAAAACGAAATTACTTTCCGAACAACATAATATTATTAATGAGAGAAATGTAATGCTTAATACTTCATTTGCTAACTTTTAGAACCTATTACTTATTTCTGGTCTATGGGTTTTGATTTATCCTATTGCTTTATTGTCGGTCCTACGTTTATCTAAAACACTGGGATTCTTAGGCAGTTCAAACCGACGCAAATCCAACACCCTTTTATTTCATTTTTAGGCATTCTTTTTAGAAAAAAATGCCATTTGGTTTCGGTTTGCCGTCTCTCCGTCTGTGTCCACAATAACTTGAGCACGGATGGAGATATCAACTTAATTTTGTTCACTAATAGTTTAAGCAATTCATGGGATAGAGCACCATTGATTTGGACATTTCTGTGTTTAGGGTGTTCGGAGATATGTAGGGTTTTGTTAACCCCTCCTTAAAATTGATAGTTTTTTTTATTTTCTATTCTATTTTGGTTTCATAGAGCATGGGAAGTGAATGTGTATTTTTGTTACACATTTCTCGTGTGGATGTGGGTTTGTCTGTATCTCGTGTGGGTGGTGTGTGTGGGAGTGGTTATGGAGATGATAATGAGTGATGATATGGTTGGTGCGGTATAGGGGTTTTAGAGGTTTGAATTGGATAATGGGTGGGGATGGTAATAATGTTTAGGTGTGGTGGTTTGCGGTTGATTGGGGTCGGTTGACTTATGGTAGATTGGGGTCGGTGGGGCTGGGTGTAGATGGGGTTAGGTGGGTGTCGATGTGGGTGGGTCTGATATTTGAAACACGCAAATCACACTGCATATAACCTTCTTATTTTATTAACGAAACGTTAGGGGGATGAGCATTGTTTCTGTCGAGGATTTTTAATGCTTGATTATTAAAATTCATTCAGAATTTCTCTTATCCGTCAAGAACACGGTATTCGAAGAACATGGTATTTGAAGAACACGGATACCTTCCCTCAAATTATACGGTTTCAAACTACATGATTTTCGATGATTCGTGTAGTTTCGTTGTTTTCGTTTTTTGTACACTATAACAAAAAAAATTAAACCGTAACGTATTTTTTATTTTCACACTACCGTTTTTTGTAATCTTGAAAAACACGGTTTCAAAGAACACGGAACGAATTAACCTTGTTCTTGGAGGATTTCCTATATGTGCGGTGAAGTTAGCCCAGAAAGTCATCCCAGAAAAAATAAATATCTGCATCAAGCAACACTAAAGTTATATTGTCATCCCAGGCACCGAATTTTAATAAATTTACTAGCTGAGTTACCCGGCGTTGCACGGGATGTATATAATTCAAATACCTTGATTGTTATGCAAGAATTCTCTCTTTACATCGCTGTAGTTGCAATCACATATGAAAAGAAAATTATAAGTAGCTGTATTCAGTAACGGGTGCCTCCGTCAATGCATCTAGGCGAACTTTTGTAATGATATTATTGGACATCCTGTTTGTGAGGATAGTTAATTAATTTTGGTTTGGTATTTGTTACCAATTGCCAAATAATTATACTCCATTTTTAGAAACCTTCAACCAGATCAAAGTGAATAATAAATATAAAGATATTTTAGTTAATAATTTTTATTATAAAGCCTTTTGATAAACATTATTTTTGGTTTTTCCATTTGGTGTGTAAATAAATAAATTTTTTGGCGTTCCCACTCTGGAGCAAGCAACATTACAGTTGGCCATGCATGCATTTTCCAACAAAACAGCAGCTACTTTCAATGATTGCCCCTGGGCTTTGTTGATTGTCCTTGCAAAAGCAAGGCGTGATGGGAATTGTAGTCGCTTGAATTCAAACGGCAAATCGATGGGAATCATAGGAATGCGCGGAACTAGCACATCTTCTTCTTTACTTTTACCGGTAATAATCGTTGCTTGAATCACATTCGGCATTAATTTCTTCACACAAAGCCGTGTTCCGTTGCACAATTTCGGTGGATCTAAATATCGGAGCAGTATTATTGGTGAACCTTCTTTTAAAAATAGTATGTGTGGTGGAATACCAGGTGGCTCCAAAGAATTAAGAAACTCTATTGGATAATTGAAGAATTGATCCACATCAGTAACCGTGTCGATAGATTTGTATTTCATTAGTGGCCCGGGTAGTTGCGATTGAATTTCATTATTTAATTTATTAACGCCGTCATTTTTGGGAGCTAGGAGTGCACGTTCGCACAGCCAATCATGATTTTTGAAGTTATTTGGCAGATTTGGGAATACTTTCATTACCACGTCCTGTATTGATGGCAGCATTTGACAAAAATTAGGCGGGAACAATTAGCCATCCTTGCGGCTCTAATCTGTGTTTGAAAATGTCTTTACGGAATTTTTTTTAAGCAATATCAAATGTTATCTACAATCAAAAAGTAATCATAGATTAACACGTTTATAAACTGAAAACTTAAATCTAACAAGAATGTATATTCACTTGAAATAATATTTAATACCTGGAAAATAATCACCAACAATTATTTTATTGCAATATAGCTAATTAATCGAGAACAACGGCATCCGAAACACAAATTAATATTAATTTATTCAAAACGATAAAAACTACGTCCACTTCGATACGTTTTTCCGCGAACTGTGGTTGAAAATGACATTTCGAAAAACAAAAGAAGTTTTTTCAAACTAAGGCAATTTTACACGTACAATAATTTGAATCCAAGGATGTTTCTTGTAGAAGATGTTATTTTCAAATATAAAACGCTAGTACTTTTCAAAGTAAATCAGTTTATACGTACAATATTTTAGTACCTTTCCTAGAATTGATTTTATGAAACAATCATTGATTATTTAAGTAATAAACTAAATAAAGTAATAAACTATTGGCGTTTAGTATGAAACTACTATTTTCATTAAAAGCCGCCGGTTGCAATAGTGGATTAAAATAGAATGTTAATTATTTCGGAAGTTATGTGGAAATTAGAACTCGCTGACTATGGTACATTTCAAAACAGGATATGATAAATAGGATATCACTAAACAGTACATGTCAAACCAGTAAAAATGGATTATTAGTATGGATAATATAAGTGTTCAGAGATTTGTCTTCAGTTAAAGTGATGTAAGATTGTCTTAAACTTAAATTAATAAAATTAATTTGAATAATTAAATCAATTATAGTAGGGGTATGATTTGTGTATAACAATCGCACGCTAGATATCCTTTTTGGTGTCTAAATTTGCGGCTAAGGCGCTATTTCGGAACATTTAAATAATTGTATCTATACATGTAAAAATGAATTCTTGATCCAGGGCAGACTTCCGGATTGGAGCATGTCACTAATTTCATATAACCCCTTTCCTAAAGTCATTCCCGTCAAAAAATCTTAAAAAAATTGAATTTTGAGAAAAAATTTGTACCACAGCCCCTAGATCCCGGGGTCCAGCCCCTTCAAAAGTATCGTGGGCTTGGTCCTGAACATGCAACATATACATGGTAAAAATTTCATGGCGATCGGTAAAGCGGCTAAGGCGTTATTTCAGAACAATCAAATAATTGTATCTTTACATGTAAAAATGAATTTTTGATCCAAGGGCGGACCCCCCAAATTCGAACATGTCTTTTATTTCATATAACCCCTTTGCAAAACTCATTCTCGTAAAAAAATTTAAATTTTTGAAAAAATTTGTACCATGGCCCCTAGACTCCAGGGTCCAGCCCCTTTCACAATATCGTAAGATTGGTCCTGAACATGCAACATTTGCATGGTAAACATTTCATGGCGATCGGTTGAGCGATTGAGAAGTCATTTTGGAATAATCAAATATTTCTATCTATATACATGTAAAAATTAATTTTTGATCCAGGGCTGAGCCCCTCGGATTCGAACATGTCAGTAATTTCATATAACCAGCCCTATAAACTCATTTTCTTGAAAAAAAATTAAAGAAAATTAAAATTTTCGAAAAAATTTGTACCGCAGCCCCTAGACCCGGGGTCCAGCCCCTTCCAAAATATCGTAAGGTTGGTTCTTGTACATGGTAAAAATTTTATGGCGATCGGTTGAGCGGCTGAGACGCCCATTCGGAAAAGAACAAACAAACAAACAGGAATTCATTTTTATATACTCGTATGTATGTACATATATAGATTTAAATTGAAATTAATTCAGCTCAAAAAATATGAAATTCCCCTAAGAAAATATAATGTACGGAGAAAAAATTATATTCAAAACCCGGACAACGGCTTCTGGGAACCATGAAGTAAAACATTTCATATATTGGGCCTAATAAATGTGAGCCTGTAGCGCCAAACAGACGGGTACGATTGACTTTAAATTTTTATGGTGCATAGTGAGCTTATGAATAACATGTAGTTACTATCTGGTTTCCGGAACACTTTTTTTGCAGAAGTTGTTCAGGCAAATCCCAGCCAAACGTATTGGCTTATTCAAATATGAGTCTGTAACGCCAATCCTAACGGTAGGTTTATCTTGAATTTTTTATAGTCGGTTACATATTTGGTTTCGGGAACTAGCGGTTTCTGGGACCAATGAGGTAAAACAGTTCATATATTGGGCCAAACACATGTGAGTTTGTAGCGCAAACCAGAACGGTATGATTAACTTGAAATTTTTATTTTTTTATTTTTTATGGAGCATAGGGAGCATATCCTACGAGTCCTTACTATCAGATTCACGTCTTTAAGGAACCAAATGGCTGCTTCAACCTTACTTTTTTTGGAAGTGATTCAGTGACGGATCTAGATTCTGATCCTGAATCTAACAATGTGTGAATTGTGTGAATGTTTCCCTGCGCATAGTGTTTACATGATTGCTGTCCATAGCAATTAGCCTTCTTTCGTCGCCAATTGCTGCGGTGTGAGTTTGTAAAATAGACTAGGTTGAAATCGTTTTTGACATCATCTAGGATTGTGTGATATTTTGCTTTACACTTGAAACAGGTATTTGCTGATGGACAGTTATTCACAGAATGTCCTACTGTTCAACAATAATTGTACAATTCGTGTTTGTGTATGAAACGAATTTCAACATTAGTTAGAGATTTATTACTGGATGTACAATAGTACCATTAAGAGGGTTTCAGCATCTAGTATTTCGAAAATATAGAATTCATCAAAATGGTGTGTTGGCAAGAAATTAATTTCAGTTTTGTAATCTAAAATAAAACTCGTTTATTTATGCAAAGAATAATGGTGAACATCATAATTTCGCGCTCATAAAACTTTTGGGCCTTATCAGCAAAAAACTGAACCAAGATTGATTTTAGCTCATCACTTTTGGGACGTGTGCATGCCAAGAGCAAAATATTTTAACACGGAGAGAAGTTCTTCAAAAAAATTACAATGCCATCTATGTATGAACACTAAAAACACTTTCTTGCCAACTTCATAATGGGGTAAATGCTCGATCAGCTAGGAAGCAAGCAATTTACTAGTCGAAAAAACCGGCTACTCAATCAATTTTACCATGTAAATTTTAAATTAAAGTAAATTTGAAATTATTATTTTATAAAATTTTAGTTTATTTTTGTGATTGCACAGTAAAATAGCACAAACATTTGTTGGATAGTTTGTAATGCCGCAAAGTTTACTGTGTAATCGCAAAAATAAACTAAAATTTTATAAAATAATAATTTCAAATTTACTTTAATTTAAAATTTACCTGGTAAAATTGATTGAGTAGCCGGATGTTCGACTAGCAAATTGCTTGCTTGCTAGCTGATCGAGCATCTGCGCCAACTGTTTTAAGGGTGTGCCTCCAAAAACGTTTCAAAGTAAACTTTTGTAATGCCGTAGACAGACACAAAATTTATCGCGATTTTCAGTTATCTAGATTGAAAATATAATTATAAAAATCGTGATAAACAATTTGTGGTGACAGACAGTAACCCGATTTTTACGAGTGTGCCTAATTTATCAGGATAGATTGCATTTATCTAGTTATGAAAACTTAATAATTCTGTTTTGAAAAAATCGTGTTCAGACAGACAGGCAGAAATAACTTAATAATCTAGATAAGGAAGTTATCTAGTTTGTGTCTGTCTACGGGATAAGATTGCACAATAATCGTGTAATAAACAAAACTAAACTTGTCATTCGAATTTCATAAACCATTCGGTTATAAATTTATGTTAACTGAACGTACTTGTACGTTATATTAATAATGGCATGTTTAACCAATTGGAAAACCGTACGGCATACAAAATGAAAAGCAATCGAAAAGTAAGTTTACTTGAAAAGTGTTCTCAGCTACACAGGCAAAACTATCACAAAAGAGAATTTTTGTTAACCAGCAGAGATTTTTATTTCTTTTTTGTAATCATATTTCAAAATAAAGGATAGGGGAATTAGTTCGAGGCCTTTTTTCGGTGACATTACATACATTCGGTGACCAAAAAAATTCTTATTCAAATGAACTTTATTAAACCAAATATGTGCCATTTTGATCGATGACCTTTTGCCATTTTTCTGATAGAGCCTTGCTCCGCTCACTGTAGAACTTCTATGGTTTAGAGGCGGAAAATCGAGACAACTCGTTTTCGCAGGCTTCTTTTGAACTTAATGTAAAACCATTAACATGGTTCTGCATGGACTCGAACAAATGGTAGTCCGATGATGCAAGGTCAGGACTATATGGTGGTCTACCGTTATCATGATGGAACACAACGCCCTTTCTGCTGATCAGTTCTGGAAGTTTTAACTGAATTGCTTGCCTTAAATGCGTTAGTTGACAGTAAAGATTAGAATCAATCATAATGCACGATTCCTTTCCAATCCCACCAAATACACAGCATTACCTTTCTTGGCGTCAATCCTGGCTTTGATACCGTTTGGGAAGCTTCACCTCATTTCGTCCATGATTTTTTTCGCATCACGCTGTCGTATCTTATCCACTTTTCATCACACTTTAAAAATGGCTCGATTTGGTTCCGTTTCAGCAGTGTTTCGTAGATAGAAATCCGATCCATTAAATTTTTAACTGTTAATTCAAGTGGTATCCAAACGTCAAGCTTTTTTTTTGTATGCAGCCATTTTCAAATAGTTTAAAACTGTTTTGAACCACCAACTGTTTGTCACCTTTCAAACACACATAAGAATTACCCGATACGATCAATGGTTAATAAGATGAATGTAAAGCCATCTACCAAGAAAAAGGCTACGAAATAATTCCCCGACCATTTAAAACAGTCCAGTGGAATAAATCTTAAATCTATTCGTTAAGACGTCGATAAACTCAATGTGTCGATCAATGCGTACATTTGAACTTGTGGCACATTGAGTAATTGAGCTATCTTGTGTGTGAGTTTCGCAAGAAGCACACTTGCACAAAGTTCTGGACGTGGCAGACTGATAGTTTTTAGTGGCGCGACCTTGGCCTTCGATGTCAGTATTGAGATTTTGGCAGATCCATCTGTCAACGTTGTACGAGCATACACCACCGATTTGTCAAATGATTTATCCTGCGAACGATTGTGAAAGCCTCCAAGGATCTCCAACTATCTCGTTAAGTGAGCCATTTTTGAGCTATTTTGGAGCCATTTTATTCCACAATACGTCTAGTACCCACAATTCTTAAAGTATGGCTTTTGCGATAAGTGTGGTAGGATATAACCAGCCGAGCGGATCAAATATCTTGGAGGCCGCATGAACATCCGATGTTGAGCTGATGTTGAATTCGAAAAAATCGGCGGCAAGTGTCCAATGGAGTTTAAGTGTTTTAACTAAATCGTCCCAATTCAGTTCGAGTTGACACTGTTGCTCGCGAAATTCGACTGGTATCTCATTGAGAAGTTGTTGGCTGTCGAGAACTATTTCCATAGTTTAGTTCCCACCATTTGCCTCTGGACTTCGGTTAAATTCACGTTGCCATCTGAGCCGGTTATCAAATCGTCGACGTAGAAATCTCTCAGTTGCGTTGCTTTACATCGTGATGAGGAACATATCTAGTCTGGTCGGGTGAGCTGTGTTGATGTTTAATTACTTCTTCCATATGACTTAATTCCGGCTAGTCTTGCATTAATTTGTTGTGTTTAAAGCGGGGTTGATGACCCTGAGAAAACCAACGCTCCATATGTTGTAGTCGAAGAGCTGTGTCCTCTTGTGACCTGAACAGAATGATCTCAGTGTGTTGTCGATAGTGTCATGACCTTGGACGTTAAACTAGACGATTAATCGAGTGCCTTGCGCTAAACCATGCAGAAAAGGATGTAACCAAGTTTCGTATTTTAGGCGAAGGGTGAACCGCTAACATCGCTGACGCAACCATTCTTTTGAAGCATCCCAATGACATCCGCTCCTAGTGAAATGTCTATCTTGTTCGGAAGATGAGGATTAACAAGTTCTTACTGCTCCAAGTGTAACCATTGATGCGTGTCAAATGGTTGGGCTCGCAGCGTGCTTGTGATCTTCTCGACAAAGAGGGCTGTAACTAAGATTAAGATGGTGAATGTTAAATCGGTTCGAGAGCTTAATACAAATTGAAAAATTGAATGCGGCGTGGGCGCTCCCTTCTCACAGATTCCACTGCACTCTCCGAAATGAAACTTGTGATCCTGAATCCAACAGAGCTTGAACAATGATGTTTTGTTTAGAGTGCGATCCGATACCGATTGCTGTGGCTAGCAGTACATCCGTAAATGGCGATGCAACCTGGGTCGTGGTAAAATGAGTTTGGGATGATGATTCGACGGATGACGATTCGGTATTCGGGTTGAAAACCCGGCACAAGCTTGATTTGGAAGCCGAACTGGTGTGATTTTTGTGCTACTACTACGCGATACTTAAGATAAGTGATATCATCTTCCATCCAGTGCGATCAATTCAAGCTTCTGACATTCGAAGAAAAGTCAAATCCCGTCCGAAGTAAACTTAAGGTGATATCCCATGCGGTGACTGGCACACCTAAAACTTTCAGACAGCAAACTGTGTCGATCGTTGTATCAAGAATCTAGCTTAATCCCATAGCTGATCTAACTTGTGGTACAGGCATGGCTATACACTTTCGACTCACTTTTATGTAGTGTAGTTCTGTGAGTTGGTCAGCTGTTTGTGGTTGTGGACGAGGTCGACGAATATTTTGACGAACTCGGTCTAATTAGTGTATTTGCCGTTGAAAACTAGAACTTTAACTCGAGGCAGCTTTGTATCGAGTGACTGTTGTGCTTGCTCTGGTTTGACGTCACTTTGCGGTGTTTACCGTATTCTGCCTCGAGTTCCTCATCGCCGCACAAGGCCTCAATCTGGTGGTGTACGTCGTAAACGGAACGCCACGGGAAATATTAAATTTCCTTACTCGCAAGGTTGCTTTATTGCGACATGACACCAAGATCCGGCTCGTAGATTTATTCCTTCCGTGTTCATACTTGGTTGAATGCTGGATTTAGAAGAAAGTTTTTCAGATGGATGTGTCAATTTTGGCTGCTACGAAAAGGTGTTATCTGATGTTGGTATTTAATTTGTGTTGCCGACTGCTGTGAAGACGTTTGATGCCATCTCCAACATCGGCCAAATGAGAAACTCATAATAGGACGACAATCGGCTTTATACCGTACACAACTTTAATTCGGCTTAATCTGACCTGTTTTATTTTACTATAGTCATCCTTCAATCAATTTCAACTAAATCTAGATACTTAAAAATTAAAAGATATGCCGGCTGTCTCTAAAACGCTGCAAATAAATGTTTGATGTGCACGTGACCGCACCTTATATAATGATCTGTTTACTTTACCCGGTAATTATTTTGTAATGTTTTTAATCAAAAATTTGTTAAATAATGAACTGATCTACGAATCGACATTAATTAAAACCAAAATTTTTTTGAGCGAAAATATTGTTTAAATCCAAAATTTATTAATCCAAAGTTTCTAATGACCGGCAGGAGTCGAGTTGGTTAGGTCAGTTATATTCTATGCCAACTAATGGTCTCCAATCCATAGCAGGGGTTTTTCATGAATAACATCGATTATACTTTTTAATCGAAAACACGTTCAAATTATCGTCATTATTATACCAACAAATAATTTGCAATAGTCTAAACTTTATATCAGAACGATATATAATTGCAAATAAATTTTTATTGAGTCTCGTTTTGTTAGTTTTTTTTGTCCACGAATTTGGCGAAATCGGCGATTAAGTAATTAATGTAATGTCACGCTAAAAGCAATAATAGTATAGCGTACAGCAAGCAAAATGTAAAATCGCGACGGAATTATAATTTCATGATTAAAATATTTAATATTAAATTAAACTGTCTTGGTGGAACAAACTTTTGGATTATAGAAAAAACATTTTTGTTTGCAAAGAAAATAAATAACAACAAATCGTTGAAAATTCTGTGTTTGGGTCGGTTTAAAATATATAAACGATTAAGGCATATTTTAGATGCGATTATAATCAGGGGTGTAGAATTGGTATAAGTGTAAGATTACTTTCAGTGATGCGATTAAAACACATAATATTCTGAACAACTTATACATATCACTGTACACATTAAAAAATATTGTGCTGTGACAGCGCATTGCATTACTTCTTACGATGGGGTAATTAAATATCGTAAACAACAATTTTCAACAATAAAATCGTTTATTTCACATGAAATTGAAACTCTTCTTCATACAGCGTTAAATATCATTAATACGTAGCCGCTAAATCATCGACCTTCATTGCATATTGCTGCTTATTCCGTATGGTGACAGAAGTTACTACTTGGATAGAATTACCAAATAGTTTACATAATCTTGTATTACAAAATTCTTGAAAGGGTTGTATACAGTTTTGTTTAAAATATAATTAAAAATGTGTATCTATTTGCCTCCAAACATCGTATGTAGATGACCACATCGATTGTACATATATCGAAGTCAGTCAACTTTTCATTTTTATAGACGTAAATAATATAAAACAACTTAATTATGGCCATTAAAATGCTTGATAAATATACAAAACCAATTTACTAACTGGAAGTCATTATGATATGTCGAACCGATGATCATCATTCAAACCGTACTCGACATAATAAAATATTACCATCTTAAGTTATTACCATTTGTATTATAATATTGCCACCAAAGGAAATGTTTATTATTTTTTACATCTTTTGTGCCTTTATTCCTTCCAGTTTTTTTTTCGATAGCATGCAAGACTTAGACATTTTTATTGTTTACATTTCTATTGTGTCTTTTACTCGGCTGTATTGTTTTCAGATCTGTATAAGACAAACAAAGTATGTTTGGCTTTAAAAGAAAATACATTTTACAATTCAACATTTCTTTTTGTGTGCTGTATGCGACTGCGGGACTTGAGATTATATCTTTTGTCTTAACACTTTCAGCTTCGGGGATTGTGTAAATGTACGGTTCTAGTCTCGCTGTGATCAAACCATGTAATTACAGCTTATTAAAATTTGCATTAACTTGATCAAGTATACTGAAATTATCAACAGTGGTTCCGATGTCTGAAAGGGTTAATCCATAAAATATATAATTAATTTATTCATTTCGTTGAATTGTTATCATGTATTTAAACATGTAACCTTTTTTTACATGTAGCGGATAAGTTAAAAACTTAAAAGGGAAGTATTTTATACGTAATGGAACATACGTTGCTGGCACACGTCATATAGTAAGTTGTGCGATATACGTGATTACACGCATTGCACGGGATGAAGTTTTTAAACGTTTAAATATTTTTAATTGTAATTGTGATGCCTAAGTACGCCATTTCCGAAACCGATGAGTGTATACTTTTTTATTGAAATAGACGTATATTCCTCATGTTATTAGATCAGTGGTTTGTATATTAAATGGCATACGAATGCATATCATAGAGTTAATAACATGTGGGTTATCTGAAGGTTAGATCTTCGTAAATATGTCCTAATGATATAACATTTTTTGTAAACCAGTCTACGGCTTCCCTCGATGGCACTCGATGACTTCACGTAGGTATATTATTAAATATGTTTTCTTACCAGAATCGAGAGGTGTTTATATTGTGGCCAACACCCTACCTTCTTGTGGAATTTGATTCTCATGAGCAAATATGTCAAAATTCTATTCATCACTCAGAAACGCGATATCGCGTCATATTCTTGGTTTTCTTTAGCTGTGGAGAAAAAAAACCTTAAGCCGCATATTCCGGTTAATTGATTCCAAAAATCAATGTGTCATGCGTTGCACCTATGTAAGAAGAATGGCTTACATTTTGGCAAACAAAAAGTTTTTTTTTATCAAAAATCGTCATTTCGATTAAATTTTAGTAAAATGAGATGAACCAGTTTTGTTGCCAATTTAATTTAAAATCTTTTTCGCTTTAATGGTTTTTTTGTAGGTTCATTCTACAAATTATTTGCAAAAAACCAAATGGATTTTATCAAAATTTGTCATTTTTATCCCTCTCAATCTGTTTGCGCTGTAGACTGGCCGAATTATGGTGAAATCACAGTTTATTTCCAAAAATGTCTCAAATTTATTTTAGAATTGTTTTGTTCTTAGATTTCCACCCGCTTTCATTGAGACGTCCCAATTTATGCAACAAGTTTAAATATGAAGTTTCATCCAAATCAGTAAATTCGTCTGGGCCGTAGAGAGGACACAGAACACAGGCAGATAGACACTACTTTGAAAACAACTTTTATGGAATTTGGCGGTTTATCGAATTGTAAATCTGTAAAAATCTCGATGTCGAAAATGATTACCATACTTACTGTTACTTTGTAAAATAAAATTATAATTACGCCACACTTGGTTAAGCAACGGCTTCGCACTATTCAATAAAAGAACCCGCGGTTATGCTTCAATCAAATATTTGATATTTTCATAATACCAACCGAGTTTCCTGCTATTTTCGTTCCATCCAATTTATTCATTTGTCAAAATCACAACCGGAACTCATTTTGGAATCATAATCTGAGAATTGATACTAATCTGAGTTCTATCCCCTTCGATTGAGATAATATAGTCGATTGAGATAACATTCGACCCAAAAAACCCTAAATGATTTTTCCAAAATTAGGACTCATCGCAATCCATTCCTGGCATTAGAAAATTTTTATCACCACAGTTTTTATCTAAATCGTTCGTACCGAAAAATTAAAAAAATAAATCCCATGCCCCACTGAAGAACCTCCTAAACGAATTTTCCTGAAACTATCGCCAGCATTCCCTTTACCAATTTTTATCAAAACCGTAGCCGAAAAAAAATTAAATAAAGAAATTCGAGCAGCACCACTGCACCAGATGATATCAAAATCGTTTGAATCGGAAGAAAATTTGGAAAGGGGGCCAAGGTCAAATTAAATTGCAAATGTTACAAACTAATATTGTTACCCATACCAACCAAAATTAACGCAACCAAAATAACATAGTGCATTCCGCAATATGATGAAACATAACGCCTGGAATTTAATTAACGAAAAACACAAGACAAAACTCGAAACAGCATGACGCAACATAGTATAAAGCGCGCAACATTGTGCAATATCTGTACAACATCCCACAACATGATGCAACGTTCAGCAACATGGTGGAACATCACGCAGCAACATGCAACATGGTGCAACAGAATGAACATGGTAAATGAATTACAGAAATTAGAACTCCTTAACCATTTCCTTGCATTTGAAAATCTTGTCCCGCCAAATTTGATCAAAATCATTCAATCCTAATAAAATGTCAAAAGGTGCAACATGTTGCAACATTACATAACATGGTAACGGGTTTTCCAATACGAATGATACAATTTAAAATGGTTATAATGGCAAAAATGACATGAGAAATGTCAAAACATAATACGCAGTGATTATTTTTTGACATTTCTTATGTCATTTGTGTTCAGTAGGTTATGCCATTTATCCATGGAAAGATACACGCTTCAACATTGTTTAGAATTTGTTAAATTGTTTTATCAAAATTAGTGCTTATTTGTGAATAGTGAGAGAAATTTAGGAAGAATTCATTGGCGACATTTTTCAACTACTTTCAAGTGATGAAAATCCACACGAAATTGTTCAGACACCATTACATCCAGATAAAGTCACTGTGTGGTGTGCAATTCATGCTGGTGGAGTGATTGGTCCATATTACTTTGAAGAAAATGGTCGAAGAGTAACAGTCAATGGAGGACGATACAGAACAATGATAAAAGATTTTTTTCCTGCTGTTGTTGAGAATAATCTGGAAGATATATGGTTTCAACAAGACGGTGCCACCTGCCACACAGCCACATTAACAATCGATTTATTGAAAACAAAATTTGGTGATGAAATTATATCAAGATCTGGTCCAGTTAATTATCCTCTTAGGTCGTGCGATTTAACACCTTGTGATTTCCTTCATTGGGGTTATATTAAACCACAAGTTTATGCTAATAATCCAACAACAATTGAACAATTAAAAATCAACATTCAACGTGCTATTCATGAAATACAGCCAAACTTATGTGAAAAAGTGTTGATAAATTGGGCTGACAGAATGCAGGAAGTACGGAGAAGTAGTGGTGGTCATTTGAATGATGTTATTTTCCATACATAATGACATAATGTAACCGTTCAAATCAAAAAAAAAATTGATCTCACTGAATTATTTTTGTGTTAGCAATCGATTCCTGGTGCTGAAAAATTCCTCTCAACGATTGCCTTCTAAACGAATTTTCCTGAAACCATGACCCATCACTATCAATTTCTGATACTGGAAACCGCCCCCCTCTTTTAGTAATTTTGATGAAAACCGTTCCAGCCGTTCCCGAATTTTTTTTGACAAATGGCATGTCCAAACTGACTGATGACCATATTTGGCAACATGCACTGACTGATTTTGGCGTCCTACGAAGTCTAGAATTCGTAAAATTGTTAAACGTTTTGAAGAAACTGGATTAGTTGCAGGTCGTAGAGCATATGAACATGATCGTTCTGTTCGTACTCGTGAAACAGGCCATATTTGTTTGAAAATGAAAGTGAAGATGCAGTAACAGTGAGCGCTATCGTGGCATGAGTTTGTGGCCAACATTGGATGAAATTGATTAAGATGATCTTTGGTTTCAACAAGACGGTGCCACATGTCACACAAATCGTGAAACAATCAATTGTATAGCAATGATCCACAGACAATTCAAAATCTTAAGAACAGTATTCGAGCTGAAATTGGACCATTGAACTGCTTTTATTGGAAAAAGTCATCAACAAATTTTGAATTTCCAACAACATTATTTGTTTTTTTCTAACATAAAAAAATTAACAGATGCACGGCGGATGAAAAATCCCAAAATCCCACATCTCAAAAGAGATAATCACAGTTTATGGTTTGTTGAATTCGTCATATGCTGGATATTTTGCTCTAAGTTGAAAACTTTTGTCATTTGATTTGGAGAAAATTCGGGATTTTATATGAATAAAGTTAACACCCAAATTCCAAATCGAAGCAGGTCATTTTATAAACAAAATTCGCATTCGAAAAAAATCAAAATCATTCTGCTGAAAGTTTTTTAGCGGAAAAATGTATAAACTCGCTCTCACGAGACCTGTAAATTAATTGATTATTCTAAATACACTGAGGTAAACGAACTTAACTGTTATGATATAAATGTTCACTTAATTCAGAATAGGCCTTCACAAAACAACAAAAACATATTAGGTGTTTTGCTTTGGTAAAATTAAGCGGGTTTTACATCTCAAAGCAACAGCTTTTGGCTTTAGTTTTTCGATGCATTTTAATTTGCCTTTGTTTGTAATAAAACATTTATATGTCAAATTTTGATCGTGTGATAATTGATTATTATGTAGTTTTAAATATAAATACATTAAAAAAAATTTAAAAATAAAAAAAAAATTAAAACATAACCGCCTTGCGGTGAACACCATAACTATAAAATGGTTTTATTTTCTTAGCACTAAATTGTTTTTGGTTTACATTAAAGCGTCTTTGGTTCTATACATTGCAATTGTTGTTGTAAGCTAAGCGGGCTTTGCCAAAGCAAAACAGTTATTGCCTTATTACCTTTCAAATATAAAATTTACCTAACCTAAAATTAGATTTTTTTTCAAGACCAAGTAAATAATTAAAGTTAATAAAACATTTCAGCGAATATACTAAACAAAAGCTGTTTAATGATTCACATTTAATGAGAATCTTCAATGGGTGTGCTCCTAGAGATTCCTTAGATTTCCCAGAATATTTAAAGTCATTGTTTGGGTTGGTTCATGATTAGTAAAAAAACATGGTTTATTAATCTTCTTTTTTCTTTGGTTTTTTAATATGACTTTATTTTATCAAAACATTAACTTAATTTAAGATTTTTCACTCGTTATGTTCGAATCGAGCGCCTTTAATCGAATAAAAAAATTATTGATTTTATAATACAGTTAAAATAAAAAAAAAAATAAAAAAATTTATTGGTGTTGTACGATGCAGGAAATTATTAGTACAATTAGAACGCCGCCAGAGCAATGGTAAAGGTTGTTAATTCTATTGGTGCTTTCCTGAACATTCACCTAAGGTAGGACTTCCCTCATCCAATTAAGATTTTTTTTTTATCTAGAATGAGATATACGAATCTTCACCTGTAAATGTGAAGCTTATACCGTTCAGAGAGAAAATGTCAAATTGGATAAAACACTAAGCGTGCTTTGTATGGCTTACTTAAGTAAAGTAGTCACTAATCAATCGATACTCAACATTCGTTCTATTCGAACGTGTTTTTTCTACAAATTCTATGAATTTTTTTTAGTAAAGTTTTGTTAAATATTTCTTCACAAAACAACTCAGAAACATTTTCTGATTCTTCATTGATTTTAAAAAATATGTTTTTAAAAATATTACTTTATTTATTATAGTATTATAAATTATACAATATTATAATCCATACCAAAAGATTAATTTGTGACCTGCGACAAACCGGTAAATTTGTGAACTAAAGTGCTGGTAATAAAATTGTATGTAACTGGTTCCAGTGCCACAACGGTAGTTTTGAGTACCATCTTGATTCAACTTATTTTGTGACATTCTTATTCTATACGAAAGCAATAATTTGCTCCCAGCACCAAAAGGCTGAATTTGTGAAATAAATTACTGATTAAAAAATTGTTTCTTCGTCCAAAATGTTAAGAATATTCTTGAAGACCTTTTCATTTTCGTGTCACACTTGCATATTGCCTTATAAATCAATAATTAGCTGCCAACACCAAAACGGTGGTTTTATCAACTAAAGCGATAATAACAAAACTGTTTGTTTCCAAGGCCTTTCCAGTGATATGCTACATGATTATTTGGAAGTTTGAATAATTATGACTGCTTCCAGCACTACAACGGAAGTTTTGAATACTATGATGCTAGAGAAAAATTTACAGCATTCTTCAGGACCTTTTCAATGATATACAGCACATATATATTAAATGATAATTGAAAAATTGGCTACCAGCGCCAAAACGGTGGATTTGTGAACTAAAGAGTTTGATATGCCACATGTTTATATGAAAATAATAAAAGTTGTAATTGCTTCTAGCGCCACAATTTGCGGCATTATCCAAGACCTTTCGTACGATATAATACAAATATAGTATTCTATTAAAAACGAAAAACTAGTTCAGCACCGAATCGGTGGATCTGTGAACTTAAGTTATATGAAAATTATTGCCTGATCCACGACCTTTAAAACGATATATTTTACGAGTATTATGGGAAAAATGTAAATGTGATTTACTATGGCCCCATGAGTTACAGATCCCAAAAGCTTATAATTCTTCGAATTAAAAATAAAAGAAGATTTGTTGAAAAAAACTTGGACGGCATAAGATTTTCTTGAGATATCATCGGTACATACATCCATCCATCCAGACGGATCTACAAACTTTTTCTTGGAATTTCATCACCTTCAAAACGTCGAGAAAAGTGGATTTGGACCAAGGTCATTTTTCATCATTTTTATTAGAATTTAAGGACTGCGAAATCCCATCAGAGGCTAGATGCAAATCGAATTTTCATCATCGATTAAAATCGGTGATGTTAATAAACACAACTAAGACCCTCTGATTGAGTGCAGAATTCAGCGCCGACCCACCGTCCATGTCAATGTACAATTTGACATGGAGCTTGCAATGTGCAGGTGGTATACTGTAGTTGTGTGAGTAGGTGAATAGGTGAATGGGTTAATGATGTAGCATGAATGCGTGGTATCACAATGGGCCAAAAATAGCCTAAGTGTAAACGACTGAAACCTAAAAAAAAAACCTAAGGACCGCGAAGTTAAATGTTCTTCCGTGAAGAGCATGTTACTGAAATCATCATAATAATAATGACATATGACCCTGGTCTTGAAGGTCCTTGATCCGAAAAAAACAAAAAAAAAGTTTGTCCGTCCTTGGATGTCGACCAATGATATCTCAAGGATGGTTTTTGGATCCGAGTTTTTTTTAAACCAGTCTTCTTTTATTTTTCATTCGAAGCGTAGAAAAGCTTTTGAGATCACTACCTCAAAGGAGTCGGGTACATACCATAGGAACTCACCCAAAAATCCACCAAATACTGCGATTATTATTATATTTTTTTCCATGTACTCGAATAATTTATCGTTTGAAAGGTTTAAACAAGAATTTCGATACAAGTTTAGTTCATAAGTCCACCATCATGGCGCTGCTAGCTTAATTTTAGTTTATTATAGAATATATACTTATTGTGGAGGACGAAAAGTGATGTGAAACGGAGTAGACGTGTTTTGTTGTCGCTCCTTCATTTAATTTAAATATTTTTTTTTTGTGTAAATAATAAATAAAATAATTATAATTATTAATAATAATAATAATCAATGTGTTTTTTACATTATAAAATAAGTGATTAAAAGATATGGCGTACACCTAGTGTTTTAAATATTGATTTGTGTATAAGCCGCGCGTGAAATTGTGTAGAACATATACGTATATATAATTATTTCCGTATATGTTCTGATACCATTTCGTGAATGCGTAAATGCACATTTATGTTTGAATTACTAGGTATACATAATATACATAGTGGGTTTCAAATAAACAGTAAAGTGACGAGTTAAGTGACGTGTATGATGAAATGTGTTTATATACATAAAACCCGAATTGAAATATTTATAACGGGATATATTTCGTTTTAATGTTTCGATAAACTGGTTATGTATAAAGATGCATTAAATCAGAGAAGTATCCTTTATATACATTTATATATATATAATATATACATATATACATACTTTTATTTTTATTTATGTACTTTTCATACTTCGTATATAAATTTGTGTGTAGCATCAAAATTTACCTAAATAATACATATAAATAGTTATGAGTGTGTGCTTCTGTGCGTTTAGATGTATATATATGGTGTGTATATGCAGGGATGTAACAAAACCAATAATCGCCCCTTTCACACGGGATGTCAAAGAAGCAGCTTCTTTTTCGTCTCTTTCCCCGTTTACATATGAAACCGGTTGCCAAAATGTTTTTCGGTGAAGCAGCTCTAACACAAATAGAAGTGAAATAAAAAATTTAATTACATATTTTATTTTAATTTAAATTTGAAATTTAATTTTAAAAATTAATTTTTTTTTTTTTTTCATTCATTTTTGAGATGTACATTTTAGTTAAAATTTTATTTTCGAGAGAGTAGATTAAAACAATACAAAAACATTTTGGTTTAAATATAAAATAAGGTTTTAAATTAGCAATGAATCATCTATTACGACTTATTTTAAAGTGTGAACCAGTGCTTCTTTTAAATCCCGGGTGGAACGGATGAATAAATTTGATATGTTAATTGTTGTTGGCTTTGGATGTAGACTTATGTATACATGTGTGGATGGTATGTATATTTTTGTAGTTTATTATATATTTCCTTGTGAAGCGTGTTTTTTGAATCTTCATCTTCGTCTCTTTCCCTGTTTGCCTATGAGATTGGATTTGATAGCGACTCCTTTTTGAACCAAATTTTTTATTGGTGTAGCGGCGCTGGCCCAAGCGAAAATGAGATGGGGGATTCAAAGCCATTTTTTTTTTTTTTTTTTTATATGTAGGTTTTGATTTGAATTTTGTTTTCGGAGAGCATAATAAAACCATGATGAAAAATCATAGAGAGGTGAAATATTCCCAAGTTTCATTTTCGTCGTTTTGTGCGCGTTGCGTCACTTATTATTTTTTTTTCTTATGTTCGAATATTTAAGATACTATGACACATATAACATTATATATAGTTACATATAAATATTAAAATATATTAAATAAAATTCAGCTCACAACAATTCTTGTTAATGATATTATGGCTTTGATCCTCGATTTACAATTTTCAAAAATATTCGTAATCTTAAGAATTCATTTATTTAAATAGATTATGTACTTAATTACAAATTAAAATTTATCTCGATTTTATTTTATTTGTTATTTTATGATTTCCGCAGTGATTAAAATTCAAATTTTTAATGATTTTAACTAAATTTTTATTTTCTGTCATTTTGCGTGTTAAAATCATGTTTTAGTATCTTGTTTTTATGTTTCTTATGGCGTTTTCTTTTAACAAAAAACTGGCAAAAAATTTTGTTTTTGATGTAAATCACATTTTAGCGGAAAAAATAGCAAAAAAAATTTTTTTGATGTACATCAAAAAATGGAAATATAGATTTTTACTTCCATTTTAACTACCACGTACACATATTTATATATGTACATATAATACGTCAACCGTAAATATTGTCAAATACGTCAAACGCGTCATTTGAAATTTTTTCAAAATGGTTTGTTATTGATTTCGGTATCCCTTTCGGGTTTGGACACGGGTAGACACACTACGCCACACATCAAATTTTTTTTTTCATTTTCTTTTTAACTATCCGAAATTTGATTTACATCAAAAACGTAAAAGAATCCGCTATTAATAACTTGAACCGTGAAGTGTAAGTCATAAGTTTGAATATATTGAATACAATTAAGTAGTCAATAATAAGCATACAGTTTATTTTCAGGTTTAATAAATAATACGAGTATATGTTTACTGACTATTTTAACGGCCAGTTTGCCAAATGCTAATGACTTTAGAGAAATTATTAATGATTTAATATTAATTAATAATATACATAATTCAATTTATTATTAATATAATTCAAATAACTATGGGTTCAGAAAATTATATTGTAAGTTATGGAGTTGTAGAGGATTAAATTAATAAATATTTATATTATTTAGGAAACCGGTAGATTAATTAAGAATGAATTTCAGAAATCTTTAGATGTTATGAAGAAATATTTCTTTGAAATATTAATTGCTGGTCGTGTAGATTAGAATTGTGCTGTCATTATGTTAATAACTATTGGCTTTACCTAGGTATTTGTAACCGAACTGATCCAATTAATCAATTAATCAATTTTGTTTAGGTAGCTGATAAGTATTAATGTAGAATTATATTACAGAAAATTTCCAGATGCACGTGAAATATTATTTTTTCTCAGGTTTTGATTTAGTGAGGCAATTGTTGACGATCAAAGCAATACCATCGTTATCCATTAAACCTATTAAGCCTTTATCCTTCCTCTAGTAGATTAGAAGTAGATTAGAATTGTGTTGTGCCGTACGATCGCTAGGTGTCTGCAACCGGATCGTTCTGTCCCAAAAAAAAAAAAAAACCTTTCCTATCCTTCCTATTGTTATGTGTAAACAGGCTGTAGGAATAGGCCCGGCGTTATCCGGGACTCTTGGCTAGCACTTGGTTCTACAGTCCAATCAATCAATCAATCAATCAATTATATATGGCAATTAATGTATATATTATGTTTTTTTTTTTAACTTTAATTTCCATTGCTTCTAGGGGGTCTTTTTCAATTATTTTTGAATCTACCATTTGTATGTTCTTGTCTATTAAAAATCCACATCCACCATATCCATCACTCCTATTGTTTAAGAAGGTTTTGTAGTTTTTGATAAAAGGAATTCTTTTGTCTGACGTCCAGGTTTCGCTTAAAATCACTATTTCTATTTTATTTTTTGTAAGGTAAACTTCTAGTTCGCTTTTTTTGTTCATTATGCTTTGTATGTTATTTTGTATGATTATCATGATTATTCGATATAGTAGTTATGTCCACTTAAGCGGACATCCGCATTTGTTTTGTATAATTCAATTACGATTTCGTCCATCCTTTGATTCACTTCCTCTTCTAAACTATTTGATTTTAACAATGGGTTTAAGATCTCACATATCGTTTTAAATTGTTGTAGTACTTTCTTCAATGAGTTAGTTTTTGTCTCAAATTCTTCTTCTTGTATTCGGATTTCTTCTACTTTTCTTTTTAGTTCTTCCTCCTTCTCCTGATTTTTCTTCATTTCCTCCCAATGTGTCTCCTTTTCTCTCCACCTTCCTGTCTCTCTATTCACCTGTTTTGATTCGGCCAGTCTTGGAAATTGCCTCTCTTGGTATTGGTAATCCTCATCTTCGAATTCCTCATAGTATATTCTTTTCGCTTTTCTATAGGATATTCTTTTCTTCACTTTAATTTCTTGTATCTGCATTTCCATTTTTTTTTTGTTGCAGTCCCTTGAGTTTGTTCTATGTTTGTCCTGGCAGTATAGGCAGTGCGGATCTTTTTCGCACGCTTGCTTTTCGTCCATTTTGTGATGCTGGGAGCAGTTGCCGCATCTTGCCTCTTCACGTTTGCAGTATTTTTTCAGGTGCCCATATTTCAAACACTTTTTGCAGTATAGTGGTGGAGGGATATAAAAATCCACTCTGTAGTTTATTCCGTAAATTTTGATGTTATCCGGTTTTCTATTTGTTTTGAAAACGATTTTTAACGATTCCGTTTCTTTTACCTCTTTCCTCTTTATGGTCGAAGCGTTTGAGTCTCTCTATTTCACTTATTTTTGTATTACATTCCATGTTGTCCGTTATTTCTTTCAATTGAGCGTCCACCGGGACTCCTCTGATTATACCCGTCGAATGATTGAAGCTTTTAGGGATGTAACACTCGTATCCATTATTTTTTAGAAACTCACTTTTCACTATTCTATTAGCTGAACCCACATTTTTACATAAAACGATGAATCTTTTGCTCTTGATCGATTGTATGATATTGTCAAAATCGTTCATGTTCAATTGATTTAATATTTTAGCTATATTAAATAAGTTAGCACCTTCTTTTTCCATTATTAATGCAAATGGACCTCTATCTTTATTAGAGTATGTATTTATTGTCTTTGCATTTTCCATTTCTTCTTGTGTTGACTTATTGATTGACTTTGATAAATTCTTTCCGTTCGTTTCATACGAATTTGTGTCCATTTCTGCACTCAAAATGTCATCCATTTTATTTTTCGACGTATTATTTAATTCATTCGAAATTTCTATTAGATTTTCTTTATTATTCAATATTTGTGTCTTTTTTGTATCACTTATGTTTAAGGCATCTTCACTTTTTCTTTTTTTCATTTTAATATCATTTTTCACTTTTTCCGTAATTTTTTCAACCACATTTACTCCTTCTTTACTTGTGGATATTTTACCGTTATTTTTTTCAACTTCACATTTCTGTTTTTTTTTTGCAATTTTAATTAATATCTAACTTATACCTATATTTATAATTCACCTTTTACCCCTTATGCTATATAAATATATTTACACTTAACTATATCTTATTAATTAATTTTGTTATTAGTTTAAACTGTTTTATTTCGCGAAATTATAGAAAGCCAACTTGTGTACGCGTTCTTGGATAACCACCCAAAAAAAGTTCTATAAGGAAGAGCAAGTTACTGAAATCATGATAATAATAGTGACATATGACCCTGGTCTTGAAGGTCCTTGATCCGAAAAAAACAAAAAAAAAAAGTTTGTCCGTCCTTGGATGGTCGACCAATGATATCTCAAGGTTGGTTTTTGGATCCGATTTTTTTTTTAAATCAGTCTTCTTTTATTTTTAATTCGAAGGGTAGAAAAGCTTTTGAAATTACTACCTCAAAGGAGTCGGGTACATACCATAGGAACTCACCCAAAAAACCACCAAATACTGCGATTATTATTATATTTTTTTCCATGTACTCGAATAATTTATCGTTTGAAAGGTTTCGACAAGAATTTCGATACAAGTTTAGTTCATAAGTCCACCATTATGGCGCTGCTAGCTTAATTTTAGTTTATTATAGAATATATACTTATTGTATATTCAGCAGCAGTTTCAAGTTTTATTATTTCCATATAATCTTGTAGCATATCATTTCAAAGTTCTTGGGAAAAGCAACAATTTTTTAATCTGCGATTTAGTTTACAAATTCACCACTTTGGCGCTTAATTGATATACGACACGTGCATATGTTAATATATACTTGACGTATATCATTGAAAAGGTTTTGAAGGATGCCGTACATTTGAATTTGAAGCACCATAGTATTCAAAATAATCGTTGTAGTGCTGAAAGGTCGGTTTAGTAGCGCTTTAGTTGATAAATCCACCGCTTTGGCGCTGGTATCTAATTATTGATTTATTTTAGAATATATGAGTTTGACATGTCATTGAAAAGTTCTTGAAGAATGTCACAAAAAAAGTTGAACCACATTAGTACTCAAAACTGCGCTGGAAGCTAGATTTAGATCTAGTCTTTAGATTTAGAGACTTTTATTGCCAGTACCTGATAATTCAGCGCTTTGGCGCTGGTGAGCATGTTTTCCTGAATCACTTTGCGACCAATTTTCTTACTGGAAATCATGGTCCTTGTTGGAAAACCAGAAGTCGAAATGTTAATAATGGGCATTCTATTCCCGAGCTGTTTTACTACACCCCTAACATGGAGAACATGTGTTGGAAATGACACGCCAGGCGTATAGAATAAAAAAGTTTAAACAGAATTTACTACACATCTCAATTAAACTGTTTGATTCAAATGCTTTGCTAAAGTTACAGTGGGAAGTTTTGATTATAGTATCGAAATATTCTAAAAAATATAATTTAAGTATGGAATGGAAAATATTCACCCTAACTGAGAGTTGTTATTGTCACTGGTGGACCAGCGGATATAGGCAATAGTGAAAAAAGCAGACAGTAGTGAGTACGATTAAGGAAATGGTTTTTGAAAAATTACTGTACGGTCGGTATCGTTTGAAAAATGTTCTGTGCATCAATACGACTGCATAATTACGATAAATCCCAAATTAAATAAATCCAAATAATTTATTTTTCTAATTTCAATTACAGAATAATTAAATCAAAAATTTTTGTTTTTACTTTCAGTGCTCATCAATTAGAAAAAAAAATCGAAAATTCATGAGATATTTTTGTTCATCTACGCAAATTTTTTAATTGGGTAATTATATTATTTTATGTTTTACAAAACAAATAGTAAATAATTAATTGTAATTTAGAAAATATATACGTATAGTAATTAATCAATTATTATTTTTAGTATTTAAGGTTCAATAAATCGTGTATGATTAATTGATTTACAATTTTTATTTAGCATTGGGCTATTTTTATATTTTTTTTTTTTGTATAATTTACGGATGCATGCGCCTAACACAATGTATTTTTGGTGTTATCAACCCTTTTATCGCCCTTGTTGCTGCGTACTTAAAAATTAAAAATTCATTTCCGCATATCAAATTATCCGGCTCAACGCTAAGATAATATTATGTCATACGACTTAAATATATCGGCACAATTTCGGTTCCACACGATTATTATAATCTTTTGGAATGAAAACACATCCAGCACATATGGTTGGATGATGTTGTTAAAATTGAATAAAACCTAAGTTTGGAATGTCCAAAAATAACAATCTGAATTTACATTTTTAGAAAACAAAGAAATTCATCATGTCTTTATGTATGTATTGTTATGTATGGGTGCAAAAGCATAACAATAAATTCTATTAGATGTTATCGGATCTGCAGCCCGGAAATTACTTATCGATAGTTTGGCGCGAATTTACAACAGAAACTCGCATCAATAATAAAATTTATAGAGTCGTATAAAGTATTTTGAGCTTTTTGTCGACATAACCATACCAACCCTCACTCACGACTCAAGTTTGAAATATTACACCAATCATAATCCAATTAATCATTACACTTGTTTTTCTGAGCCGAATACGTCTTGTAAAAATGTTTTGTGTGTTTTAGACAAATTTTTAACTGATGGAATCCAGATTACGATATACATACGGATTATTAATAATGTACATAATATTTTCGTTTGAATTATGGTTTTATGTTGTACGTCTTTTAAAAAAACAAAAAGAAATTTCCGGCATTACATTACGTTATGAAATCGTTGTCGGTCTATATTTTATCGGGATGGTTGAATGAAGAAAATACACAAACAAGTGAAATTTTTATTCTCAAGTGGTTTATGTTTTAATTATAGACATCGAAATCCAATTTACATCGTTTTGGTTGAGCGTCATATGGACTATATGACTTTAAGTATTTACTCGTATATGTTTAAGATGTGTGTGCGCGCGGTATGAAGAAATCTTTTGCACTTTAGATTGGGCAATATTTTCACAAGATTAGTTTTTACATTGGATGTAGTATGTATGTGAAGCTAGGACGAAAAAACTACCCGAAACACGTCTTTGCAATTTTGATGGATTTCTTTGCTAAATCTTTGCTAAATTTCATCCCAATATATTAAAGTAACACAATCAAGTGCAATTTTCAAATTGAGAGTAGAGGTATCCTTTTTAGTTCTCTAGTAAATCAAGTCGATTTTATTGGTTTGCGTTCTTAATCAATTCTGGATATGATAAAGTTTGTCGGAAAATTCACCTATGTGGATTTCCACAATAATTAATAATAGCTTTAGATTGATACAATTAAGTGAGGGTCATTTCTAAACAGAGAGTTGGGATATCCTATTTAGTTGTGGTAAATGAAGACAATTTTATTGGTTTGAATACAATTTTTTTTTTTTTTTTTTGTTTTTTTGTAAAAGCGTTAAATGATCCAGTGGATTTAATGTCTCTTGCAGGTCAATTAAATACCCCCTTTACATTCACGGACACACCACCTATTCACACAATTGCAGTATACCACCTGCACATTGCAACCTCGAAATCAACCTGAATTCGATGATGAAAATTCGCTTTGAATCCAGCCTCTGGTGGGATTCGAACCCTGTACCTCCAGGTCCAAGGGCCGAAGCTTTAACCACTGCACCGCCTCTCTGGTAATATTTTTTATTATTTCTGGATATCATAGGGTGTGTCGAAAATGTTAGGTTGACATAAGCAAATGAGTCAAGAGCCATTCCCAAAAGGAGAGAGGAGTCATTTGGTTGTGTAAACCGATGCCCTAATATTTCAGCGTAGTGGGATTTTCAGACAAATTCTATGATATCCAGAATTTATTGGGTATATAAATGTCACCGCCGTTTTATTAAAAATTTTGCTTTTAATGTTAAAGAATGGTAGGTTATGTCTTATTCAAACTATTGTCCATCGCTAACCACTACTTGCAGGCCATGCGTCAACGATCGAAGCAAGTGGTAATCAGATGTGGTAAAACTTCCCAATTGTGAGTTTCCAAGTAGGTGTTAACTGGCGTCGCCATATATAGGAGAATTATTTTGTCGTGTCTGGAGCAGTAGTGAGTACGTTTTCCTTTCGGCTCGGCAATTGCATCAACTGTGTTAGAGCTCCAGTAATGGGTTTGTTCTGATCTAGCAACTTATAATACACGACACCCAGCTGATCCTATCAAACGCACCACATGAGTTTTTTCCATGAATATTTGACTTGGTTCTCGATGTTGAAGCATGATCAGATGTTCCTCATGATTTCTTCTTTTTTAGGTTATCGTAGTGGATCTATTTTTCAACACAGTAACTGCGATGTAAAACATCTTTTCGGTTATGTCTTCCCAATGATTTTAAACGATGTGATTTCAAACGATGTCACTCCTAACGTAAGTGATAGTTATTCTTGCGTTTGGCACGAATCTTCATGCAACATAATGCCTCCAATTCTGCGTCTTCGTACACTTTCGGCCTTCCGCTACGTTCTTTGTCTTCGACATCAAATTCACCATTCTTAAACTTTTGAAAGCACTCTCGACAACTTCTATCATTAAGGCAGTATATGCTTCTGCAAGCAACTGATGCGCTTCAGGTGCAAATTTCTTCAAATTAAGGAAGCAAATCAAAAGTTTCCGCAAATGACGCTTATTCGGCCCAAACCTACACATTTTCAAAAACAAAAAAAAACATGATGCTGATACAAAATACTAGCTTTTATAATGAGTCCATAACCTAAAAGTCTTCAAAAGACTCCATAACCTATTTATTCATTCTAAGAGAAATGCTAGAAATAAAGAAAAATATAAAACATTTTTCACGCATATTACCAGAGCCGCCTATACATACATAAGAGCTATAAAATTCCGTTTTTTTATCGTGAGCTTTAATTAAAGAGAAAACAATTTGTTCTTTCCCATAAGATTCAGAATGTTTGTGACCAAAATGAAGAATGTTGAAACCAAACATTTTGAAAGGTGTTCGTCAACGGCGCAATTCCGGGGAAACAAATTGTCCAGGCATCCTTAGATAGCGCTCTCAATTCACTGTAACATAGGCATCTTTCTTCAAAAAAGTGGGGGCCGACAATACAGTTGGCAGCATACCACACAGTCACACGTTCTGCATGCGACCTCACTGGGTGGTTATTTTAGAGGATTGGCCCATATTCGACAATCTTTTTTGTTTATATTTCCGTTAAAAACAAAGTTCGCCTCGTTACGCATAAATAAGCAAATTTATGGAATTTACATCATTCTCTTCAAAACGCAATAACTTTTTTTCAGATCTTTAGTCGAATTGGTGGATCGTGCAAAATACGCGAAACACTCCTTCGACTGAAATAGGTTCGTTATCAATTGCTGCGTTTGTTCCGCAGCTAAATGTCATTTTCTAAATTGAAGTCATTTGACTAAATTGACATTTTAGTTGGCTGCTACATTTGTCATTTTGCGTGTAGCAAAAAACGCAGAGAATGGCTGCGGCCACTGCAGCGATAATGTTTGTTATTCGAACTGTTGGATGTCGACGGTTGGGCATCCTCTGAACAAGGCCATGTGTACTCAACCTTTCTAGAAATCGCTTAATGGTCCTCGGACTGAACACATCCCGATTTGTGGAGACTGAAATTGCAGACTTTAGTTCATAATACAGTTACCTCATTCATATTCTATCTGCATTTTCAATACCGTTAATTAAACAAAAAAAATTATGTACCGCATTTTATTCTAAAAAAAAAAGATTAAAATTAAAAAAGTAATTGTGTACGTCCGACAGCCGGAACCAAACCAATTAGGGTACAATTAGCACAATACGTCGTACATCATTGTCCACTATCTGATTTATCATCCAAAACTAACATTAAGCCAGCCGGAACAATTTAAAGCCACCCGAAGTCTGCATTTTGCCAGCCGCAACCACTTGGAACTTGCACAATGAGCACAATGCGCTATAGTTGTATCTTATTAGTCGGAACCAAACAAACTGTGAGACAAGTAGCACAATACATTGTACATCATTGCATACTATCTGATTTTCAGCCGGAAGCTTATAATGAGAGCCGGATCTATATAAAGACAGCGCACACCAAACCAACTATTTGCTCCACAGTGCATTGCGCGCTGTCCGATTAATCAGCCGGCACCAATATTAAGCAAGTCAGAACAATTTAGAACCACCCGGAACTACAGTTTTATTAGCCTAAAACTGTAGTTCTCGGTGATTGCAAAAATAACACTACGCTTTAGGCCAGCCGGAACTACTACAATATCAGCTGGAATTTTTTACAGCTAGCCGGAATCATGCCACCCGGAACCATGCCATCCGGAGTCCAGACAACTTAGGTACTATATATCTGATTTTTAAGCTGAAACCTTAAATGTTAGCCCAAACCACAATGGCATAAATACAACAATGCATTGTAAACTATGCGATTTATCAGCCCGGGACATATATTAAGCCAACCGGGTTAATTTAGAGCCACTTAGAGTTAGAGTTTTATCAGCCGGAACCTTTTGGAGCCTGCACAGTGAACACAGTACACTTTAGATGGTTGTGTAACATAAGTGTACAGCCCGAACCATACCAAGGTCAATCGGAACTACTACAAAGTCAACTGGAACCATATAAAGCCAGCCGGAATCAAACCAACTAAGGCACAAGTAGCACAATGAATTGTTTCAGTCGAAACCAATAAACCATTTAAAACTCGTCGAAACCAGAGTTTTATCAGCCGAAATGATGTACCACAAATGGATGTGCAATATATAAATTTTTAGCCGGAACCATAAAAATGTCACCCGGAATCACTACAATATCAGATTCACTTTATATGAAGTCTGTGGAACCAAACAAAGCCAGCAGGAACCAAACCAACTATTTCACGAATAGCACATTGATTTGTGCATCATTGTGCGCTATCTGTTTTTTCAGCCAGAACAAATATTAAGCTTAACAGTTTAAAGCCAGTCGGAACCAGAGTTTCTCCAGCCGAAACTATTATGAGCTTGCATAATAAACACTTTGTATTTTGGTGATGGTTGTTTAAGCCGGAACCACTACAATATCAGCCGGAACTATATCAAAAAGCCGGAATCATGTCAGCCAGAACCAAACCAGCTATGGCACAAGTAATACAATGGATTTTACGTCATTGTGCAACATCTTATTTTTCAGCCGGAACCAACATTAAGCCAGCCGAAACAATTTAAAGCCAGCCGTATCCAGAGTTTATATTGAGCCGAACAATATCAGCCAAAACCATAATTAATCCAAACAATGCCAGTCGGAACCAATGTATTGTGGATTATTGTGCACTGTCTGATTTATGAGCTGGAACGAAATGTAGGTTTCAGCCGGGATGAAATGTAGACAGCCGGAAATAAACCAACTAAGCAATGTTAGCCGGAAACATAAGAATTTAGCCGGAACCATGCCAGTCGGAACCAAACTAACTATATCAGAAACAATGTATAATCATTGTGCATTACTGTGCACTGATGCTGACATTATAGTGATTCCGTCTGATATTCTTATGGTTTTTGATGTAAGGTTATTTGTTGCACAACCGTCTAAAGTATGTAGGTTGCGTTTTTTTTATTTAGCTTTAAATTTTAATTTAATTTTTATTTAATGCGGTAATAAAACACTGGTTCCGGTTAGCCCCATATTGGTTGCGGCTGAAAAATCAGATAGTGCAAAATGATTCACAATTCATTGTGATACTTATTTCTTCAATAGTTGGTTTAGTTCCCTAGCTGATATGGTATGAAGTCAGCCGGAAGGCTTCAAGTGCCATACTTCAAGCCGACTTCAAGCCCCATATTGGTTGCGGCCGAAAAATCAGATAGTGCAAAATGATTCACAATGCATTGTGATACTTATTTCTTCAATAGTTGGTTTAGTTCCCTAGCTGATATGGTATGAAGTCAGCCGGAAGACTTCAAGTGCCATACTTCAACAAGCCCCATATTGGTTGCGGCTGAAAAATCAGATAGTGCAAAATGTTTCACAATGCATTGCGATACTTATTTCTTCAATAGTTGGTTTAGTTCCCTAGCTGATATGGTATGAAGTCAGCCGGAAGACTTCAAGTGCCATACTTCAACAAGCCCCATATTGGTTGCGGCTGAAAAATCAGATAGTGTAAAATGATTCACAATGCATTGTGATACTTATTTCTTCAATAGTTGGTTTAGTTCCCTAGCTGATATGGTATGAAGTCAGCCGGAAGACTTCAAGTGCCATACTTCAAGCTGACTTCCAGCCCCATATTGGTTGCGGCTGAAAAATCAGATACTTATTTCTTCAATAGTTGGTTTAGTTCCCTAGCTGATATGGTATGAAGTCAGCCGGAAAACTTCAAGTGCCATACTTCAAGCCGACTTCAATCCTCATATTGGTTGCGGCTGAAAAATCAAATAGTGCAAAATGATTCACAATGCATTGTGATATTTATTTCTTCAATAGTTGGTTTAGTTCCCTAGCTGATATGGTATGAAGTCAGCCGGAAGACTTCAAGTGGGTTCGACGGAAACATCCTATAGTACACAATGCATCGCGTTACTTGTGCTATACTTGGTTTGATTTTGATGATAAAGCTGGTGTTAAAGCCACAGATATTCGAGTCCGTCATGACATCATCATTGCCGCAAACTCCAATAAACCTAAAAATAATAACAATTAGACATAAATTAAGAAACTAAATTTATATACTTATCTTATCTTATCATCCAAAGTAGAAGTTTGTAGCTGTAAGAAAATATATTAATTTGACTTATATAATTCATCGATTAATTCATAATTGTAATACTTATCTCATCTATTAAATAAACACACAACATTAATCAACACTGCAAATCATAGTAAATGACAGATGCGGTCGATAGTATAGTAATCTGTATTGTCAACTGGTGTCGATCGTATGGTAACCTGTATTGGTAACCTATTTTAATTATGTCAGCAAGTCAGCAAGGATCTAGTTGAGAATCTCACCACCAGTTGTAGTAATGTTATGCAAAATAAAATAATGTTCTCGTCACTTTTTGCGCAGCCATTACAAACTTCGCATCAAATTTAACCCGAATAACAAATAAAGTTAAAATATTATTTAACATTAAATATATTAAAGTTTTTTTTATTACAACTTTAACAGCTGGCGTAACGGACACAAATATTCTCATTTGTCCCACCTTGCCTAATTAATTATTAAGTTTGAGCTTGACCAATTTCGATTACAATGAAATTTTTTTTTAGATTATAAATGAAGCTCGTTCTTATTTTGAAATTATTACATAGGTGCTGGGCTGGAGGGTCTGATACTTTCCTTGAGTGCTTTGAGTCTGTTTGTATTTGGACAACTCTTTTGTTCAGGTTTAAATTTCACCCGAGCTTCCAAAACATTTTGAAATGAGTATTGAACTTTGAATTTGGAGCATTTTGCGTACAAATCAATGACAATTGTTCTCTATAGAATTGCACCTCCGAACATCACCTGTTTATATTTTTTTGTATTGTGCAAAAAATTAACTAAAAATGTTCTCAGGACATTTCTCAGGACAGGGGTGAACATTTTGCTCCAAAATTTGCTGGATTACATTTAACCTGTGTGAGTGTGATCTATGATTCTTTATCACATTTTTGTTTGCTGATTTGCATCTTGTCCATTTTCAATCGATTATCTCTCGATATTTTTTTGATTTGATTTGATTGAGATGTACGGCCAAGTCATTTGACAAGTAATCCCAGATATGGCCGGGGCCCACCGTACACCTTTATTACACTTAACAAAATCGAGGGATAGGAAAGGTTATGTTAGTAAGGAGAGACTCGACCCGGTTACAGACACCTAAGTAGTCGATAGTTAGTAACACAATGACGACACAATTCTAACTACGAAATAATTATTAATAATGTAACAGAAGACTTCCGGTCATCTGAAAATTAAAAATTGTTATTTAATTCTGCAAACTTATCTTCTTGAATTTTCGTTAATACCTATTTTTAATAAAATCTAAAAAATAGATCTAAAATAATAAAAAATTAAAATTAATAATTATTATTAAATACCACCCACTGGATGCAATTCTAATAATTAAAAAAAATCTTACTAAAACGCCTAACTAAAAAAGGAGCTAAGCCACTGGAAAAACAGAGGTCTCTGTACTACAAAATTGTCCATTAAAAGTTTTTAACTGCTTCTGAAATCGGAATCTAATTTTTAATCAAAACAGCATATCTATCGTGTAGCTAATTCCAAATGGTTTCAAAAACAGCTAATCTGCAATATGTAAGATCAATAATGGATGTTTGGCACAGCTCCAGAACCCCGACACCTAAACAAATTAAATAAAACTTTTAAAGCAATCACGAATCTGTAAGATGATAGAATTAATAAAGGATGTTCTAAATTTCATCATATGTGTATCTATATCGTCATCATGGCATCTTGAGGTCATCTCATCTCATGCTGTTTATTATAACCGTTTTAAAATCTAACCAACACCCTTTAATGCGAGGGATGTTTGTTGATAAGGACCCGACAGCATATATTTTTACATATGATGATCTAAAAATTCTACAGTCCATACTGACCTTATGGACTGTAGAATCTTTATAAAATTATATTTTAGTACAATATCATAAACTTTAATTAACCAGCTACTTTAAAAATTCATTCACTCTTTCAATTTAGAACGAAACTATCTCGAACTAAGTAATAAACATTTACTCATTCTTAATCAAAGGAAATCATATTAATATAATTACTATTAGTATTCATAAATCCAATTGAAACGGTGTCGCTAACAACATTCGGTTACAAGAAGTATTTTGATGGTTCGTTAAATTGAGTTGAAGATTTGAAAAAAAGAAAAAAGAAAGAAAGAAATCAAAAGGATATGAATAAACTGATGAATGATCCTAATACAAAATACCTCATGGGTCCGAACGTTGAAAACATATATTTTATGAATATACATTTCTGTATCTATTTATTACCCACACACAAAACACTAAATTCAAATTAATGTATACACACCTGCGGAAACCATCGCGGCACAAATATATCGCACTCGCTCCCGCAGGTATAAATTCATATGTGCGGTGCGAGCGCGACATACCCGCGCCGCAACAAACGCCACAAGTATGTATACAGCATAAATAGCAACACAAAACACTTCCACTCTTTATGGAATTAATTCTCGTTCAACACAGTATGTCATCCGCTGACAACGAAAAACAAAAACAACTAAAGGAAAATTACAAACAAAACACCACAACACAATGGAAAAAGAGGACCCCAATTAGAAGGGCTCCACCACTACACAGGCCAACGGCCACACACAAATAACACCAATAAAATTATATAATACACAAAAAATCAAAATAACAGAACACTTAGCTGTATTTTCCCAGGTTGATTCGATTGGTGCGGTCCATCCCCCACACGTGTCGATCGGCCCTCGTGGTAACATCGGTTTTCTATATATCGCCTTGTCGTTGATGTGGTAGTGGTAGATGAAAAATCCGTTTCCTTTATTGGCTCATATTTATCTCCAGAATCGGTTTTATCCTCACTTTCTCCTCCAGCAGCTGTACCCGTTGTAGTCGTATCCGTTTTATCAGGTGCTTTAGGTTAATCGAATTCTGGAGACGGAGCCATTTTGAAATGACACGAATTTCTTGCTACACGATTTTTTTTTTATATACATATATATATTAATCACGACACACACGACACGTTCGCACGCGACAGCACACAATATATTCATTTTTGCAATCATTTATGCATGATTATTATAAAATCTGCGAATTAAAATCGACTTTTCGCTAAAAACACTATTTGCCTTTTCGTTATGGTATTTTGCCCAGTATCAGTAATGGATTTCTAATCTCCATGCAAAATATAATATACGAGTAAATTCGTATATAAAAACCTCACTGACAATTACAATTTATGATTTATAAAAATTTAAAAATTTAAATTTAAAAACCGCAAGAAAAAAAATCGAAAAAAATATCAACCATTTGACTCGAAAGTCAAAGGCTACTCATAAAAAAAAAAACTCGATTATCTCCCGATTTTTTTTTTGTAAAGATCATGAAAAATTGTTTTTACATTTTCCTTTAATGATGGTTTTAACTCTTTTACGAGTATAAACCACCAATTCCATGCAACAGGCGACGTGTTATTTCCAAAAATACTTCAAACAACACTTTGATGCGATAAATTTTATTGAATTATTTCTTACAGTAGTTTTGTACATGTACTAAATTTATATTTCCAAATTTAAATAGCTATAAAACGAAACATTGTGCTAGTTTTTATCTTTGAATCGTATAAAAGAGTTATAAAAGAATTTTCGTCTCCACGAAACGATACAAAAGAAGCAGCATCAAGGAAAACTTTGAAATCATCATAAAACGAAAACTATTAAAAGAATAATTTCTGGCCATAAAAACTGAAAACTAAAAAAATTTAATCGAACTAATATCCATAATTTTACCAATTTATTGGTTAGCGTTTTGTAACTCATGTCTGGTAGCAGTTTTTTTTTGTAATAATAATATTTAATTTAGATTAAACTAGTTAAAGATATTACCGGAGGCAGACAATGTGTTAATCTTATTTTTCAAATGAATTTTATTTATTAGTGTAATGATGTACACGTGAATCAATAAATAAGATTTGTATTGTTAGTTTTGCAGTGCAACTTCAAATAAGCTTTTTTATGAGGTGGTGGCGACCATCATTATAGCATATGCAATATTATTTGACTTGGCCATCTCCATTCAAATTATGTTATGGGTGTTCCAAACAAATAAATTGTTCAAATAAAGTGGACGATTGAGCAGCAACTTATGAAACAACCCTAAACATCACAAGCCAGAAATTAAAATTCCAAGTTTAACGGAAATTTGATGGTGCCAAGCTAATGTTTCGATAGGAAATTCGACTATTCGTTCTTAATCATTGTAATGGTAGTGATAATGTAAATGGTTTTATCAGCGAAAATTGAATTGATGATAGATAATGTATCATTGTGACGATGTACAGTATGTGCAACAAGAGCGTGTACGGCAAAAACCTAAGAAAAAATAAAACTACGATTGTTTTTTGTTTTTATTATGAAAGTTTATTGTATTTTCTATGGCGCTATCAACTAAAACATAGTAAAGTTACCATTACTGTTAATAATTGCCTGGCTCCTTTTGTCTATGTGGTACATTTTCAGCTTAATCTTCATGAGTGCCTATAAATTTTGATCGGATTGGAATTAGGTGCCTGCGATGGTGAATCCAATGTTGTGATACCCTTTTTGAGTTTAAATTTCGAACAGAGTAGGCTATGGTGTTTTGGATCGTTGTCTTCTTGCAACATCCAATTAGAGATCCCCGCTCCAAACCATTTCAGGATAGATGGTAACAAACCTCGTGAATAAATTTTGTTCATGAAAAGTGCCTTTAGGCTCCGTGTGGAAATGATTAAATGACCAAAACCTTGCTTGGTGAAGCAACCCCTTACAAGGAGCTAGGGCAGGTGCTCCGCAGTTCGGACAATCCTTTTTTTTGCTTAGTTCGCCGAACACGTCTTTTAACATTAAAACCCCAAACGGATGACTCATCGGTAAATACAATATTCGTAAAATCTTTGTTTTTATGTTCATTCGCCCACTGTTGTTGCTTTTCTATGTATTTTTGTGTTGCCAGTGGTTTGACCAAAGTATTTCCATATGCGTTCGGATTTTGCCTCTATCTGGCAAATTGCCAACATTTTTATACATTGAATAAAGTGTAATCCTCTTCTGTACAAATGTTTTCGACTTTTTTATATAATTAGCTGCACTTGCAGCCGATATTTTTGGTCCTGTCGGATGTGCACTTAAAAACACCGCTTTAAATCGTTTTCTATAAATCGTACTCATTTCTTTCATATATGTTATCTACAGTTGCAGTTAAACTAGTGTTTGTTTTAGAGCGTCCAAGAGGAATCAATAGAAAACCGATTTAAGCCCCGCCCATATTTTTCTTCCTATAGTTTTAAGTACAGTTATGCATTAGATGAGAACGGAAGTGGTCCAACAATATCTAAATGGATATGTTCAAATCTACCTGGTGGAATTTGAAAATTCCCGTGAGGTGATTTGGTATGTCGTTGTATTTTGCATTTTTGGCAGGATAAACAAGATTTCGCTCAAAGGATTACATCTTTGTTGATGCTGGGCCAAAAGTACCTTAAAGTGACGAGTTTGCGAGTTGCTCGTACACTTGGGTGTGAAGTATTACGCAGAGTGTCGAAAATAATTCGACGCAATGACTCTGGAATGTACGGGCGATTGTTGCCCATAGATAGTTCACAGTAAATTGACAAATCGGCTAATGGAAATTTTTCTATTTTCCATTTGGAAGTGCGCCGATTGTGTCTTTGCGATTGTTATGATGTTGTAGCGTGTTGCTGCCGAGGCAAGTTCGTGGTTGGAAGTCCGAGATAGTGAATCGGCAACCACATTGTCTTTGCCTTGAATGTGTTATATGTCTGTCGTGAATTGAGAGACGTAATCTAAATGGCGTGCTTGCCTTGGATTGCATTCCGCTTTAGAGGTAATTGCTCTACATAGTAAGCGGTTTGTGGTCGGTGAATATTGTGAATTCCCGCCCTTCAACAAAGTAACGAATATTTCTTTTCTGCATCTGACAATTTCTTGGAGAAGAATCCAAGAGGCTCCCAGGTCTTATTATTCAGTTGTTATAAGACAGCGCCTATTGCTGTGTTGGATGCATCAGTAGTGATGCTATATTTGGTTACATTTAGCGGATGCGCTAAAAGAGCAACATTTTTAAAGCTGATCTTGAGCTGAAGGAATGCGTTTTGACATTCTTCAGTCCAAGTAAAATTTTTAGGAGTTTTGGGCTCTTTAAGAAGGCTTGCCAAATGCTATCTTTGGTATAAATCGGTGGTAGTAATTTACCATGCCAACGAATTGTTGGATTTGCTTGACGTTTGAATTCGTCCTTCGGACGGCAGAATGCTATTAGATGTATTCTTGTGACCGAGAAAGTCAAGATTATTCGTCCCAAACACGCATTTTTCCGTGTTGATATTGACACCGTAATTTGTTAATTTTTGGTAGGGTTGTTCCAAATGTTGTAGGTGTTGTTTCTCTTCGAATAGGCCAAATGGTGTGGTAATTGCAGTTTTGTTAATGTCATCTGGAGCAATCGGAATGAGGTAGTATGCTCTGACGATGCCGATTTGGGTGAAAATTGTGCAACCAAGTAGTTGCATGGAGAAATGTTGTATGTGGGGGATTGGATAACGGTCAGAAATTGTGACTGCGTTAACCCTTCTGTAGTCCCCACATGGTCTACAGTCGTTGTCCTTCTTCTTCACCATGTGTAGCGGGCTTGATACTGCGCTGAAGAAGATGGTCGGCAGATTCCTAGTTCCATCAAGCCGTCTTGATCTTGAGAATGGTTTTCTAGCTGTTAAAGAAGGGAATTTCTTTAGCACTGCTCCATAGCCATTGTATATTATTAGTAATATAATGCAATGGTGATTTTGTATCAACGCGTGCTGATGTTGCGTTGATTGAGAGTTTAGTGGATCGATCAATCAACTTGGGATTTTTCAAATTCACTAAAAAGCCGAGGCACCAAGATCCTTTTCTGGTTTGCCTTGTTGGGGGATCAACGCCGCTTGTAAGTAATCAGAGAGTTGCCTGATCCAAAGTTTTGTGATGACGTTGACCGTGAAACTTTTGCTGGCTAACGATTTGATTCGGTGCAGTATGCCCGAAGGTTTTTGATCACCAGTTTTGATTTTGCTTAAAATCGTCTCTAAGTTACGGTCCTTGGAGATGGAGTAACGATCGATTAGGACTTTTTTAAGGTTGTCGTATTTGTTATTGGGTCTGAGGGTCTTGTAAAATGCATTCGACCGTTTCCACCTGTGCTGGCGAGTGGGACAACACTGCGTGTGCAAACTTTTGTTTGTCGCTGGTAGTGTTGTTCGCGTCGAACAAGATTTCGGCTGATATAAACCAAATCTTCGGGTTGGTTTCCCGGAATGCTTGTAGCCGCATCAAATGTTTTGACATGGCTAATTCAGGCTGGGCTTGCACGTTTTGTTGACGATTTGCGTTACATATTACCACGTTATTATTGTTGCCGTTATTTGCCATGTTTTATTTCGAACGAGAAAAAAATGAAACTGTGAAATGAATTGGTGTCGCAATGGACACGTGTTTTCTAAAAAGTGACCAGGGGGTTTTACGATTTGTGAATATAGTGCACTTACCACGGATTGGGGCTTGGGCCACTATATCACAAAACTCGTCTTTTTATATTTTTAAATTTATGTAGTATTAAAACACCATGCACTTTGTTTTTAATAAAATTAACTTTATTTCACTTTTGTTTAATAAATAAAAAATCACTCATCTGTTTTGCGGTAAAAACCGTTGTTGAGGTCACCAGATATGGAAGTATTTGCGGAGCACTTTATAAATAAAATATGTGGCAATTCAACATAACCACTTAATATCAGTTAAGTGATTTTGTCAAATTTTATTTCTACCTGTTCCTTTTCGCATTATTTATAACCAAGCCAATTTTGGACGAATTTCTTTGATATTTGAACGTGTTCTGGCTATAAAACAAAACCACTTAACTGCACTGAATTGCTATATATTATTTTATAATTTTTGAAAAAACACTGAAAATTTATTGGATTTCAGTTAAGTGATTATGTTGAATTACCACAGAAATAATAATAAATAAAAACAAAATCTTAATTTAATTTTTGAAATTAATAATAAAATTGTATTTAAGAAAATAATGTTTTTTATTTATGTTGGTGGTGGGTGAGTGATGATGGTACTCCATTGTTGTTCCGGCAAAATCCAAAATCGAATAGGCCGAACAATTTTAATTTTTTTGTCTTCTTGCCTAAATCGAAAAACAAAACAATCCAAAAATGGTTTTGTTTTCCATATACCTGCACTAAAATATTTGGGTGGACCCTATACAGATTATGTTTTAATAAACATAAATGTTTGCCATGCCAACCCAAAAAAATAAATTCTCGGTGAGGAGCGATCTTTAAGGCGTCAACCTGTAACAATTGCATTGTTAAAATTCGGATGATCATACCTTCAAATCGCGCTACATGAATATTCAAAGTACCACTACGTTACGCACTGTATGTGCAACACAATTTGCTTACAAATCTGTGTTTGATGTACACAACGCCTGTAGGCTGATCAAAATTTGTTTGCGTGTAATTGTATATGATGAATAAAAACCAATAAATGTACATGATACACCGATTACCAATAAAACTCGATTGATGCTATACATCGTTTGTTAAAATTGGTTTTGTAAAGGTGTGGTTTCAAATAGAAAAATCAAAATATTTGCAGTCATCAATCGTGGTTTAACAATTACAGAAGTGCTCAAGTACTGTGGTTAAAATAATTTAATTACATAAATTAAAATTTCCCCGTCAGCCGTACGGCATTAATATAAAACTTAACTTAAAAACCAAGGTAAATATTTTGCAAATTCTAAGTGAATCCATATACCTAGTTCTGGCACATTTTAGCTTTGTTTTTCTTTTTATTTTTATCGTGTAGCAGAACGCGTGAAGTCTATATAAAAGTACTTAAAACGGAATTTACGGAAAAATATTCCGGTACTATACGCAAAAAAAAAACCGTAATTGATTTAATCTTAATTATTTATTTCGTGTGGTAGACAACATACCACCAGGGTTGTCGTTTTCCATAAGTCAAAAGTAGCAGAAATGGTGTAACAATGGGAGTATTTCGAGAATGAGAGGAGTAAATGAAAAAAATAAATGTGGTCTTTCTTTGGCAAATTTACAACAACAATCCCATATCTCATTTTAAACCAAAAAAGGGAAGCAATGGCTCAATTTAAGTCCAAACCACACAAATGTGTGAGTGGAGAATCATAGTGTGTGGTGGCGTTTTTAATAAGAGGTTTCGCTTGGTCTGAAGTAGAGCTGGCACAGTTGTGTGTATGGTTGTAGTGTTTTTTTCGGACGAGCGTGGGTTTGGAGGGAATGCACGGGTGTGTGGTTCAGGGCACATACGGGAATATATTTTTGACATGGTACTTTTGCCGTATCCACACAGTTGTGTTACCGGGCAGAAAAAGGGATATATCTTTTCCTGCCTGAACACACAATTGTGTGGGTGAGGCAGAAGAATCATGTCGGGGATTTATTTTTGTACGTGTTTTAAACCAACTTGCACATTTGTGCATTCCTTTTAGACTTATTTTCGTCCAAAAGGGAACACTATAGCCATACACACGGTTGTGTTAGTTTTGCTTCAAATCGGGCGAGGTTTTTTTATCGGAAACGCCATTACATGCTGTGATTTTTTGCTCACATGTTTGTGTGGTTTGGACTTCAATTAAGTGTGCCAATTTTTTTTTTTTGGTAGAAAAAGGGATATGTAATTCCAAATTGGAATAGTTTTAAACCAACTTTTCTGTAAGCGAGTAATAGAAAAAGACAAACAGGTAAAAAAATTGAAACAATTAAAAGAAAGTCCGTAAGTTTTTATATTGAGTTTCATTTTTCTTTTATTATATGATTTCGCATATCGGAATAGCATGTATTTTAAATAGAAAAGAGAAAAACATATGTAGTTTTTCCCGCTTACGCAAATAAAAAAGAAAGAAACACCTAATTTTTTCAGGGGAGTATAGATTTGATTTGCGAAGCATAGTAGTCGGTGATGAAAGTAGTACATTTACTCCTATATTAGTACTTTCGACAACACTACATACCAGACGAGTGATTTACGCGAGCACTAAACAACGAACCTTGCGCGGTTTTTCTTGGTAGTGAACGAAAGTATCGTAAACGAAAATTATTAAAAAAATACCATTAAACGGTATTTTAATTGCCGTGGACGAAAAGTAGAAAAGTACTTTATACGAAAATTTATTTGTGGAAATTAACGCATGAGCGATTTCTCAATCGGAAATTCATATTCGAGAAATTTCCATACTAAATAAGGTAAAGATCGAGCGGCGCCATTGCGGGTGTGGCGCAAACGAATAAACAGAAAATCAAGGTCACTGCGTGGAGTTAAAATATGGTAATCCGTGTAGAATTATCATAGTTATTTTATTAAAATATTGTGTTACAGGCTGGCTACTGCCAACCTGCAGATTTCACTTAAGCGCATGCAGAGGCCTCCACGGTGATTTTTGTCGGCTACGTTCTCAGCGAGAAGTGCGAAGGGTCGTGGGGTTTGAGGCATGCATGGCTCATGGCTTACACCGTGATGATACAGATATTTATAAAAAAATGGAAAAAACGCAAATAATAAAAACCCGATGTTTCGCCGAAATTCGTCGGCCGGAACCTGAGGAACGAACAGCCAAAATCAAATAAAAAAATAAAATAATCATAATGGTAGAGAGGTGCCCTGGTGCGCGCATCCGCCCGAACTCGTACGGTGGTAAACACCGGTTTCGAATCCGGATGCGGGCACCAAGGAACCGCTTACCCTACGCCGACACAGGATGGGAATTCCCCCCTCATCATAACCAACCCAGAAAAATTAATAATTCATTATTTTTTTATTTATTTAAACACACCAAAAAAATACAGCAACCACCACTTCCCTAAAGAGAAAGACAAGAAAAGGAGAGAGAGCGAGAGAGAGAGAGAGAGCAACGCGCATCGAGCGCGCGACCGTTATCCGGTGCTCGATTACAAATCATAATTTAAAATTTAATCAGAAAAAAAAAAAAATTTTAAATATATAAAAAGGTCAAAAAAATTTAAATAAAATTAACTAAAATAAAAAAAAAATACCTTAATTATTTTTCAAAAAAAATCCTGTTGCGGCCTTGCGCGGCCGTCATGCCACAGGTGATGTGCCACACCCGGACCGTTGCGGCTTTGGTGCCGTTAAATATTTTGGCCTCGACTGGCCGCCAAAATAAATCGGACGTTGCGGGGCCTTTCCCCGATACAAATAAATATGTAGCGAATAGCCGGTTGGCCACTCTTACGTTGCGGCAGACCACCGATAACCAACAATATAACGACTGGCCTCACCTGGCCGCCGTAATTGTGGATAATTTTATTGGGTGTCCTTCGCCTTAACCGTTACACGTTGGGCGTTTGTCTCGCCAAAATCCGCAAACCCGTTGATATATGGTATAACTGGTAACCGTATACGTGCGGCAACCGGAATATACGGTACCCGTAAAAATGTGGCGACACCCGTGGAATATCTCGTACTCTTTGGTTTTATTAATTTGCGGCTTATTAAACCTTTTCGCAACTCCCGTCAACGAAAATTTCGTATACACAACACGATTTCAAATATTTATACCTGGCACTTTTAACTAATGTTCGATGATATCTCAGAATTCAACTGAATAATATTATGAAATGCACTCGCAATCGAAAAAATGGGCACATCAAGTATCAAATGAACAATCATACGAAAAAAGGAAATCAAACAAACTTTCGCCGTACTTGGATTTTATTTTTATCAATCATAAATTGGATAACATCTATATAAACTACAATTTGAGTCATTATATTTATTTCACTAACTGTTTAGGCTTTAGGCACAGCACACTCAGTCGGAGTTTACAAAAAATTTTTTTTTACTCGACCGTGTTTGTTGTTACAACACAAAAACTCAACTTCTCTTATTAGCAACCAAAATCAGATTTTTATTTTTTTTTTACATCCAAAAGTAAACTTGACTTTTTCGTCATACAAAATTCCACACAAGACTGAATTAATAAAAAAAATTCTTACGCCGAAATATGACGCGCAAAACATTCCAGAAGAATTGTCTTTCTTCTCTGTTTCTCGTTTACATCAATTCGCATTGATGTAAACGAGAGGCATATAAGAAAAACATTCTTATGGAATGTTTTGCTGTACACACACACTCGATTCGCATTGTTCTCGCTCTCTCGTTATTCTTCTCACCCCTGCGCCACCTCACAATGAGGTACAAAACAAAACGTCGCGAGTGCGTTCAGCGCACAATCAACAAACAACTACGAAAACGAAGACAACAACCGAGGTGAATATAAAATACCAATATTGAGCAATCATGAAAAGTAGAGACACTAACCCGAGGGAAATACAAAACATAAAATCGTGGTTGCGGCCACACAGTCGTAACAATTGTATCCTAAAAGAACAATGCAAAACCACTTTCATTTAGATATAGTAATGTCTATATGTAGATTCTTAATTTAGTGCGGGACCATGGTTCTAACCAGAATGGTAACATCCAGCAAAAACACATCGTTACAAACCGTCTGATATTTTTTAGTTAATACTTTGGCCTCCAGGATGGACCATATGGAAAAATCCATTGGATTTAAGTCCGGGTAATACGGTGGCCATTGTTGTGAAGAAATGAAGCTGGTACTTTTCCAAAAACGTTGGGTTTCACAGGCTTTATGGGATAGTGTCGAGTCTTAGGTAACAAAGCAATGTTTAAAATCTTTTCATGGTAGATTTATTGATTTACCTTTACACCCTAATCAATGAGAACGAGTGGTGCGCGTCTTCTGACAGTTCGCTGGTGTAAATTACCTTTTGATTTGCACTCTAACCAAACACGATCGTTTTGTTTGCTTACATATTACTGAACCGTAGAATTTTTTTCACCAATAAAGACCAAATTCTCAAGCTCGCCACCAACGTGTAAGTGTTTAAACACCTTTACTTTTGCTGTTGCCTTTTATGCAGGTGTTAAATCTTGCAATTTTTGTATTTTGTAGGGCTTCAATTGTAGTTCATTTTTAATATGCGTCCCATGCTACGAGCAGACTCATTGATATTTTTCGCCAATTGAACTGTGCTCTATCGTGGATTACGTTGAATTGTGGCCTTCACCTTTCGATCCATTTCTGGCGATGTTGCTGTTTGTGGATGTCCACCTCTAACGCGTTTTTTAATGCTACCAGTGCCATTGTAACGTGTAATGATCAGATTAGTTTGAATTCAGTTTCGATAACTTTTTTTAACTGCGACGTATAAAAGTATGCTTCCGTAGGCTTTCATTTGCCGTGTGGGTGCTACAGCAACGTGAAGTTGGTAACACTTCGAGCGCCGACCTCTGTATATAGAACTGCATTATAGTGGATACATAAATGTGATAAGTCTTCATGGTTCGAGACGGAAGAGATCGAATTGCTTTATGTAACGCAATATTGTATAAAAGCAAATTCATAACACTCGTGTTTGGAACATTTAAGGTCATTTTTAATGATTCCACACTGCGGTTTTACCGTTCTTTTAATGTCTTACGATAGGCTTGCCCAATGTGAACTGCTCTGAGTAAAGAAAGCTAACTAGTGTTGATCTATAGAACAACAAGTTTCCTATTATCAAATGATACAACTTTTGATACTCGATGGATTTATTTTCAGTCAGCTAATCTGAACCATAGCCATACTACTGCTCAGACTAGCTGACTGAGGCGACTGCATGGTGTTTGAAATTACTTAGAATAGTTGCTAAACTTCCGCAGCCACTATATAACCAAAATCCTACTGTTTGGTTCATAATTAGTTAAAATGAGAGTACTCGATTAGTGTACTTGACTCTATAGACTTTACAATTCCTTCGCGAACATAATCACGCAATTTAGAGAAGAAGTTGTCAAAGTACTCGGAGATTCTGAGTGGTCCAGATTAAATCGTGTTTTACATGGCTTAACCTTAGGAAATCGTAAGCCGTCTCAATTATTGAACGAATTTCGCCTTAATGCCGGAACGCATTCAGTGTTCAATTATAACAATTATATAATTAACAATTGCGGATGTCTAGACTTCTTTCTCAGATTCAATTGATGAATCCTGTTGGAAATGACCTTAATTTATCTACATTAAAGGCAGTCATCAGATTGTGGCGCATCTGAATGAACATTTCTCAACAAGTTGCTTTATGTAGGACACCAATTCCAAATTCAAGTTTCTTATTGACACTGAAGCTGATCCTGTCCACCATCAATATCCTATTTCGATTCATCAAATATTTGCGTCCTACGGCACTCACGTTTTTAAAGCTTTTGGTTCAAAATTTTTAAACCTGGATCTTGGTCTTAGAACATTATTTCAATGGGAATTTATTTTGGCACATGTATCGGGTTCCATTTTTGGTGCCAATTTGATCAAATTTTCAGGTCTTCTCTTCGGGAGTAGGCTGGAGACAACCGTTCCGCGTATTTCAGCGAAAACTAGCCGTCTCGCTCCTGACAAGTTTCTCATCGCCAAAAATGAATTCAATCACACGATGACACAGGGCATTTGTAAACCAAGTAACAGTCCAAGACGAAAAATTGAAATTGGAGATCATGCGGTGATTACCGAGCGTTAAATTGGATGACAATTCCGGACAGATAAACAATACCGAATCTACAGGATTTTTTATATCAACTCGAAGGTTGTACAATATTTTCTACTTTAGACCTGGTTCAAGCGTATCATCAAATTCCGATCGAGCCATGCGATATTCCAAAGACATCAATTACTAATCCATTCGGTTTATTCAAATTTACTGTAATGTATTTCGGCTTTTTGCACACCTCTCCAGAGATACAACAGTATGTTTCGAATACTTGGCAACCGCTATATTTTTCTTCTATGTATGCGTCTAAATGAGATATAACAAAGGTACAGTGCTTATGTTAGATAATTGCTGCAGTTTACTCTAAAATTAAGCATTTCAGGTATCTTCTTGAAGAGTGTGAGTTCATACTTTATTCATCGATCACAAACCTTTATTTACATTTTTTATCAGAATCCGGATAAGGCTCCACCTCTATTTAGACAACTGATTTCATTAATCAATTTACTACCGATATTCAACGCTTCTCAGACATTCACAACGCCATTGCAGATACCTTATCACGTATAGAAATTTCTATTCCTGAAAGTATTGACTTTACAGCAGACAATCTGTCATGTTACATATTTGACTTCACCGATAACTTTCATCTGTAATCAGATCCAGATCATTAAAAAACAAAATCAGATCGTCGACATACATGGCCAACTTTCAAAATTCTCTTTTGTTTCGATATGTGCACCAAACAAATAATCCAAAAACTCTGTAACGTGCCAAACTGTGGCTTTCTTCCCGACCAAAACTCATACGGAGAGATAAAATTTAACATTCGATTTGGTGCGAAAAATTTACCAAATATGGTGCGATGTTGATAGCTTCGGCCGAAATTGAAGGACTAGCCTTGAGCATCATATACCCGGCTTCCATGACAAGGGCTCTGTTCACACAGTCCATTTTACTCAAGCGTATAAGGTTACACTGCGCGTCGCTTGTATTTTTCGATTAGATTCCTCTTCAACGATACTCTGGAAATCGAATAAAACCGCGGGAAGTGAGAAACGAGATTTATTGGTAAGAGAATCGTGTTTATTTACCCAAATCGGCGGTGCCATAGCCGTCTTCCCTTAATTGTTCCAATTTAAAACTTTATTTTGCAAATTTGCGACTGATAATAAAATTTTGTTGGAATCGTAAATTCGACATCCTTGTTTATCAAAAAACCACCACTTGACTATCTGACTTACTGCCATCGTGACTTCTCTTTGCCATCATGACGTCATATGAGCCGCCGCTCCTGAATTAATATATGTACCAACTACTGTCACACGTTTTATCATTCGTTCGCCGATTTTCCGTATTTATTGGCAAATAAAAAAGGCCAGCAAAAAAGTCCCAATGCACTCGTGCGGTTGAAATAATGACAATTGACAGTGACGCACTCTTCCATTGATTTACCATCATCCGATCTTGTCTTTATTTCTGCCTTGTTGTTTTCTGAAATTTAAGCAAGAATCATGTATTTTGATTATAGAAGACAATTTTTACCACAACTCCGGTAGGTTCAATATTTTTCTTAAGAAATTACGTGTGAGTGCACTATTGGACACAAAAATTAATCCCCCCATTTGTATTTCATTTCGAAATAAAGAAAATATGATCGGATTTCTTTTAAATAGAAATCCAAATTAATCAACAACATTGCCATATACCAAATTACCAACACCTGACACAGTAATCTAAACGTTGGAAAAACAACCAGTCCTGTAACTTCGGAAACTTTTGGTACAGCGGCGACTGTTCCAACAACCACTAAAAAGGCACCGTGTTGTTCCAGATGTTGTAACGCATTTCTTGGAAATAAATCACGAACGATACCATCAGACAGCGTTGATAACATCGGGAAATATTCGATCTCAATACGCTAATTCCATATAAGTTAAAAAAAAAGTCAACTCGAGTACGGAAAAATTAGGTTGAGTCTTTATCCGGGTAAGAAGCATCTGTTTGCTGTGTACCTAAAAATAAACGTTTAGTCCAATACAATACAGTAACAAATTATAGGAATTTCCAGAAATATTTATAAATACATAAATAAAAAATTGGTGGGAGTTTCAGTATACAGGTAAAAATAAATCTTTTACGATATGTTGGGTCACATCCTCTATTTTTGCGATCATTAAAACACACTTAAGTTTCGATAATAAATATTGCTTTGCTAATTAGGTTTTCACGATTACCAAACCTTCGGAGCAGGTAGCCATAATATTTAAATTTTGAAGTTTTCTTTTACTGTAACTTATTTATTAGTTTTAAATCATTACAAATTTAGTTTTCGTGAAGATATCACCAACTGATATAATTTTCAACCATTATATCGAAAGTGTTTTGTGCATTAAGAGTAGTTATTATAAGTCTTGTGTTAAAATAAAGTGCTAAGTGAATTTTAAATATCGAACAACATGAAATTCAAAATAAATTGTTCGCCACACCTGCGGATGGACGACATTACCAAACAACTGTTCAACAATCAATTTCTCGCTGACATCCAGTTTCGGGTAGACGATAAAATCATCTACGCACACTCCTTGGAGCTCATGAAACGAAGTGTGGTGTTTGAACGGCAATTAGTGGAAACGTTGGGTGAACAAAAAATAATTCCAGTCACTGATTTTAAATACGAAACTTTTTTGGAATTCATCCGGTTCATTTACACGGATGAATGTGACATTAATGCTGAAAATTGGATGGATTTGTTAAAATTGTCTGTCAAATATCGGGTTATAATATTGGAAAATCGAGTGATTAGCTCATTTTTACCTTTTAAATGGTTATTACAATTATATCATTATTGTATTACCGAGAAATACGATATTGCCCGTCAGCGGGCGAAGGACCTCTTGAGCTACTGTTCCGACGCTTTAATAAACCAAAATTTCCAACCCTTGGATCTGGATTCGATAAATGAGGTTTTACAATTTGATGAAATCGGAAAGGGTGTAAACGAATCACAAATCTTCAATGCTTTGGCTAGATGGATAGAAAATTATTGTAATCAACATCAAATAACATTGCAAGAAGGACGTGAACGCTTCGATAGTCTCATAAAGAAAATTCGATTTCCAACAATGTCCATCGACGAGATACGTGAGTGTTTTCAAAAATACCCTGGGTTATTGACTGAGAACGATGAAAATTCAATTGCAAAACAAATTGTGTTTGGTGAACGTGGTAGTGATCTGTGGATATCAAAACCCAGAGAAGAATTTGTTATTCGAGTGACATGGCGCACGTTTTCTCGAAATACACAATTCGTAACAAAATTTGTAGTATCAAAGGAAATCAATTTGAGTGGACTACGATTTGGAATTGAAAGGGCTCGGAAGGATGTGGAGATAGAAATTACATCAAAAGACATTGAAACAAGCGAAGTTGAAACAATTCAGTTCTCACAATCTGCTCCTAAGGATGGGAACGAAATCTTACTCAGTCTTGGTGACTCAATTGAATTGAAACCAAATGTTGAATACACGATTGCTATTAAATATTTAGACCTACCAGATCATAAAACTGTAAATATCTGGTCCAGAAAGCCAAATATAAATCTCGTTTATAATGACCCGGAAAATTGTATTCAAATAATGGAGGCGGCTCAAATTATGTTGGAAATTATGTTTAAACATTAGATTGTTGTACTCTAGAACTGTAAATCCTAAACAATTTTAAAAATACGTGTATGTTACAATAAATGAGATTACTTGTTTTAAATTTTTTAATCTCTCTGGGTCCGTGGAAAGGGTGTGTCTTTGTGTCTGTAACTCTGTTATCACGATAATTGGAATATCAAAGGGGCCCTCAAGAGTGTTCTGGATCTGTTGTTTTAATAATTTTCGACTCGGGTGATTCGAACGCTTTTTGATTTGTTTTGAGATTATTCGTTAAGCGGGCCTTGGAGTGGAACGCGAGCATCTTGAACGTTTTTTTGTATTATTGTTTAATGAAATTAGATACTTGGCCAATGGAAATAGGTCTAAGCTCGCAATGTACAATTATTTTTAGAGGAAGTTTTGATACTTATCTGGGTTGTACTAGGTCATTTATTGACCGATGATGGTGGAATATGACAAAGTGGGGTGAAACTAATCTTATTTCTTAATGTAATTAGGGTTTGGTGGGTGGAAACGTGTTTCTGTAATAATTATTAGAGAAGGTTCTTGAATATAGTTAACTGGAGTGAGAGCTAAGCCATTTAATAACCAATCATGATAATAGGGTAAATGGGACCCAGAAATGAGTTTCGCAGGAAGTTCATGATTACGGCTAACTGCGACGGAATAAGGCCACATCTTTGTTCGAACGTAACATAAAGTTGTTTATTAGTGCCAATGTATGTAGTTTTCGGGTTATATTTTGAAGGTGTTTTGATTGCATTGGATAGGTTAGGATGAAAATTGTATTTTAAAATAAACTTTTGGAACTCAACCATTTCTTGCTCGAACGTGATTAACTTGAATATTTTGGATGGAAATCCTACATTGGTATTTGGAAGAAGTTTTCTAATATGGCCATCTGGGACGGAATTCGGCTACTTCTTAACCTATCATAATGTATGTTGGATGGAATTGGGATTCCAATATTAGGTATTTGTGTTACAAGTTCTGAAATATAGCCACCGAGTGACGGAATCGGACCATTTCTAAACCGATCACGATGAAATTGGGTATTATGTCGGGAAAAATGTTACTGATAGTTGATGGCGATATTTTAAAGAAATTGTTTGACTGATTGAATGAGTTGGAGTGCACTACCAATATTACTAGGAAAAATCTCTCAGAAAGCCGGGCCCCTAAGAAATTAGACATATCAATTCTAGTCGGAATCGAGTTTATCAAGATGAATTTTAACGATGTCAAATAAAATGTCATTACGTATCGGCTTTATCGGTAATCATAACGCCGTACACGAGGCTAAATTCGTGACAATGGAACCATCTTCATTACTCTAGTTTAACATCTATTTCTTCAGCAAATGGGCGGAATGCCGTATAATCGGATTCTTTCGTCCGATGGATTTACAAGCTTCATATAAATATTTGGATATTTGAGGAGTTAATTATTGTTTCGAATAATTTTAAAATAAATTAAACACACTTTTTAAATTGCCCACTTCCGTAAATTTTTGTTCAAGAAATAAAATTGTGTCCAAAAACTTCAAAATGAACACTCGCAAAAATTGTTGTCCAAAACCTTTTGTCGTGAACCCAAGTATTTAAATAGCAATGACCGTCATTGCTATTTAAATACTTCGGTTCAAATTTTTCAGTCAGGTGGAGATGTTGACAAATGGTTCGATTAACAAACTAATTATAGCATTTTGCCTAAGTCATTTTTTTAATTGTCTACATACATTATCAGTCTGCATACAGTTTGCTACAGGCTTCCGCTTGAAACAGGTGTTCGAATCTTTCCATAATTGTCACATCCCGGTATCAAAAATACTACGAACGTTTTAGCAAAAAGACAGTATACAGTGTCAAAAAGCAAAAGTGACGCATACTAAACGTCAGAAATCTACCTCGACAACGTTGAAACGTTCTACGTTCGAACGTTCCAGCTCCGGACATAACTGCCGCCACGGTAGCGTTTGTTGTTTATTAAGCTTGGATATCTCGTTTTCTTGTTCCAGTCTCCTTTGATACGCGTCAGGGAGCCCAAAATGAATCCGAATTATTCCTCGAAACTTCTCGGTTTTGAGCGTAAAAGAACTACAGCTTACAACCTAAAGTGCAATGGCATGGTTGAAAGATGGCACCGCTTAAATGTGTGTTGGCAATATTTACCAACCGAAATTTTTAGATTTTTTTTTGGATATATGTACGTCGTTTTGCGTGAGTGGGCTGAGAGGTCATTCACCTTCCTTTTAAACTGAAAGTAAGTGGAAGAATTTTACCACACTCGACTCGAAATGTTCACTGTTTGTTTTTATGCAGCGCCATGTCGCAAAAGGATTTAATTTATGTACCAAATTATATGAGTTCACCTGACAAGTGGTGCAATAGTTAAAGCTTCGGCACTTGGACCGGGAAGCACTGGGTTCGAATCCCATCAGAGGCCAGATGCAAATCGGATTTTCATCATCGATTATAACCGCTGATGTTAATAAATACATTCTAAGACGGATGATGGAGTGCAGAATTCAGCGCAGGTTGAAGCAGGTGAATAGGTGAATGAGTTAATGATATGGCGTGAAGGCGTGGTATCACAATGGGCCAAAAACGGTCTAAGTGTCAACCACTGAAACCTATATGAAATGACGCGATCACACAAAATTATTTACACCATCTAAATGCAGACACATTAACTTGTAAATAAATAATGTAATTTATGCATGACACGGTGGCTTTTGATTTTTGCTGTTGTGTGAGGACTTTTATCATGTAAAGTCTTTCAACGGTGTGAAGTTTTTAACATTTATCAAACGTGTAGCTACACAAATTATCAAATAACAAAAGTCTAGTTAAACAATAAAATAAAAAGTGTAGCTATACATACAGAAAATACGGCAGGGTTGATTTTTCAATTTTTCTTATTAAAAACCAATTTTTACAAATAAATAAAAATGATTACACTCGTCGAACTTTTTTTTTATTTTAGTTTTTGTAAAAATATGAAAAGTGTACGTACAGTATTGAAGATGTTTGATGGCCATTAACACATAATTCTGGAGATGTCTACGCAAATCTGGTTATTCTGGAGATGTCTACGCAAATCTGGTTATATTGGCATTTTGGGGATACTTTTGTGAATTTTAATATATTCGGTGCATCTGTGCGGCCGGAGAATTTTTTCATCGAATTTACAAGAAAATAAATTTATGAAAAGAATTCGATGGTAAATTCTCCGAGGGTCGCATCGATTTACCGCATATCATTAATAGTTCACAAAAGTATCCCCAAATTGACGGTATAACCAGATTTGCGTAGACATTTCCAGAATTATGTGTTAATGGCCATGAAACATCTACAAGACTGTACGTACACTTTTCAAAATTTTATTTTCTTGTAAATTCGATAGAAAAATTCCCCGAGGGTCGCATCGATGTACTGCATATCACTAAAAGTTCACAAAAGTATCCCCAAAATGCCGGTATAACCAGATTTGCATAGACATCTCCAGAATTATGTGCTAATGGCCATCAAACATCTACAAGACTGTACGTACACTTTTCAAAATTTTATTTTCTTGTAAATTCGATAAAAAAATTCCCCGAGGGCCACATCGATGTACTGCATATCATTAAAAGTTCACAAAAGTATCCCCAAAATGCCGGTATAACCAGATTTGCATAGACATCTCTGAAAAGAAAAATTGAAAAATCAACCCTGCCGTATTTTTTGTATGTATAGCTACACTTTTCATTTTATTGTGTAACTCCACTTTTGTTATTTGTTAATTTGTGTAGCTACACTTTTGATAAATGTTAAAAACTTCACACCGGTAAGTCTTACAGTGACCGGCGGATCGGAGGTGCCTAAATAATTAATTAGGCGAGCACACATACACTGATAGTTATATAAATTTTATTGGGGCTAATCGTGAAAAGTTCTTTAGTTGTTGAATCTTGCCCTTACAATTTCACTTACATCGAATCATCGGTTTATAAGCCGAGAATGAGATATTTAAATTTTAAGTTGGACGAAGAAAACTTTTATCATTTGTTTTACAAACTCTAATTTGAACTTTTCGCATTTGATATAAATATAGCAAAACTCAATAACGAGAATATATAGCTAACGTTGATGCGGGGAACATTACCATAAGCAGTAAAGAAATTGAAACGACGTTTAACATAAGAAACACCAAAGATGATATAAAAAATCACCTTAGCGACAAAGATGAAAATATGGCTGCCTCTTCTGAATACTTGTGGCGACATCACCGGTCTCATTTCCGCACATTAAAATTGTTAAGGCATTTAAACCATTAACGAATTAAATAAGAATAACCTATAGTTTACGGTTCAAACGATCGACTGAACATTTTGCAACGCGTGTTCTGCAGTAACACAAAACTCTGAGAATATCCACTCAGTGAAAATTATTTTCCAAAAACAGACTGTCACCACGGGCAAAATATAAATTATAATAATAATGATCAAACCCAACAACGCGCCACTAATTTGGAATGATGAATCTATTAAGTCATTCGAAACGTGCAAATTATGCCTTGTCGAAGGGCAGCTAGCGCTATTATGGTCGTCGCCTATAGGGTGGTAATGCGTGAGTTGTTACAGCAATATTCCTCAGATGGTTGGCAGTTTTTGTTTTTTTCTCACGAAACCTTAACGACCTCAAAACTTGATACAGTACGTACGATCGAGAACTCTTTCTCTCCCGAGAAAACGGGAGAAAAGTAGAGTGCTTCGTGCCTAGCAGTGACCTCGATAGTTGAGTGTTGTGGGACAATGTTGGACATATCTTAACCACGAAGTCATTACGTTCGAACTCGCCACAGAATAGTCCACTCGAAAGTATAGCAAAACTCCGAGAGATACCATTATAATAGCTGACCAGGGCATATTTGCTAAACGCTTGGTTGGCTCCTTTGACGGCGTGGAAGCACTATCAGAAATTGATTCGTTGCTGGAACTCTAATCCAAGAAAATTTAGATGTTCAAGTCATAACCTAAGGATTGCATACCAGACAGGAAGAATTTTTTACCTCTTTAGAGGAACAAAATACAAGTTATTAGAAAATGTTTACTTCCACGAAGTATTTAAAGCAAAGAAAAATATCTTCCAATGGTATTTCACGGAACATAGTAATAATGACCTTCAGAAATTTTAAACACCATTAGGAAGAAAAATGGGGTCATCACAGAAAAGTGGCATGAGACACATTTAGAGTTACTTAACCTACTTCTACCGGACAAAACACCAGATGACTAAGTTTCGCATGCCGCAGTCCGTAAGATCACTAACAGTAGTTAGACATGAGAAAAAGCCACCTGTGTTCTAAATTTTTTAAACGAAACAAGTCATCAGGGCGTGCCAACTTGACTGCTGAAACAATTCAACTCGTATGGCCTACGAGGAATTCTGGCTATCGCCGAGATCCGCTTTCTTCGAAATATTACAAACTATAATGTTGCTACCCGTTATGGGGAAAAACTTAAAGTTGTAACTATCTTACGGGTATATTTCTGAGCATGGCTGAAGCATTTGATAAACTTGCGCGGAGTAGCGTCATCACAAGTCCATCGGCCATCGGTTTATAATCAACCGAAAAAAATCATTATGAATGTTTTAAGGAGCTACTTCAGTAATCGATCCGCAGTAATAAGAGACGCATATGATTCTTTTATTAAACAAATCACCAAAGGATTTATTTATTTATCAATAACGAAATTTTTTTAATTTTATTATTATCATGAATTAATTAAATATAACATAATTATTATACTTAATACTAGCTAAATACTAATTTTTTCTTTAACCCTTTCAACACTGTAGGGACATATGGTCCCAAAAAGTTCTGATAAGTACTAAAAAAATTTAGATGCTCACAATACGAAGTTTTAAAATATATTTTTGATGGTGCTGACCGAAAAATAAAAAAAAATTGAAGAAAAAAAAAAACGTTTTGTTAAACATACATAGACATTGGGGTAGATACTCGATCGGCTAGCAAGCAAGCAATTTGCTATTCAAAATCCTGGCTACTCAATCAATTTTACCAAGAAAATGTAAATTTCAAATTATGTATATTTTTTATAAAATTTTTGTTTGTTTTTGCGAGTGCACAGTAAATTTTGCGGCTTCAAAAAATGAACAGCAAATGTTTGTGTCGTTTTAAGGCGTTTTAAGGCAAAAAAATTTGCCTTATACAAAGTTGAGAAATGTTCAATTTAAAATTTTTGCCTATAAGGCGATTCAAGATGGCCGACTTTTAACCAATCAGCGCGCATAATTTTTATGCTTTAAAGGCAAAATCTCTACATGTATCACCGCCTTTACTGTGCAATTGCAAAAACAAACAAAAATTTTATAAAAAATATAATTTGAAATTTACATTTTCTTAGTAAAATTGATTGAGTAGCCAGAATTTTGGCTAGCAAATTGCTTGCTTGCTAGCCGATCGAGTATCTACTCCATTATCTATTACGACTAGTTGGCCTTGTAAAGAAATGATTTTAAAAAAAATGTTGTGTGGAATGGGCTATAGAAAGAGAAAATTTATGTTGTTACACAATACATTTTGTGTTTTACTTTGTTTTCTTCTTTTTAGATTTTTCAGTCAGCACCATCAACATATATGTGAACAATCAGTCAACATCATACTAAAAATATATTTGAAAACTTCGTATTGTAAGCATCTAATTTTTTTTATTATTTATATCAGAACTTTTTTGGGGCCATATAGTCCTCTAGGACTGAAAGGGATAATCAATTAGATCATGTGATTTATTTTTTGATTTTTTGTATTACTTAGTTGACCATAACTCTTATGTGACATACATTTTCCATGAATTATAAAAAAAAATCGTGTTGAAAGGGTTAATAAATATACTTAATAGTCCCAAAAACTGATTGTATTGTAACTCTCGTAATTCTTCCAACATATAAAAATTGCTCAGAGAATTATATAATTTGACTGCATTACCTAATGATCGCTGCGAAAACGATTTACTGTACATTGGTAATCGATAATGAGAGTTTCTGGTATTATATAGTTATGAACTTCTCTATTAGAGCATAACATTAAGTCCAAGTATTTTGGTAGATCTCCGTTTTCAGGGCGAAACATCAACCTCAAAACGTTGTAGTGCATTCTTTGGTTAATATACATACTTCCATCATAGTACTTCAAGCATTTCACTTATATGTGTCCTAATTTCTGCTCCTAAAACACCTCGCATAAATCTGTTTTGAATTTTTGACGATATATTTGTGATTGATTCACCCAATGAATTATCGGCCAATCTCTGTACTTAGTGCAATATCTAAAGTATACGAAAGAATAGTTAATGACCGATTCTCTAAATACTTGGAAAAAACAGTATTATAAGAACAATATGGCTTCACCAAATCATCCAACACACAAGCCGCCTGCATTGAATTAACAAACTTTATTTCGGGAAAACGTTTAGATTTAAGGAAAGCATTTGGTTCGGTAGACCATGACAAATTGCTCGCCAAGCTTCAGTTAAGCCTGAAGTTAGAACCGATGCAATTATTATGGTTCGTGTCTCATCTCAGATCCCCCCGCAAGTTGTCACTGTAAATTAGACAGAAAGTGAAAAACTAGTCTTTTCCAAAGGCGTTCCTCAGGGCTCAATACTAGGACCTGTTCTGTTTAACAGTTATATAAATGACATTTGCAGCCTAAACCTTAGAGGGGAAATCCAACTGTATGCTGATGACGCGGTTATAAAATATAGTAATTCGACTCTCTCAGTCGTTTTTGAAGATATGCAGGTAGATTTGAATTTGATAAACGTATGGCCTAACGAAAACAGGCTTCATCTATACGCAAAAATTACTAAGTACATGTTATTCACAAATAAAAAGTTATCCGATGCAACTATCAATGAATACAGCATCAGTTACGGTGGTGTGGTAATAGAAAGGGTAAACTTTTTTAAATACTTAGGATTAGTGCTAGATAATAAATTAAAATGGAATAATCACGTAGAAATGATCAAAACTAAGATTCGTCCTTACGTATTCTCCGTGAAACGTTTAAAGTACATTTTGCCTCAAACATCTCTTTTACTAATTTATAATGCCTTCATTCTACCGCATTTAATCTATCTTAATCTTGTGTCGGCCCATCACGGGCCCGTGAAATATTCCATATATTTTTCCGTAGATTAAAATCGTATACGTATACAAATCTAATTGGAATTCTGCTAATTCCAATTGGGATTTTAAAGACTTTCTATGTAGTTGTGTGTAGTACACTGTTATGATTTTTAAATGAAAGTAAAATGTTATTTTCTTATTGTTCTAATAATTCCAGAGATTTTTCCATAGATTAAAAAAATATATCGAATCAACTTAAGAATTTCTTACTTTTATAAGCAATTAAGAATGTCCTTTTATAGCAGTAAAACTTAATAAAAATTGGTACCAATCAACCAGAAGCAGTGCATTATTAAAACAAGATGGGTTTAGGTAGGTGTTTAATCAACTACTTCACGAATTAGCGAGAACTGAATCACAATCTCCAGATATGATCGTCAATGGCCATCCAAATTTAGTAAACAAAACCAACAAAATCTCCTGACTACTGATAGGTGACTGACCTGAAACACAAATATCAGAGATGGCCATCTAAATTTGAGTAAAAATGACATCTTAACATCTAGAACATCAAAATTTGTAGCAATAAACCCGATGTCGTGCATTATTACCACCTACTGCTGGTGGTTTTAGTTAGGTGACTCAATGACAAACATCGTGTACTATCCAGAAATGAATCACGATCTCTGGAAATAGCCGATAATGGCTATCCAAAGGGCCCAGCACAAATCTTATTGAAATTGGGTCCCGTTCAAACTCGCTGAATTTTTGATTTGTGATAGAATTCATCATACTGGTCAATTGTCTCAATGGCCACAAAGCTCAAAAATGGATAGTTTGGCCGGTACAGAGCTTTAAAGCTCCGAGTATCCTCCACGGATTTTGTATATGCTCAGTGTGTATAGACTTTTGAAATAGCCCATTTCATTTTTTTATTATCTAGGTTTATATTTGTGAGGTTGCTGAATTCAGATCTGTTGTTAGATTTTCAAAATTGACAGTTGGCATTCGTCAAATAGCTGTCAATAATAAAGCCAAAAACTTGTTTTTTTATGTTTTATCTTTCTTTTTTTTTACTTCGATAAGTTCAATCAATAACAATGACTATCGGCAGCTGTCATTTAGCTGTCAACAATCCTTTGTGAAAAATTACCGAAATAGACTTCTGATATGGAATTTGTCGTCAGACGTGTGAAATTGTGTAATAAATGTGTTTTTTCGATTATTCGGATTATATTGAGTCATTTGGCACCCGATTTGATATCTGACAGCTGTCACAATGCACTTTTGGCCACCAGCATCGTGATCAGCAATCTTCAAAACATCGGTACACGCACTAAAATCATATACTAATGTACCATTTTTTTACAAAAATAAAACAGTTTTTTCGCTTTCAATTGTTTTTAATTAAATAACAATAAACAATTACGTGAAAAAATCGCTAGGACTAATTTCAGGAACCTCTTAGCGACATGAAATACCCATAGTCAACCATCCAAAGTCCGAATTGTAGCAGATACGGGGTAACAAGCAAAAAATCTAGCCGGTACAAATATGTACCGGTGCCCCGGAAAGGGTTAATGAGAAAGAAAGTGTAAATCTATTTTTCAATATCTACAAGTTAATAACATAACAAACCGACCTTTACCTATATATTATTATTTGGATGTGGCAACATTCGAGGATATTCTCGGCTTACAGCTGTCACCTATCAATCAACTAACTGTCAAAACCGAGTTGTGTAAACACAATTGACGGGCATAGCACATGTTTACGGATAATCAATAACCAAGTTTAACAAAAAGTATTATTCTAAGTCCCTAAAGTCGAATTATCGTAAGTCCCTTTAACGAAATTATTTTAAGTCCCTAAATCGAAATTCTTCTAAGTCCCGTTTCACCCCCCTCCTAAAACTGACCATTTTCACCCCCTCCTAAGTGGTGGCCTTCGCGAAGTACCCCCTCTTTATGAACATGTTCCATGTTAAAAGTTACTTTTTAAAAAAACTTTAAAGGATAAAACACCAAGAGCAGCGCAACATATTCCAAACAATCCACACTAGCGGTTGCGAATGGGTGTGCACATCAAGCAGCGCAGCAGTTTATTTTGTTTTAGTAGTAAAATGCACTTGTCTCAATTTTATTGAGGTTATGAGCAGCATCAAAGAGCAGTCAATTGAAGCTGCTGGGTGTGGAACCTATTGATGCCGCGACAGATGCAACTTCATTCAATATAATTTTTTTAAATTTAAATTTTTCTATTAAAATTACAAAATATTTGATTTCTTTTATTGGAAATACGTATATTTCCACACGAGCTATGATCTTGTTACATTAAATAAGCGAAAAAGGCAATATTCAAATTGGCTGCTCGCTGCAGCTGCTTGGTGTGTTTCATCCTTAAGTTGCTTAGATCACTGAGTTCAAAAGTGATGTCATAAACTTATATCATGTTTGATTTCTTATCCATAAAGTTAAGCACAAAAAATAAGTTACTTGCTCTATTATTGCATTTTGACAGTTAGTTCACAGCTTGTTGACAGCTGCATGCTGATGACTACATAGTTTTATATCATATTTATATTCACTTATCTAAAAAACTTGAAGTTATAAACAAAAAATAATTTTTTGACTTTATTACCGGACTTAAAGAATTGTTGACAGCTAAATGACAGCTGCCGATAGTCATTGTTATTGATTTGATATCATCTTTGAACTTATCGAAGTAAAAAAAAAGAAAGATAAAACATAAAAAAACAAGTTTTTGGCTTTATTATAGCACATTGACAGCTATTTGACAGCTGCCAACTGTCAATTTTCAAAATCTAACAACAGATCTGAATTCAGCAGCCTTAAAAATATAAACCTAGATAATAAAAAAAATGAAATAGGCTGTTTCAAAAGTCTATACACACTGCGCATATACATAAATCCGTGGAGGATACTCGGAGCTTTAAAGCTCTGTACCGGCCAAACTATCCATTTTTGAGCTTTGTGGCCATTGAGACAATTGACCAGTATGATGAACTCTATCACAAATCAAAGATTCAGCGAGTTTGACCGGGACCCAATTTCCATAAGATTTGTGCGGGGTCCTTTGAGTAAAAATGACATCTTAACAACTAGAACATCAAAATTCGTAGCAATAAGCCCGAGGTCGAGCATTATTAGGAGTAAGTGTTTTTGGTTAGGTGACTAAATGACAAACATCGTGTACTAGCCAGATCTAAATCACGATCTCTGGGAATGGCCATCCAAATTTGAGTAAAAACTAATGATATCAGTACACCTATAACATTAAATATCGTAGCAATAAACCAGAGAGGTCGTGCATAGGTAAAACCCTGCTAATAATGCTCGACCTCTGGTTTATTGCTGCAAATTTTGATGTTCTAGATGTTAAGATGTCATTTTTAGTCATTTGGATGGTCATTATCGGCCGTTCCCAGAGATCGTGATTCAGGTCTGGCTAGTACACGAAGTTTGTCATTGAGTCACTTACCCAAAACCAGCTACTGCTAATAATGCACGACCTCGGGTTTATTGCTGCAAATTTTGATGTTCTAGATGTTAAGATGTCAATTTTACTCAAATTTGGATGGCCATTATCGGCCATTCCCAGAGATCGTGATTCAGGTCTGGCTAGTACACGTAGTTGATCATTGAGTCACCTAACCAAAAGCACCTACTTACTGCTAATAATGCACGACCTGCAGTTTTATGCTACGAATTTTTATGATCTAGGTGTTCAGAAGTCATTTTTACTTAAATTTGGATGGCAATTATCGGCCATTCCTATAGATCGAGATTCAGGTCGGGTACACGATGTTGGTCATTGAGTTATCTAACCAAATCCACCTACTGCTAATAATGCACGGCCTCAGATTTATTGTTACGAATTTCAAATTTTCCGAGAACTATGGTAGTTTACTACCGAGAACCATGGTTAGGTTTATTTAGGATTACATGGAGCAGCAGACGCGGAATGTGAAACGAATGAAAATTATTTCAACGAAAAAACCACTGAGGTTTTTTCGTTGAAATAAATGCGGTTTCAATCGAGTTAGTCGAGGAAGAGAATTTGAAGAAGATAAAATGCAACGTGGTATTAATTCTAGCATAATACCCATTCAAAGACCGCGATTGGGAAAGAAATGAGAATATTTGAACAGAGCGGTCATAGAGGACCATGTTCGCAGCGAGATTATACAGATTTATTGACCATTCCATCGATTATTTCCAAACGGTTAACGCCTTATATTTTTAATGGTCGTATTTTTTTTAAATAATTCGAATATGTAAAGAACGCGAGTTATATTATGCAATATTTTTTAATTCTTGTTAACGAATTTTTATTTTTAAGTAATTTTAGACAATAAGAAAATGAGGTATGTTTTTTGTTTAACACTTTTGTTTTTTTTTTCTTAATTGTTTGTGGTTTTTCATACAAATTTCAAATCACGGGATTCCGGGAAATGAATTCCGTAGTTCCGGGATCCATAAAACGGTCCGAGATTGCAATGCCTAATTAACACGAAGATTCAATAAACATAGCAAAAAAAAAAAAACACGAATATAATGAAAAATGATTTGCTTGTCCACGACGATGACGTGTATTAATATTAACAAAAAGAGATACATGTTGATATCGTTTTGCGTGGTACAAGTTGGACCAAGCACTTTTAGAATTGGTGTTCCAAATGGCATACAACTCTAATTTACTTAAAAATTGGAAAATATATTATTCAATAGTATTCAGTTAATAAAAAGGCCTTCTATTTATGGGCCCATTATTCAGTGTTAAAATTAACAATTTCTCTAAACGAAAATATTTATTTATTTTAAATTTTACCAAAATATACTTTATCAATATGGAGAATAATCATAATCTCCCTATCCATTTAATCGCGTTACATCTAGTGTTCATTTGCCATTATTAACTAGTGGTCAATAATAAAATATTATTAACCATTAGCCGAGAAATTTTGTTTCTCAGGCTACTAAACCACATAATAATGATGCTTTCTACGACTAGTAGTGGAAATTGAAATTAAAATTTGAATTAATTATGTTCTAGTTCATGGGTTTGCAGCCTGCGGCCCGCGGATCCCAACCGACATATCATACATACACGGCCCTCAGACAAATTATGTTATTTAATATGCCAAATAACGACGCACGTACATATTTCAGCGAATTCCAAATAAGAACAAAACAAAAATACGTTATTCTCGGAAATTGTTTTTACAAAGTCCCATCATTCTCGGAAATTATATTTGTTATATATACCATGTTTCCATGTACCGAGTTAAAACGGGTTTGGTTTCTTTTAGTTGAAAATTTGTTGGAGCTAACTCGTGCCGTTTCCATGGAACCGAGTTAAGTTGACAGCTATGTTAATATTTATTTCGATAGTTTACTCATTTTCAAGTTTTATTATAAAATATTTTTATTCAAAATCTGTATTTTAATAGTTTACAATGAGCGTCATTTTAAAATACACGTAAAAAACGTTGACAGATAGAACCTAACCCAACCGTACTAGTTTCGTTGAAAAACAAATTTAACGAAACTCAACCTAAGTCTGCGTTTCCATGCACGTAAACCTGAGTTAATCTGGGTTAGCTCTGTCATGAAAACATGGTAATATTTTATAAAATTAAAAATATACATGCTCGGCTAAAATCGGTAATATTTGTTTTTATTCTTTGTTTTGCACTTGTTTTTAAATTTTAACTCTCAAATAACGAATCATTGTTAAAAATTCGGGCGGGATAATAACAAATAACGCGAGTAGTTTATTTATTATATAGTTAAGCAGATAATCTGTTTTTATTTTATTAAATTTATAATTATTCATTCCTAGTTAACCCCAATGACAATAAAACGCAGGAAAATTGATGCCGCGTGCCGAGTTTTCCAAGAAACTTGGACAGAAACGTACTTTTTTTTTGAAACACTGCGTTATTAACATATGTCTAATATGTCTTCAAAGTGTTTCTGTAAATAAGGAATTCAACATCAAAAGACATTACGGGGCAAAACATGAGAATTTAGTCGTGTAGTTAGTTAATTGGGCAACACAGAAAGGATGAACTTCATAAACTTAAATTGTCCTTGGAAAAACAAAGTTTGGTGTTCCATAACCAAAACTCAGAAGCTGAAAACAATACACGTGCTAGCTACGCAGTATCGAAGATGATAGCAGAAAAACTAAAATCGAGTAGTAGTAGTAGTATAGAGACTGTATGTCCATAGAAAAGGAATTTGTTTTTAAATATTATTCTTTCTCCAAGAACCGTTACACGACGCATCGAAGAAATGTCAACAAATCTAAAAATATCTATTAAACAGAACTGCAAAAATTTTCAGGTTTTCTCGATAGCCATCGATGAAAGTACAGATACCACGGATACTGCGCAGCTTGCAGTATTTTTTCGTGGAGTAAAACCAAATTTCGAAATTTTTGAAGAATTAGCTCCACTCTTACCTATATGAAGGGTACTACATACATTCTTAAAGCATTGCTGCAGTGCACAACCGACCTAAATCTGGGTGGGATGTTGTGTATCACTTTAAATTAAATTTATCGTTTTTCCATTTTCCAATTACGTTGCTTCCATTGTGATCTCTACCAATTCGACATAATGTTTTATATGTCGTTCTACTCTTATTGTATCACCTACTTATTTTTAGAGTGATACTTTATCGAAAAACAAAAAAGAGTTAAATAAACAATTTACTTTAGTAGTGTGTGTTCGCAATATAGAAAGCAAAATAGTAAAGTGAAACGGCAAGCAATTTTATTATAGACAAAAGAGATATAATATTCAATAAATATCGAAAAAGTAATGTAACAACATCCCACCCCCTGACCCATCACTGCTAGTGTCCATAACAACTGACGGAGCGCCGGCAATGGTTGGCGAAAAAAAAGGAGTTATTGCTCTGCTCCAAAAGCACCTGGAAGACCTCAGAATGAAACAAACCTTAAGAAAAGTTCACAGCATTATCCGGGGGTTGAACCACCGTCAATTTCAGCAGCTTTTATTGGAAACAGACGATCATTACGATGACCTGCTATATTTCTGTAATATAATTGCTGGCTCTGTCGATGCGCAATGCTAGGAAGAGTGTATGCTCTGCGAGAAGAAATAACCACATTTCTTGAGAGTAAAAACGCAAGTTCGCGTTTCGCAATTTTGCGACCCCGAATACCTTTCACGCCTTGCTGTTTTAGTAGATTTAATAACGCATTTAAAGTTAAACAATTTGGATTCGCAGCTTCAAGGCAAAAATCAGCTAATACACGACATGTGGAGATACATCCTCGCATTTCAAACCAGGCTTCAACTGTGGGAAAATTAACTTGAAAAATCAAACTACGCCCATTTTCCAACTCTCCAGAATACCAATCATGAAAACACCAGCACATTTGTAAATGTAATAAAGGACTTGAGAACAACGTTTTCATCTCGATATTCGTGCAGCAGCTATCGATATAACACTCTTCGGTACTCCATTTAATGTAGAAGTGAACTCCGTACAAGAAAATGTTTAAAAGAGATCTGTTGCGAAATAAATTTCAAGATTCATCTCTACTAGATTTCTATACAAAATATATGCTTGAAGCTGGGATTTATCCAAACGTAATAAATCATGCATAACAAATGGCATGGCGGTTTTCGGTAGTACTTATACTTGCGAATAAGTTTTTTCAAAAATGAAATACACGAAGAACAAGTTGTGATCCATAATGACCGATGGTCATGTACAAGATGTATTGCTTCTGAGCTCTTCGAACCTTCCACTTAACATTGAAAAACTTTGGAATGCCAAACATCATCAAATATCGCACTAATTGAAACCTAAATAAATATATTTATAATCCTATCTTTATTTTTATTTTGATTACCTTCATTTAAAAATTTTGAATGCGGCCCGTGGTAAGCTCACATACTATCCGTGGGCGCTCAACATCAATAAGGTTGCCGACCTCTGCTAGATGATTAAAAAAAATTCATACTTGTGAAATAAACGCTGGTTTTGGGGAAAAAAATGTTTACTTTAATTTTACATTTTAATTGAAACTTTTAAGTACGCCATTTCCTAATTTTCAAGAATTAATTTTTAAATTTTTTGATAGTTGGTAAATTCTAAAGTTTGACCTCGGCGCAATGTAGGGGTAAAGTGTAAATATCACAACATTAGCCGTGTTTTGCAGCTATTATTCTGCAGCTATTATTCACTGGTGTCGCTGAACTATAAAAATTAAAAATAAATAGGTAGAGCAAAATATTTTTATGTCCATTCTTAACTAATAAGTTGAGTAGCGCGCTAAATATAAGTTTTGACATATAAAATTGGGTGGTCCGGATACATCTATCGGCCGCTAACAAAAAAAAACACGGATATTATTATGGCGCTCTCTAGGTTTAGCACTAGATTGACGTCATGCGCAAAAAATGAGAGTAGTTCTGTAGTTTAGGAGGCATTGGGTATTATTTGAACGCGTTTGAGAAATTACTTCATTTTTTTTGTATTACAATATTCAATTTAAGTCAACCGAAAATTTCTGTACGAGTTGTTAATACACTGGCTCGGGCAGGTACTCTAAGGTGTGGTTGTTTACTATTTCAAATGTGCTCCTGGTATCATTCGCCAAACCGTCACAGTGACACGTTTCATGATTAAAGGGTAGAAATTAGTATTTATCTGTTTTAAAATTCCCTTTCGTATTTAGTCACACCACAGTCTTATTTTGATGAGCCAATTATATCCACAAAGATACAAAAAAAAATTATATTTTTGTATGCCAATGCGGCGCTAAACACAATGAATTTTACGACCAAATTATAGCAAAATAAAATAACTCAATTGATTTGTTATGGGTTTTCCAGACCAAACTAAGCCAAATGTAAGAATAACACATACAGCTATTTATGAATTTTCTTCTACTCGTAGAAATACAACAAGTATATATATTTTGGATGGTGTTGTTGAAATTTTTATTACACAAAATAACGTTTTGGAAGAAAAAAGAAAAATTATATATTATTTTTTATTTTTAATTAAGAAAACAAATTTAACAAAACACTAGATTTATAGTAGAAAGTTACAAACTCATTAATTTTGAGCGCGAACAAAATTCTTAACGACGCGTACGCAAGCATTAGGCGGGTGTTGCCCTGTTACGCGTTAAACTGTAACATTTTATTTCACGACGGCGAGCAAATGAAAATTCCAATTTTCAAAAACTATTTTTGTAAAATTGATTTGGTGTTGATTTTATGATTGATTTATTGAAGTGCGAGAAAACTACATACTTTGTGTGTATTGTTGTTGTGCTGTTGAAAATATTGTTCGTAACTGACATGTTTATATATAAATTTACTTCCGATTTATTTAAGTGTCTCCTCGTACGAAGAAAACCTTGGAGAAATTATATGTCGATAAAATAGAAATTAGTTTAAAATTGATCTATATATGTAATATAAAATGGCATGGAGGCGTGTATCTTTAAATTTTACGATGGTAATAAATGTCAACTGAAATTGTGTGATGTTTATATGTCCTCTCTATTTTGTAATTTGATTGCGTATTAAATTGCATTGTCATTCAAATTGCCTTTTAGTAAATTATCTTTGTTGCACAGCAAGTGTTTGGCATTAATTTATCGAGTTTTTTTTCGAAATTTAAGGCGTGTTCTTTCAAATACCTTTGTTTATAAACTGGCATCGTGGCCCGCCTTACTTAGAGTGACAAGACTTCCAAATATCATTAAATGAACCAAAATCCATTTGAACTTCTCTTCAAAATTTCTTCATGATATTAGGTGTGCAAGTAGAAACTCTGCTTTTTTGGTCAAATTTAACTTTATTGTTACAACGCTTGATTATCGAAATATTCGCCATTACTATCTATGGACTTTTGCCATTTATCAGACGAATGCCTTCGCGATAGAATCATGGTGGTTTCGAGGCAAAATAGCCATCGAGTCAATTTTGCAGATCATTAACTTTCATGAACCGCTGGTTTTTCAAATATGATGACTTCGATCCGAATAAGTGGTAACCAGAGGGAGCCAAATTAGGAGAATACGCCACATGATGTAAAACTTCCCAGTTTAGAGAGAAAATGAGTTCCTCTGGCTTGATTTTGCTGTCTGTGGACGACGAGCGTTGTTATGTAGCAATTGTTGAGTTCAACATCAACAGGGCATCGATCTCCAGGGCATACTCCAGCAACAAGATGAAGCAGGTGACAAAATCGTCCAAATGGAGACAAACTACCGCAAAGACGGGGAGGATAGGAAAACGAAGATATATTTGGAAAAAAGGTTGGCAACTCTAAAGGCGATTTATAACGACTACGTCGATAATGATACGAAAATCCTGGATATGACCCCACCTCTAGAAAAGGGCCATGCATATCTGGAAAGACGGAAGAAAGTCACAGACGCATACCAAAAATTAATAACGGATATGCGTGAACGCCTGAATACCGCATCAACGAGTTCAACAAGGCAAACTGCGCAGCAAGAAACTAGTTCAAAAGAAATCAACAACAAAATGTTATTCAAACGGCAAGATGTCCTCATGCGCCAAATGTATCAAAAATGGGCGTCAATCAATCATTCATTGGAGACTAACAACATATCCAAGGAATACATAAATATAAAATTAAAACAACTAGAAAAAGACATCCAAGAAGTAGCAAACCAACACACTGCAATCTTAATAGAAACAGAAGAAGACGAGCAAACGTCTGACTACTTCAAAAAAGATTAGTTTGGCCAGCTACAAGAAAAAGTAGAAACCACAAGGATCGAGTTACAACGATTTCACGGCGATAATACAACTACGTCAGAATCAGTCCAGATGAAACTGCCAAAAATAGAACTACCAAACTTTTACGGTGAATATGACCGATGGGAAACATTTAACGATATATTCACCGAAATGATTCATCAAAACAACAAAATATCTGACACGGTGAAGATGACATATTTAAAATCACACCTACAAAAAGGAGCAGCTCAACTCATAAGTCATCTAACAACAACAGGTGACAATTACCAAATAGCCTGGAGCATAATACAAAATAGATATAACAACGCGAGGTTACTCGCCAACCATCAATTCAATGCGTTATTATCACTAACAACAATTCAAATGGCGTCCGCACAAGCGGTAAGGAACTTGCACGATACAGCAAAAGAAATTCTGCATAACATAAATCGGCTCAACATAAGTTCATCTTTTGAAGCATTCGTAAGCTTCATATTAATGAAAAAACTGGACCCAGAATCCATCAGGCTCTATGAATCATCCATAGATAAACCCAGAGATATTCCACAACTAGAAAAAGTTTTCAAATTCCTTGAAAAAAGATTTCAATCACTGGAAGCCATGGGCAGCAACAAACAAACGACAAGCCGACCACAGTATATACCACCGCTAAAACGGGCCTATACAACCACAGCAAGCAGAACATGTTGGGTAAATAGTTGCAAGGAACGACACAACTTGGATCAATGTCAACAGTTCAAAAGTATGTCAACATTAGATAGATCAAGGCTAATAAATGCAGCAAGCCTTTGTGTGCGTTGCCTAAACCATCACCAAAGTAAATATTGTCAGTCAGAACCATGCGTCGTATGTAAAGAGTCACATAACACAATACTATACTGCAATAACGCATTATCAAATGGCGAAACTGGAGTTAAAAACGCGAAAACCCTTATAGTAAATCAACAGGGACAAGTTTTGTTACCAACCGCGCAGTAGTTACGCACGGGAAATCAAATCTTGCTAAGAGCATTAGTCGATCCTGGATCACAGGTGACATTAATCTCATCAAAAGCCGCTAACCTACTCAACCTTAAGAAGAAGAAGGTCAACGTTTCTATCTCCGGTATAGGAGGAGGGAAAGCAGGTGATTGTAAACATACAATCAATATACAAATCTTGCCAAGATTCGAAACCGATTTTCAACTAAATATCGAAGCGTTGATATTTGATAAACTCAACCAACAGTTACCGGAGATGGACTTTGATGCAAGATGTTGGACCCATCTCAAACAAATACAACTCGCCGATCCTTATTATAACAAGTCACAACCAATTGATCTCATACTTGGTGACGACTATTATCCAGCAATCATAAACAACAACATCATAAAAGGAGGTGAATTAGAACCAATGGCACAACAAACTGAAATCGGGTGGATAATAATAGGCGCAGCAGAGGCGGCACCAGAACAAACCAGCCAACAACAATGATAGCTACTAAAGGCATTGAAGATCAATTGAAATTACTCATATAGAGGTAGATTCGATACCAGAAAACAGAATTAATACGGAAGAGGAAGACATGGTTGAACAACATTTCCAGTTAACCTCAGGAAAGGGATCAGATGGAAGATATGTGGTAAGAATTCCATTCAAGGATAATCATATCAAATTAGGAGAATCCAAGAAAAAAGCCGCTGCCAGGCTAATACAAATTGAAAATTGGTTCAAGAGAGATCCGTCTTTCAAACAGTTATATCATCAATTTATGCAGGAATACATAAATCTAAAGCACATGGAACTTGTGCAGGAAGAGGTTGAAGATCACAATATAGCAAGTAACACCTATTACATACCGCATCATGGTGTAATCAAACAGGATAGCACCACTACAAAACTTAGAGTAGTGTTTGATGCTTCGGCTAAAACTACGACAGGAGTATCTTTAAACGATTGCATGATGAATGGTCCCAAATTACAAGATGACCTAACGGATATATTATTGCGATGGCGAAAATACAAAATCGTAATGACGGCGGACATAGAGAAAATGTATCGCCAAATCTGGATAAACGAACAAGACCAGAATTACCAACGAATATTATGAAGAACTCAACCGTCTAAACCAATGATAACTTATAAACTCAAGACAGTCACATATGGGACAACAGCAGCCAGTTTCTTGGCGATAAGAGATATTGAAAGATTTTTATGTAGGCGATTTGCTGACCGGATGCCACAATATAAGGGAGGCATGTCAATCAGTTCGCGAATTAAAATTGCTAACAGATCGAGGTGGATTTAACTTACGAAAATGGTTTTCTAACTCAAGTGAATTATTAAAACATATACCAAGAGAGCTGCACGGTAAGGGTAATATGGAAATCAAGTTAAACGATTGCATCAAGGCCCTAGGCATTTTGTACGATCCACAAGAAGACAACTTTAAATTTGATGTTGCAAAACTTCAGTTGTCCAGCAACCAAGCTACAAAGCGTTCATTATTATCCGAATCATCGAAACTATTTGATCCAGTTGGATGGCTCTCTCCACTAACAATTACAGCAAAAATTATGATGCAACAATTATGGCTAAGCGGAATAAAATGGGATGAATATCTACCAGAACATATCAACACAAAATGGATAAAATATAAGGCAGAATTAAGTGATATCAAAAACATAAAGATTCAAAGGTGGATCAATACAACTGAAAATACCGACATAGAGCTTCACGGTTTCGCTGATGCTTCGGAATACGCATATGCCGCTGCTATATACTGTCGAACAGTAAACGAAGATGGAACAATTACAACACAACTTTTAACATCGAAGACACGAGTCGCTCCAACTAAAGTGAGGTTGTCAATTCCTCGACTAGAGCTAAATGCAGCTTTACTATTATTAAAACTGCTCAAACACGTCCAAGAAGCCTTAAATCTAAACAACTGCAGGATGTATGCGTGGTCAGACTCAACCATTGCACTATGTTGGATCACAGGCGAGCCATACAAATTTAAGGCATTCGTGGCAAACAGAATTTCTGCTATAAAATCCTTCATACCGACCACAACATGGCATCACGTAAAATCTGGCGACAACCCAGCTGATATAGCTTCACGAGGCATACCACCATCCGCATTAACAAACAACAAATTATGGTGGGAAGGACCGGACTTTCTGGGACAAAATATAACTAGTTGGAAGGAAATCTATATAGTTCCTCACTTACTCATACACATCATCGTGAAGAATTAGAAGAAAAACATTCAAAACTAATGACAATAAGCAGAGAAGAGCACGTATTTAATGAATTATTTGAGCGATGTTCGAATTACAACAGATTAAAACGCATAGTTGCGTACTGTAAACGATTTATCAACAATGCCAAGCATGGCAACAATAATCATAAGCAGCTAATAGGTATAGAACTCCGGGATGCGGAAACAACAATTCTCAAGGCACTACAAAAGCAAGATTTTTCTAATGAAATTAGCTGTCTTAACCAGGCTAAACAAATTAGCAAAAGAAGCAAGCTACTATCATTGAATCCAACTTTAGATGAAAATGGCTTGTTACGACTAAATGGACGACTTCAAAATTCAACATTATCAAGGTCCAGCAAAAACCCCATCATCCTGGATAAACACAACCTTGTAACACAAAGAATTATAGAAAATGCTCATGTCAGTACCTTACATGGGGGTGCCCAACTAACATTGTCGCATTTGAGAAATAAATATTGGATTATTGACGGTAAACGTGCCGTACGTCGGGTAATTCAAAAATGCATTATTTGCTTTCGTAACAAAAAGCATCTTTCTTGCACAACAACAAATGGGAAACTTACCATCTGCTAGAGTACGGCCGGGAAGACCGTTCGCAACAAATGGGTATCGATTATGCTGGCCCCATTCAAGTGAGAACAACCAAGGGAAGAGGTCACAAAACTCACAAAGGTTACATTGCACTGTTCATCTGCATGGTAACAAAAGCTATACATATTGAAATTGTAAGCGATTTAACAACCGAATCATTTATTGCTGCTTACAAGCGATTTACATTCAGGAGAGGATAATGCACGGATATCTACTCTGACAATGGGACATACTTTGTTGGAGCGAACAAGGTAATGTTAAAAGAACACCATCGCGCAATAACCACATTACCGGACGAGATCGCCACTATGATAGCCAACGACGAAACCAATTTGCATTTCATACCGCCCATGACACCCCATTTCGGTGGCATATGGGAAGCGGGCATTAAATCTATCAAGTTCCATTTAAAACGAATCATAGGAGAAGCAACCCTCACCTTTGAGGAGCTTTACACAGTAGTTACACAAATCGAGGCGTGTCTAAATTCTCGACCGCTAACTCCACTGACCAATAATCCAACAGATTTATCAGCTTTAACACCAGGACATTTTTTGATAGGTGATTCTCTCAAGTCACTGCCGGTCGCTGATACAGATAACATCTCTTTAAAAACAAGATGGCACCTTGTTGAGAAAATGGTGCAAGGCTTTTGGAAAAGCAGGTCCTCTGAATATCTCCATCAACTACAACAACGAACTAAATGGAAATGTAGCCAAGCGAACCTAAAAATCAACGACTTGGTGTTAATAAAGGATGACCAACAACTAACCACACGTTGGAAACTAGGGCGAATTATCGAGACACATGTCGGAAGCGATGATTTAGTTAGAGTAGCTACAGTGAAGTGCGAGAACAATATCTTCAAGCGGCCAATTGTCAAATTGTGCAAACTACCAATTGAGGAAAATTGAAAGGATCTAATGCCCATGAAAGCCAACCAGAGTGAAGAGGAGAAGGAGTCGCAAATATCATCCTCAGCAACCTCATCGACAAGTGAAAAACCAGAGCAAATTGAAACATCTGATGCTTGCGACCTTGTCCATATGTTGCATTTTGGGACTTGCTCAGGCCAACATAGACATTACTCCATTCAACCATTCTACAGGCATACACTTTGAATCAATAGGCAGACTCGAGGTAGTAGCCATGAAATGGTCACTAATAATCTATTATAATAGTTGCTTTCCAATCGACCACCGCAAGTAGTTATAAGCACTTATGGTTTTTGTCTTTGCCAAATTAACTACTCACAACTGCTCTACCATTTTATTATTAGTAGTTGAAAGCAGTTACGATAAATTTGCCCGCTACGTGATTGTGTGTAGTATTTCTCTGACAAAAATATAATTGAATGTCATATGTGAAGCGCTAATAAAATTTCGGTATAGATATTTTTTTATTAAAAAGTTATCACAAATAAACTACACATTTGTAGGTTATGTTTTGCTTTTGTAAGTTTTGTGCTTTCCAATCGACACTTTAGCCAATACACATTTTTTGCACTTACAAGTACTTGCGGTGGTCGATTGGAAAGCAACTACTATGAGTAATTACTGGGAGAAAATTGAAGCATTCAAGACCGCGCAAAGTCAACTGAAGAAGTCCTGCATAAACGTTGTCGAAATAAATTGCGAATTAATTCTTCAACAAATTCAATGGCAGTTCAATAATTTGGAAGCAGATAATGAATTATTATTAGCCGGCAACAAGGAATTGCGCAGACCAAAACGAGGTTTAGGCGACACAATAGGCGTTGTGTTAGGCGACATGTTTGGGATTCTTACAGAGCGTGAAGCAAGAGAATATGAAAGTCAATTTGAAGCCATAAACGATGATCAGCATCAATTAGAGGCACTGATAAGGAATCACACCACAATAATATACAACACAGTTAAGCTAATAAAGCACAACTCAATTCTTACTATGAAATCATTAAACAAACTGATAAATGATCATGGAATGCTAAAGGCTGAACTAGAACAATTGAACGAGTACTTCATACGAGAAAAGCAAATTCGTTTAATATTAACTTCAAGCATTGAATTGATATTAATATTGAAAAATTTGGAGAACACGCAACAAGCCTTACTTGACGTAATCCATAATGCACACAAGAACATTTTGCATCCTTCATTACTCTCCCCGGCTCAATTGGATCAAGAGCTGGAAATTATTAAAAGACATATACCATCAACGATCACCATACCTGGGCATGGCATTCCGGATCTTCTTCACATATATCATAGCATGAAGATACGCAGTAGAGTAACTCCAAGGAACATTATAGTAGAACTCACCATTCCATTATCATTTACGCGGGAGTACACCCTGTTAGCCGTTTTTCCAGTGCCTAATATCGAACACAGGAATTCGCAGTCTTACATCGACACCAAGGCAGAATTTTTAGCAATAGATGCTCACCGGGAACAGCTCGCATTAATGACTAGAGAGCAAGTAAAAAATTGTCAATCATTTCAAGGAAGAAGATTTTTGTGTGAAATATCGCCAATATATAACATCATGAGCAGCCACGCTCAGTGCGAGGTGGCAATCCTACAACGGAAGAGGAATCTTGAGGAATTATGTTCCATCGGAACCGTAAATGCATCAAATCACTGGATAAAACTTAATGCCAACAATCAGTGGGTATATGCCATTCACAATGAAACAACAATCGATGTAATATGCGGTCATGAAAGCAAATCGTATAACCTTCAAGGATCAGGCATAGCAAAATCAAAGCTGGTTGTGTGCTACGGGATGCAAATTTTTATATCGTTGCAATCGGATCCCATTCTAACCATTTGGAAAAGAGATTCAATAGATCGGTTAATACGTTAGCTGAATCTATTCACTTAAAGAAGTTCATCACCCGGATCAAAGATAGCCCAGTCCGACATAATCATCCACAGTATGTAACGCTTCAAGATACCAACAAATTGAAACAGGAGATAAAGACGCTCGAAAATATGAAGATCCAACTACATGAGGGAAGGAATCATCATATCCACCATTATACCATGACTCATGTCATTTCTGGGATCCTTTTAGTTTTAGGTGTCATTTGGGGCATCAAATGTTTAAGATAAAGACGAGCGAATCCACGCCGACCACCTACGCCACTTCAACGTGCAGAAGTCTAATCATCCCAAGTAGGCGGCCCGGAATATGTTGAGTTCAACATCAACAGGGCATCGATCTGCACAAACATTATAATTGTAAAAGCATGCTTGTAACATACATAATGTATAAGCTTACTCATCAAATTATCGTGTAAATTGTCTAGTGACATATAATACAACATTTTTTGCACTAACATAAATTTTAATGATGAGCACTTATTTTTGTATATAAATAACTAAATTTTCAATAATAAAGCAGAACGAAATTATATCAATAACGTTTTAGTTTTGTTACCACAAATAATTTTAATTCAGAAATAGTGAGCCCACACCAGCGGTAAGCTCGCTAGCATCTGAGATTAAACAGCAATAATCAATCACCTTCTGCCTTTCTAAGGTCGTAAATGGTTTTTTCCTCCAGAGCATCACTTAATTTGATTTATTATTGTAACAGTTTGACCATGTTCCAGAAGCTCGTTGTATGACTCCTTTCCAATCCCACCAGAAGTACAGTAACACTTTCTTGGCATGAATATTCATTTTTGCAACTTATGCTAACTGCTGGCCTGGATCAACTCATGGTTTTCTGCGTTTAGGATCGTCGTACAAAATATGTATAAGAAGTTGACCCGAAATTTCCATCACGAAAAGTTTTTTTTTTCATAAAATGTGTGTCTTTGCTAAATCAAATAAAAATAAACTTAAAATAAAGAAAAAAAACAGCCCGAGAAAATTGTAAAATTATATTACTGTTGACAGTATGGAAGCTTCACCATCTATTAATAAATTAAATCTAATTTATTTGATCATCCCGAAAATCATTTTCTATACATTCTTCAGTTGAAAATATGTTCAGTACCAAATTTACTAGTGGCGAACGCAGAGATGACCCCCTCCCTTGGTATATAATAATATAATAATAATTTGGTCACGAACATATTTTCAACTGAAGAATGTATAGAAAATGATTTTCGGGATGATCAAATAAATTAGATTTAATTTATTACTAGATTTGATGCTTCTTGTCTGCAAACAGTAAAATAATTTTACAATTTTCTCGGGCTGTTTATTTTTTTCTTTAATTTAACAATTTAATTTTCGGGATGGAATTATTTTTATGTGATTTAGCAAAGACACACACTTTATGGAAACAACCCTCTTTGGGATGGAAATTTCGGGCCAACTTCTTATACATGTACAAAATCCACTTTTCATCACCCGCAATGATTTTACGCAAAATATTCTTTCTTTTGTACATCTCCCTCTTTTGTAGTTTTTGGGCTTTTGTTTTCTTCGGTCAGTTTATGAGAAACCCATTTTCCTCACTTTTAAATTTTTCCCATTGCATGTAATCGAAGTGATATTGCGTGGTGAGTAGCTCCTTACTGTTCTACAAGCTCTCTTAGAGTTTGGCGCGTATTTTCATCCAGTAAAACTTAAGGTTCTTCGCAGAATGTTTCATAGCTTGAGCTGCATTTCTTTTTCATTTGGAAATAGAACATAATGCAATGACGTAAATGTTGCTTATCGACATCCATCTCTTAAAATTAAATAAAAGGGTAAAAAAAGGTATGTTTCAAAGGAATTGTCATCATTCGTATATCAACGCTTACCCTGAACGGTCTTCCAATTATTACTTCTTCAATCGGAAGAAAAAAATGAATGCCACACCAGAGGTAGCCGCTCAAGTGGTTGCAGTAATTGATGAGGGGCAGAACCAAAGTGAAGTGGTTCGACAACTAAACTTGAGCCGATTCTCCGTTCGTCGAGTGTGGCAGAGATGTCAAGAAACTGCTGGCTACAGACGGCGACAAGGATCTGGCGGCTCACGTGTTACAACACATCGTGATGGCCGCTTTCTTGTAATGAATTCGGTTCAACTTGGAAAGCGGCTCCAAGAAGTGTGTGAAGTTGAAGTCAGTCAGTGGACAGTTAGAGGACGACTTCGAGATAGCGATCTGGCTGCACGCAGACCATTAAACGGGCCGAAATTGAATCCAGCTCACCGACGAGCCCGAATTCAGTTCGCTTGAAAGCGTTTGAATTGGTCAGGAGAGCGATTTGCACAATGTAGCATTGAAGCACGTGTCTGGTATGACTGTAGATCGTGCATGTTCGGGAGAGGCATGTCGCGAGCGAATTCTGCCCGTCGATCAAGAAGATTGACTTCTCAACGGTACATTTAAGAAGTACTCGACGACCAAATTCTACAGCATACGGCTGGTAGTGTATCAGTCCTTCAAGAGGTGTTATAGAGTGGTCTGCTCAAAGCCCGGATCTTAATCCCATCGAACATTTATGGGACGAGCTGAAATAAAGGGTTCGACCGAGAGCTAGAGATACTGCTCCGACGAGTATCCAGGAGCTGCAAAAGGCGATCGCAGAGGAATGAGACTTGATACCTCGAGATATGGTGAAAACTTTGGTGCAATTAATGAAACATCGAATGGAAGCTGTCATTTGGGCTAGGGGAGGAAACACTTCTTATTAATTCCGCACGTTGCAGGTACAAAACAGGTATCACTGGATAGTTGTTGAAATATACTTTGTATCTGCATCCAAGAAAATTAAATACATATTGAATTTTTTGATATTTTTGAACTTTTGTTCAAAAATTGATCAATGTGCGAATTGTTTGCACCCAAGTGTATGGTTTTCTAACATAAACGAGTTTGAAGTTTTAAAAGGTCTAATTAATGTTTTCTTAACGTAATTATAAGGTCTCACAGAATGGTCTCACATCACCGGATAAGGTCTCACAGAATGGTTGGTCTAAATTACCTGCTTTGGTCAGAAAAGGGGTTAGGGAGTATCAACGGAAATATAAAGTTCAGATCAGTTTTGAATTGCCAAACAAATTCTATTGGCAACAAAAATGCCAAAAATTAAATTATGAGGCAGCACTGTCATCTATTGGCTTTATTAAATTTCTGAAATTGGCCGAGTCTGTCATAACTATAACTATATATGTAGTTTTCTATCCTTCGGTTTTGTTATATGTAAAATGGGAGTACGGTGGAGCCCGGCTATCTGGAAGATCTTACCTAGAAAGCATGATCGTGCACTCCAAATCAATCAATTAAAACAATTTCTTTAAAATGTGACTATCAACCGTCAGTAACATAATTTGTCGAAATCCAAGGTACTCAATTCTATCATGATCGGTGGCCATATTTCAGAACGGGGGGTTTTGAATACAATTTCCAACCTATACCTATTCCAACCCTATATCGAACTTCCAAAAATGACGCCGCAACAACAAAACATAACTTTATGACAATTACGTATAACAGACGCATGTGGAGACTATGATGTTTGATATTACGGAAATCCCAGCTCATCAAAGAACTTGGTCCGTCCCAGTTAGCCATAATCATGAACTTTCTGCAAAACTCATTTATGAATCCCATTTAGTCTAACAGATTTCATCAAGATCAATATTGACCAGTTTGCTGTTTCAGAACCTTTTCTAAACAATTGTTTCAATTATGCCTCATATGGCCATGTTCTGAGAACTTTTCGATAAAAAAAACCAAAATTAACAAAAACATTCTTGAAAAAATGCACTGATTTTAAGATTATTCATTTAGCGGGCCTTCAGTGCGTGTTTCGCACTGAAGGTACGCTAAATGAATAATCTTAGAATCAATCAGAAAGCCCCACACCAAATTCTATGAAAATCATCCAAAAATTATTAAACAAAACACACCCGTAACGCACTAGAAGTCCCCTTAATGGAGTTTAGTAGAAATTAGACCTCTTTCCGAAATCTTTAATACAAACAAACGTTTAGATTTACAAACATTTACCCGTATTAATAAATTGGGACCGCCCGCAATGTACTTCGAAATACATTCAAATTATCATGATGACAGTTACAGACAAAAGACACATCCTTTCTACAGGACCCAGAGAGATCAAAAAATTAAAAACAAGAATCTTTATTTATTGTAACATGTATGCATTTTTTAGGGTTTACAGTTCTCGAGTACAATACTCTAATGCTTAAACATAATTTCCAGCATATTTGGAGCCGCCTCTATGATTCGAATACAATTTTCCGGATCATTATAAATGAGATTTACATTTGGCTTTCTACACCAAATATTTACAGTTTTATGATCTGATAGGTCTAAGTATTTAATAGCAATCGTGTATTCAACATTTGGTTTCAATTCAATTGAGTCACCAAGACTGAGTAAGATTTCGTTCCAAGCCTTAGGAGCAGATTGTGAGAACTGAATTGTTTCAACTTCGCTTGTTTCAATGTCTTTTGATGTAATTTCTATCTCCACATCCTTCTTAGCCCTTTCAATTCCAAATCGTAGTCCACTCAAATTGATTTCCTTTGAAACTACAAATTTTGTTACGAACGGTGTATCTCGAGAAAACATGCGTAGTTCCATTGGATAAATACACTTTGCTCTGGGTTTTGATATCCACAGATCGCTACCACTTTCACCAAACACAAGTTGTTTTCCAATTGAATTTTGATCGTTCTCACTAAATAATCCAGGGTATTTTTGAAAACACTCACGTATCTCGTCGATGGACATTGTTGGAAATCGAATTTTCTTTATGAGACTATCGAAGCGTTCACGTCCTTCTTGTAGTGTTATTTGATGTTGATTACAATAATTTTCTATCCATCTAGCCAAAGCATTGAAGATTTCGGTTTCTTTTACACCTCCTGCATCTAATTGTAAAACTTCATTTATCGAATCCAGATGGAGGGATTGGATATTTTGGTTTATTAAATTGCCGCAATAGCTCAAGACGTCCTTCGTCCGCTGGCGTGCAATATCGTATTTCTCGGCAATACAATAATCAAATAATTGTAACAACCAATATACACAAAAAAATGAGTTATTCACTCGATTTTCCAATATTATAACCCGATATTTGACAGACAATTTGAATAAATCCATCCAATTTTCAGCATTAATGTCACATTCATCCATGTAAATGAACCGGATGAATTCCAAAAAACTTTCGTATTTAAAATCAGTGACTGGAATTATTTTTTGTTCACCCAACGTTTCCACTAATTGCCGCTCAAACACCACACTTCGTTTCATGAGCTCCAAGGAGTGTGCGTAGATGATTTTATCGTCTACCCGAAACTGGATATCAGCGAGAAATTGATTGTTGAACAGTTGTTTGGTAATGTCATCCATCCGCAGGTGTGGCGAACAATTTATTTTGAATTCCATGTTGTTCGATATTTAAAATTCACTTAACACTTTAACACAAGGTTTATAATAACTGATAACGCACAAAACACTTTCGATATAATGGTTGAAAATTATATCAGTTGGTGATATCTTCACGAGAGCTAAATTTGTAATGATTTAAAACTGATAAGTTACGGTAAAAGAAAACTTCAAAATTTAAATATTATGGCTACCTGCTCCCAAGGTTTGGTAATCGTGAAAACCTAATTAGCAATATTTATTATCGAAACTAAAGTGTGTTTTAATGATCTCAAAAATAGGGGATGTGACCCTACATATCGTAAAAGATTTATTTTTACCTGTATACTGAAACTCCCACCAATTTTTTATTTATGTATTTATAAATATTTCTGGAAATTCCTATAATTTGTTACTGTATTGTATTGGATTAAACCGTTATTTTTTTTTTGTTCCCAGCAAACAGATGCTTCTTACCCGTATAAAAACTCAACCTACCTTTTCCGTACACGCGAGTTGATTTTTTTAAACTTATATGGAATTAAGGTATGGTGCTCGAACTCTTCCCATCTGTAATGAAGACTGTTTGATGGTCTCTTTCGTGATATAAATCTTCTTGTTAAAATTTAATTAGTAAACCATATCTGAAACAGCACGGCGCCCTTTAAGTGGTTGGAGCTTAATTAGATTTAGGCAATCTGTGTCCGAATTGTGTGATAGATATTTTCAGTTTCAGTGGTTGCTATCGCACATACTTAGGCCAATTTTGACCCATTGTGATACCACAGGATCCGACATCATTAAACTTCCTTTAAAACCACCTAGTGCTATTCACATAACCTAGAAGATCTCGCACATAACAGCTTTTAATATCAGAGAGGCTGTCCAATGCCCAAGTGATCATGTCTTCTGCCAGCTAGCACAGGACATGAGCATAGGAAGTGAACAAGAGTTTCCCCTCCTGGTCTTTGCAGCTTCTACAGAAGTTTTGCATATAGACCCAGCCTTCTCGCACGCTCTCCGAAAAGGTAGTGTCCGGTAAGTACCCTTACAATTCTACCTAAAACACGGATCCTTAGTGTGATTAAGATCTTAGAGCGATTCAAACTCAGCTCAAACCATACTTACTTTGCTACCCTACCAGTCGGACTGACGAGCCACCTGGCATTTGCCAAGGCAACTGCTTTTCTATGGCTTGTCGCTTTCAGCACAGACATAAGCCTAGCTACAGATTCTCTTCCTGCTTCCAGTTGGAGAGTCGTGCCGTACCTTGCTAATTCGTCTGCCCTGCAATTTCCCTTAACGTCAGAATGTCCCGGAACCCAGGCCAACTGGATATTGAATTGTTCGCTAATATCGTTAAGAGATGTGTGACAATCCAACGCCACCCTTGGCGCCAGGGAAACTGAATCCAGTAAAAGAATGGACGCCCCACTCTCCACATAAATAGTGATATCAGTCAAGGATATTACACTATGCTTCAACCAGCTCATGACCTCTTCAATCAGCCTGGTACACGCTTCAGTACACGCTTCAGTAATCAGTTAGACGAAAGGATGGACTCACATTTAATTCCCCACAGATTACACCAGCTACAACTCTCCCATCGAGCTTGGAGCCGTCGGTGAAGAATTTAACTGTCCCGGTCTCCACGAGAAGACCACTCTTCCAATTCCAATCCTCCCTAGAAGGACGCATAACTTTAAAAAGCTTGCAAAAGCACAACAGGGGTGTTATATAATCCAAATTCACCAGGTCATGCCTCACAGAATTGACGATAGTTAATATACAAGGGGGAATAATATACAAGGGGGAAGGTACAGCATGCCCTCTAAAGAAAACAGGCTACCCTCTGCACCTTCCCCATCATTCCTGTATGAGTTTGCCAGAGCTCGCCACCTTACACTCACACCATACAGCAGCACAGGCCTTACTACTGCCGTTTAAAGCTGTGCATTGCTCTATTTCCTTCCGATGGCATTTTTGCAACAGTAGAGTGCCACAGTGGCCTTCTTCCCCCTTTCTATCGTATTTGGTTTCCAACCATTACAGGAATTTTATATACCTCCTAGTGAAAAGGACCAGCTCTGTTTTAGATGGGTTAATCCCTAATCCACATCTGCTGGCCCAACCCGCAGTGATTGATAACGGATTCTGCATCACATCCCTGATGATACTCAGGTGCTTTCCCGAGACAGCTATCGCTACATTATTGGCATAAGCAACCATACCTATTCCTTCCCCCTAGGGAGGGAGGACACCTCCCTGGGGTGTTTAATCGAACAACCGGTCTTCTGACGTGGACTTCCCCCATCCCCGCTATGACCCTTCTGCTAACTAGCAAGTGATTAATTAGCCTGGTTACTGAGTATTCCACTTCAAATGCCAACAATCCTTCCCTATTTGCCTCCGCGTTCACGTTGTAAAGTGTGTGCCAACAATCCTTCCCTAATCCCTATATAAAGGCCATACTGTCCTCCTGGGATTTCTGAACACGTACTGATTTGTAATTTCGAGATTGAGCTTAAACGTTAAGTACCGATTGTTAGAGAAGGAATGCTTCTTTGCTACCCTCCATTCTCTGGTCGTAGGTGAAATTAAATTGGAGACCAGAGTAACATCCAGAACCTCCTGTCTATTACCAATAATAAAGGTGAGTTCCTGACCTATATTACTAATAGTGAGGTTTGTTCTTAAAAGAAATTCGAAAAGTAATTCACCCCTGTCATTTAAGTCTGAGCTTGTCCGACCACAGGTCTTGTTATTTTTGATCCAAGGTTCTTGGATCAGAACTATCTCCTCTCCTGACTTAGCAAGCCTGAGAAGGAGCGCCGCCGAAGCAGTCTTGGTGTGATTTAAATTTATCTGCACAAACCTGATCATTGTTAACAGTAATCACTTTCCTTATTGCGACAGCCGTGCTACGTCAATTAGGTGGACCCGACGGAGTCGACGCAGGGATTCCATATTGATTACCATAATGGATAATCTGATATTACCCTTGGGCTCCTCCTGCTTCACAATTTTCCAGTTCCCCATCGGGATATCCGGATTGCAAACCTGGATAATCCTTAGGGATTTATCCAGGTTAGCCGGCTCCGTGGGAATCCTGACCATTGCTCTAGGTCGGCTAGGTATTTCCTCCTTGGCAACGGCCCTGAGCTTGGCTCCTGGACATACTTCGCCTAACTCCCAAATTGCCTTCCTGTACAAAAAGCCCGATCGCTTCTCTGCACACACGGTTAGCTTCATCCGTCGCTGATACCAACCCGCGTCCCTACAAATTGGCGGTGGTCCAGGATGTTGTCCAAGGACTTTAAGAAAATCTGGGTTAAGTGCATTAAACATCAACCTCCATTTTTCCCCGGTGATGCTTCCCTCCTCATGGCTCTCGTCCACGAAGGCTAGCACCACCTGCTCCTCCTTGCCAATGTAGCTGAAGAGCTTAGGCCGGTCTTTTAGATCCTCCTTTCGTGCATTGCTCACATCGGCAATGCAAGGCTTCGCCCAATTAACAGATTTCCTCTGTTCCTCCGTCCATTGCTCCTCCGGGACTGTTGCTAGTCTGTCCAAGACACGGAAGGCCAAACGGCTAGTCCTGTATCTTCGACCCGACTTTCTATTTTTTACCGCTACCACTAGTCCCTTGAAGGAATGCCTCGGAATCAGTCTTAGCCACACTGAAAGCTGAAATCACAGATCGCCCCCTCCTCCCCGTCTCCACCAGCATTTGAGAAGTGCTGGCCACTTTTTTATTTTTTTAAATTTATTTTTTGCAGATTCCATATTTGATCCCACTAGTATCGGATAAAATGATGGTCCGCCCGTACAGAGATCGATATATAAGAGTAAGGCTACATAAAACTGGAGGTCGCTAGGTATCCAGAGGGCTCCGTTCAGGACTGGGCAATTATTTTTAGATGCGTCCCCAGCCTGGCTGATCATCGGCACGGCTCGCATAACATCTTGATTCCACCCATCCGTCACCATTTACCGTGACCCGCAACACATTTGGTTACACTTTCTATTTTTGGCAGTTACGTAGTAATTTAATCGGATAAAAATTGTCGTATATGTACTTGTTTAATTAAGTAATATGGTTAGAAGCTGTTAAAAGTAAAGGATCTATTCTCAAGGATTTAATACTCAATTTTTAACACGCAATTTTTAACTTAAAATTAAATTAAATGGCTGGAAATTTTATCAAACAAATTATCACAGTATTCGGGCAGCAAAACTAGGAAAATTTCACAAAAGGAAAAATTGTTCACGTTAGTGTCAAATATTTGTGGTAGAAAATATTTATCACACAGTTCCGACACAGTCTAAACCGAGAAATTGAACCTACCGGATTTGTGGTTAAAATTGCCTTCTATAATCGTAATTCCTGCTTAAATTTCAGAAATCCGATAAGGTCAACTTTCGCAAATTTAATATTTTTCAAATTTAATATTTTTTTTTTCAAAAATTGGAAAAGCTACCACTTCTAGTAGACCGATTTCGGCCAAACTCACAACTTATAAAAAAATCTTCAGTATGAAGATTCATCCCATACAATCCGTATTGGTTGCACTTGACCGATTTTTAGTTGAAAAGCAGCATTTTGTCAAAAATCTTCATTTCTGGTTAAATGTTTGAAATACGATCTGAACCGATATTGTTGCAAATTTAATTTATGATCTTTTAGTGCATAATCGAACCTTATCGAATGCTTGAGTTATACGTCTAAGAATATTGCTGAACATAATTTCTTTTTTTTCAGTGCCTCCTCAATTGGATCGGTTTTTGTATATGCTAAACTTTTCAACATCATTGCAATAATTGTAAAAACGCCCATGGAAGTTGTCAAAGTGTTCATGATTAAAATACAAAAAACAGTTTTTTTTGTCCAAAATCGATCTATCCGCTTAACTTTTGAAAAATTAATCTTTTTCGATATCGTTGAAATTTAATTTAGAATCTTTTATTTCATTGCTGCCACTTCCGATGGATCTGAAGCTGCCACTTCCGATGGATCTGTCTCGGCCAAAAATTACTGGGATTTCCCAGAAAAAAAAGCTTAAGTTTGAAATTTCATCCCGATCAATCAATCCGTATGGGCTGTGTAAATTTTTACTGAAAAACAATTTTTTGATAAAAATCATCATTTCCGTCCAAAATTCATCCAAAATTGGGTTTCGTCCAAAATTCACTGGGGTCTCGAAATTTGTGAAAAAAACTTAAGTATGAAGTTTCATCCCGACCAAGAAGTGTACAGGGGCCGATTTTTTGTATAAAAACGGTTTTTTGTAAAAAAAACGTCATTTCCGCTTAAATTTTGCAAAACAGATCTGAAACGGTATTATTGCAAAATTAATTTAGAATTTTTTTAGTTCACAATCGTTTTCTTTTAAATTTGTTTTTTTTTTTTTTATACAATATTACAACTGATTCAGAGATCATCTAGTAATTTATCTTTCTTAAATTAAGTTCTCGGATTAAGATGAGTAATCTATTGGTTACTCATTTTATATATTTTCTTCTAAGACTTTTATATATTTTCTTCTTTTAAATGATATACTTTTCAAAATATTTCTAAAAACGAAAAAGCTCCTGTGGAACTCACTGACGGTGGACCGGTTTCGGCCAAAAATCACTGTGATATCCCAATTTACGAAAAAATGCTTATGTATGAAGTTTCACCCCGATCAACAAACCGGCTGGGCTGTAGACAGGACACAGACATTTAGTCTGCCCACAGACACGCCCGCACTCACAGTGATTTTTAAAATCTTCGTTTTTCGACTTCGTATATCGCCGCATTTCTCTATTTTATTAAGATAGTAAAACCACCAAAGTTACTTGAAGCACTGCTCAATGGGGACCATCCAAAATCAAAGGATTTTCTAAACGATCTAAGAGCCTACAAAATCGCCTTTCAAATTACTTCGTGTGGAACAAATCAAACTATTAAAAGCTTATTCATCCTGACCTTTAAAATTCAGGGAGCAATTATCTACTCTCGTAATTGCTCTCTGTTACCTACTAATGTACCTAAATGTTTGCAATTTGGTTTGGTGGTTGGATACTGGTGTCATGCATGTGTTACAGAAAATTCTGCTTGGCGTTAAACTCTACGCATCTGACTGATGATGGGAGAAATAATTATAAATTTGTTATTACCGCTAACAAAAGACCGACTGTAACTCAATCAAGGTGGTACAATGTACCAACGACTAACGAGGTAGTGGTGTTACTGGTCGATGGCGCATGGATGGCGATCGGCTTCAAAATATTCGAGATTTGTGGCTAAACTCATGCACATAGGCTTTATGTTTGCAAGAACAGGTCAGGTTCAACGAGATCAATAAAGTCATCAGCGCTGACTTATCAGACACTGAAGGTGACAAGAGTCAAATGATTCACGTTTTCTATAGATTATTGAATACAAACTCACCTTGCATGTTGGATAAGGGGTGTTGAAAAAGCTTCCCGAAACAGTTTGTCAACGAGTTTACCAAGATGAAGATGGATACTCATCATTATACCGCCGAACAGAAGGTGGGGCTTTGTCCCATATTTACAAGTACTTTCTAGAACATTGCAAAACCATATCAATCTATAGTCCTGCACCAGCGTTAAGTTAAATTCATCTGCAAGTACGTAAATAAAGGTGTAAACCGAGCTACATTTGCACTACACTATCCAACGGTCATGCATCTGGACGTTCATTTGGAAAATGGTCAATGGATTTACTTTAATCCCCTTAACGTAAGACAAAACATTAAAAAACATGCGACAAACAACACTCTTGTTTCAGTGACATCGTTAATGACTTTATCCAGAAGTTTACCAGAAGTTCAGTGTGTATCAAAATGAACAAAAAATATTTTGTTCATCTGAAGAATGTATAAAAAGTGATTTTCGGGATGAACAATAAATTAGATTTAATTTACTCATAGATTTAATGCTTCTTGTTTGCCAACAGAAATATAATTTTATAATTTTCTCGAGCTGTTTAGTTTTTGCTTATTTATTTTTATGTGATTTAGCAAAGACACACACTTTATGAAAAAAACCCTTTTCGGGATGGAAATTTCGGGCCAACTTCTTGTACATGTACAAAATCCACTTTTCATCGACCGCAATGATTTTATGCAAAATATTCTTTCTTTTGTACCTCTCCCTCTTTTATACCTTTCCGGCTTTTGTTTTCTTCGGTCAGTTTATGAGGGACCCATTTTCATTCCTATTATACTTTTCCCATTGCATGCAATCGAAGTGATGTTCGTCGAGTGTGGCATAGATGTCAAGAAATTGCTGACTACAGACGGCGACAAGGATCTGACCGCTCTCGTGTTACAACACATCGTGGTGGCCGCTTTCTTGTGACGAATGTGGTTCAACTGGGACAGCGGCTCCAAGAAGTTCGTGAAGTCGAAGTCAGTCATTGGACAATTAGAGGACGACTTCGAGATGGCGATCTGGCTGCACGCAGACCAGCGGGTCTAAATTGCGGGCCGAAATTGAGATCAGCTCAACGACGAGCCCGACTTCAGTTCGCTTGAGAGTGTTTGGATTGGTCAGAAGAACAATGGAGAACAGTCCTGTTCTCTGACGAGTGCATGATATGCTTACATAGCAACGATGTGCGAGGAAGAGTGTGCAGAAGACCAGGAGAGCGATTTGCACAATGTTGCATTGAAGCGCGTGTCTGGTATGACGGTGGATCGTGCATGTTCGGGAGAGGCATGTCGCGAGCGATTTCAGGCCGTCGATCAAGAAGATTGACTTCTCGGTACATTTAAGAAGTACTCGAGGACCACATTCTACCGCATACGGCTAGTATAGTGTATCAGTCCTTCAAGAGGTTGTATAGAGTGGCCGGCTCAAAGCCCGGACCTAAATCCCATCGAACATTTATGGGACGAGCTGAAAAAAGGGGTTCGACCGAGAGCTAGAGATACTGCTCCAACGAGTATCCAGGAGCTGCAAAAAGCGATCGCAGAGGAATGAGAAATGATACCTCGAGATATGGTGAAAACTTTGGTGCAATCAATGAAACATCGAATGGAAGCTGTCATTCGGGCTAGGGAAGGGAATACTTCTTATTAATGTTTTTCCATGTTTAATTCGATTTTTACCACTAATTTTCAAACTACCCTTGGGCTCCTCCTGCTTCACAATCTTCCAGTTCCCCGTCGGTAAACCCGGATTGCAAACCTGGATAATCCTCAGGGATTTACCCAGGTTAGCCGGCTCCGTGGGAATTCAGACCAATGCTCTAGGTCGGCTAGGTATTTCCTCCTTGGGAACGGCCCTGAGCTTGACTCCTGGTCATACTTCGCATAACTCTTCAATTGCCTTCCAGTACAAGAAGGCCGATCGCTGCTCTGCACACACGGTTAGCTTCATCCGTCCCTGATACCAACTCGCGTCTCTACAAATTGGCAGTGGTCCAGGATGTTGTCCAAGGACTTTAAGAAAAACTAGGTTAAGTGCGTTAAACACCAACTTCCATTTTTCCCCGGTGATGCTTCCCTCCTCATTCTTGTCCACGACGGCTAGCACCACCTGCCCCTCCTTGCCAATGTCGCTGAAGAGCTTAGACCGGTCTTTTAGACCGAAGATCCTCCTTTCGCGACTTATAACTTTACACAAAACTTGATTTTATTTGATTTACTTTTATTATTTTATTTATTTAATTAGAAAATACAATGTTTCACTAAGACTATAACTTAACAACTAATTACAATTCATACTTAATCTAAAAATGAAGACACTTGATATCTTGGATAAGCATAAATGCATGTCTGGGCATTTATGTTTATTCTGCATCTTTTATTGCGCGTGGTTTGAGCTTTTATGCTTATTGTGCATTTTATATTAAGCGTGGTTTGAAATGTATTGCTCCGCGCGCGATTGAAAAGTAGTTCCCTATCTTTATATGGTTGTTGTTGTACTTTGTGACGTTGTTTGTGTAGAGGAACGTAACTCCTCCCGCCGAAGAGAAGGCCATAAAGATTTCATTGGTATGGCCGGTTCTGGAGTAGTTGGTTGCGTCTCGTCGCACGTTGTTTCATTTCCTGCTGACTTACAGCATTTCATCCAAATACAATAGATGGTTGCTATAAGGGTAATAATTATTAGTGTACTTCCTGTACTGTATATTTTTATTGTGTTCGAGAGAGCTTGTTCCTGCAACAATTGTATGTGTTCTCTACGTTGGATCGTCCAGTTGGTCATCTTTGGTAGCGATAATGAAGGTATAACGCGATGGCTTTCCACGTCGTTGTAGGGTAGTATGATTGTTTCATCCTCTTCGTAGATGTACTTATTGTTGTTGTATGTAATGCCCTGAATATTGATCTCGCAGTTGTCAAATTCGATCAGTGCTTGACCTTGGATGGATTTTACCCTTTGATGGCACGTAGATGTAAACGGTAATTCCTTTGTTGTTGATACGTATATTTTCCCGCTTATGAGTTCGCTGACTTCATCTTCCAGGTCGAAATTGGTGTGGTTACATCGAGCCGGTTTCTGCGCTATGATATTTGGTATACAGGTGTTCGATATCTTCCGTAGAGATTGTTCTTTGCAATAGTAAGTAGTCTCTATCTCATCACATGGTTCAAAAATGAATTGGTAACATTCCTTATCTAGGATGATGTTGTAGGAAGGGATGGGTATAATCATTAAGTTTTTGGAAGGGATAGGTTTGATGTTATAGTAACTAAATATTGGTTTTGAGAAGGATCGTATTTGAATGCTGAGTACGATCTTTGACTGATTGTAATAGCTTTGTAATGTTAGAAGGTCGTAGATATTGTTGGGGTTTAGGATTTCTACGTGGTCTTGAGCGAGTAAGTCATTAATAAAGTGAATTTCGTTGTTGGTTAGTAGATGTCTCGAAATTCGTCGGTGTTTGGCCGAACTGATCGCGTCTAATATATCATCGATATGGTTAGATAGTGTGTCTAAAGTGTTGATCAATTTAAAAATGTATTGGTCTAATTTAATTATATGTAATCCCGTTTCAGTAATGTTAGTCAGTCTGTTCAGTTCAAATGTAATTTTATTGTTGCTGTTTCTTACATATTTTTGTATGTAGTTAAATCTGTCAATCATCCCCTGGTTGATAGCAATTTGAGCGTTGTTTTGCTCATTTAACTTTTCCTGATTTTGATGAAGGTTATGAATTGCATTTCTAATCTCTTCCAGGTCATGTTGGTCCAAATTCCCCGTAATGTCCTTGATTAATGACCCTAATCCATTAATTAGGCCTCTTTTGACCCGTGTAGGTTTCAAAAGATGGATGCTTTCGCTTAACTCTTTAACTTTGTGCTGGAGGATTTCTATCTTATTTCTTAAGGCGTATGAATATTCTTTGTTGTTATTTATTGACTCCTCTACTAGATTAATCTTTTCTTGGATGGTGCGGAGGTTGTCTTCGTAGTGGCTGGTATCGATGAGGTGAATGATCCTAGTGTATTTATTGACTACTCGGGCCTGGCCGAGCTTGATCGGTATTAGACCCTTGTTGGTATCTAGATTGGTCACCCTGAGTGTCTGGCTCATGGTTACGGGATACCTGAAATGGTTGTTTTATAAGCTTTTTATGGTATTTTCCGTCTTTTGTAAGGACAGTTACTTTGTTATTTTTTAGTACCCTTCTTACGACGAATCCTGGCCTAATTTTGGATCGTCGTTTATTACGTACATGGATTATTTGATTCTCCCTCAAATCAGGGGGTTTGATTCTGTCAACGTTAAGTTTATTAATCAATTTTGTCTTCTTCGCGTGAGTTTCTTCATAGATTCGTTTGCACAATGCATCGTACGATAACGTGTGGTTGAATAAGTATTCTTGCGCGTTAGCAAATGTGGGGTCAACATGTTGGCCCGGAATTGTGTAATGACCGGTTAGAAGTTCGAAGGGTGTAAATTTAGTCACAGAGTGAATGGTGTTGTTGTATGAGAGGATGCCGTCATGCATCAAGTTTTTTATATTCTCGGGAGGTTTCTCAATATGAGCTATTTTAATAAGCTCTTGTAGGGTTGAATGTAATCGTTCCACGGGGGAGTTTCCCGTAGAGCAATATGACGAGGTATGGTGTAGCTGGACGTTGTATTCCTGTAGGAATGATCTAAAGGAGGGTTTGTTCATATTCCCCTCATTATCGGATATCAGTTTTGTGGGTTTACCATGTACGCTGAAGAATTGGGTGAGTCTTTTTTGAATTTCTTTACTGGTCCTGGATTCCATGTAAAAGGCTGCAGCAAACCTTGAGAATTTATCTAAAATTGTGAGAAAAGCATGATTCTCGAAAAAGCAGAAATCAATGTGTAAGATTTCCATAGGCCGTCTAGGTGTTTCTGTGACTTCATATTCGATTTTTAATGGGTGCCTGTCGTATTTTGTTTGTAGGCAGATGTTGCAGTTATTGATGTAGGTCGTAATAAGGTTGTTCATGTTTGGAAAATAGTGGGTCCTTTTAATGAATTCGTAATTTTCTAGTATTCCCCTGTGGTAATTCTCTTCGTGTCTTTTTTTTATCGTTGCATTCTGATCTTTTACGTTTAGTACGTCCGTTAGGAAAACATGCGATCTCACTAGATAGTGCTTTGAAGCGGTTCCAAAATTTTCCCTATAGGCTTCTTTGGCGATTTCAAATATTAAGTCATCACACATGATGCCTGTGACTCGATATTTCGTTACCAGTGCGCTAATGCTACGTTTGACGGTTGGTGCGTGGTGGTTAGGCATGTAGATGATTACTCTGTGTTTTCCGAATGGGTATTCGTTGATAGTGTTTGTTCCATGCATTTCAGCGTCGATCGTTATTATTATTTGTGAACTGAAATGGTTTATGGGAGAATTTGTTGTTGGTACTAGATTTTCGATTTCGTCCTCAATTTCTGGTTCCGTTGAGGATTCGGAAATTTCCGAGGTGTTAATATTATTAACAGTAAGGGGTTCGGGCCGTATCCTTGACAATGCGTCTGCATTGGTGTTCTTAACGCCTTTTTTATATATGATTTCGTAATCATATTCTTCAAGTTTCAGCCTCCATCGAATTAGCTTCGAATTGGGCTCCTTAAGATTGAAAAGCCAAGTCAGTGGCTTGTGGTCCGTTACAATTTTGAATTTCTGACCAAAGAGGTATGGCCTAAAATACTTTGTGGACCAGACAATCGCCAAAAGCTCCTTTTCTATGGTGGAGTAGTTCTGCTCCGTGACCGTTAAGGTTCTAGATGCGTAGCAGACTGGTTTGTCTTTACCTATGGGGCCTTGTGAGAGGACAGCTCCAATGGCGACAATGCTGGCGTCGGTAGTAAGGACGAACTCCTTGGAGAAGTCGGGATACTGGAGGATTGGCTCGTTGCACAATAAATTTTTACAGTATTCGAAGCATTCTAAATATCTTTCATTAAGGATTATTTCTTTTCCTTTCCTCAAACATTCCGTTAAGGGTTTGGTTACATCGGAGTAATTTTTGATGAATTTTCGGTAGTAGCCCAGAAGGCCCAAAAAGCTCTTAATTTGCTTCTCCGTTCTCGGAACGGGGAATCCCTTAATGGCTTTTATTTTCTCGGGGTTTGGTTTAACTCCATCACGTGCAACGATGTGACCCAAGAATGAGATTTCTCGGTGTAGGAACTCGGACTTGTCTATTTGTACCTTCAAGTTAGCTTTTCGTAGTTTCTCGAAGACTTGCCTAAGATTTTCAATGTGCTCTTTGAGTGACGTGGAGAAGACGATGATGTCATCCATGTAGCACAGGCAGGATTTACCCTGGATATCCCCTAGGACATTGTCCATAACCCTCTGAAATGTTGAGGGTGCATTCCTTAGACCAAACGGCATTCTAACATACTCGTAGTGTCCGTAGTCAACAGAAAATGCAGTTTTGGGTATATCTTGTTGTCTTACCTCAATCTGGTGAAAACCAGATGCCAGATCTAATGTTGAAAAGTACATGCATTTTCCCAACTTATCGAGTATGTCGGTAATATTTGGTAAGGGATACCGATCCTTGATTGTTTTTTCGTTAAGTTTGCGATAGTCTATCACTAATCGCCACTTCGTTTTTCCACTGGCGTCAGCCTTTTTGGGTACGATCCAAATAGGTGACGACCATGGTGAGAAGCTGGGACGTATAATGCCGTCCTGTAACATTTTGCTTATTTGTTTCTGTACCTCCTCTTTATGAATGTGAGGGTATCTATAACTTTTCGAAAAGACAGGTTTCTCATCCTTAAGATTATTTCATGTTTAACAGCGTTTGTGAAGGACATTTGCTGCTCGGTTCTAAGAAATAACTCTTCGTACCGATGACATAGCTTTAGGATTGCTGTCTTTTCTTCACCGTTAAGGTGTTGTGTTCTAATTAAATCAGAAATTTTTTCGTGCGGGGTGGTATTATCGCATTCCTGGATGTTATAATGGTTGAGTTCGGCATGGTAATTCCTTTTAAACAACGTGGCTTTGATTGGTTGTTCAATCATGAAGGTCAGTGATTTGTTGTCGTAATTAATAATTTCGAAAACTGCGTACCAATTTTTACAATGATAAATTCCTTCCGGGATAATTAATTTATCATTGATAGTTGTTGGAGTGACGTATATATCGCCATTTTCCACATCTACCGGAAGCTCGGCAGTGAGTTTGCTTCTAGGTAGTATGGTATAGACTCTTGAGGCATAATTAGGCTTAAATATAAGGGGGATTTCGACCTTGTCTGTCTTGAGGATTGATTTCTCGAGATCTAATGTGACACCTAATTGTTGCATCGTTTCTAATCCTAGGAGACCATCAAAATATTTGTGGAATTTAAAAAGGAGGAATGGGGGGGGTTCCTTTGTTTTGAACTCCGTAAGTCCTTGGATGACGATTTTTTGATTTACCTGGTGGTTGTTGAACATGGTTTTAATGTTCACTGGGGGTATGTCGCGTATCCGTGAAGGATGGACGAATTCGGGATTTAAGAACGATTTGTTTGAACCCGTATCTACTAGAAATTTTAATATTTTTGACTTATTTAGGCGTAATTGTATGTAAGGAAGTGAATACGTTTGATGTTTATTAACATCTACGTAGCCGATTCCGACAGGGAGGCATCTTGATGAAAATTTCCATCGTCTACCTCAACTTCGTCAAGATCTTGGAAGTACGGTTGGGACTGTTCTTCGCAGATTTCTTCCTGTTGGTTATCTATTGGTGGGTACGGTTCTTGCGGATCCTCAGAGGTATACAATTCTTGAGCTCGCACTCTTGGTGGACCCATTGATTGAAATCGATAGTTATTCGTTGGGTTTATACTCGAGAATTGCTTATAGTTGTTATGATCAGATCTTGTGTCCATTGGTTCCGCTTTTCTTGGGGGAACCATAGGAGGCTTGAATGTGAATCTATTGTAAGTTGGGCTCATTCCATTTGACACTGGGTTTTGTTTAGTGAAAGGACGGTGGTTGTAATACTGTGGAGCGGGGTGATAGTTATAACTAGGGCCAGTCTTTGGTTGAGATATTGGTGGACCACTAGTGTAGTAATTCCGTGGAGGATTGCCTTGATTTCCGTGCAGGATCCTAGGCATTGTTGTTCTCGGAGGAATGGGTGTAGTACTATAGTTATTTTGAGTTGAACCTTTTCTCAGGTAAGTCATATTTTGTTCTTTCAAACAATGTGTGAAGGCTTCTGTTAAACTACTGGGCTGCATTGCCCGAATCATTGAACCCATCGGTTCTCGCAGTCCCGCCAGGAATGTGTTGAGGCACATTTCCTGGTATAGGTCATTCTTGGCTCTTATCACTATAGCGTTTGTTTCATTTAACTTTGTGTGGTTAATGATTGTGCTCTGTATATCAATTATACGAGCGAAATATTTCTCTACTTTGTCAGCACCTTGTGATATACCGTATAGGTCTCTAATGAGGTTTGTTTCGTTACGCTTGTCCGCGTAATGCGTGATTAAACTATCTTTGATGGCTTCCCACTCTAGGGGAGTGCCATACATCGTGAGTACTTCGTTTGCCTCACCTTGGATCTTATTTCGTATAGCCCGAAGGTAGATTTTGGAGCAAGGATGCCCATCTATATTGTTGCATAGTATGAGGATTTCCTCAACGTTTTCAATAAATTCATGAAGTGTGTGTCTACTCCCTTCGTAGCGGGGTAGATCTTTGATTGCGTCTGGGATCCTGAGACTCTTGAACAGATCGTTAATGCCATTATCAACGTGATTACCTTCGTCAACTGACATTTTAATTTCGTTTAAATTTCGCGTTGGATGATTGATATTTTCAACTAACCTAACAGTGAGATTTTCTGTGATTCCGTCGATAGATTCTAATAGTTTTTGTGATTTGAAAATTCTATATGCCGTAGAATTTCCTTGAGTTGTTAAGCGTGGATTAAGTCTTAATGGATTGGGATTTATCATATAGGTTTTTAAAGAATTTACCAAAATCAAAAAACGCTTACCATGCGATGATGATGATGATGATTTGTATTGCAGACATCGATGAACCGTCGATCCTGTTGATTTTTCCCTCTTTCGTTTATTTTTTCTGTTGTTCTAATTTTTTTTTTTATTTTTTTTTTCACTGTTCCGGTATATACGCCGGGTCGTCGTTTTATAGTATTTATTAGGGCTCTATTTCACTTACCGTGGGTCAGGGTGAGATAGATTCAGGAAAAAAAAATTATTATTGGTTTGTTTATTATTTCACTTGATTTTTCTATGTTCTTTCTATATTCACTTAGTACCAATGAACCGTTGGTACGAGCACTTATACGATCACTCCGAATATAGGTAAACTTTTACAATTTTGTGAACTATTATATTTTTAACTTATATATTATCTTTCACGATTTTTAATTAGTTATCGCATAGGTTAATGGATATTAAAAAATATCCGCCACAACTGCGCCACTTATAACTTTACACAAAACTTGATTTTAAAAAAAGATATTTTTATCTTTTATTTTTATTTATTCCTTCTTTTATTTGATTTACTTTTATTATTTTATTTATTTAATTAGAAAATACAATGTTTCACTAAGACTATAACTTAACAACTAATTACAATTCATACTTAATCTAAAAATGAAGACACTCGATATCTTGGATAAGCATAAATGCATGTCTGGGCATTTATGTTTATTCTGCATCTTTTATTGCGCGTGGTTTGAGCTTTTATGCTTATTGTGCATTTTATATTAAGCGTGGTTTGAAATGTATTGCTCCGCGCGCGATTGAAAAGTAGTTCCCTATCTTTATATGGTTGTTGTTGTACTTTGTGACGTTGTTTGTGTAGAGGAACGTAACTCGTGCATTGCTCACATCGGCAATGCAAATTCATCGCACAATTAACAGATTCCTCTGTTCCTCCGTCCATCGCTCCTCCGGGACTGTAGCCAGTCTGTCCAAGACACGAAAGGCTGAGCGGCTAGTCCTGTATCCCCAAACTGGTCCCTTGGAACCAGTGTTAGCCACACTGACGGCTGAAGTCACAGACCCCCGTCTCCTCCAGCATTTGAGAAGTGCTGGCCACTTTTTTATCCTTTTTAATTTTATTTGTTGCAGATTCCATATTTGATCCCACGAGTATCGCAGAAAATGATGGTCCGCACATGCAAAGATCCGTATACACGGGTAAGACTACATACAACTGGAGGTCACCTGGTATCCAGGGGCTCCGTTCAGGACTGGACAATTATTTTAGATGCGTCCCCAGTCTGGCTGATCATCGGCATGGTTCCCATATTACCATGACCCCACGCACGTGCCCCACACTTTCTAGGTTACACTCATTTCATCCATTCCTGTTTTCAAAAATAAGAACCTGGGGGCGGTGGCGATTGTGGGGATTTTTAATACTTAATTTGTAAAAATACCGAACATACCCGGATTATCACAGTCTTAGGTGTAATAATTTTTGATAGCTACGTAGTAATTTAATCGGATACAAATTGTCGTATGCAATTGTTTAATGAAGTAATATGGTTAGAAGCTGTTAAAAGTAAAGGATCTGGACTTAAGGATTTAATACTCAACAGCAATATTGTATTTTGATTTATAAAATTAATTCAATACAAAGTTAAACTATAATAAATAAAGTTGTGTTTATGATTTAAAATCTTTCTATTGATTTATAATGGAAACTTAAATCTTAAAATGATAACAATCTCAATTTTTAACTCAAAATTAAATTAAATGGCAGGAAATTTTATCAAAAAAATTATCACAGAATTCGAGCAGCAAAACTAGGAAAATTTCACAAAAGTTAAAATTGTTCACGTTAGTATCAAATATGTGTGTTATTTATCACATAATTCGGGCGCAGTCTAAAGCAAGAAATTGAACCTACCGGATTGGTGGTAAAAATTGTCTTATCTAATCGTAAATTTCAGAAATCCGATAAGGTCCACTTTCGTTAAAAAATTTAAAATGAAAGCTACCATAGTAGCTGTCACTTCTAGTATACCGATTTCGGCCTCAGTACCAACTTATAAAAAAAAAAAAACATCTTAAATATTAATTTTCATCCTAATCAATCCGTATTCGTTGTACCGGGCCGAATATTTGTTGAACCGCAGCATTTTGTCAAAAATCTTCATTTCCGTCCTTCGTTTCCAATGTATAGGATCTTTTAGTGCAAAATCGACTTTCTCATATTTGAGTTACTTTTGAATATTTGGAAATCTACTTTTCCCATTGTGTAAGGGAGGCCGGTACGGGGATTTTGTCTCCATGTTTTTTTTATTGTGTCCAATTTTATTTGAAATTTGCAATAATCTAGGCTTCTACTCAACATGATGAACAAAAGTGTCAGTGAAGTGACTTTAGATGTAACTGAAAGAGTAGAAAATGAGAATAAACTATATTCGTTGTGATGCCACCGGCCGCGGTGATGCCTTGCACGGTTATTGTCATTTTTTGCACTACCGGATTACCGAGCACCCCAGTTTGCCTGTTCTAATGGGCGATCATTTTTAATCTATATAAATGAAATGGTAACTAAGTCTGTCGATGCGCGCGCATCACGCAAGCTGCATAGATTTTGATCAATTTTTTGTAGATTTATTTCTTAGACGCTTGGTCTTTATCTCCAATTATCTTCAAATTATCCAATGTTTTAATTAAATCCAACTAAACTTATAATATTTATTTGAACCATTTCTATATTCCCTATTTTTGCATGTCATATGACAAAAGTTACAATAATATACCCGGCAAAGAGAAGTAACCTTTCTTATTACTCAATATCTGCTAAAAGAATAGCAGAATAGATTTCGAATACACCATTCTTGATTTCTAAAGTGAAACATTAAATTTCAGAAAACCAATCCATCTTTATAATTTAGTCTTTCTTTTAATTCTTCGATGTTTTTGTTTGCATTTTTTTTTTGATCTTTATTTCTGCCTATCGGTTCAGCCCAGTTCTGCCAGTCCATTGATTTCAGCGACTCAGGGAACCACTAACTAATTCTAACGGCTTTGTTCTTTTTAGTCGTTTCAGTCCATTGGTGCGATCATAGACCAAAATAATTAATAAGACTGCATATTCCAAACAGAAAAGATCTAATTTTCTAGGGCACTCGTTTATTCTAAAAGGGCACTCGATCGAGATACAGTAGGTTCTGTTCAAAAGAAATTAATTTCTTCAGTTTTTTATTTCGTATTTTCGACTATTCAAACAAAACACACAAAAGTAAAACAAAACACAAATAATTTTCGTTTGGTGTACGACTGCTACGAAACAATCGTGTTTTGTTATGATTTTTTGTTTTTCGCACGTTTTAGCGCATCCAGCCATGCTACACTATAATTTGGTTTTCTGGATTCAAACTATTGCGCAATAGATTTTAATTTTTAATTTTAAACCCTTATTTTAAATTAAATCATTACATTTTTTTGTCTTGTTTTATTCTGTTCTCTCGAAAATAAAATTTAAACAAAAATCTACATCTCAAAAATGTCCGTAAATTTTTTTATTTTCATTTCAATTTTTTTCATTTCGGATTCACGGTCAAAATTTTTACGTCACAGCTACGTAATAAAATTTTTGTCCGTGAATCCGAAATGAAAAAAATTGAAATGAAAATAAAAAAATTTAAGGACATTTTTGAGATGTAGATTTTTGTTTAAATTTTATTTTTGAGAGAAAAGAATAAAACAAGACAAAAAAATTTAATGATTTAATTTAAAATAAGGGTTTAAAATTAAAAATTAAAATCTATTGCGCAATAGTTTGAATCCAGAAACCAAAATTGTGTGTAGCATAGCTGATCAAGTAAAATTCCTGTTGTTGCTGATCATAAATTTTTGTTTTAATTAGTTTAGTTGCTGGTGATATTCCAATAAAAGAAGTCGTGTTGTATTTTTGTGTTTTGTAGTTTCATACTTACATAAAATTTCTAAAGTGCAAAGATTTACGTATTACGTATATTATATTTATGATAGTAAAAAAATTCATTATTGCACAGTTATCGACACCAAATAATGCAAATTGCCGAATTTTATTTTAATTTATTTTTCGTTTCCTCTATTTCCTCGATATACTTTGAAATTAAATATATTTATGTACGTAAATAGTTTCCTTTATTGTAAAGTTCTTATAAATGGTGTCAATTTAATTTAATCAATACCTCATTTTTTTAAATATGAACAAGTCAGGTGTTTTATGTGCTGTGCCGTCATGTAAGGCATCTAGAAGGAATCATCCAAATAGGGAATTTTTCTTGTTTCCTAAAGATGAAAAAATGTTTAATGTGTGGATGGAAAAGTGTGATATTAAAATATGGAATTTGAACAAACGACCTATGATATGTGAAAAACATTTCGATCCAAATTCAATTGGAAAACAGAAGTTAATTAAAAATACAGCTCCCGAATATTTCTTAACTTATCCGGATTTGAAAATAGATCATGAAACACCCGTGCGTTGCCAAAATATCAAAACGTATTCTAGTAAATCAAACTACAATTTTATGAATTCTTCAAAATTTTTAATTTCTGATAATGTCCCGAGTAAAGTAACACCAGAAGAAGGTTTATGTTCTGCTTGTGCGAACTGCGAAATACATTTAAAAAATTGTTTTTTTTATAAATCAAAATACGAAGAAAGCCTTCGGCTAATTAGAAGGTTGAAAAATAAAACCACAATTTTTCAAAAAAAAATTGTGAATTTTCACCGACAAGTAAAACATTTAAAAATTAAAAATAATGTTAGCAAAACGAAAACATTAATGTCCGAAATTGATTTGTTACCCAATATTAGTCCATCTGCCAAGGATCTGGGTAAAATGATATTAACTACCAAAAAAAGAGAATATCCTGTTCCTCAAAAAAACCTTGCTCGAAAGATGTATTATAAATCACCGTCGCGTTATAATTTCTTAAGAGAAAATTTAAAAATAAGTTTGCCAGCCAAATCTTCATTGAGCCGATGGGCCACAATTAAAAACCTAAAACCCGGTATAAATCTATCAATTTTAAAAGGACTTAGGCAAAAAGTAGATGAAATGGGAAGTCAAGCCAAACATGTTGTTTTAATTTTTGATGAAGTTAAAATTAGACCCGACTTGGAATATGATCGTCACAGTGATGTTATTGATGGTTTTTCTCAAATAAATAACGTACGGTCTTCAAGTATCGCTAATTATTTGATTGTTTTTATGATTCGCGGACTTTTCCAGCAATATAAATATATGATCGCTTGCCATGCCAGCGATACAAATATAAACGGAAACCAATTAACTGATGTTTTGTTGTATACTATTAAAATTTTAACAGAAGTTGGCTTGAACGTGGTAGCAATGGTTTGCGATCAAGGATCTAACAACCAAAAAGCGTTTAGTTTACTTAACATTACAATAAATCAGCCTTATTTCCTATATAACGAGCGAACAATTTTTGCCTTATATGATCCACCTCATTTGATCAAGTCCTTTCGGAACCTTTCCTCAAAACAAATTTGGAAACCCCAAGTCCTTTCCTCAAAACAAATTTGGAAACCCCAGACGGAGTTGTAAGCTGGCGCGTTTTGAAGGAGTTATATGAAAGTGAAAAAAATAAGTCTACTAAGCTATGTCCTAAATTAACTTCACGCCATATTTATCCAAACCATTTCGAAAAGATGCGTGTTAAACTAGCGACACAAATATTTAGCAGAACTGTAGTGGCAGGAATTAAAACATTGTCTGATTTTGGACAATTCTCTACAGAAGCTTTGCCGTACGATTTTCGACTTTCAATTTTCTTTATAAAATAGATAAACGTTCGGTAATTTAAATAGCAAAATCCTATTCGATCCTAATTACCAAAAGTGTGCACTAAAGGAAAATAATGGAGTTCATCAAAATTTAAATTTTATGCTTGACTATTTTGAAAATGTTAAGCCAATAAATCGGAAAAACGTTTACTGCTTTAAGGGTATTCAACAAACCATTAAAGCGATTTTATTATTATTTGCGGAGCTATAACTGCCACAACTCCGAAGATAGAATTTCTGTTAACTTCTCGTCTAAATCAAGACCCAATTGAAAATTTTTTTGGACTTGTAAGACAAAGAGGTGGAAATAATTCAAATCCTTCTCTTCATGAGTTTAACAACATTGCAGCTCAAATTATGTCTATAAAATTTTTGCAGAATTCTAATTTAACAAATTGTGAAATGGACGATGATGAATTAATAACACCAGAACTTTTAAAGGACATCAATGAAGACAATTTAAAAAATCTTGAAGGATCAAGTGGTTCTTATGATTTAAATTTGGATGAAACAGCAAATCTTGTAGAAGATAATAAATTGGCTTTACTCTTTATTGAAACTATCGCCATGACCGAGAATTATGAATGTGATGAAGCATCTGCCAAGTATTTTACAGGATATGTTGCTCATACAATCCTAAAAAGGAATCATTGTGAAAACTGTACCAAAATGTTAATTAAACCAGGAGATTCAGTTCAAATGAAAAACGAGTGTTTCCTTTTCTACAAAAGTTACACAAATAGCAGTCAATTTGGAAAGCTAAAAGCTCCCAGCGATATATTTTTCGAAATATTTCAATCTCATATAAAAATTGCAGAACATGTATTTGCGACAAAACCTCAAATTGAAAATATAAAAGAACATATTTGTAATAGTTGTATAAATTATACCAATGGTCAAGAAACGTTTAAAAAGTGGTTTGATAAAGAAAATCCGTGCTTTAGTCACAACATTGAGTTGCTGGATTTTCTGGTTTTAATATTTCTAAGAAAGAAATGCAAATTGCAAATAAATAAAATTAAGACCAAGGCCAATAATAGAATGTCATTATATGTTAATAATCCCTAAATTAAGGAACAAATATTAAACTTTAAATAAAATTTAGGATTATCAAACATTTTTTTGGTTATCACTTTGGACGGCAGTCCAAACGAGTGACGAAAGCACCTACTGTGCTGGAAGTCGAACGAAGTATATTATACAGCAAGTTTCGAACTTTTTCACTTTGAGGCCGCCAGGATCGTGTTATATACCATTGGAAAGGTCTTGAAAAATAAACCTAAATAATGTATAAAAGCATGAATTTCTACCAACATTGAGTAGAGATATGACCTTCCAAAAATTGCCCCAAAAAATCAGTTTTTCGCGTCGCATTTACCTCGTTAAGAGGTTTTTTATTTGATTATATATGTATACAACCATTTTATTTACTACCTTTATTAAAAGTTTTTGTATAAGAATTAATTGTTTATTGTTTAAATAAAGGTTGTGAAATAATTTTTCATAATTTTATTTTTTTGGAATATTGTGATTCTTTTGTTTAATTGTGTTTATTTAAGAATTAGTCCAATGGAACGAAAACTGTTAAAAGAGATGGCGTCATCTTCGAAGCTATACAGTTTAAACAGTTCTATCTAGTCAATCAACTTAACCAACGTAGTACTATCATACTGGTCAACAGGAATACTAAAAGATTTCCAAGTTGATCGGAGGATTACGGAGTCGAATGGCTGATTATAAACGCATTCGTTTATTCGCATAAAAGCATTAGACAGTGTACTATTCACTTCCGGTACTTTGACTTGAACCTCATTTACATCATTTAATTAAGGATGTTCGACTTTGTGGAAAAAGGTTACGCCTGAAATTTAATCCGGGGTCAATCGTGGATGGAAGAGAAAGAAAATATCAGTGAAATTCCGTTTTTATTATTGTTACTCGTCATTTTAGCTAAAGCTTTAGATTAACACTATAATGACCTCACGTCTGCGCAGATAAACTTCTCCAGGGACCGGCAATATTTTTAAAGAATTAATATAAAAAAACGTTATATAAATACAAATACAAATTGTTTTTATTTTTTTTTTCATTTTTTTTTAAATTACAAAAAATAAATAAAAATTAAAAAATAAATTAAAAAAAAATATATAAAAATATAATGTTGTATGAGCGGTGTTTAAAGTGTTATTGATCTGAACAAATTTTGTTACAAATTTGATATAGAATCTTTTTGTCATACTCGTTTTTATGTAATTGTTTTATTATGAAAAATATTTGTAAACCTATAGAGAAATTCTACAAAGACAAGTTTTATCAAAAATCGTTGTTTCCGTTAAAATCAGAAAATCATAAGAAACTCTTTTTGTTGCAAATTTAATTTATAACCTTATTGAATTTTCTAACCCTTGAGATATACTCGGCGCGACCGACGTAAAAGTGACTCAAAAGTAAAAAAATATATGATTTCAAACTACAGCAATTATATTCGACGCGATTTAACGAGTCTTCAGTAGGCTATGGAGAACAAGGTTTTCGTCATTTAGAAACTCGCAGTCGCGTCCTGTATATCTCAGGAGTAATGTTTCGTTGTGGAACGAAACGACTCCGTATTTTCAGAGTTCTTTAATTCACAACACTTTAAGAAACCAATCGTTTTCTGAAGGTGAAGTTAGCATAGAAAAGAATCAGAGAAATCTTAAGTAATAAATTGGAAACGGCTGCGAACGACTGACATTTGATAATCTCATGTCTCCAGACTTTTAATTTATAATAAAACCGTTCACCCATTGCCGCGACGAAAGCTATTTAGGGAAGTCTTTCTTGGAATATTAGTACACACTAAAAAAAATATGCTGTTTTTCAAAATAATTGCAACAATGAGGGAGTATATCCTATAATTAAAGGTTTTTTTATTTTTAGCATTTACCCCTGCAATCTGTTCTGGGTCCTGTTCAAGACTCTAACCGCCTTTTCGCGGTTTGCTTATTCCGTCCTTACTTTTACGCCAGTCAGCCAATCCGAGGGCGTACGGCTATAGGTACGATTTTAAGACCATCTGCACATTGCAAGCTCCAAACCAACCTATCTATACTGGCATGGAGGATGGGTCGGCCCATGAGTTTTGCACTCCAACAGGAGGTCGGTCATAGATGAGTTACAGTTCATCACAGTTTCACTTTTGCATCCTGCCTCTATCGGGATTCGAACCCGGTACCTCCCGATCCAAATGCCAAAGCTTTAACCACTGTGCTATTTGGTCGGTAAATGAAGGTTTATTAATAATAAAAATAAAAAATTATATTCGATCTCGTCATTTCCAGTTTGTGGTCGTATTTTTCATAAATACTATTTCTTCAAAATATATGAAATTGTAAAAATATAAAAAGTTCCTTATAATCGTACCACTTCCTGTGTGGTAAGATTACATCCCGATCAGTCGCCCCGTTTGAGTTGTAGAGACGTATAGCGAATGGTAGATTGCAAATTTCGCAGTCTCAAGTTAAACAAATCAAAGATCCCTTAGTAGAATAGCATCACAATATAATGAATACATAAATTATGGGTAATCAATTATTGAAAGTGAAAATCCCATTCAACCCAACTAAATTGTAAAAAAGCTTTCGTCACAAAGGGTTCATAAATTGCTTAGTTTACCTCCAAAATGTTTTTAAAAGTTTTGACTTTACCGTTAAATCCTTCGATCCACAGGGGTGGATCACTTTATATATTTAAGCGCCAAAAATTAAGATATACAATAACATATTTGTGTAACGAACAATTTGAAAACTCAGTAGATAGGCACCGAATTTAAATTAACAAAATCTTAAATTCTAAGCAGTTCTCGAAATGAGTCAAAAACATTCCAATTTATTTTTATAAAATCCGTTTTCATGTTAATGCATGGAAAAATTGGCTCGCTCACTACATTTTGTTTTGTATTTCCTCATTGCTGGGTTTACTGAAAAACGAATATACACGGAGTTTCAACAAATTGTATACATGTATGTACATATATGTATATAAACAAACTAAACATAGTTTTCATCAACACGACACCGAGATCTAAAAATAATTTCCGTTACGAAAGTAAAGTACAAAAAATAAATGAAGAATATAAGGTTCCACTGCATAGATCAACCCATTTTAAGTTTTACTGAACTTGCTTTTTTCTCGCTCTATATAAGCAGTCTTTATATTTATATTTGTCTATGGTGCGATCCAGTAGGTTCCGCTGTTCCTCGTTATCATGCTGCTGCAGTCACAGTTATGTCCTTGCAAATTTTTGTATTTCTTTGCTAACGTATTCCAGGTTTAAGTCTCGATGGAAATTGTCATTTCTAATGTGTTCTATACGTCCAGATAGGTTTTAGGATTTGTTTATATAAAAGCAGTTTAATATGCGTTGTCAGTTCGGCGATTCTTCCAATAAGCCAATGCATTTTTCTGAATTTTAAATTCAGTTCTTGCCTTTTCTGTTTAACGTTGAGCTATCCGCCTGAGCTTAGTGTTTAGTCATTTTGTAGTTTTCGTGTTGATTCAACAATACTAGCATCATGGGTCATAACAGCTGTGTCATCAGCAAACGTTCCTATTCTAGCTATTTACGGTAGATCATTTGTATACAGTAGGTATAATACAGGACCCAGAACACTACCTTGTGGAACCCCTGCTAATATTTTCTTTTGTTTTGAGTAATCCGTTGTAACGTTCGTTGATGGAAGACTTTAGCAATTCAAAATATTGTTTTGGCAAATCTCGTTAGAGCTTAAACTCCAGACCACGGTGCTAAACCTTATCGAATGCTTGAGTTACGTCTAAGAATATTGCTGAACATAATTTGTATATAACAGACGCATGAGGAGACTATTAAGATGTTCTATCTACGGAAACCCCAGCTCATCAAAAATGTAGCCTTGTTCCGTCGCAGTTGGCCATAATAATGCACTTCCTGCAAAACTCATTTCTGAATCCCATTCCCAATAATTATTTCAGAATCACTTTTCCACCCACTAGACCTAATTAATGGCTGTTCATATTTTACCATCATCTATTAGAAAATGACCTATTCCATTTCAGTTTGCTGTTTCAGAACTTTTTCCAAAAATCGTTTCAATTCTGCCTCATTTGGCCATGTTCTGAGAACTTTTCGATAAAAAAACCAAAATTAACAAAAACATTGTTGAGAAAATGCACCGATTTTAAGATTATTCATTCAGCGGACCTTCAGTGCGTGTCTCGCACTTAAAGCCCGCTAAATGAATAATCTTAACATAAATCAAAAAGCCCCACACCAAATTTTATTAAAATTACCCAAATATTATTAAACAAAACAGACCCGTAACGCACTTGAAGTCCCCTTAATGGATTTAGCAGAAATCAGACCCTTTTCCGAAATCTTTAATTCAAACAAACGTACAGGTTTTGAAATAATTATTTCCCGTATTAATAAATTAGGACCGCCCGCAATTCATTCAAATTATCATGATGGCAGAGTTACAGACACAAAGACACGCCCTTTCTACAGGGCCCAGAGGGATCTAAAAATTAAAAGTAAGAATCTTTATTTATTGTAACATGCATGTATTTTTAAAATTGTTTAGGATTTACAGTTCTCGAGTACAATTCTCTAATGCTTAAACATAATTTCCGTCATATTTGGAGCCGCCTTTATGATTCGAATACAATTTTCCGGATCATTATAAATGAGATTTACATTTTTCTTTCTACACCAAATATTTACAATTTTAATATCTGGTAGGGTTAAATATTTAATAGCAATCTTGTATTCAACATTTGGTTTCAATTCAATTGAGTCACCAAGACTGAGTAAGATTTCGTTCCCATCCTTAGGAGCAGATTGTGAGAACTGAATTGTTTCAACTTCGCTTGTTTCAATGTCTTTTGATGTAATTTCTATCTCCACATCCTTCTTAGCCCTTTCAATTCCTAATCGTAGTCCACTCAAATTGATTTCCTTTGAAACTAACAATTTTTGTTACGAACGGTGTATCTCGAGAAAACGTGCGCCATTTCACTGGAAGAACATATTCTTCTCTGGGTTTTGATATCCACAGATCACTACCTCGTTCACCAAATACAAGTTGTTTTCCAATTGAATTTTGATCGTTCTCACTAAATAATTCAGGGTATTTTTGAAAACACTCACGTATCTCGTCGATGGACATTGTTGGAAATCGAATTTTCTTTATGAGACTATCGAAGCGTTCACGTCCTTCTTGTAGTGTTATTTGATGTTGATTACAATAATTTTCTATCCATCTAGCCAAAGCATTGAAGATTTGTGATTCGTTTACACCCTCTCTGATTACATCAAATTGTAAAACTTCATTAATCGAATCCAGATGGAGGGGTTGGAAATCTTGGTTCATCAAACAGTCGTAAAAAATAGCTAAATATTCCTTGGTATGCTGAAGTGCAATTTCGTATTTCTCGGTAATACAATAATCATATAATTGTAAATACCAATAAATATGTAACTATAAGTGAGTTATTGACTCGATTTTCCAACATTATAACCCGATATTTGACAGACAATTTTAATAAATCCATCCAATTTTCAGCATTAATGTCACATTCATCCGTGTAAATGAACCGGATGAATTCCAAAAAACTTTCGTATTTAAAATCAGTGACTGGAATTATTTTTTGTTCACCCAACGTTTCCACTAATTGCCGTTCAAACACCACACTTCGTTTCATGAGCTCGAAGGAGTGTGCGTAGATGATTTTATCGTCTACCCGAAACTGGATATCAGCGAGAAATTGATTGTTGAACAGTTGTTTGGTAATGTCATCCATCCGCATGTGTGGCGAACAATTTATTTTGAATTCCATGTTGTTCGATATTTAAAATTCACTTAACACTTTAACACAAGGTTTATAATAACTGATAACGCACAAAACACTTTCGATATAATGGTTGAAAATTATATCAGTTGGTGATATCTTCACGAGAACTAAATTTGTAATGATCTAAAACTGATAAGTTACGGTAAAAGAAAACTTCAAAATTTAAATATTATGGCTACCTGCTCCCAAGGTTTGGTAATCGTGAAAACCTAATTAGCAATATTTATTATCGAAACTAAAGTGTGTTTTAATGATCTCAAAAATAGGGGATGTGACCCTACATATCGTAAAAGATTTATTTTTACCTGTATACTGAAACTCCCACCAATTTTGTGTTTACGAATTTATAAATATTTCTGGAAATTCCTATAATTTGTTACTGTATTGTATTGGACTAAACGTTTATTTTTTGGTGCACAGCAAACAGATGCTTCTTACCCGGATCTTATATGGAATTAAAGTATGGAGCTCGAACTCTTCCCATCTGTAATGAAGACTGTTTGATGGTCTCTTTCGTGATATAAATTGCTTTTATGAAAATGAATATTTACCAAAAGAGCTAAAGAATCGTTACTTCTTGTTGAAATTTTATTAGTAAAAACATCTGAAACAACACTGCGTCCTTTGAGTGTTTGTTACAGGGCTGATTCCTTTTTCAAAACTTTATATTATTGTGTCAACGTGTAGCTAGCAACGTGCGCTAGTCAACCTAGATTGTGTGCAAATGAAATGAAATACAATTTTGAGGGGAGTAATTGTTGCGGCCAACACCTGATTCTCTCTTACATTAAATGTACATAAATATCGAATACACCACACTTAATTTCTGAGACTGTGTTCGAACTATGTGATAGATATTTTCAATTTTAGTGGTTGCTATCGCACACTTAGGCCAATTTTAGCCCATTGTGATACCACAGGTATATCCATAAAACTTAATGAAAATGATAATTCTTCCGACTTGCGAACTTCTTCAGAGTCTGAAATAGCACGACAGACATGACTTGATATCTCGGTTGTTGAAGTGCCTTATGAATAAGGCTCCCTTCCCTGCTCACAAAAGAGAAAATATTTGGGGTAGTCCGCTGCTACATGTATTCAATTGAATGGCAAAAGCGTGGCTTAACCAATGCACATAAGCTTTGTGGTTGTAAGAAAAGATCAGGCTCAACAAGATCGATAATATCATCAGCGCTGACTTATCAGACCCTGAAGATGATGCTGGTAATTGATGATGCTGGTAAATTAAAAACCACGACAAACAACACTCTTCGTATTTTTTAAGTTACGTGGAGAAGACCAATTTGCCAAAATTCTAATGTATGATGTAGTACCGTTCTACACCTACGGTAAGAGGTACACTTACACTTACCGCAAGCCGACGAAAAGGGGTCCATTTCGATTACGTCCTTAAATATAATCGATAACATAACGTACTCCACGTTTCACGCAGCCTGCAGTACGAAACTTTCCAGCGACAGTCTCAGTAGCATGAGACATTTGTTCGCTGTCATCGTCCTGTTCTGCGGATTTTGAATCAATTGGAGTAATGAGACACATATCAGCATCATCTGTCAGAAGATTCTTACGGGCTTTAAGACGTAATTCAGAATATGATATTGCGGAAACCGATAGATTCACTCCAAGTCGATGACATCTTGTTACGTGAATCGTAACTATAATACTGACACAAATTACAGTTCAGGCATCATGGCTGACACCGTTAATGGCTTTGTCCAGAAGTTCATATCGTCCTGCAAAGTGTGAATCAAAATGAAGAAAAAATATTTTTTCTGCGGACGCTGTTGGTTGGACTGGATCAATTTTACTCCGTGTTTGCATTGGAGAGAGAACCAGTAGTTGAGAGAGAACACATCCTTGTCTGACTCGAGTGTTGAACTATATTTCCGGCGTTCTTGTATATTTCCTTAATGGCTTCAATTATCTTTCTCGGAATACCAATTTCGCACAATGTTTTCCAAATCGCACCTCTATTGATGGAATCGAACGCGCATCCACGAAAAGTATTTAAAGCGGTGAACTCTATTCGTTTGATAGTTCAACGATGGTACGAATTGGGTTGATATGGTCTGTACAGTACGTTCTAGCAATACTTTCATTGTACTATTCAGGAGGGAGCCTCTCCAAGTCTTGCATTCTCTAAAATCGCCTATCTTCAGACTTCCATGCTTCTCCTCATAGTGGAAATGGAATTTCTGCCGTTACAGATGCGTCGCCATTTATTAATTATGCTGGAATATATATCCATGCCGGCTTTTTTGTTGTTCTTTAGCTTCTGAATAGCACTCTTAACTTCCCATTTTGTTGGTGGATGGTTGTTTTTAGTTTCGTTATAGTTACCATCAGGGATTCTTGAAATCGGTGGAAGTTTCCCCAATCGGAATACGGCACTTTAATCATTTTTTTTAATTGTTTTCTTTTTTTAACCCTTCATCTCTTAATATTTTTTTTAGTGATAAGAAAATTAGTTTCGTTTGAGAAATGGCTTTCTTGGGGAAGGAATGGAAATTTTTTCTTTGTACGATACTTCATTTCCCTGGAAATTCAATATTTTCCGTACTTGCATAATAATCTGCAATAGGAAGTAATTAAGCTTTAAGTTGTTAAACTTTTACCAGATAATAAATTAAAGGAATTTAAAATTTATGCTTAAAATTATTTACATGAATAAAAAATAAAGTAAATTAATAATAATAATCACAACTTCACTTATCACGGTCAATCACATTCAGTTTTTATTTACAAGTGAAACTGTCTAAAACAGTTTCTGTCCTTATTCAGGCAAAGTCCAGTTCCAAACTTTTCACATCTTAGGTATAGGTATATTCTTTACAATTAGGCAATTTGAATGACGTTTGAAGACGTTTATCTTGCCATACATTGATTGAAACACAGTCAGTTCTAATTTCCTTGTGAGGAATAGGACAATTTATTGCCTTTTTTTTTGCTCCAGCCTCTTACTAACATCCGATGGTCGTCCACATATAGTTCTTCTCCGCTCATAATTATAAAGTATCTCGCCTAGGTTAATCGTTGTGCTTTTATTGAATTCTCTTATAGATATGTCACGAATTGTGACAACGGACATATCTAACAAATGAAAGAATATACGCATATACCACTTTTTTGATCTTACTAGTACTTTATATGTAGCTATCGAGTAGATCTACCCCTGCCATGTATCTGCTACATTCTTTTATAACGTTTGGATATTCAATTAAAATTCTTGATTTCGTTTTTTTTTTGTCATACCTCTCAGTGGACTGTATTGGATTGCGAACAAAATTTGAAATCAAAGTCACCAAATGGTGGCCATCTGCTGTTGTTAAATTAATTTTATTAATTTCGGTGGTGTATTCAATTGAAGTTCCTCTCTTCTCCTTTTTCATTTCCTTTTCTGTGGGCAGTTTGCAGTTGGGAATCCAATTCCTTCGAATTGTACCTAGGCTTAGTATGCCTACTTTTGACAATTCTACTACCAATGACACTGATGAGTAATAATTGTCAAAGTACGCCCTTTAGTTTAGATTTTTTGGTACATATCTGAGCATTCGCAATACTACATTGACATTGGCTCCCAAATCTTTTTCAGGCGGCAATCGTTTACGGAGATCATTCGCTTGCCCTATATATTTCAAAATTGTACGAGAAGCCGGATATTCTAGAGAGTAAAAAAAGTTTAAATCCCCATTTATGGGGCTTATTCGGTAAATATTGTTTTATTGAGCTCTTACATTTCAGTCGAACACAGCTGTTCATCAACTAATAGGCATGATTCCAAAGACACCTTTCTAAAAATGTTCTGTAGCCGTTCGATTATCGGTCAAATTTTATTAAGTCTGTCAAAATCCGGATGATTCGATGGAAGCATTTTTTCATTGTCATTGAAATGCAAAAACAACTTGATTCTGTCGAAGTTGGGTAACAGTTGCTTTCCAATCGTACCGGTTTTTGTCTTTGCTAAATTAACTACTCACAACTGTTCTATCTTTTTATTATGAGTAGTTGAAAGCAATTACGATACATTTGTCCGCTAGGTGATTGTGCGTAGTATTTTTCTGTCAAAAATACAAGTGAATGCCACAAGTGTGAAGCGCTAATAAAATTCCGGTAATTGATATTTTTTATTAAAAAGTTAATAATACACGGGGACAAATAATTTGTAGGTTATGTTTTGCTTTTGTCATTTTTATGCTTTCCAATCGACACTTTACCCAATACACTTTTTTCGTACTTACAAGTGCTTGCGTTGGTCGATTGGAAAGCAAATATTATTCCTGAATTAACTGATTACCTGCACTTAGAGACCAGTAGCGGCGATAATCCGGAATTTGTATGACCGACATCAATATACAAATTCCTAAACGTCTGTATTGCATGTTTGCTTTAATTTATCGTTAACTTCTTTCCGTAAGTGAGATCTATACGAATCCATTACCAGCATCGATTTTTCGTTTGCAAAACCACCACACTTTGAAAAAACAATTATTTAGCCACTGAACCGTCAGTTCAGTTGTTATAGAATCAAACATGCTGACCGCAACATCAATACTTTTGGGAATATTCATCTTGGTCACATTTTTTAAACCTTTTAAAAGAAAGCTGTTTGCCTGATGTAAAATTTTGGGCATTCGTCACATGTTAGTTTGTAAACTCCAGCGTCTATTTTTTGGGGTGTTTCAAATTTGAGGTTCTGTTCAAATTTATTACTGTTTTTGTAGGCTGTCCTGTATCCGATTTTTTTTGAAAGTCTTCTATTATTTTGTGAGTCATTTTATTGTATTCGACGCTTATAAATTTTTTCTCTGCACCGGTTGTCATTTTTAATTGCGAGGTCCATAAAGTTAATTTGTTTGTTGTTTTATGATTCTAAGGAAACTTTTATAGTGTGCTTTAAGTTATTTATATATTGCCGTTAAATAAAAGTATTACGTCATCTAGAAGCTATTTTTTTTTTGACAATACTCCTAAAATATTTTCCAAGTTCGCCAATAGATGGCTCTATATTTGAAAAACAAAAAATCATTTTGTAAACATTAAAAGCTTTTAATAGTGTAAAAATTAATTCTCTCTCTTCGACTTCTGTCAAATTGTTCGCGATCATTTGACAAACAATACAACATAATTATTAACATTATTATTAATGAAAATTATTCGGTTAAGGCTAAAAATTTAGCACGGGCCCAGAATATAATATATTCTTTGGCACGGGTCACGGGTAACAAATATTTTTGATCGAACATGCCTAGATTGAGTAAAAAATATTATCTCCACGGATTACGTGATCAGAATCTACCACACCGACAGTTCATCGTAGTTCAATGCGGCCGAGGCAACTAAATTATTTGAATTCGACACCAACCAATATCAGAATGAATTTAATTCATTTGACAACGGCATAATTACCCCTTGCAGTCAACAGTGTCGCGTTCGAGGAGTCCGACATGGGAGTGTCAAAAGTTGCGTCTCGAAGAATTCCAGAGACAAGACACATTATACTTATTTCAACCGTACGCTTAACGAAACAATGGCGATTAAAGAAGAAAGCGATTTCATGTATTCGAGCATTACTTGTAATCTTCGGTAATTTCTATTTATTGTTCAGTACACAACACTTATGCCGAATGTAGTTTACCTGAAACATTTAGAAATAAAACAACTGTTGATTAATAGAAATTTCTGGCTTTTTAGTCGAATTATTCTGGATTCTCAATCCGAGCCCCCTCGAAATAGTTTACATATAAATGCTCTCAAATACTGTAAAATGCCCGAACACATTGTCTGAATGGCATTCAAATAGTGGTTTATACAAAAACATTTTGATAATCGTCTCATCCCTCAGTGTGATTGAAGACGATTTAAATGATTTTTGTCGGATGGTTGCATGACTAAAAGGCAAAATTATAAATACGGCATTGAATCCTGATAGTTACCTCTCATACATTTATTTGATAAGTTTGTAAATGCTATCGATCATTTCAATTTTGAAATCGAATTCCTGATATTAATGTGGAGAACTAGGCTACTTCAGTTTTCTTTCAATGTAGCTAATACAACCGATTTGTAAGCTCCTCCGGTATAGCTTCACTCATATTTAACCTTTGGCGAATATCCGCCGTATAATCCATTATACCTGTTTTATTCACGGTTTTCAAAATTTTCTCGTATAATTCTTTTTTGACGACTATCTGAACAAAAGTAATTCAACGCATAATTTGTAGGTTATGAATATACATACATCCATTCTTGTAGCACAAAAATTCCAACAGCGGAAAAATTAAATGCCAATCCACATATTGGGAAGTTTTATCAGTTAAATCGAATTTTACCATTTTAGTTTAATTCTTTCCACGCTTAATAGTTTAGAGCTTTAGTTAGTTTAGATATTTTTTAGATTTTACGAATTACAGCAATACGGTTGGTGTACTGCAGCCAAAATCAAAGTGACAATTGAGAGGAAATTTTAGATGTGCACTGCGAAGATTTTATAATCGATTTTAATTTTTTGAAAACTTCTAGCGCTATCTAACCTACCATTTAAACAGTTTTACCACTCCTATTTTGATATAAAAAGGTCAAATATTCGAGTCGAAAGAAATTCATAGAAAAATGGAGTTATGTCGCTTCTGTATATATGCTGTGCCCTGCCAACATTGCGTTACAGAAATGTACGGTTTACGAAGACTCACTACCACTAATGTCTTCGTAAACGTAAAGTTTATTTGAAACAATAAAGAAGTAAAAACGAACAGTTTGCAACAAGAGAAATGAAACAGATTCACGTATACATTATATCTTCGCTAATAAATGACATAAATGAACGTTTTTCGGCGCAACGTTTCTTAACAGTTAAGGTGAATCATTATTGAACAGTCTTTGTGTTACTTTTCCGAAACGTGTGTGAAGTACACAATTGAACTGTTTTCAAGCAAGCATGTCAACTTTGAAATAAAATGCAAAAATGAATGAGAATAAAATAAATTCATTTCAAATTAATTAAATTGTAGTCTTTTATGTTCAGTCATAATCTTAATTTCTAGTTATAGCGAGAAAATTAAAAACTTAATTTTATATAAAAAAAAGTATATAAACTTAAAAACAAAATAATTCAATTAGCAGTTATGTAATATAAATATTAAAAAATATTGTTACAACATTTCACAGTTCAGTTTTCAATCACAAAGTTATTCATTTAATAAAAAAGAACACAATATCAAATTTTTAATTCATTATCCATACTAAAACTAAACTTAAACACCTATTATACCAACATTTGTTGACTTCGTCGTCTCTGGCGGTCTTTGGCGTACTGAAACCATTTCTTTATTGTGGTTTCAATATCCACAACCCTAGTATTTGCAAATTTTTTCATTGTTTCATCTGAAAAATATAATTTTCTTGTAAATATATGCTTAATTTGTTTAATTTGTTATTTACCTTTCAAAAGAGCCATAATTAAATAAAACTTTACTGGAATATTACCATGTTGTCCATGCCAAGAGAAATGTGAGGCAGCGGCGTCTGTTATGAGGCTTTTTAAACACCCTCTGATGAATTTCTCCATACATTTGTCATTCAGTGTTTTGAAATATTTAATCTGCAATAAGAAAATAAAAACATATTTTTTAAATTTAAAACGCTTAAAGGCGGTGATACATGTACAGATTTTGCCTTTAAGGCAAAAAAAAATGCCTTATACAAAATTGAGAAATGTTCAATTTAAAATTTTTGCCTATAAGGCGATTCAAGATGGCCGACTTTTAACCAATCAGCGCGCATAATTTTTATGCCTTAAAGGCAAACTTTGTACATGTATCACTGCCTTAATTGTGTTGTGTAGTTTAAAGTACCAAATATGTTTTAAATCCGGGGTCATTTTGTACATGGTTTTCCATATCTTGAAAGGCTTCAAAAGAATTCGCAGGAAATTTTAAATCGTATGTTATTTCCGCTTCTGATATTGCTTGGCCCGCGCACCGGTTTTATGTTCATAAAATTCCGCTCTCAACAATTTCACTTCTCGAAGGGTTTCTCTCATTATTTTAAATATTTTTTCTTCTAAGCTACTATCACCATTATTTTTACTAGGTTGATGACATCCTTGTGTTGAGGTTGATGGTCGCATGTTGTCATTTATTTTAAGAAATTATTTATAGTTTGTTTCCGAATCAAAACAAAACTCTTCGCTTCCTTCAATCGAATTCATATCTGGAATTATACACATAAGCATTATATATAAATTTGCAATAATGGTATAAAACCAGAAGATTTAAAATTTTGCAAATACTTACTGTTTTGGGTTGGTGGTGAGCAATGCAAACTGATGGAATTAGAAGAATTTGGTTTGGTCTTGGGTTATAAACTACCAATTGGAATTGTTGGTGGTCTGTTCGCCTTATAGGGATGATAAACTATTTTTTTAGGGACATCGTTATTATTGTCACTGCTATTTTTAATAGTCGGTTGAATAGGATTGTGACATCCTTGTGTTGAAGTTGATGGCCGCATACTATTGTTTATTTTTAAAAAATTTTTGTAATTTGTTTCCGAATCAAAACAAAACTCCTGGCTTTCCTCAGTTGAATCCATATCTGGAATTATATATGTATACACATTATTTATAAATGTTGTAATGGTATAAAAATCGAACATTTAGAATTTTTTAAATGCAATATTTTATTTGATATATCTTGTACTCCAAAAGACAAGGCGTTTGATTCTAAAGCTTCTTGTACTATAAATCCCCAAATGGGTAGAAGGTAAAGGATCGTTGAAATAATTCTCCAAATTCAACAAAAAATTTCCAGTTACTCGTTCGTTATCATATTCCATAATTTTAAAAATTCGGTCGTTTATTAAACAATAATTGTTTGGTGTATCAGAGCCAAGAGAAAAAACTGGTCGTAAAGAATATTTTTGAGAAGTTTTGTGGATGTTTTCTTGTTCTGTAAGTCTATTATGAATTTGTTGCAGTGGTTGTGATGCTTTTTTTATTAATTTCTTTAACTGCTGCATATAACTTTCAAAACTAAAAGCACTCTAGTTATCGAGGTGGCCGTATTTTTTTGTATCTTCTGCTAGATGAAGCAAGCTATGTACATTATATGACATGTTTTCGTTTCCATAAAGAAAACAAAATTGCTGACAAAATATTTTGAGTAAATCCGCAGCACATTCATTATTACGAAAACAGTCTTCCGGGTGTGCAAGTATTCTTATAGCACATGTTAAATATATAAAAAGTGTATAGTAGTTGTTATCTATAACACCTTTAAAGACTACCATGCCAGTATAGCATAAAAATAGACGAAACTCGGAAGCTTTCCAGTGGTCTAATTCATCAAGCGATCTCGGCTTTCTTTGAAATTCCGCAGGAATATATTTACGAATTTGTAGTAGATGTCTATTCGTGGCATCAATTTGATTTCTTGTTAGAGAAAATCGCTGTTTACGCGTTTTAATTAGTCGACTAAGCATTTGCCTCATCACGCCTAGTAACACGCAATGCATGTAGTCAATTGGAAATTGTGAAACGCATTTAACGGGTATAGTTTCCAATTTCGAATTCATTTTAATGTGGTGATTTAAATCAGTTTTGTTGTGAAATTCAACATCTGTCCTAAGTTGACCGATGCTTTCTGGAAAACAAACTTTGTGTTTTAAATAGGTCCCTCTTATGTGACATTTTGTGCAGCTGGAGTAACCAGAGTGGGATTTGACACCTGAAAACAAAAAAACAATTAAAAAACTTGTGAAATATAAGATATTGTTCAAAATTACCGAGAAGAAAAGCTCTGGCCGGCGCGTCACAAATAAATGCTCGAATGGTTACCAATATCTTTTTATTATTGTGATAAAAACCATTTTCAATTAAATGCTTGCTCTCTTTAACAAATTCGTCTAAAAACTGATCAGCACAATATGGTTTCTTGTAGCCCTGATATATACCAATTGGAAATACTTCTTGATAAGATACGACTCGGCCAAGAATAGGCCATAATTGATTGGTGGAGCTCTTGGTTAGTGGAACACCATCCACACCAATATCAATCATTAAGGTTTTGTCGTAAAATCTTATATTAGTTAGAAACTTTTTTAACTGCTTTTCGAGCCCAATATGTAAATATTGTCCTTGACCCATTGGCATGACGCTTCTTATTCTATAGGGCGTATTTTTCAAAGTTCGCACGTCTTTTGGCAAACTGGAATTATACTTTGATAATATTTGCAGCAATGCATTCGCAGAGTCATTCGATGGGTTGTACTTCACACTCCATTCGCATAACTCTTGTCGTATATTATCTTCAATTATCGGTTCCAAGCTGCACTCATATTCAGATTCAGTATCTGTAACGTAAAAGCTTGAATTTGTTTCTTGAAATAAGTTGTCGCAACACAAATTTGACATATTTGTGCTGTCGCTAATTAAATAATTCTTTTCGGCAGAAAGTGCTGCATCCTCGCGATTTTTGTTTCCAACATGAGAATAGGGGGCTTTTGTAATATTAGTAAAAATGGCATCAATTTCTTGGCGAACAGTTCTGTACAGCTTTTGCTTAGACATTTTGTTCAGGGATTTAAATTTATATACACACTCACTTCAAAATTAATTGTTAATTAAACTTCAGCTTTGCGGGAAATTATTAACACTTATTCTAAATTATTTACAGTAAGTCTTATTTATTTCTATACAATTTGAAAACTATGTCTCTATCATTTATTTAATAATATTTTCACAGAAAATTAATTATTTTATATTTTATAGTTTTTAGCTTGGGCTATCAAATATAACAGTTCTATTTTTTTTTTAAACACAAAAACGTAAAAAATTAAACCACATAATTTAACTACGCACTTTCAAAACCAAAGCGTTGTAATCACTTTAAAACTGTGTTCAAAAGTATAACATTTATGTTACGTTGTTGATGTATACATTTTTTTGTTGGGAGGGTGACGACAGTTATTAAGAGTGTGTTTCAACTGTTTTAAATACCGCACAAAAAGTTAAAAATTGAACATTTGGCTGACACAAAATAGTTGTTTGTAAATAGAAGTTTGAAATTGGTAAATATCGTAATTTTTAATTAGATAAACTGACCGTAATTGAAAGATATATTTTGAAAGAGTAGTAATTTTAGTTAATTTCCATTTTTTATCTTTTATGCGTTCGTAATTACGTTAAATAGAGCAACCATATACAATTGTCAAAAAAATTTAACCAATTGAAACACATAAAAAGTTAAAAAGTTAATAAAAAATCTGCCATGAATAAATTTTTAACTTTTAAGTTTTAAGGACTAGACACACCAAGCAATTTCCAAAAGTTCCATACAACTCGACGCGCATATCAATTCACACCAAGAGCGGCACGACGCCTTTGTTGTTTTCAATAATTTTGAGAATTTTTGATTTTTGTTTTATTAATCTTTATTATTGGTAAATAATATGAGAGCATACGTGAATCACGAATTAGAAATGTATGGACCACAATTGAAGTAGCATTACTTTTAGGTTATGTTCGGCGGCGATGGACGAATTTTTTTGGCCGTTTGGTGTGGGACATAATTCCACGACGGCGAATGCAACTTCATTCGTTACAATTTCTTAAAATTACCATTTTTATATTAAAAACCCAAAATTTGTAATGTTTTTTTATAAACAATTGGTATATAATTGTTTATACTGTCGTTTCTATACAATACATAAATAAATTAAGGCATATTTAAATTCGCCGCTCACCGTCGACGCTTGGTGTGTCGTGGTACGCTTTGTAGTCCTTTATGCGGCATTTAAACCAATTGAAACACACTCTATGGCTGTGTGCCAGACTTAAGGTAAATCGTTTACTAAAGTTTTCGATCAGTTTGCCATAAAGTTTTTGAAAAATAATTGAATTTACCGAAAAATTTACCTAAAATTGACTTTTACCCTAAGTTTGGCACACAGCCTAAGAAACATAATTTTTCCCCATTACTAAAGAAAAAATTCCTACTGGGTAAATCGATTCGAAAATAAGTACAGTAAATCCTCGACTTCGCGAATTCGACTTACGTGATTTCTAAAAAAAAATAGATTTCGAGTTTTATTGATGAAATGAGTAGGTTTTTTTTAATTTTGCACTTTATTTCTAAGTTCTCTACTTTTGTTTGTTGACACACACTATTATTTTCATGCGATAGTGAGAGTGGGAGAAACAGAGAATGGTTTAGCTGGCTTCGAGCCTCAACATCCTGATCTAGAACGATTCGCGAAAGTTTCAAAAAGTGTATGATGCTTTTGCTTGTTATATTTACTATCATTTATGAAGAAACGAAATGTGATACAATACAAACAACATTGTACCAGTTTTTTAATAAGTAGTTTCTATGTACTTTGTATATGTATATGCAGTCTATTCCATTTACTCTCTATTCTATTTATTACCTATCCTTTAAAACTAACAAAAATTTCTCGAATTTAAGGTTTGTTCGACTTACGCAATTTTTGACTTACGTGAAAACCTTCAGAACGGATAAACCACGTAAGTCGAGAACTTACTGTATTCCCTTAGTAGAGAGACTAATATTAGTAAACTTGAAAAAAAAATTGAAAAATGATTAAAGTAGCCGGTGAAAATTCAGTTAATATAGAGAAGAATTTAGAAAGCAAATTGTATTCCGATTAGGGAGATTTCCACCGATTTCCAGAATACGGCCCCTGTTCCGTTGTCCTCGAAGAACTCTTTCCATCTATTTAGCTTCATATTTGTTTCGATTTTCCGTCGTATTTTCATGACAGTGCTTTAACTTTAGTTGGCAGCGTTCGGCATTTCTCCCCCATGTATCATCTCTAATACATGATTTTCTGGTGTAGTTTTAGTATCCAAGCACATTGGTGGCAGTCTTAACGCTGGCTCCTGATATCCTGTCCAATTTCTGGTCGATAGAGCTGGTTTCGTTACTTGGCAGATTGAGTTGGAGTGTTTCTTTGAATGAGTCTTTGATGTTAGAGTGCCTCAATCTTTCAATGTTGAATTTCCTCCGATTAATCTTTGGGTACTTCACTGCTGGTGCTGGTTTGATTTTGAATTATGAATGAATGAATTGAAATTTTATTTTGAATTTGTGTGTCCTTTTTACCAGAGTATATCATATTACTGTTTCCCGTGATTGGTGTAATGTCTCCACTATTCTTCCATCTCATTTCGATTTTATATCGCTTCATTTCTTTCTCAACTTGTTTTAACCTTGATGTTTCCGTGTTTGTGTTGTTTGCCGGTTTTAATTACTTTTTCTAGTATTCGTTTCTGTAGTCAGTGTTGATCTGTGTTGAGTCAAGCATTATGACCGTTATGTTCCTAAGGCAAAGCAATTGCAAATAATATTAATTTTTTTTTTATTATTTAAACAGTACAATCTTATCACATTCTGGTCAGATGACCAGCTCATGCGGTTTAATTTTTTTAAGGCGTCTCAGTTCTTGTGTTATGTGAAGAAGTTGTATTGCTTCACTGTTGGTATGTTGCAGTAATCTTCTTTCATGTTTGATGGCAAATTCCGGCATCACTTCATCAATCCACTTAACGTTTAGGTCGTTGTGTAATTCCTCGTTCATTACGTAGCGGTAAGCATTGTTTATTGCTCGTAGAAATTTGTTTTGGCAACGTTGAATAATTAAACGATTTGATTGTTTAGTACAGCCCCAGGGTTGGATACCATACGTCCAAATTGGTTTAGTTATCGATTCGTAGGTCAGGCGTTTACAGTACAGGCTAAGGTTAGAATGTCTTCCTATTAGCCAGTACATCTCACGTTGTTTTATTTTCATTTGCTCTGCTTTTTGTCTAACGTGATATTTCCAGTTCAATCTTGAATCGAGATGCAATCCGAGATATTTAGCAGATTCAGCTTGGGGAATTTATACCCCATTGAGAAATGTATGGATGTTGCTATTTTTGCGCCGCAACGTGTAAGTTACATGTACTGATTTCAGCTCGTTAAGCTTTATTTTCCAATCCCTGGTCCATTAGCTGATTGTATCGAGTACTTGCTGTAAGTATTCTACTGCTTGGTTCTGCGATTCGCTTGATGCCAATACTGCGGTATCATCCGCAAATGTTCTGATGAAGGTTGTTTCCATTGTCGGTATATCAGAAGTGTAAAGTAGAGGATGGGTCCTAATACGCTACCCTGGGGCACCCTTGCTATGGCTGGATAAAAGTTAGAGCATGTTTCTTCATGTGATACTCTAAATATTCGTTTATGGAGAGATACGACTCAAGAAATTGGTAGTAATTTTCTGGCACTAATTTACTTATATTGTAGATAAGACAATAATACCACACTCTATCGAAAGCCTGTGATATATGTCGAAATACGGCAGGGCAATATTTCTTCTCTTCAAGTGCTTGCTCTAGCTTTGCAGTCACGCGATGAACTTGATCAATTGTCGAATGTTTATTCCTGAATCTAAACTGGAACTCAGGTATAATGATCAGGTTTTAGTCGTTTCAATAACAACTTCTCAAACAACTTTGAAATAGTAGGTAACAAAGAGATCGGCCTGTATGATCCCATTTGCTCGGCTGGTTTGTCTGTTATTTTTATCATGATTATTTGTGCAACCTTGAGGCACTCAGGCACATATTTAAGTCGAAAGCAAGCATTATACAGGGTGTTTTGCAGGTGGACCAACAACGGTTTATGGCCGATTGAGGGGGTCATTTGGAAGCTTTCATCCCATGGAACCGATATCCTAAGTCTCACGGTAACTGAAACATGATATTTTTAAGTTTTTTTTTTAAATTATAAAAATCTCACCTTTAAATGGTCATTTATTAGATTTTATTTAAAATGACCTCCTCACTCCGTATGCATGCAAGGTACATTTTTCTTATCTCCAAAGTTGTGGTGCGAGGTTGGATTTAATTTTTCATTTTTTAAATGCGCCGCTTATCATTTCAATTAAAATTTCTATTGTGGGTACTTTTGTTGCGTACTGTAATTTCTTAGCAGATCCCCAGATGTAGAAATCCAAGTGTGTGAGGCCTGGGGACCGTGCGGGCCAATGAATAGGGTCACCACCCCTATTAGGGTCACCGGTATTTAATTAGTAAATAAATAAATAAGGACCCCTACCAATATGAGATTGGGAATGAATCATCCAAGTATTCTCTTACCGTTCGTTGGTTGTGTGCCGGACTCAAGTTAAATTGTTAAGAATTTTTCTTGCGTTTGTCTTCGCTGTTGTTACGGTACCTAATTTTAGTATGATGACATGTTGTTGACGTATGGCGGTGCTAATTTTAATGCGCGGGAAGCGAGAACAATTGAGAGTGATATCCTGATTGTCGTTTACCGCACCACGAATCTTGCTCAACAACCTATCGACCTCTGAGGAAAACCGGCAGCTTTCATTTTCACGAGTCTCGGGTTAATGTGAGGCAGCATAATGTTGCAGTTGAGAGAAGAATAATACAAGCTATTGACGAGGATTCTGTCAGGTACATAACCAACGAAAGGTAAGAGCATACTTAGATGATTCATTCCCAAACTCATGGATTGGTAGAGGTGACCCTATTAATTGGCCCGCACGGTCTCCAGGCCTCACACACTTGGATTTCTATGATCTGGAGATCTGCTAAGAAATTACAGTACGCAACAAAAGGACCCACAATAGAAATTTTAATGGAAATGATAAGCGGCGCATTTAAAAAATGAAAAATTAAATTCAACCTCGCACCACAAATTTGGAGATAAGAAAAATGTGCCATAAAACGTTGTCGGTCTACCTACAAAACACCCTGTATATATATATTGTATGTTAACATAGAGACTGCTCTCTTTGATAACTCCTTAAACACCCTTGGCGAAATTTCATCAATTCCAGGTGAATTTTTGGGATTCAAATTCATGTCCATTTCTTGTGCAATTTCTAGTGGGGTGACACTTCTGATATTTGATGGAGATCTATAGACGAGATTGGTTTAGTGTCATTCTTAGATTGTATGTCGTGTGGTTGAGATACTGATGCCAGATGTTGTGCAAACAGTCCTGCTTTGTCTTCGTTACGTCGCACCCATTCTCCATTTATGTTCCTTATAGGTGGCACTTAGATTATTGGCCTCTTGTATCTTTTAGTAGCTTTCCAAAGAGAATAATTTTTGTCAGCTTCAGGACCCAGTCCTTTCAAATAATTTTCAGTACAAGTTTCTACCCGAGTACTTACCCGATTAAATTCTCTTTTGTCAATAATATTTCTGGTTCTATGCCATATGCGTCTTTTCTTACGCCTTTCTTTAATCAGTTCTCGAATCACGAGGGGGTAGTTGATCTCTTGTACGACTTTCTCACCTAATACGGGTGTAGCCTTCTTAGCTGATTCACGCATGGAGTTAATAAAATAGTTAGTTTGTAATTCAAGTTCTTCTTTAGTTTTAAGACTAACTTTTAATTCAATTAGATTGTCCAGTTTCTCTCTAAATAATTCCCAATCACTAAATTTATTAGTAAGATTAAGTTTGGTTTTCTTTTTTATGACTAAGGAAGTAAGGTTGTCAATGCCTTCGACTTCAATGTAATTTGAGGCTATTCCTTTCGAGATATAAGAGTCAATTAAATCAGGAACTTTTTTGATGTCTGTACGCCAATAGGTAGGTTTACGCGATGAGTGATATTCACAACCTGACATTTCTATTGCACTTAGGAGTTGTTTTCCTTTTCCTGGTGTTAAGAGTCGAGATCCCCACGCAGTATGTTTGACGTTGTAGTCACCTCCTATGATAAACCTTGGCCCAAGTTTATTAAAAATGTTAACATATTGATTTCTTACGATATTATGTCTTAGTGGACAGTAGATCGCCCCTAAGCTTAGTTCAGCACCACCATGGTTAATCGTTATTACAGTACCTTGCATAAATGGCTCCTTAACTTCTTCTTGCTGGAAATGTAGGATATTTTGTTTGATTAAGATTGCTGTCCCTCCTCGAGCACGATCACTCGGATGCAATGTTTTTCTCCGTAAAGTGCGTCTCTGATATTAAAGCTACATCTATATTATTGGTTCTTAGAAATACTTCTAGTTCTTGAGCTCTTGCATTAAGCCCGTTAGCATTCCAGGCAATTATTTATTTATTTATTTATTTATTTATTTCATTCCACTTCTAGGATAACACACAGTATAAATACTTTTTAATGGTTATCACAACAACAAGGTTTAACAAAACGCAAAAATTAGTTTATAGAATAGATTAATAAACTTGAGTACAATAATAATAATAACATATAAATTACAAATTTCAGTTCATATAGATTCTAATAAAAATTATAACAATAATACATTCATAACACCTTTCATGTTGAAATAAATTAATCGTAATACTAGATTGCCATGAAGACTAACATTTCAAACCAGCTCTCAACCTGGTGAAATTTCAAATAAGCAAATAAAATTTAAAGTATATTGAAGATTACAATAATATTAGTGCCAACTATTGTAGTAAAACCCGACACTTACGCTTAAATACTAAATAAGAATTGCAAAATAGATCAATACTCTTAAAAATGCTATCATGGTTGTATTGCATTCTAAAACATGGAGAAGAGAACCCAAGATTTGTGCACGGGATGGAATTATAAAACAGTTTGCTTGGTCTTGTGAAATAGGCTGGTGCATAAAAATTAATTTTAGAATTAATAACTGAATCAATCATGTTATTGATTATTTTAAAAAGCAAGTACTCATCTAAAAGCAGCCTTCTATTTCCCAACGATTCAATATCAAATGTACCAAGTCTAATGTTATAATTCAACTTCGAAGTAAACGGTACGAACTTGAAACATAAAAACCTAGTAAACTTTTTTTGGATTAGTTCAATTTTTGTAGAATATACTTCATAATAAGGATTCCAAATTTGACAACCATACTCTAACGTACTACGCACTAAGTTATTAAATAGTAGAATAAATACTGCGGGTGACCTAAACTCTCTACCTCTTCTAAGTATAAAACCTAAAATTCGAAATGATTTTCTACATATTGTATCAACATGAACGTCAAATTTCAATTTTTCATCAAAAATTATGCCAAGATCTTTTACATTAATGTCCCTGTAGAGTAACACACCATCAACATTATAACCAAAATTAATTTTGTTAAGCTTTCTGGTAAAAGATATAGTCTTGCATTTATTAATATTTAAAGGTAAGTCATTAATCAAACACCATTGAAAAACCCGATGAAGGTCACTTTGCAACATTAATGAGTCTGATAAATTTCTTACTTCTTTAAATATCTTTAAGTCATCTGCATACAGTAAACAATCAGTTTCAATCACATTAATCAAATCATTAATGAAAATTAGAAAAAGCAGAGGACCCAATATTGATCCCTGTGGAACTCCAGATGTAGGAGTAAAAGACTGGGATTTATGTCCACAGAACAATACATATTGACACCTACCTATCAAATATGACTGGAAAAATACTATATCTGATTGAGATAATCCTGCAGATACAAGTTTCGAGCACAATTTGGATATACGTAGGAACGTTATAGTCATTTACTTTTTATGTTTTAGCGGTTTATTTGGTGGCTTGGAATTATCTTCCAGTTTATCCACCCTGGTAATAAGCTGGCTGAAATTTTGTCTCATTCCTGCTTGAGGTTCGGTGAGCATTTTCATTATATTACTAAGGGTTGGCTTGTTGGGCATAGAAACCTAGCCTGCTTTCTTGATTTAGATTATTATTTGAGGTCTTGGTCACCTGGGCCTAGGAAACCCACTCTCTAATAGTATATCATATTGTTGGTTAGGCTTTTGCTGTAGTCGCTCTGCTACTGTTATTTTTCTCGGTAGTTGAGCATTTAGTTTTTTCTGATACTCCAGGCATCCTTTGTAGCTTGCCGGATGACCTTTTTTTCCGCACAGTGCACAAGTTGGTATAACATTTTGCGGCTTTTGACATTGTTTTGTTTTATGACTCTCTGCGCATTTGACACATTTGGCTTGCATATTGCAGAAGTTCTTCGTGTGTCCTAACTGTTGGCAGTTTGTACACTGAGGTAAACCTATTACCTTTTTAGGTGGTTCAATAGACACCTTGCAATTGAGCAGGTTCTTAATTTCGTATATGTCCTTATTGTTTACCCCCTGCAACAGGTCTACATAACACAATGGGAAGTGTCTAATAATTTTCTCATTATTAATTGTCGACTTTTTGATCTCTCCGCTTTGATCTCTTCGCGATCGGTAGATGACGGTTAACCTCGTATTACGACCCTACCATCTTTCACTTTGGATATAGCTTTAAACTGAGAAGGTTTCTCTGTCACTGCCAATACTCGAGCTCTGAGTATATTAAAATTCCTAACATTGCTGACATTGATTGGTGGTGGTAAGGGTTCCTTTTGGTGTGCATCTTGTGGTTGTTTTGGTATTTCGTTATCTTGCGGTAGAGATACCCTTGGTATGATGGCGTTTTGGAGAGTCTCATCTTTTTATTTACATTTACTTTATTTTGTCTAGGTTGGGTTTCTTTCTCAAGTTCCTCTTCATCCGTAAAGTATTCATTGCCGAGACTTTGTAGGCTCTGACTTCTACCATTAGTAGACGTATAGAAGGTTAATTTTACCTCTCTAGTGTTTCGATTCTGCTTTGTAAGTTTACCAAAATATCTTAGGATTTATTACATTGTAACTCATATTGCTGGCATTTTGTCCTTAGTTCATTATTCTGGCGCTCAAGCGAGATTAATTTTGATGTCATTTCATTGCCGTCTTGGAGAATACGGTGTCTTTTTGTTAATGTTGGAGAATGCATGAGTTCTATTGGAGGAAGGGGGCTTATACTTCTATCTGCTCTAGTAGCTAAGCTTGCCACTACTAAAGCATTGCGGTCGCTGGATATCGACGACTGGTACTGGGCATCCTAATCCCTGCACCGTAACATTATTCTTCTGTGCTGATCTACCATGGTTGGTTTATTTTTCGGGGTTCCTTCCCCTAGCCAGATTTGGTCCGCGGATGGTATTTTATTTCCCACCTACTCTCTGGCAAACCGGTTAAAGAGTATTCCGCTATCCGCCACCTGGGGACGCGCCACGATGGAAGTTTGGCATCTCCACACGGGATAATATTAATGACTGATGAAATTGTACATAAACTATTTGCGAGTTCCTGACAATCGCCACTCTCCTTCCGTTCTTACATTTCACCTGTAAAAATACAGTACTAATATTACGAGATAATAAAGTTCACGCGCAATCCATCTGCCTGTATACGATACCTCTCGCTTCAAAAATAGTAAATTAATCGTCATTTAAACAACACAAGTAGTAAATACTAAACACATAAAATAAACATAAAAAAAATATCACTTCTTTTAGTATAAAGACGTGCGCGCGATCGTTTCATCTTTTTTTTGTGTTCCACCGAATTTTCCGCGGTTTTTGTTGTTTTGTTTTACATTACATACCGAACGACGTAAATTTCTCTTTCAACTGTAATATTTGTTCTATAATCTTCTAATTTTCTATTTATATTTATATCGTTTCAGAATGTTGTAACAATGATAACACCAGACGTTGTTTATCCACATGGTTCGACTATATTTGCGGCTGTATGTGCATGCATATTTACGGTAGTTGGAATTTTAGGTAACGAAAACACAAATTGTTTGGACGATAAAATTTGAATCACAAAAATGCTTTAATTACAGGAAATTCCATAACAATTCTAGCACTATTACGATGTCCAAAGTTAAGGAATCATGCAACGACAGCATTCGTACTGTCCCTGTGTATATCAGATTTATTATTTTGTTCCATTAGTTTACCGTTGACGGCCGTCCGTTTTATAAATAAGGTGAGTATGAAGCACAGCGCTTCATTCGAATGGTTAATGGTTTTAACAAATGTTTGGTAATATTTTTATTTGTTTCTTTATTTTATGTTGATGGCGGCGAAGGCATGGACCTTGGGAGACACATTATGTAAACTATTTCCTGTATTATTTTATGGTAATGTTGCTGTTTCGTTATTAAGTATGGTAGGAATTACATTAAATAGGTAAGTCCTAAATGCATAACAAAGGAGTGCGGTTCAGAATCAATATTGACTAATTATGAGTTAGACCTGAGAAGAAATTTTATTTTTTATATTTTCGTATTTACGCCACTTATTTTGATTGAAAATTAGTGTATTACATGAAATAAACATTTAGGCTGAATTTTGTTAAGGACTACATTCATCACCAAGATATGAATAAAATGGTAAAATGTAAGTTAAGAATTTTAATTCGGAGGGATTAAAAAAAATGAACTTAAATCGTTTATTATGCAAAAATTTATATTTATCGAGAAAAAAATGTAGTCCGCACTTTTTATAATTGTGATGAATTCTCGTGTAATGTAAGACTTAACGTTGTAGAATTGTTGTCACGGTGTTTAGAGTCAGCATTTTTATGATTAAACCGGATGCTCCTGGCCGTTACCTCTTCCCGCGTTAAAGATCCACTGCTCGTTAATTGGTTGAATTACAAGTTGGCACCTGATGATCTCTGGTTGATGAGTTAATTTGCTAGAAGTTTTTATTTTATAACGATGGATGGTCTTTTTGATTGGAAAAATAAAAAAAATAGGTATACAGATCACAGCTATAACTCCCATGATCCTGATTAGTCCTGATACGTTATGCTTTGCGAATAATTTTTGTAGATGCTTTACATTTTTTTGGTGTAAATTATGAAGGTATTCAGGGTCGATCTTCAAAACTTTTTCCGTTATATTGGGCTGGAATACTGACCTGAGAGGTCCTAATCTCTTGATTTGTGAATGTCAGGCTGTTGACTATTATACTGTATTAAGAAGTTGCCTTCCAGATATTTGTTGATGTTGTTGTTACTAACGAATCCGTTAAAGTTGTTTAGATAGATTGTGTTGTCGTTCAGAGCCGATTATTTCATTTTTGTTAAATTGACAGTCACATTTAGCGTGCACCCCTTTTATGAGTCACTCTTTATTTCCGATAGGTAGTTCATTCCAAACAATTCGTGTTGATTAAGTAGAAGTTCTTTATATTCCTAGTTGCTTGTTTTAGGTATCGATATTACATATATCGATAGCGAATTCTATTGCCTCCACTACAATTGCGTATGGGAGTGTTTCGATTTCCAATTTCCGTCCCATTTCTACTTTATCTAGTAAATTCATGTTAATTATTTTACGCTTTGCCAGTTGTGCAACTTTAATTATTTCCTCGATTTCTTCTTTGACAATGGTAAGCCTGTTGAATAGTACTTATTGATTGGATCCGTCCTTCTTAGTCTTCGTGTAATGTCAGACAATACTAATTAAGAATTGTTTGTGCAGTATTCTTTAAGGCGATATTGATTTGGTACTGTTCATTATTGTTGTTGATAATTTCGTTTTGACTATTTACAATTTTATCTCAATTTGTAGAATTTGGTGACCCTGCTATCCATTTCCATGCCGTCCCAAGCCAGTCGATTGATTGTTCGTGTATTTTGACCTTTGAGTTCCGATAGTAGTTGGGTGACTTGATGTTTGGGTTTTAAGTTGCTCTCTCGATTAATCCGGTTGATTTCAGGTGAAATTCTGTCTATAATTATTTCGTAGCTGGTTAAGTTGATGGTATGAATCAGCTTGAATTCCCCTTTGATAATTCTTCTGGTTTCCTGCTTGAGTGTTATCAGCGGGTGGTTGAATTCGTAGATATTCAAGGACGTTGTTGTCGTCCAAAGGCAGCAGCTAAAAATGAAAGAGATGGACAGGTAGGTTTCATTCAGCTATATTTTTATATGAGTTTTATGTATTTTTTGTGTTTTTGCCACAATGAGTTGTTTCTTGAAAACATTTATCGGTGCATCACAGTATGGGATTAAATCCAAACAATCTTGGTCCGCGCTATGAAGTGTACGGTGCACCATCTGTTGATAGAATGTTGGCCTCTATCTCTTGTCGGGATAGAGCACCCGCAACTTTGTTGGTACAACCGGGTTTGTAGATTAATTCGTAGTTATATATTCTTCAATTCGAGAATTTCAATGACTGATGGCCAGCACCTCCTTTTCATTAACAGCTTAACTTTTCTCTGTTTTGTTCAATGAGCTGGACATCAATGTTATTGGTTTATCTTTGCTGAGTTTATCCTGAGATAGTACTGCACCAATTGCAGTGTCCGAGGCATCCGTTGTGCACGGCTTCTCGAAGTTAGGATAAATCAGTATTTTCGTAGATTACAATAGATTTTTGATTTGTTGAGAAGCGCGAAGTTCCTTCTCGATAAGAGTGATTTTAACTTTTTTTTTTTTGATTGATTGGCTTTAATTTGGACATTCTCACTTCTGGTAAATATTGTCAAAGGTTTGGGGATTTTTGCGTAATCTTTTTTGAAGCGCCTGCAGTAAGAATTGAGTACGAGAAATGCCATTTAAGTTTTCAGGGATCTTTATTTTGTCGAATAGCAAGGACCTTTTTCATCTGGTTTGATGTCCTGATTTGTTATAAACAAGGAATTCTGTTTCATGCCTTAGGAATTTCTGTTTTGTCGAGATTAATTCGCAGGTTGGCTTTTTCCAATTTTGAGAATATTTCCTCGATGTTAGTCAGATGTTCTTCCTCAGTATTTCGTCCGAATATGGTAATATTGTCTATGTAGACGTAGCAGATTTCTCCGATTACTGCACATAATCAATGCGATTGTCAGGAAAAAACGTGCCAATGCAGTGGAAAGTAGCAGAAGTAATAATGATTCCGAAACCGGGCGAGCCACCGAATGAAGAAAATCTTACCGGCCAATTTCACTTTTACTAACACTAGCGAAATTGTTTGAGAGGCTGTTGCTCAAAAGATTGAAACAACCATAGAACAAAGAAACCCTATCCCAGAATATAAGTTTGGTTTCAGCGAGAAATACTCAACTATTGAGCAGGTTCATAGGCTTACAGATGTCATTAAGAATACATTAGAGAGGAAAAAGGTTTTTCTAGTATCTTCTTAGATGTGGCGCACGCCTTCGATAAGGTGTGGCACAGAGGTTTACTGTGCAAACTACATAAAAATTTACAAAAACAATATTATATGATTTAAAAATCATACATAGAGAATCGCCACTTTAGGGTGAAATATGAAGATGAAAATTCCGAGCTAAAAAAAGATTTCGGCAGGAGTCCCGCAGGGTAGTGTTTTGGGACCTATTCCTTACCTGCTCTACACTAGAGATTTACCTCAATTAAACGATGTTACCGTTGTAACATTTGCTGATGACACTGCAGTTCTCTCTTTAGGACACACTACTGAGGAATCGACAACGAAACTTCAAGAAACATGTGATAAAATCATAAAATGGATATACCGTATCGGGCTCAATGAATCGAAATCCACGCATGTAAATTTTACTAATCTAAAAGTCAGTTACAAACCTATAATCATTAACGATCAGCAGATTCCGTATTCAAATAAGGCTAAATATCTAGGGACGACGTTAGAGACCAGGCCCAGATGGAAAGAGCACGTTAAAAAGAAACAAGAAGAACTTAATAACAAATATCGAAAAATGTATTTACTCGTGAAAAATTCGGGATTGTCAACCGAAAATAAAATGCTGTTAACAGGTGCTAAAGCCTGTATAGACTTACGGAATACAGCTCTGGAGCTGTACAAAGAAAACCAACACCAAAATAATACAAACTTTTCAATACAAAGTGCTACATGGTATAGTTAACTCTCCTTGGTACATTAGGAATGATGACCTTCATAGAAACCTAGATATCTTGACGGTTCAAGAAGAAATAAATAAAGACGGGAAAGGTTCGGACCGAATTCTATAAGCAAATTTGTCGTCTCATTTGCGTTTTTCAAATATAACACTAACTCACAAGCACACTCACCTAACCCCATCATCACCCAGCCCAACCGACCACAATTCACCATAACTTAACCGACCCCAATCAACAGCAAACGACCACACCTAAAAATTATTACCACCCCCACCCACTATCCAATGGTACTGAACTGATAAGCACATTATGACGACTTGCAATTTTATCTACCTGCAATAATTTATGACTTTAGTATCAACATCTAAAAATAATATTTAGAATCCGAATTAGCATTACGCCAATTACGCGAACAATCACAATTACATCCCCCTGAATATGTACCGTGTGATATTATAGTTCAATTTGGTGTAATACATCGATAAGATATCTTATATTAGGATCAACATTTGTATTTTATGATGTATCGTAAAAAAACTTTGTAATTTATGTGATTTTAATACGCGTATATATGTAGAACAATTAATGACTGCTTGTAAACCCCATTAATGGCTAAAAATATTATATAGATTTTTATCTCCACGCTTTATATGAATTAAAGTATTTCTATATACATAGATGGAAATCATCCTTATAAGCAAACTCGAATGCAACATTGAACGTTACCAGTTCTTAATAATTTCATTTTTTCATCTTGTGAAGTCTAGACAATGGGATTATTTGTCATTTCGATTATTTATGGCCTCTTTAGCTCGCGCTACAGCAACGGCATCAGCATTACTAATCTTTTAATTTAATATCTTTAAAGATGATTAGTAGCAACAAAACGATTAACTCATACTTAAGACGAGGGTAATGAATTTTTGTGATTTATGGTGTAGTACCTCACTAGGTTAGAAAGGTATAGGAGGAATTAAAACTAAATCTCTATTACATATTTATTATATTGATCAAAGTTCGATGCCCTGAACGGTGACAGGTCACGCATGCAAACAATAATCAACGCATCCAAATGTTTTATACAGTCAAGCCATCAGTTTGTCATTAAATATAGACTCTATATACGAGAGCACAAACACATATTTAAATCACACAGAGCTCTTAATTTGTTATTTTTCCATTATATCCGTAATAAATTAAATTAACGAAAATCCGAAAAAATTAAAAAAATTAAAAATCTTAAATCAACAAAAGATCATATGGGGCAATTAATTACACACTCAGTCTTTGCCTCTTGGTCCTTAAGAAAATACTGTGTGTTGAGATAAAAATTGTCAAAAAAAAAAAAATTATTTCGGATCCGCAGTGAAAACAAACAAAATGTGCGTATCATTAACTTCATTCATCTCAGTCGTATAATTTGGAATTCCAAAATTAGACAACCAAATGCCGAATACGGAAAATTTGTTAAAAATAGAAAAGTTTTTTTTTTTTTTTGGGAAATTTAATTTTATTAATTGATTGTTTATTTTTTTTGTTTATTTATTGTATATTATAAAAGAAAAATGTTTAGAATTTATTTAGAAATTAATTAGATCAAATTACAATATTTTATGTAGAATAAGCAATTTATAGAAACAGCAATAAATTTTCGCGACTTTACGATAAATTAGCATGGCACTCGATTTACGTTAATTGTGTTGCTAATAATGTGCTGTAGGTGTGTATTGGAATGGTCAACAACCTGTTGGCATATGGTGCACCGAACGAAGAAATTAAATTTAAAAATGGACTTGTTTCGATTTTCTAAGAAGATTGCTATTTTCAATTTTAGTACTTATCACCTTTCACAGCTCTCTTTAAAATAGCCCTCCTTAAGCGACCTATTTGCAAATTATGTTTTTTTTTATTTATTTAATTATTTATTATAACTGATTTCACATCAATTATATCTATTCTTGTTTGGAGGGTTGTAGCCCTGTACAATTTTAATAGATCAAGCGGTTTCTTCCTTCTGCAGCTATCTTAGACCAATACGTTGCATGTGTTTTCTCGCGTGTTTGCTGACTTCTTTACTAACGAAATTCATTTTCAGATCTCTATGGAGGTTGTCATTTCTTATGTACCACAGTGCATTTATTATTCCACGTGGGACTTTGCTTTGCAATGATTGGATCATATCGACATTGGTTTTCTTTGTACAGCCCCAGAGCTGAATACCATAAGTCCACATCAGGTTTTAGGATTTGCCGGTATACTAGCAATTTATTATGTAGAGTAAGCTCAGAATTTCTTCCTAGCAGCCAAACCATCTTTCTGTATTTGATGTTTAACTCTTCTTTTTCACATGCTCTTTCCATTTTAGTTTCGCGTCTAGAGTCATGCCTAGATATTTTGCCGTATTTGCATAGGGAATTTGCTGAGAATTCTGTTCTACTTGTATCCAGTTGACCTTTTTGTTGGTAAAGTTTATGTGAATAGATTTTCTTTCATTAAGTTTTATTGGCCATCAACATTTTACTGGTTTGTGTTTTTTTATTTATTTATCTGCAGTAGTTTACGTATTCCTTTTTCAGGAAGAGCTTTTACTATTTGACCTGTAATTAAGTGATATCCTGGAGATTTCTTTGGACTTAGGTTAAGATTGATTTTCTCTTTTAATTCTTGTAATGTGTCAGGAGTGCAAATTGCAGTTATCCATTTTATTTACTGGTGGTATGTTTTCCTCTGCAGTTTGTGTAGGTAGAGCCTGGAACGTGTTCTCAGGTGGGTTGCAAAGAGCGAAGGTGGGTTGCAAAGAGCGAAGCTTTTTCCTTTGCACTGTAGCTCATGTTCTATCTTCATTTTTAATTGGTGGAATTTGTAGTTTAAGTCGTTTTAAACTTTTTTCGCTTTCCAAACGGAGTGTTCGGTATCTTTTTAGCAACTTTAGTTTATTGGACAAAAAATTATTGTTGTTTTATATTCTTTCGCTCGACTTCTTTGCCAGCCCTTTCTTGCTTTTCGTTTTGCTGCAACCAGTTCCCTGGTAAATAGCATTTCGGTGCATTTCCTTTGAACTCGAGGGGGTACTACGCCACGCCGCTTCTTATATACTGTTGTTGAGTTATTCTAGTTTTTCTTCTATCTGTATCGGGTTTTTAATTGATACCTGAAGTTCAATATTACCCTCAAATATAGTTTCTGGACTTTCTCGAGAGTCTTGCTTATCAAACCTGTTGCTTAGAGCTTGAAGGCATTTCTCGTGTTTAGCTATAGACGAATGTTAAGATCTTCCATGCTTCTTAGTATCTTTTGGAGCACTGGATTAATTTTTTCCCCATATTCCTGAATTTTGTTTTGGCGTTTTATTTCTTATTCTTTGTAGCTTCTTAGCTATTTCACATCCCCGGTAGTTTGCGGGATGTGGCTTATTGCGATTAACACATTTTGCAGCAATATCTTTGCTGACCGGGCCAACTTGGGCGTGATGCTTTCCGACACATTTCACGCATCTAATCTCTGTTCGGCAATATTTCTGCGTATGATTAAAACCTTGATATTTGTTGCACTGTTGTCCAATGGATGGAACTTGTGTGTGGCATAGCCTTTTTTTTGCAGTGCTGACACTCACAGGAGATTTATTTCTCAATCGAGGAATCCCATGTGATTACTTTTTCATGATACCATTTGATGATCAATTTAGTGATGGAATGGCTCGGGTCCTTAACAATCGGATTCTTCTTGTCGTCTTTAAGGTCCGTATTGTTCAGGCTACCGTTTAATCGAATAATTTTGTCTGTATCAACTATACACGGAAGATGTCCCAAGGGGCTTAATTTCGAAATCGTCCTACCAGTTGGTAAGAGTTGATATTCGGGAAAATAGCTGTCGGCTTGGATTCGTTGAAACAATAGCTTTTCGGCCTTGACAATTTCATCAGACCTCAGAACGTATTTAATGCCGTGTGTATTTTGCTTTGTTTTGTATCTGTCGATGAAAAATAGCATTCAGGCTGTTGATCGTACGATTCCCCAATACTTTCCAAATTTGTTGCCGCCAGAAATCGGATGGATCTCATCCGAAGTGACGTTGACGTACTCGTTTTTCAATTCCTCCAATTCCACATCCTTAATATGTGGTACCATATAGAGAAAATACGGTCAGTTGAACCGTCTTGACATATCGTTGAGATCATGATAATTTTTTACTTTGGTTGCGTCATCTGCTACATTGTCGGCTGCCGATACGCATTGCGAGTCAGATGCATTTGTCAATTCCTGAATATCACCAACTCTTTAGGCGACGAACACCTTGAATCGTTTTGTGTGTGACTTGATCCAACGAAAAACGTTTTCTGAATCGCTCCAAAAATATGAGGCATCTACGTTTAGGTTCAACGATTTCTTTAAAGATGTGGCCAACCTCGCTCCCAAAACAGCAGCCTGCAACTCAAATCTTGGAATAGATATTGGCTTGAGTGATGCGACTCCATGTTGGAACCGTAAGAATGCGAGAATGACGTATATCTCCGTGAAATTTGTAGTCTTCACTCTGTAAATTTATGTTCTAAGTTTCACACGAGACATACTGGCGGTTGCCGGCTGGTTACCCCGTCTTCCCAGCGGGTCGAAGATGGACATTATTATTTTCAATATACGTCTCGTTTCGTCAGTCGTCTTGACGAGTTGATGATATCTGGTGGTATTTTATTGAAATATAGGGGATACACAAATTTGTTGGTTTTGAATTCCTACCACATTCCTAAAATTTGCTCCATTTGTCGGTTATCGTCGAAATTGAATCTATCTACGATGTTAGTACGCAAATTTCTGTCGATGCTTTTCTAAACAGTCAATGAATTGGAAATTGGAGATCGCAAAGTTACATTTCTTATGAACTTCAATGATGTCTTGAATTAGTTGAATCGCCATTTGTTCATCTGCTTCGCCCCCAATTAGTCGTCCATGTAATGATTCTTAATAATGTCGTTACATGCCTCTGCGGATATTCCGACATGAATTCTCTGGCATTTCGATTTTTGATTTCCTAAGCCAAATACGGGTTACAAGTGGAACCGAAAAACACCACGTGAATTTACAAAAAAGGTCTGGTTCTCGATGTCGATCTATTCCTCTCCCTACCAATCGCTGGGCTGGTCGGTCTTCTCTCCGAACTTTGACTTGTAGTAACATTTTTTTACTGTCGGCGACAAATGCGATTGGATGAATGCGAAAGTTAATCAAGATGTTCCGTAGTGAATTGCATAAGTCGGGCCCGGCAAAGCAGAAATCATTTAGACATTTCCCATTAGATTTGGATGGTTTGGGCGGATTTATCACTCTGAAGTGAGGCCAATACCATGATTTTGGCTTTGAATGGTTGATGTGGTGTGAGGACATTTTCTTCAAATTTTCTTCAAATACAACCGGAAGATCTGACAGTTTATGCAGCAAGTGATTCTCAATAAATTTGGACCGTCTGAACCGATTTCGTAATATTATCAATATCTCGTGGAGACTTTCTGACAAAATCATTCGATGACATCTTTGGCTCTGCCGCGAAGACACTTTCTCAGTCGGTCTTGATTTTCCGAATTTGAAAACTGACAATCACGCGTTGAATTGTTAAATACCGCAATAAAATGAGGCCACTTCAATGGCTCTCCACTAAAAATTGGCAAATCACGGTTAACTGCCCGTCGGGCGATGCATTTTCCGTTAAATTGTCCCATCGGCATGCTTCTCGTTTGAAATATGGAGGATTCGTACCATTAAATCGTTTGTGTTGTCCCTGGTTATCGACATTCACATTATCGACATTAAATTGGTGTCTGGGATGAACTGGTGTCTGGTCCAGATGAACTGCTGTCCGATTGTAAGCTATTGGCTGTACTATCTATAGCTGTCGTTTTCTTCGACAATATTTGCGATATCAAGTTCCTTCTGTAGTTCAATGAGTTTTTTATTGATTTCTTTTTCGTTCTGAAGAGCTTCCATCATTGATTGAATTTTAATTTGTCTCTTTTTTTGATCATTGGCTGTGGATCGTTTGAGTTTTTTGAACGCTTAGTTGAGTGCGTTCAATGTACGTCGTGGTTGTCTAACATTGAGTATTGGTGACATTAATTCAACTTACATTTTGGAAAACATATCAATTCATGTGGCATACAGGAGATTTCAAATCCACCGAATTTTTAGCCCTAGAACATCATTCTACAAATTATGGAGAAAACGACCCCATTAGAGGTTTACAAATCTCATTCATATCAACACCATCGATGGCATACTTGACTTTAATTTATCAAAGGACAACTTCAAATAAATCCTGAAGAATTATTTTTTTAACCCTTTCCTGTGACGTATGCACAATGGTGTATGTTATTTCGATTACGAGAAACGAATATGTCAAACATAGAATTATGTGTAAATTGAAGACCAGCATACACATTTGTGCATATTACTTAATTTTGTTTTCGTCCGAAAAATAACACTATACCTAATAATAAATTACTTAATATGTTAACAAAAACAAATAATTAATATGCCATATAATTTATATTGATTGATTGATTGATTGATTGGACTGTAGAACCAAGTACTTGACAGGTGGTCCCGGATAACGCCGGGCCTATTCCTACAGCCTGTTTACACATAACAATAGGAGGGATAGGAAAGGTAATTTTTTTTTTTTTTTTTTTTTTGGGACGGAACGACCCGGTTTCAGACACCTAGCGATCGTACGGCACAACACAATTCTAATTTACTTCTAACTACTAGAGGGAGGATAAAGGCTTAATAGGTTTGATGGATAACGATGGTTTTGGTCTTCAACAATTGCTTCTTTAAATCAGCAAGCTGAGGGAAAATTTTTATTATTTCACGTACATCTGGAAATTTCCTGAAATTTAATTCTAAATTAATGCTTTCCGGCTTCCTAAACAAGTTGATTGATTGAATCAGCCCGGTTACAGACATCTAGATAAAGTCGATAGTTAGTAACACATTAACAATTCTAATTCTAATCTACACAATCTACAATTGGATGCTTCATTTGCCAAAACGATTAACTCCGTAAAACAAAAAGTTGATAAAAACTGAGAAAATACAAAAATGGTTTTAAAATTCGTTAGAAATTGCAAATTTGGTTACTTTTAGTTTTGTCGTTTAATGGTGTTAACACTTATTATTACTGTAATTTATTTTCAATGTATAGAGCCAATCAAGTACGTTGATATTAAAATTTACAAATATGTATTCAAAAAATGGAGTTAATCGGTTTGGCTTGTGAACCATCAAAGGAATACTATTTCACCTATACATCGGTAGATTTCCTGAAATTTAATTCTAAATTAATATTTTCCGGCTTCCTAAATAATATAAACATTTATTAATTTAATAATAATGCAATTCCACAACTTAAAGTAGAATTTCTTGAAACCATAATTGTTTAAATTACAATATTAAAAATTACTCTAAAATCCATAAGTATTTAATAAAAAATATGTGAGGCATCCCAAAGGCAATGTTACATATTCGATTAATTACCAAGTAATTTATACTGCACAGGACATATTATGCCGAGCATGGCAATGGAGCTTCATCGTTCCTCAACCAATTTCTGTCAAATATGGTATGTAGAATTGGATTGGCACTATAACATTACGCTCAATGGAACTAGGCCATTTCTCAACAAATGATGATCAAATTCAATGTACAAAGCTGAATTTGACAAAATTTTGGGATTCGGATATAACGAATTAAACCAGGCCGCTTCCTAACCTACAACTTTAAACTTCATTTTGCAGTGCTGGGCTAGGATTCTAATAAGAAAGGTCAGCTTAAATTGGGATTTTAACGTGTCTTTTTGATGAAGTTCTACAATTCGACCATTCTGAATGGACCTTGGGAATCAAATTAAAAAATATATATATTGTCAAATCAGGTATTCAGAATTGGGTGGGGATTTAAAAATGGTATATAGCGAAGTTTTGGAATTCGACCGTCCTAAGCAATTTATTAATCAATCATGTTCGAATCTGGTATGTTGAGCTAAATTGCCACTCCAACATAAATCCCGGATGAAGTTCTGGATCTTTCCACAAAACAAATCCGAAAGCAATCGGCCAATTAACTATCCAGTTCGTTTATTCACCATAGCTGAAACAAACTTCGCTTAACCCGCTAAGAGATGAACCAGTCAAATCCAGCTTCCCAAAACTAAAATTTGCTAGAATTCCAATCCAGCCCAATTCATACCCAAAAATTAATTTATGCATCTTCTGCAGTATACTGTCTAGAAATAGATTACTGAGACAATTTCGCACATCTCAGTCATTCAAAAACGATCAAGGTTTACGTGAGGTGATGGCACGAACGGAAAATAAAACCACGCGGAATGCTTCTTACATACTTGGTGCATGAGCAAGTCATTGAATAGGATTTAGAACTCATCAATACTTGTGTCTGACGTTCCCATGCAATTGTGAACCTGTTTCGAGAAATATTGTTGAGTCGGATAAATTCTTTCATAGAAAAGAGTGCCAGCAGTAAGCAATCTAAAAAAATAACCAACATTAATAGCCCAAGGCACATCAAAGATTTACTTGTCGTTACAATTACAACGAAAATAAAAATTAAAAACCATTTTTCCTTTGCCATGACGTAACACATATCGCTCATGACATGAAAAAGAGACAACTCAAAAATTAAAATTTTGCAGGAGAGCAAAAACAAAAAATGCTAATTACGTTATTAGATTCCAAAATCATAAAACGAAGAATGGCACTTTGTGCTCTATCATTTTCGATGAAGGAAAAATAAAACTGTTTTTATTGAGGGATATGGATACTAATATTGCGCATCCTTCTAGTGAATTAACGGAAAAAGTTCATTTTTTTTGAGTTGTGTCACCCGTCTATACCACGGCGAAACAAATCTTTAAAACTTTTCCAAATACAAATTTTTACCGCGCATTATTAATTATTATAGAGTAAAATAATTTAATTAAATAAATTATAAACCAGTTAAATAGACTGTAAAAAAAAAATAAATAATAATAACACCTATCAATGCATGTACATATTATTATTACAATACATACATGCATTTAAATTACATTGGGGAAATCACACGACGACACATTTGAGTTGAGACCGGTTTCTAACCTCAAAAAAAAAAAAAAAAAAAAAAAAAAAAACATTCACGCGCACACACGTCACATGAGTCCCAGCTCATCGATAAATTTCTATGTATGTGTAAAAAAAAGTCGGAAAAAATCACTTTAAAAAGTCTTCGCATAGTTCACCCAATATAACATCGTGTACCTCCACACCGCGGCAACCCCTGCCCGTCTCGATCACCCCACCCATAAAACTTATAATTGTATAGGTAAAGTACAAAGAAACGAAGAAGCTACCGGATTCAAGCAACCGCAATATGGATATGCACATCGAAAATATTTTACACAATAACATAAATGATAAATGGATTTTACACATATACAATAATATATTAAACTAATTATTAAAAAAATTATAATTAAAAACAGTCAATTATATATACATATACATATTATCCACATCCCCTTTCCTGCCTGCCATCACAATTGTGTGGGTAAGGCAAAAGAATCATGTCAAAAACTTATTTTTGGAATGAATTCTGGACCAACACACACATTTATGCATCCCACTGAAATCGTCCGAAAAATAACACTAAAACCGTAATAGTAAAATAATTAAAATGTTATCAAAAACAAATAATTAGTATGTTATATAATTTATATATGTATTATCAAATTATAATGTTTTTCAAAAATAATTCCGATTTAACTAAGATCCGTTAAAATCCGAAAGACAATACAACCTGTAATTTTTTACACACACATTTGTGTAGGCTCGACTCAAATTAAAACAAAACAAAAAAACTTTATTTGGCAAGAAAAGGGATATATCAGAATCCACTTTAATATAAGTCCTGCTTACTCTTCTCATTGACAGATACCCATTTAAAAAAAAAACTAACAAAGAGTGTGTTGGTTACACTAACAATGCAACGTAAATTTGAGTTTTTTTTTGTTCATTTTTTTTTGTTTCTGCATCAACACACTTATACATACTTAGTTAACTAAAAAAAAAATTACTATGGAAAAAAAAATTCCAATACATCTTTACTTAGTTATTATTTATTAAATATGTGTCGAGTTAGCACGACTTATATTTAAGAAGATTCTGGATATATATATATATATATATTTTACATACATACGTAATACACACACTCACTTATATGTATATACCATATTATCACATACAAATTTGCTCATTCGTTTCCAAACAAAAAAAATATTCGGAAATACAATTCCCATAGTAACAAAAACACACACGCGCGAATACGCCTCGTAATTTCAATGATCCTTTTTATTTTGATCATCACGATAAAACACACCGCATTCTTTTTATACATACAACAGTATATACAAAAAAAATCTATGTACATAAAAACAAGAATATTTTCTCTTTTACATTTTTAAATATATATTCTTCTTGTATATACTAACGAAAAGGACACAACTCTCACTCACACACACGCAAACCGTACCATATCACTACTACGACGATATATTATAAATGCGTTTTTCTTATTACAACAATTAATAAAACACATTTAAATAAATAAAACTAAAATTTAAAATTTAAATTAAAAATTCAATAAAACATGAAAAAAAAAAATAATAAAAACACTTCCGATATGCCATATAATTTATATGTTATCAAATTATTATGCTTTTTTAAAAAGAATTCCGATTTAACTAAGATTCGTTAAAATCCAGCAGACATTACAATCTGTCATTATTTACATACACATTTGTGTATGGTGAACTTAAATTGAAGTAAAAAATATTATTATTTTTTAACTCGAAAGAGTTAAATGTTAAATCTTCTTGAGGAAGTCAAACCAAGAAGATCGAACTGGCAACATTTGATAGGAATATTACCAATGGAAGTCAAGCCATCAACTCCGTTTAGCAATTGCGGAGTAGAAAACGCTACTACGAGCGAATCTCTACACTAACAAACACGGCCTTTTAATTTTTATAAAACTTTATATTAATTTAACAGCTTGTGGTTGAGTCCCTTAGTCATAATATCAGCTAATTGATCGTCCAGCTCGAAAACACCATTTGCAATTGATTCTCGGATGAAATTGTATTTTTCATTTGTTTCATTCGTTTGTGTTTTCGTGGTTCCTATGTGACATTAATGCACGATTGATTGTAGTACATCGACATGGGATGTCTAATTCATTAAGCAAGCTTTGAAGCCACTTGCATTCACAAATCCCACTAGCTAATGCGATGTACTCGGCCTCAGTTGATGACAAACTAACAGTGGATTACTTTCTCGTCTACCAGCTAACCACATTGCCAAAACTGTATAAACATAACCCAATGCTGATTTCCGGTCATTTATGTCGCCTGCTTAATCGGCGTCGATATAACCACCGATGGTTGAGCATTCGCATATCTTTAACGTAGCATGCTACTCCATCCGCGACCCTGATGTATAAACAACGATCAGATAAGCAGCCTTTGAACTCAATACTTTTCAATTTATGAAATTGCTCGTTCCACATTCTAGAAGCCTGTTTTAAACCATACAACAATTTCTTCAATTTGCAAACTTTTGTTGTTCCATCATTGAATTCTTCTGGTTGATTCATATATAAATCCTCGTTCAATTCTCCATTTAGAAATTCACATTTGACGTTCATTTGATGTATATGATAATAATAATATACCATAATCACCAATAATACACGAAATGTCGTCCGTTTCGCAGTTGGTGAATACGTCTCATTAGCTGTGTTCCAATGGAGACAATTTGCTACTCACAAGTACTTCTGAGTAGATAACCAAAGGAAATTATGACAGCAACATATTTGGTTATACAAAATTAAATTTGTTTGAATATTTGTATACAATTTGGTGTCAAAAATTGAACATACCTTGAAGGCGAAGCCTTAATCTGTGCATACACTGGCAGGAAAGAGGTTTTAATTGAGGTTTTAATAGTGACAATGTTAATAAAATTAATTTACGTATATTTATACAAATTTTATTTTAATTTGGTAATCATTTTCCACAAAAATCCCTTATTGTCAATCAATCGAATATAAACAAACAAAAAATTGTAAAACATCTAACATTTCAACATAACCTAACCATCACAAAGCCATCTGTTAGATTTTTTGAAACTAATATACCTACCGTCAAATTTATGCGTAACAGCTTTCAACATCTACACCATCGTTTGAGTATGAGTAGCTGCGAGTAGATACAAGTACTTGTGAGTGGTTTGCTTTCTCCATTGGAACACAGCTATTATAATCTAAGCCCTTTTCCTGTGTAAACCCTCTAGCAACTAGTCTAGCTTTGTATACTTATCGATTTAATCGCTCTCATACCGAAGTCATCTCAAGATTGTATGGAACCGTTGAAATAAGTTATAGACATTTTAAATTATTTGTTGAAGTGAAGTAGGCGTTTTGCTTTGCATTTATTTTATGAGTTCTCTCTTGTTTTTATGTTTTAGTCTTTCTGAAAATATAAAATGTATATGGTCTCTTATAAGACAAAATTCATTGTGCTTTATTTTTGTGTCCATTTACGGTTGTTTGCTTGGTTCTACGTTTGGATGCTCCGTTTGGCTGATTGGATGACACATTAGAAATAGTTAATTCCAACATGTTATTGGTCCAGTTATTGAACAAGCAACATAAAGTTTTGAACGTTAAAATGGCGGACGGACTCAAATAAAGCGTTCATGATAAAATTGAACAACGACAATTATTTTATGTGGAAGTACAAAATAGAACTATTGCTTATGAAAGAAAAATTGTGGAGTGTTTTAAATGATACAAAGCCAGAACCAACGGAAGATAATGCTAATGCGGAGGCAATCAACAATTGGCAAATTCGTGATGATCAGGCTCGTGCGTGGATTGGTTTGTCGGTTGAAGACAATCAATTGTGCCACGTTCGAAATAAAACCACGGCGAAAGAGACATGGACAGCATTAAAAACATTTCATGAGAAAGACTCAAGGATAAATAAAATGAGCATAATTCGACGTATTTGTAGTTTCAAAATGAGTGAAGATGGAAACGCGTAGATCTCAAGGGAAAAGGCGTGTCAATGCAAATGGTATATCGACCGTGACAAGGTTAACAGATGTTTTGTACGTGCCGAATATTCAAGGAAATTTGCTGTAGGTGAAAAAGTTGATAGAAGAGGGTTTTGAGGGTTGTAGGTGAAAAAGTTGATAGAAGAGGGTTTGTCGGTTGAAGACAATCAATTGTGCCACGTTCGAAATAAAACCACGGCGAAAGAGACATGGACAGCATTAAAAACATTTCATGAGAAAGACTCAAGGATAAATAAAATGAGCATAATTCGACGTATTTGTAGTTTCAAAATGAGTGAAGATGGAAACGCGTAGATCTCAAGGGAAAAGGCGTGTCAATGCAAATGGTATATCGACCGTGACAAGGTTAACAGATGTTTTGTACGTGCCGAATATTCAAGGAAATTTGCTGTAGGTGAAAAAGTTGATAGAAGAGGGTTATACAGTGAATTTCATTCCGAATTCCGAAATGTGTGAAATTAAATTCGGAGATAAACAAGTAGCAGTAACAGACACGCAATCGAATTTGTTTAAATTGCGTCAGCCGAACAAAGTGTATGCGGTACACCAACATAAAGAAAATTATGGTAGTGAAGTTTATACTAAATTTTACTAAAATCATTTAGTTTTGTTTTAGTAAAAACTTCACCGTCCTATATACAAGAGTGAAGTTTTTACTAAATCTTACTAAATACCACATGCTATTCATTTGCATATATTCAGGGGCACATATTTTAATTCTTTTAAAATATAAAATATATTTTAATTTCTATTGTCAAAATAAATAAGGTAAATTTATTTAATTAGAATTAAGAATTAATTTACCATAATTTATTTATTAAAAAACCTATTTGTGTTAAAAATACATACAATTACGCAAAAGTTACCATCTGTCTCACAGTATCTTTATGTTAGCTGATTAGTGTTACTGTGACAGTAAAAAATTTCAAGACAATTCGTTGAGGTTAACTACTCTACGGTCTAAATAACTGAAAATAGCGATTATTTTTGTTTAGTTTAGTCGCCAATACATTGAAAAATACTAATGGTAGTTCCGCGGAAATACCATCGAACTCAGGCTATTTGTATGTTAGCTAATTAGTAATACTGTAATTGTAAAAAACTAGCTAACTAGTATGTATTTTGCATAGAACCCATTGAGATGGCAGTAGATTTGTCTTGATATGATCAATTATAACTATGTTTCCAATTTCTATATTTGACCTTTCTTCGTGCAATTGTAAGCTGCGTTGTATAATGATGTTAAATATTAATACGACCATATTCTCCAGAATCTCTTGTCTAAAGATTTTAATTTTGTTGAACCAGAATAATCATTTTCCGTGTGTGTAACACGCGATGTTGGCAACTATCCGAGCAATTGTTGTTCATTTGTCTTATACCGGCAACATTGGGCACGCTTTTCAATTATTTTTAACATTATTTGTGTTAATAGTGTAATGTTTTATCATAGTTTGTACTTGTTCGATAGTTAATCTAGTAAAATTATGATTTTTTGGCAGAATAAGTAAATGCTTTGTTTGTAAAGATGGTATCGATATTCTGAGTCTTCCGCTTACCCGTAGGATTCCTATTTTGTCGACCAATGAATATATAATTGACATAAAAACTTTGTTTTGCTTAACCTTAGGTACTTCTTTACTCAACCTAATTAATTATGAAAACATTCAAATAGAATATCTTAACATTGTTTAGTAACAACAATATTGAGTAATTCAGGAAAAATAAATTGGCTCATTCTAACTATTGAAAAACTTGGCCAACAGTTGACTCTGATACATCAAAGTAATTCAAGGCCATTAGCTGTATCTCGAAGTAAGGTGGATAATGAATTCGCCAACATGTTTAAGTTTATAACTGTGAAGTCACGGCTAACAACAGAAAATTTAGTAAGGATTCCACTTGTCAATAAGCTAAGGTATCAGGTGTATAAGAGTTTCCATTACCATTAAGAAATGGAGATGAGTATGTTTACCCATCCTGGAATAACTCTACCCAATTACGGAAGCAGAGTTTAACAAATGCCGCCAGATGATATCTCTAGAAACTATCGAAGTCATTTGGGGAAGTACAACGATCCAAAACAAGGGGACTGGCATGTTAAAACTATCGTCACAGTGTCTTATAACACATCAACGAATACTTTTAACGCTATTTGTCGTAGGCACTTGGCGAAACACACTTATACTTATTAATAAACACATTTTTATTAATCACTTGTTTTTTGTTCCGAAGAATATTTTGAATGTCTTTCAAAAAGAAGAATTTTATAATCGTCCGTGAATTTAATTTGTTTAAGAATTTTTTCGGCTTTTCGGACAAAATATTATTTTAATGGACACCCATACAATGTTTACGACTATTTTAGTCGCAGAAAACAAAGAGGCCATTTATTAACAATATTTCTACCACAAAAGTAGAAAAAATGCGCTCCCCTCCCCCAAACCTTTAACCCCAGGGCGTACTTGTGTACACAAAGAACACAAACCCTTGCAAAAATGAGAACTCCCTTAGGTAGCTTCTTGGCAGCTTGGTTTCGTACTGATAAAAAGTTGGTCTACTCATCAGGTTGCAACGACCAAACTGCAAAAATCCAACTCTTGCTTTGTACCGATAATACAAAACAAGAACATATCGATTTAGCGAATTATATATCACTAAATCAGAAACCACAGGAAATTCTCACTATGTATGTGTAACAAGCCAACACATATAATTAAGAAGAATTTTATAATCGTCCGTGAATTTAATTTGTTTAAGAATTTTTTCGGCTTTTCGGACAAAATATTATTTTAATGGACATTAATGGCATCTCATTTTTGCAAGGGTTTGTGTTCTTTGTGTACACAAGTACGCCCTGGGGTTAAAGGTTTGGGGGAGGGGAGCGCATTTTTTCTACTTTTGTGGTAGAAATATTGTTAATAAATGGCCTCTTTGTTTTCTGCGACTAAAATAGTCGTAAACATTGTATGGGTGTCCATTAAAATAAGTCTTTCAAAAAGTTTAAAAAATCACTCGATCGATTTCGACTTGTTAGGTCATCATCAGGAGTATCTACTGATTTGTATTAGTAAAAATTTTTGTTATATAATAGAAAAAAGCAAAATATAATAAAAGAAGGAGAGAAGAAAAAATAAGCAATAAAAATTAATCTACGGATCGCGCAGGTAGGCGATGAGTCATATGTAGGTTGAGTAACAAAATTCAAGGTATATTATTGCGTACGTGAGAATAGAAAAGGGCGGGGTCTGTAATTGGTGAGAACCGGATTTCTCTTTGTTCGTTAAGGATATTTATATTTCTTAACCAAAATATCCTTAACGAACAAAGAGAAATCCGGTTCTCACCAATTACAGACCCCGCCCTTTTTTATTCTCACGTACGCAATAATATACCTTGAATTTTGTTACTCAACCTACATATGACTCATCGTCTACCTGCGCGATCCGTAGATTAATTTTTATTGCTTATTTTTTCTTCTCTCCTTCTTTTATTATATTTTGCTTTTTTCTATTATATAACAAAAATTTTTACTAATACAAATCAGTAGATACTCCTGATGATGACCTAACAAGTCGAAATCGATCGAGTGATTTTTTAAACTTTTTGAAAGACATTCAAAATATTCTGCGGAACAAAAAACAAGTGATTAATAAAAATATGTTTATTAAGTACATCAACGAATCATTCGGACAGGATTGCTCACATCAGTTAGTACCTTAAATAATTAAAAATTCTATCTTACCAGCACTAAACAGCTCAGAGCTTCTATTAGAGTTCAACACTCCAATCCTTTCAGAATATCTCAGGACCTTAGATGAAAAATGATGATACCCAGAAGCGGGATGACATAGAGGCAGCAATCAACTAACTAAGGACAAAAGAGATATTGCCGTTTACTCAAGTCATTCAACATGACTTTCACCAATACATTGTATCTTAAAAAAATATTTTTCCCATAATTATCCTAAAGTGCTCTAAACCTGCACCGACCAAATTAACCCGCCTCAATGAAACCTATACTATAATTTATTACACATTTATTACAAATTATTACAAAAAATCCCGATTTTATTACAGTTACCGTTTTCGAGGAACGAGTGGTCGGTTTAGCTTATAATTAAACCTACACCGCCAAAATTGTAATTTTTGATGTAGCTGTGGCATCTGGATGGTTCTTATGGGCCAAAATTTATTACAAATTAATTACATGGATTAATTACATCAAGATCAACCCTATATCTTGACTAAGGGTAAATTTTACCCCCAAACGATTACTTGAAATACAAACATCCGATTGTGCCACTTTTTATTATTTATTACACCAGGCCGCCCCCAGATATTGAGTTAAATATTAATCCTCGAACCTTGTGAAGGGCAGGTCAACTTTATCTAGATGTATAATAAATTATATTCGTGTCAGGTTACGCGGAATTGGCTCCAAACAGTAAACACTTCAAACGTGTAATTTAAAGTTCCATTTTACCACATTTAATAATTTAACACATCAGACCGCCACCAGATATTGAGTCAAATGTTACTCAATATCATGGGTGGATGTGCCCTCCACAAGGTCCAAGGAGTAACATTTGACTCAATATCTGGTGGCGGTCTGGTGTAATAAATTATTAAAAATAGTAAAAATGGATGTTTTATTATAAATAATCGTTTGGGGTGAAATTTACCCTTAGTCAAGATATAGGGTTGGTCTTGAACTAATTAATCAATGTAAATAATTTGTAATAAATTGTAGTCCGAGAACCATCCAGATATCACATCAAAAGTTACAATTTTGGCGGTGTAGGTTTAATTATAAGCTAAACCGACTTCTCGTTCCCCTGGAGAACGGACGCTTATTTGGTATTGTTTTTACTGTTTTAATAATTTAGTCGGACATGTAGTGTCAGTGGATGTAAGCAAGATTTCTACTGCTTCAAATTCACTACACTGCCTGATTCATTTTGAGTTACCCAGAAAGCACCGCGTGGAAGTATGAATCTCGGACTTCGCTTTCCTTTGTTCTTTATTTTTTTTTTTTTTTGATTTTTTATTGATTTTTTTTTTATTTTTTTTTATTTTTAAAATTTTTTTTTTGTTTTTTTTTTTATTATTTTTTTATTTCATATTTTTTATTTCATTTTTTTATCATGTTCGATCTTATACTATTCTGCGCAAAGTGGACAGTAAAAGGAATCTGATACATTGAATTCATTCACATCAACGCCGACTTCAACATCATGCATGTATCGATGGCATTTGGAACATCTAATAGAGTTTCCACTAAGGTTTATGTTCTAAAAGGTCCTTTTATATTTGTTCTCTCTTGCTAATTATATTGATGTTAGAATCTTTCGGGATGCATTTGTTTCGTAAAAATGCTTTTGCGTGCAACATCATATATACTCCACAATCGTTATTTCCAACTTGTTTATAACAAGCAGGAAAATAAATTGGCTTTAGTTTGTTATCTGGAAAGTAATGTGTTTTTTCCATTTTATTGTAGTATCCAACAAAATTTAAAAATCTGTTGAAACATCTTTCATAATATAGTTTTGTACTTTGTTTTAATTCGTTGTTAAGTGCGATCGAGTCATATACAATATATTGGCCTTTTATGCAATCTACGACCACCAAATGAAAATGTCGCTTTATTTCAACAAAAATTGTCATTAACAAATATGATTTTTTTAAATTTAAATTAGTAGCCATATTTATAAGGTCGTCAGATGTGTTATCGGAAAAAAATAATATTGATCCAAAACTATCATCTCCCATAACAGTATCTCTATCTCATCTCCCATAACAGTATCTTCGGATTCTTGACTGCAAATCAGCGTTTTTGAAACTGAGGTGGATGCCTTAGAAAAGTGCTGCATAGCTTGATTCGTTTTTGAGTGCCGCCAAGTTTCAATTGGATTAGTTCTTTTGCTTTAGATTTTTTATGTATTTATTCTTTTCGGTTTGTAAAACCAGATCGAGGGAGCTCATTAAGAATTTCGTGGATTTTGTTATCAATGCTAGTTCTTGTAAACTCAAAAAACCGTCCAGCTTTAATAGGACGTTTCCCTACTTTCACCGCGCTCTTGTCTAGATTATGTTTGGTTTCTCCAAAATAGCTCTCGACTGCAGCATTCGTGAAATGCAAGGTTGGTAATTTTTTGTCTCGTAATGTTTTAGTATTGGTGTCCATAGTGGTAAATATGGAATAAAATCCTTCAAAATTTCTTTTATGAATTTCGGTCGATAAAAGATGTTGGTTGGTGTGATTTTGTTAGTGTGTGTATCTTCGTTAACATTTGAAATTATATTAAAATCGATATAAAATTTGCTTTTGCAATATAGCGCTTTCATTTTGAAATCATTACCGTTATTTGGTTTCTTAAAATCGATTTGGTAGTGTAATCATCAGAGAAATCTTCATCAGGTTCGTAATAATTTGTGTCTGATAGAATTATTGCCAAGTCAATAATGCTTGTTTCAGCTACAATTGTATCCTTTTCTACGCTGAAACTTATAAATAATCACTATTCTCAGTTATTAAGGGTGTATGGGTAGTAAAATTCAAGGGATTTTCTTGAAATTTTTTACAGTTATAGTACTACTAATAAGCTAACGTAAAAATAGAGTGAGAGCGATGGTTATTTTCCGGAACAATCTTCAATTTTTCAATGTATTGACGACGAAACTTATAAATAATCACTATTCTCAGTTATTAAGGGTGTAGGGGTAGTTAAATTCAAGGGATTTTCTTGAAATTTTTTACAGTTATTGTACTACTAATAAGCTAACGTAAAAATAGAGTGAGAGCGATGGTTATTTTCCGGAACAATCTTCAATTTTTCAATGTATTGACGACGAAACTTATAAATAATCACTATTTTCAGTTATTAAGGGTGTAGGGGTAGTAAAATTCAATCGATTGTCTTGAAATTTTTTACAGTTATAGTTCTACTAATTAGCTAACGTAAAAATAGAGTGAGAGCGATGGTTATTTTCCGGAACAATCTTCAATTCGTCAATGTATTGACGACGAAACTTATAAATAATCACTATTCTCAGTTATTAAGGGTGTAGGGGTAGTAAAATTCAAGGGATTGTCTTGAAATTGTTTACAGTTACAGTACTACTAATTAGCTAACTTAAAAATAGTCTTAAACAGATGGTAATTTTACCTGATTGTCTTTCCTTTTAACACATCCAGGTTTTATATTAAATAAATTATGATCAATACATTCTTAGTTCTAATTATTTAAATTTTGCTAATTTATTTTGATTTACTGATTTAAAATAGTAAAATATTTGTTTCTTTTAATTAAATATTTGTTTCTTTACTTTTTAAATCATGTTTACAAAAGAAATTAAAATTTATATTATTTTAAAAGAATTAAAATAGTTGCCCCTGAATATATGCAAATGAATAGCATGTGGCATTTAGTAAGATTTAGTAAAAACTTCACTCGCGTAGAAAATTGCATTCATAACTGGCATCGCATTTTTAGCCATCGTAATCCAGATGCAATCAAGCAGATGTATTCGAAAGGATTAGTTGATGGCATGAAAATTGTCGATTGCGGCATCAAGATTAAATGCGAAGTATGTCTCAAAGGAAAAACAACACGTTTGCCGTTTCCAAAGCAATCATTGACAAAATCTACAGCTCCACTTGATCTTATGCACAATGACGTATGCGGACTAATGCAAACAATTTTGCCGAGCGGTAAGCGTTACGTGCTCGTATTCAAGGACGATTTCTCGCGCTATACGGTGATTTATTTGCTAAAAAATAAATCAGAAGTCGACGAGAAAATAAAGGAGTACGTAGCATTGGTAAAAAATAAATTTTTCTATGAAACCAAACGTTATACGGTCGAATCGAGGAGGAGAGTACACCGCAAAGATCGTCGTGGATTTTTTTGAAACATGAAGGAATTCAAATTCAATACACAACACCATACATACCGCAGCAGAATGGTGTTGCTGAGAGAAAAAATCGTACGCTCATTAAGATGGCGCGTTGTATGCTGTTGGGCGCAAATTTACCGATTTTGTGCTGAAGCGGTAAATACGGCAAATTTATATTCAAACCCGTTTGCCATGCAGTGGAATCAGCGGAAACCAGGAATTAAACATTTTGCAATTTTTGGTGCTAAATGTTTTGTTCATGTGCCATCAAAAAACGATAAAAATTGGATGATACCAATGATTTTTGTTGGTCATGACGAAAACTCAAAGGGATTCAGATGCTTAGATCCAGTCACAAATAAATTAGTCGTGACGTACGTTTTACTGAAAAATCTGCGAGTGAAATCAGTGTTGATTTATCATCAAGTGATGCGAATGTTGAATCAAGTACCATCGGCATCGATATGGATAGGTCAACTGAAATCAATCTAAATATGAGTGATACTGTGACAACAGAAAATAATGTTGGTGTGCGCAACAACAGTGGTGATGCAGGGGCGAATATTGAATTCGAATCTTTCGCTGAAGGCTTACATCACATTTCACAGCGTGGAAAAAAGGGGATGCCACCGCGACGATTGGTCGAGGACATCGATATGATTTATAAAGTTGTTGAGCCGAAAAGCCTATCGGAAGCGTTGTCCAGTGAGCATAAGTTGCGCAATGGAAGCTGAAATAGATTCATTAAAGAAAAATGAAACATGGCAATTGTGCGAATTACCAAAGGACAGAAAAGCGATTGGTTGCAAATGGATTTATAAAGTAAAAACTGATGCTGAAGGAAAAGTAGATCGATACAAAGCGCGTTTAGTCGTACAGGGTTTCTCACAAAAATATGAGACGGATTATGATCTAGTGTTTGCTCCTGTTGCTCGACAAACAACATTCAGAACGCTTTTATTGATTGCATCGAAAGAAAAACTTATTGTGCGACATATTGATGCAAAAATGGCATTTTTAAATGGGAAATTGAACGAAACGATCTACATGAAACAGCCGCCAAGATTCGAGGAGAATAGTGAACTCATTTGTTTGTTGAAAAAAAGTCTTTATGGTCTAAAACAAGCGGCGAAAGCATGGTATGACGCTATTCATAAAGTATTGATCGATGCAGATTTTCAACAAAGCAAGGTAGATCGATGCTTGTACTCACGAAAGAAAAACGGCCAATGGTCATTTCTTCTGATTTATGTTGACGACATGATTGTGGCAGTGAAATCAATAAAACCAGCTAACGAAATAAAGGAAATCATCGCATCGAAATTTGAATTGCAAGATCTGGCTGAAATTAAATTTTACCTTGGAATAGAAATCATCAAGGACGCAAAAAACATTTATTATTTGTGTCAATCAAAATACATTCAAAATATTGCTGCAGAGTTTCGTCTTAGTGATGCGTAAGTTTCAAACGTTCCGATGAATGTGAACTATGATAAATCCGACGCGAATGATAATTTTTTGCTGACAAGCACAGATTATCAGAAACTTTTCGGATGTTTGCTTTACATATCCATGAATAGCGCAACGATATGCTGACGCCAATTGGTTCGAAAATAAAAAGAACCTAAAATCAAACTCTGGTTATATTTTTATCGTTAATGGTGGCATCGTAAGTTGGACATGTCGAAAGCAGACTTGCGTCGCATTGTCATCTACAGAAGCAGAGTTCATCGCATTGTCCGAAGCATGTCAAGAAGCATTTTGGTTGTGGCGGTTGCTGAACGATTTGCAACAGCCAGTTCAACAACATTTTTGTTTGTTTACCTGTACCACTATTCTGGCAACTCCCCGGGAATACAGAATTGGGCAAAGATTTTATATGTAATTTCAGTTCAAATATTTTTTTCCTGGCTTACTGAGGTAAAAAGCTAGTGCTAATTTTTTTCAAAACAAAATTAAATTGGGAATAATTTCCTCTACCAATTTAACTATGGAAAAATTATTCCCAATCTATAAATATTTACATGGAACTTTTTTCGTCAGTAGGCCGGAAAAATATATTTGAACAGAAATTACATATAAAATCTTTCCCAAATTCCCTATTCCCGGGGAAATATCAGAATAGTGCCACTGTGTCTATTTTTATTTGCTCGAAACCAGAAACCATTTTTCTTGAAATTAACTTTTTCATGCCGAAAACATTTAGATGTCCTAGTCGAAAATGCAGCATGCTTTGGAATACATTCGATTGTTGCTCACTTGAAAAAACAGCAAACACTTATCACATTCAACATGAAATGTTGTCTCTTAAATTTTCCTTTCTCTTTGCTACCTGCGGACTGTTAGTTCATTCATATTCGTTATTTTTTTGAAATAATGTTTGCTGTTTACCATGTGTTCCATACTTTCACTCATTTTATTTATACACTCTTCGTAATTAATGGCTCGGTGGCATGCATTCGCTTCTTCAAATTCATCATGCACATCAATTGCGCACACGAGATTCGTTTCTCGTTTCTCTCTCTCTCTCTCTGGCATTATATCCCATCAAGGGATTTGGCCGCCTCAAATGAGGTTTCATAATCATATTTTCATTTCGGATAATGAGTGATTAACTCATTGATCCTAAACCAGCCGTGAAATTTTTTCCTTGTCACCACCGGGAATCGAACCCGGGACCTCCGGTCGCTGGAGCAAGCGTGCTAACCACTTTGCCACCGAGACATCGGTGAGGAAATATAACCTCGTTTCGGTGAGGTTATATTTCCTGCTGCGTCTTTTGCATTATGTACTCGATTTTGCATTTAATTTTTCCTTATTCTTAAAAGATTTGGAGAAACACGTAGACTTTATGTGTCCTTTTTTACCGCATTTAAAACACACGAGGTTTGGATTTCGTATATGTGGATTGCATACAATTCGTTGGATTTACATGTTCATCAATCAGACGACTCTTGACAAATTTCACTGTTAACTCATTTGGTTTCATCGTTTCGATTCGCTTTGCACAATAATCGAAATACAGGACTTCTCCTGTTTCCTGATATTTCCATACAGTAATTTATTTTCCTCCTTTTTTAAAATATTTTTTAAATCGGTCTCGATAAATTTACGTAATCCTTTTTCATCCAAAATAATACCAAGTCGATATTTCCAATTGCTAAAATTCGTACCATCGAATTGAGCGACCTTCGAGATGAATTGTTATGTAACTGTTTCCTGGGCCCATAACCTGATAATAATAATAATGTGTTTTATTATCACAATGGAAACTAGAACAGTGTAATTCTATTTTTATATATTTATTTATTTAAGGTTAAATCCAAATTAACACGTTGTTTATTCAAAGAATGCAAGAAGAGAAGTGAAGTAAAACAAATACATTAAGGAGGCGTGTTGTCAATAGAGCTAAGCACATATGTATATGAACATGGAGGAGTGACATTACAAAGTTGAATTAAAATTACTCTAAGGGGTATATCCCCTGCGACCGGATCGCAATGGTTACTAGATTTATTTTGCCATGGCAATTCTTACATCTCTTTTAAATTTAAGTTTGTTTTGCGATTGTTAAGTAGAAATACATAAAAAGACTGCGAACTCGGAAAATGCGTAGCAGTCTTTTTGTGGATTTCTACTTTAGAATCGCAAAACAAATTTAAATTAAAAAAAAATGTGTCTATTGGTATGACAAAATAAATCTAGTAACTATATTTCGCCTCGCAATTAAATAATAATATAAAAAAAGGTATCGAGGAATACTTTCTACGACAAAAAAAAGTGCAGTCATTTATTTTATATTAAAAACAAACGCATTACGATTAGCGTTGTATTCAGCAAATATGGCGGACAAAATAGATGTTGTGAATATTAACAAGTATTGGGGCCTATTTTTTAATTCATCCCGAGCAGGCAGTGCGCTGTCAAAAAATACTTCGTATTTTTTTATTCAACCTGGGTAATTTTACCCGGTACACTGCGTTTTTGTTTGTGAACTGTGCTTACACAGTGCATACTCGGTTCTTCAAATTTTACTCTGAATTTAATGTCAGTGTACGAAGAGTGTGCAAAATAAAAAACAATTTATTACTCTATGCACACTGGATAATTTTACCCAGTACAACCTTTGCTCGGTGTACACTACCCAGGGTAACCCTGCTTGCTCGGGTTGAATTAAAAAATAGACCCTTTGACGGTAGAAATTATCGGCAATGGAAATTTCAAATCACGTGTAGCATTGTGAGCAAAATGACTACAAGACATTGTGAATGGTGACGAAGTAAAGCCAGATAAATCAATATACAGGAACACAAAAAATGGATTAAGGATGATGCGAGCGCCATGTTCACCTTAACCTCCGCAATGGCTCTTGATCAAATCACGTTGGTTAAAAATTGCAACTCGTCAAGTGAGATAATCATCAAGTTACATTCCATTTACGAACAAAAGACGGAAATGAACAAAATTTTAGTGCATGAGCGATTCCATCAATATAAAATGATTTCAAGAGACACCATTTCCCAGCACATCGCAAAGGTAGAAAATTTGGCACAACAAATTAAAGAGACAGGAGAAGAAGTCAGTGATGTAGCGATTATCACAAAAATACTCGGAAGCTTGCCTCAAAAGTACAGAAATTTAAGACAAGCCGGGATATCAATGGATGAGGCAAAGCAAACGATAGCTAATCTTAGAGCATGTTTTTTGGACGAAGAAGCCAGTCTAATGTCATATGAAGAATCAGACTCGGCATTGCTAGTAACCAAGCAGGATGCAGTATTTCAGCAATTCAACGAAATCCAGTCGAATAAAAAAGTAAAGAAGGGACACTTCGCTAGTCAATGTCGGGCTCCAAAGAAAAATCGAGGAGAAAAGAAATATGATGATTCGATAGAAAATAAACATTTACAATCAAATGTCACAGCATTTTCGATTGTTGAAGACAGCTTGTTACTAACATCCACGATTGACGACGATTGGATGATGGATAGTGGTTCATCCGCGCATATGACACATAAAGTGAATATTTTGCAATTTTTGAAACCATGGATGATCATGCGCCAGTAAAACTTGGAAATAATCAAGGTCTAGTTGTCAAAGGAAAAGGTACCCAATTTGTTCTCCGAAGGACAAAATCAGAATGCTTGCACGATACGCCTACGAGGCAAATTTTGCTAAAACAGACGTATGAGGAAGCGATATCATGTATTGAAGCGAAAAATTAGGCGAAGTCAATACAGGAAGAATTAGATGCACTCGAAAAGACAAACACATGGGAGGTTGTTAATTTATCACCCGGTAGAAGTACTATTGGATCAAAATGGGTTTTCAAAGTTAAAAGAAATCAAAATGGAGATGTTGTTCGGTACAAATCAAGACTTTGTGCAAAAGGGTATGCACAAAAACAGGGCATCGACTACTATGAAACATTTGCACCGACAACACGTTTTGACTCAATTAGAATTCTTCTCTCCGTTCCAGCAAGAAATAATTTTAAGATTATCCAGTTCGATATAAAAACAGCGTTTCTGTACGGCAATTTGCAAGACGACATTTATTTGACCCCACCAGACGGGACGAACATCAGTTCAAACATGGTATGTAAGTTAAAAAAATCATTGTACGACCTAAAACAAGCGTCGCACTGTTGAAATACAACATTTCACAATTTCCTGACCAAGGACGGCTTCGTACAAATGCCTTCGTACAATAATGCTGATAATTATGTCTATCGAGGACAATTCAAAGTACTATTAATACTATATGTTGATGATGGATTAGTCATGGCTGAAACCTGGAGGTTAAAAATAAGGAGGTTAAAATTAACGAACCGGATAATTTTGTTGGACTAAAAATTGAACGAAATCGTGAAAAACGTTCCATTTTTAATCATTCGAGCAATCCGGCTGATCCACAGATACATCTCAACTCAACAGACAATAGTCAAGAATCAAAACAAAAAAATTTTTTCCGTTTCGGGAAGCTGTCGGTTGTCTAATATTTGCCGAAATACTCAGTCGACCAGACATCTCCTTTACAGTGGGAGTTGTCAGCAGATTCCTGTCAAATCACACAGATGCCCATTGGAATGCAGTAAAATTTGGATATTCAGATTCGGACTATGCAAATGACATCGATACACGAAGATCAACCTCCGGATATGTTTTCATGCTCAATGGTGGACCGATAACGTGGAACAGTCAACGACAACATTCAGTCGCACTATCGCACTAAAGAAGTAACTTGGTTGCGTCAGTTGTTAAAAGACATCGGTGAAGAAGTGAATGGTCCCTCCACACTATTTATAGACAATCAAAGTGCAATTCGATTGATTCATAACCCAGAGTTCCACAAAGGAACCAAGCATATCGATATTCGATATCACTTTATCAGAGAGAAGCTGAAACAAGGAGAATTTTATGTACAATACAAATGTACTAAAGATCAATTGGCCGACATCTTCACTAAACCACTACCCTCGGATAGATTCAAAACTCTACGAGACTCTATTTCGACGATTAAGATTTAAAAGATTTGCAATGTATTCAATTCAAATAACTCAAAATTATATTTTTTTTACGAGTTCTCATTTAGTGGGAGTATTGAATTATTGAAATGTCAAACTGTCAATCGTTTTCGGTACGTTCGTTCGATGTACTATCATATAAACTAATGTGTAATATAGGCTTTATAAAGTTATACTTAAACACTATATACTGAAATATTTTTGAGATAATAAAAAAAAAAATCCAACTTCCGGTGTTAGTTCTTCATATAAGTCGGACGTATTTTTTATTGTGGAGATTTTTATCGTGGTACACATCTTGTAAAACCACAATCAGAATATTAATAATAAGTCACCTCATAGCAGACTTATTCGAAGTTGATATAAGCAAATAAGTCGGTGTTTGGAAAAGACCCTAACGAACATTTTGTTCCTTCGAGAAGTTCTCATTTTTGTTTATTTCGAGAGATCTAAGAGAAATCGACAAAACAGTATTAAAAAGATTTATCCTCTTACCTTTCAAGATTGCATAATATTTAACTGAGTTATTATATGTACTCGGAAATAATGCGACGTAATACTACAACTTTTGACAATAACTTTATTCAATAAAAATTAACCTTTCATAAAACAAAAACACGTGGTGACTGCGCCACCTTCATTTTTACCATGTCTTTTTCGACTCTCTTCTCTCTCAGTCCAAATAAAAAAAATAAACTTTAGTTATGATGACCGATGCATTTAAAAATTGGTGTTGTGGTATTACAAACCTGTTCAAACCTGTACCAAACCTGGGGTTTTGGCTCAAATAAAAGCGTAACTGTAAATGATGTCTCAGAATGCTACTTACATCTCATCCACCTTTTGCAGGGCATGCTCTGAACCTGCAACCACTCATCTATACTCACATAAACTTCTAACCTTAGAGGAAAGTACACCCTGTGCACGATCGTAAAGAGAGTCACGAATTCAACTTTGTGTAAAAAACTATTCAAACACAATCAGTTCGTTAGAAATTATGTAAATCACCATTAGATGCGGCTAAATGTACAACAAAGTTGTTAATTAAATTACGATTGAAATCTTTTATCGTATGCATTTTATCAATCGACCCTTTTTTCGTTGTTCTCTATATACGCGAATTGCAAGGCCAATATACAATTCAGATGAATTCCGTCATTTTAATGAAAACGGAATGTTTATTTTAGCTACGCGGTCCATACACAACAATGAGATTATTTGTTACAGAATAATAGAGCACAACTGTATCGTGTGTGTCTGTGTGACGTATATGCACGAAAATTTTGCGCGGTTTACGTCAATCGTTGATTCTTGCTGTACTCTCGTAGTTAGACACGTATAATTGCATAACATATTTGCAAGTAGGATTTATGTGGCATTACTTTACTAATTTTGATATTCATTTTTGTTTTGCAGATATATTTTAATAGCATATCATAGCTTATATTCAAAAATTTACCAATGGCGATACATTTGCCTGCAACTCGTGTGCGTGTGGATCGTATCATTCTCGATTATGTTACCGCCACTGCTGGAAACATGGGGTCAACTCGGCCTAGATGAATCAACATTTTCGTGTACGATACTCAAAAAGGATGGAACATCACCGAAAAAAATCATTTTTCTAATCGGTTTTGTGATGCCGTGCCTCGTCATTATCATATCGTATTCGTGTATCTATTGGACGGTGAGGCGGCAACGTATGAAATTGATTGCGCACAGTGGTTCAACAAAGACGAGCGGATTTGGTGGAGGATATTCGGTACGGGAGCGTGAAGATTGCCGTCTCACCGCTATGATGCTCCTGATATTTTTGTGTTTTATCATATGTTTTTTACCGCTGATGCTGGTGAATGTGGCGGATGATGATACCCAATTTCCGTGGGTACATATTTTATCGTCGGTTATGGCATGGGCGTCCAGTGTGATAAACCCGTTTATTTATGCGGCAAGTAATCGTAGTTATCGGTAAGTAGCCAAATTCCATATTATTTTTACACCAAAATGTTTTGAAAATAATTTTCGCTTTCATCCACAGGGTGGCATACTATAAAATGTTTTCAATGATGAAATTCTGGGGCCAACCGCTCACCCCGATGGCGAGTAAAAGTCTGGGCGCGAGTAAAGGGTCGCGAGACCTATCCAATGGCCAAATCAAAAGTAACTCGAATGGCGGAATTATTCAAAATAAATTGTCGTCATCGCCGTTAGACATTAAAAATGGGGGTACTCACTCATCTATAAGACTATTTTACCATTTAAAGTTTTTTTTATAATTTTTGATACAGTATCTATATAAAACAATAATTACCTATTGATAAGCGTAACGATTTATGATTTTGTAGGAAAAAAAAGAGTTTGTTTCTAGTCCTCAAGACACGATAACTCTTTAAGAAAATTTATTGATAAGAAATTTTTACCAAAGTGTATATCAAACCTATAAATGAATTATTTTTTTGAGTTAAAATATTATAGAAATTTACAAATAAATTTAATTTTAAGGAAGAAGAAATGGATTTAGTTTTGAGAAGCCTCCACAAGAATACCTTCATAAAATCAAATTAAAACGATTATACAAATTTTATTGGTAGGTAAGCAATAAGTTAAGATTTATCAGATTTCTTGTTATTTAATTTATTAATTCTATGCTTAAATTATTCTTAAATTTAGGAAGCAGATGCTAAAGGCTTTGATGTCCACTTAAGAAAGTACGAAATGTTCCCAGTTACAATAATTAAGAACAAATATTAGTGAGACAGGTAGAAAAATTCGCACTAAAAAGGTTAAACCAGACCACAGCTGCCATGAGGCAGTGCTAAAATCTACACCAAAGTCATGAACCTACTTACATGACCGCAGATTTGGCTACATTCGTCTTCTTTGTTGCAGTTTCATCAATATAGAGACGGATATTGCAACTTCTGCACAGTTCGTGAAGTTATAAACAAGTAGGACTATTTTGGGGCTCTGCAGGAAAATGTTAAATTGGATGAAGCTTTGAAAATAGTTATCGCATTGTTTCTAACTATTAAGTGCCAAAAGCAAATTCGCGTGTTTGCAGCAACCATAAATTTGTTTAATTGGTCGGCAATCAATGTTCGAGAACTATCGATGATGAGAGATCTAAGAAAATGTATTGTTGTTGTAAATGGGAGACGGGTGAATAATAAGTGTGTTCAGAAGCACAAAAACAACATTTCGCCCTTCTTGTTTTGATGAAGTCCTCAATTGTGATGAAGGATCAAATTGTACCACAGGTTGTCGAATTGTTGCTGATTGTGGTAACTCTTGATCAGCTTCAGAGTCTGTAGGTGTCTGTCGAAGAATTGATCGTGTAGGACGGGTTGTAGCAACCTCGCTCGCTAATTGATGTTGATTTTAATTATTAAAAATTCCAGTGACAAGAATTGGATCAGGATCAGCTATTCGAGGTTGTGTTTTGATGAAAACACTATACGTCACCTTCCCAAGCACCTGCATGATCTCACCTGCAATCCACTACCCACCAGATGAGACGTTTTGCACGAAAACAGGTGGCTCCACAATGGACTTTGTCCACCTATTATTCGTTGAAATTGAGTACGGATTCATGAGAGATAACAGACTGTTGCCGACTTGGTTTTGAATTATCTCATAAACCTTTCTGCCTTATCGTTTCACGAGAGACGGAAACGCGCAGTTGTTCAGTGATCTATATCACTGTTGTAAAGCTGTCTCATTAGCACTTATAATGCTTTCATTGCAAAAGGTTATTGTAGAGCGCGAACCCGAGACTTGCTATGTGCTACTAATGTCTGGCATTTTTATGACGTATGGATATCGCGAGAAACTAACCACAAGGCCAACATATAACCGTTCTCACAGTTTCGTTTCGATTGACCAATTTTCGAACACCTTTCTCTGATTCGGAACAACCTTCTGGCATGTTCGACATTTCTTCAGTGCGAAGAGAAAGAACAAGAAAGAAAAGAAGAACATTATTGATAACGGAAGATCCCGGTTTTGACCTGACTATGGTCCTTCTTCCTTCCGCTTAGGAATGGACACTCGCTAGAACAGAATCTAGCTGTTTCTACTGAAATGCGTTTACTTCCTAGAGGAAACTCTTTCACCATTTCGTGATATTCTTCGTTCAATAGACACGCATATTTTCACGATTAAATTTCACATCCGTTAAGTGCATCTGCGTTAACATGACTGTCGGTTGTATTATATTTTGTAATGTACTGATACCCCGATGAGAAAAACATCCAAACGCTGGAGACGGTTCGCTTGGCTGTGGTGGCTGGCAAATCTTTTTCTGTGTGAAACAGTGATACGAAGGGCTTATGATCCGTCACCTTAATAAATTCTCTGCCATAGAGATATTGCTGAAATTTTTTACAGCCATAGACGAACGGAAGTGCGTTTTTCTCAATCGGACTTTATTTCTCCTGATAATCATCAAGCGTCTTCGATAAAACAGCTATCTACTACTTCTTTCCAAAAAAGTATCATAATAAATATGCAAAGATGAACATGGTATTGCGGTTGGATTGAGCGACAATGTCAACAAAGTTGCTATACCGTCGATGATAGACTTTAATTCAGTATCGACATTTTGCGATTTGGCGATACATTCGAAATCTATCGTTTTTTTGCTATTGCATTAATTCTTGATAAAAAATCTGCGACGTTGTTATTTGATCCAGTAATATGCCGTATATCTGTAGAAAATTGACTGATATATTCTAGATATCGGACTTGTCGTGGAGGTGATTTGTCGCTTTTTTTGAAAAATGTAAATGTCAATGGCTTGTGATCCGTATAGATGCAAAATTGTTGACCTTCCAGCATGTGTCGAGAATGAACTACTGCTCGATACATTGCTTCTAGCTCTCGATCGTATGTGCTGTAGCGTTGTTTCGTTGCTGAGAGAGCTTTGGAGACGAACGCAAGAGGCTCTGGTTGACCATTTTTGTTTATTTGGTGAGTTACAGCTCCTATGGCCACATGATGCTCCTATGATGTACTAAAAAGGTAGCATTTACTAAATCGTCCTTACAACGTTGGAATACTGCGATTGGAGTTTTGTCATTCTTGACGTTGCCTTTGATTAATTTTTTGGCGGATCATTTAATTGTCTACCGCATGTGGGATAAATCTCCGATAGAAATTAATCATTGCCAGAAATCGTTTAACCTGCTGAGCTGTTTTTGGTTGTTCGTACTGCCGTATAACTTCAACCTTTTCCGGCAATGGTTCGATTCCCGTTGCTGTAATGAGGTGTCCTAAAAATTTCAATTCTGTTTTGAAGAAATAACATTTCGCAATGTTGATGCTCAGCTGGTATTCCCGGAATATTTGAAATACAATCTGTATGTGTTGTTGGTGTTCGTCCACAGATGTTGACGCTATTGCGATGTCGTCAATGTATGGAAACACGAAATTTAATCCATACAGTACTTCGTTCATTAAACGCTGTTGTGTTTGCGCGGCATTTCGAAGACCAAATGGCATAAACATAAACTCAAACAACGCAAAGGGTGTTATTATTGCCGCCTTGGGTATGTCGGCTGGTTCGACCGGGACTTGATGGAATGCTCTTTGCAAATCAATTGTCGAAAATATGGTTTTGCCATACAAGATACTTGCAAAGTCCTGGATGAATGGTATTGGATACCTGTCGGGCACCGTAATCGCATTGAGTTGACGGTAGTCGTCACAAGGGCGCCATTCTCCGTTAGGCTTCTGGACCATATGCAGTGGCGAGGCCCAGTTACTGCTTGACGGCCTGGATATGCCTTGTTTCATCAAGAACTCGAACTCTGCTTTCGCCGAGCTTATATCGTGGGAGTCTTCTCGGAGTCTTCACTGGCTTTCGATTGTTGTGAGGTAGTGTTATGTCTTGATATTCTCGAATAATATCAGCGATAGGACCATTCACGTTGTTTGTCCTGATACCACTTGTTTCCTCCATTGTAATGACGCTTTTTATAGATAATTACGTTACCATATCTATCAATGGTTGGTAGGTTGTAATGCTTGATGAAATCTACACCGATGATTGGTTTGTTTACATCGGCTATGATAAAGTTCCACGTGAACTGTCTGTGGAGTCCGAAATTTAATGATAACCATTTTTCCCCGTATGTATTAATTTGGGAACCGTTTGCAGCATACAACAATTTATTAGAATTGGGACACAGCTTTGCTTTTCCGCTAGGAGGCAACATCTACGCCGGTATCGATTAAAAATTTTATGTTTATCGAACGATCGGAAACGTCCCCAAGTGATTGATTTTTCAGTTTTTTGATGCGTTGAAACTATACGGCTGTCGACACTTCGTGGCTAAGGTGCCAAATTTTTTATGATACCAACAATTCTCGTATGTTGATGTATTAGTGAAAGATGGTTTACTATTTTTCCGTCGTACTCTTGATGAGGTTCGCGATCGACTCTGAAATTCGATTTAAGGGCGACTGTTCGAGTGCGAACTTTTGTGCGAATAATTAGAATCACACTTTTCCACCGATTTATTGAACACAATGGAGCTCACAATTTTTTTTTTTATGATTAGGTTCATCGTCTGCAAATATTTTTCTTAAAGTTAAAAATATTTTATCTTTTATGTGCGTAATTTGATTAGTAGAAAAGTGTGATTCTAAATATCCGCACAAAAATTCGCACTCGAACAGTCGTCTTTACTGATCCATTTAGTTAAGCTTTGAATCTGATTTTCAAACGACGTAACGTATGCCGCCGAATTTGAACTGCTTGCACACGATGAGTATTGCTTAGCTGATGTCACGTTGATGTGAGACGAATCACATAGCTCGATTAACTTATCCGCCATTTTAGCTATGTCGTCGACTTGATCATTGCTGGTTGACACGATCATCCTAATTTGTGATTTTTTTTTTTTTTTTTTTTTTTTTTTTTTTTTAAATTATTACAACTGAATACAATTCATCTAGTAATTTTTCTTTCTTAATTTAATCACTTGTGAATGAGAAGACGCCCATTGGCCGGCTCCATTTATAGGTTATTTACTGAAGAAGTCTTTACTTTGGTGTCCTTAATCCATTAAATCAATTGGTTTCGTTCTCTGCAATCGTCTTACTGCATGGGAGGTGTCCAACATACCACGAAGCTCTTCATTTACGTGTTGATAAATACGTTGTCCATGTATTACTGCAAGTTTTTTTATTTCTTCTTGGACCGTCGGGATATTTAGATCCCGATGAAGGTCATCATTCCTAATGTACCACGGAGCGTTAACTATACCACGTAGCACTTTGTTTTGAAAAGTTTGTATTATTTTAGTGTTGGTTTTCTTTGTACAGCCCCAGAGCTGTATTCCGTAAGTCCATACAGGCTTTAGCACCTGTTGATATAGTAGCAATTTATTTTCGGTTGACTATTCCGAGTTTGTGATGACAACCGTTGTAATCAGTGCCCGTGTACTAGTGCCCGCTTCTCGTTAAGAAGAGATGCGGTTTTTTATCACCCAGCTGTATATCTTCGAGCAACGTTTTCAATTACATATGCTCGGAAACTGCGTAGCTTTTCACCAATGCTTTTTTAAGATTGTCGTATTTTTGTTCTGTCGGTGGATTGAGAACAGTCGCGTTTACTTGTGATAAAATACTAGTGTCGACTGCTGTCAATAAAGTATAATAAATCATCATCAGGTCGAACCAAATATCGACTTCGTTCTTCCAGAACGGTGACAATTTCACCAACACTCGATGTATCACGTTACTTTTATTGTCTTCGCTTGTGATTGTATTTTTTATTTCGCAAAAATACACAACAACACCAAAAAATGGATTTAACCTCAAAAATGGATTTTATCGAAAAATTGATTTAAGTTGCACTAATTTTTACGTATATATTCGCGTCGTAGGTCACCAATTGTGTGCTGGTGGTTATTAAATGAAAACACAGCTCACTTTTTAGTAATTATTTTTATTTTTTTTATTACGATCGTGTAATAGCGTCTATCCACTATCGATGTATGTCCCGTTTCTTTTTCTTTTTTCCGTAGCAAAAAGTTGTCGTTATTTTTTGTCAAAAGCAAATGCCAATAGATGGCAATGTTCGTACCTTAATCCTTCGCTGTACTAAATTGTGATTTATTAATTTTACATGGTTTGGTGATGTCGCCACACTCTTTTGGCCAAGACGGACATTTTTCTTTCGTAGTGCATTGAGAGGAACTGCAAGCTGCAAAAATTGTTTAAAAAGCGGATATAATAATTAACCATACCAATGAAAGCTTACAAATCTTTTCAAGTTTGTTGGACGGGGCATCTCTTCAATCGCTCTAAATAATCCACTTTAGTTTGGAAGAGTTACAGATTTTTGAGATCTAGACGCAAATCCTCTAAATGTTCAAAAATTTTACATTAACGTCCAATTTATCTCGCACAGGTATCCAAATATTACAATAGATGCCCGCTTGGTCAACTAAAATTTTAGAGGTTTTCTTCTACAACGCTCCATCCAATTTCACGGCGGTGAGCAAATACTTACTTCGGTTTGGATTCCAAACTAAAAAGTTCATACAACACCAACAGTTCGCGTTCAGATTCAACTACATTGTCACTCGAACGTATTTTCTCAAACGATGACTTTCTGTTGGCTCGAACTTTCACCTCCGACTGGTTTGTTGAACAAGTTTTCGAATTTTCCAACAATTCGTCATAGGTTCCAGAACTTTCGATGACATCCCCACCGAATTAACATTGTCATTGGATTGATTTCGGTCTATACTGACCAACTTTAAAATAAAAAATCGACATTTGCTGCGATCGTGCTTTGATCCACAGCCCGGCCATGATCATTTACGTTCGAATGAATCTCGCTTTCGTTCCTCAAAATATTCATCGAAGTTTGTAAGTGAGCTTAAGTAAGATCATATCACATCTCGAATTTTGAAATAAGAATTATATTTTCTATGCATTTTGTGCATTTGAACTCACATTTTGCGGCCACTTTGGTGAAATATTCTGTCAATCTTTTATCGATTTCATCAAACGGTTTATTGTCGAAACTTTTCTCGCCGTACAATTTCATGATGGTATGATACGTATCGATTCCGACAGGTGCTTTGTTATTTTTCATCTTCGATATCGTGTTGCGTTCATAATCATATCATGATGTCAGACTTGTAAAATACTGCTCGCTCGTTAGTAAGTGGTGCATGTCTCTTTGTTAAAACCTTACCGATCTATAATGTTAACATTTTCAATGTTTAGCACTTGTTGTTTGAATCGTTCTCATTTTTTTCATCATCTTAATCGACTGGATCATTTTTTCGCTGTCATATATTGGCGAGATCGCTTTGTGTTTTTTCGCAGACACTCAGGAATCCGCTACCACTTTTCCAATAAGCTTCCAGTGATCTTCGACGGGCCAAAATTCGAGAAATCGTAATAATGGACCTGCACGAGCTCGGGCTTACTCGTTGATCTCGGCCCGGTCCAACATTCAGAAAACCAGTCTTTATGTCAAACAGCTACAATCTTATTCGTTTTGTTACCACCACCGCCAGAATTGCTCGAATCGATGTAAACTTAACCACAGGACTGAACGTTTCTAAGTAATCGATGCCATACTCCTCATGTGAAACCCTGCACTTTCATCTAGTTTTTGCTTAAATTTCTAAGCCCAACGATTATCAATCAACGCGCCGGCGTTGTCATAACATCGTTCACCTCTGATTCATTATGAAATTGTTCATTCAATGTCCAGTGCAGCCATTAATTCTGCCAGAAGATAAATCACGAGCTATCTCAATCTTGATTTTTGCTTTAGAAAATATGCGTAGCAAAACTATGAAATTTTTTTCTTTAAATTCAAAAAATACCTTAAACCGAAAATCGAATTCGTTTGCATTGAGCCACAAACGTCCGCATGAATATAATATAGTTTTGCCACATTCCTTTCACTTCTATTCACGAAGTTTAGCACTTCCACGATGATGCTGTCCGATGAACCTCAGAAGATTTCTCAACTTTGAACAGCATTTGAAACAGCCTGTCGCGTCGAAGTCTCACTGTTCTTTCAATCTGACCCTATGACTTCAAAGCTCCTCTGCTATTAATCGTGGAAGCAAAATTACCAAAATTTTGTTGTCCGCACTCGTTTCCCACTTACTATGAAAATGATTATCAGCTGGCAAAGACATTAAAATCATTGTTATAATCTTGGTCCTTTATTTGTTGCACGAGTTTTGACATTCACATTGCAATATCATCGAACGGCTGTTGTACCGCTGTTGCAAGTACATAATATTTGCCTTCGGTGGTTGCTCACATATTATTTTAAGCTTCACCTACTGTTCCCATGTTTTAATATTCAACGCATAGTCTGCATCCCCAATCGTTGGTTTTTGATCAGAGTCATCCACTCGAACAATTCGATGGGCTCTAGAATTTGGTACATCTGAAATTTTCATTCAAGCCAATTTCCACCACCTACCAATTTTTTAGTGTACACCCGATCGCCTTCCTTCCATTTTGTTTCGCTTCGTAATTTCCACCGAAATCAAAATGATTAAAATATCACAAATAAAATTCACGCTTCACATGATGATGAAATTGAATCACACGATAATGAAATTGAAATAAACGCACTGTTCCTTTCTCGACGCTTCTCAACAATTTCACAACACGTGGTGGATATTATAACCTCAAATTTTTTTAACACGTACACACACCACTCGCACAAACTACCAGAATTTTAATTTTTAATTCAATTTATTCGTTGCCATGGACCATAACCTGTGGAACTGTTGAATTTTCCTTAATCCTGTTAATTTTCTAACCTTCAGTCCAATACGCAGTGGAACGAAGAAATTTAATGCTTGTGGGTGTAAAACAAATTTTTATTTCTAACGGAAAAAACAATTTCAGCGTGTTTCTTGTTCGCTGAAAACCACGGTGCAAAATATTTCGGCCCGTGTAGGTCTCTGGTTTGGATGCAAGAATGTAACCAATTTGATTGACCGGTGCGCTGTTAGTTCAGTCGAGTCCAGCATTGAAATTGCCCAATACTACTTTGAGGTCGTGTTGTATTTTGCCCAAGACGCTTTCCAGATGTTCTTAGATAGCATCCTTGGTTTGATCGGGTATATCTTCCCTTGAGGCATGAACGTTACAAACGAAATATTAAAGTGATGTCCTTTAAACCAAGAGTACCAATTGTCGATATCCGGAGCCCGATGCCAAAGAGTTAAAACCGTGACAGCTGTAATCAACGATGTTATGCCAAATAATGAAGCGGACTAACAATGAACGTTTTCAGTGCTGCCAAATACAACAATCTGAAACTTCATTTAAGAATAAACAAGACGTCAACTAACGTCAACTCTTCGAATCAACTATTGGCGTTTGCTTGGAATATGAGGCAGCCAGAGTAAGTGCAGCTGAGCCAAGATGGTCATAAAAGGCTCCTTTTTTAAGTGTATTAACCTTCTAAGAACCTACAGCATGGTATTTGAGATAGCGGAAATAAACGATCACGTTTAAAGTGTTGACGTGGCAGATGCTAACAACCGTAAAGGATTGCAAGTAGCAAGATGAACAGCTCCTATGACAACCTGGCACGCAGAGATACGATGCACATAAGACGTTGAGCGAGATAACGAGAGAAATTATCTGCTCCATCTTATTTAAAGAGCGTAGATACGGAAAAAGAAATTGCTGGATACATGAGCTAAATATATTTAGAACAGGTTGATATTACTGTTTGTTATAGTTTGGTAATTGCAACAGGTGACCGCAGCAGTCAAAGACGAGTGTACTCTTCCAGTAACGTTCAGAAAATTTTGATTCAAATATCGATTTATCGTAGCTAGACCTATATCTGATGAGTGCATCCCCCGGATAAGATTGGTTTACAAATTTTGTGTCAAATTTCAAGACAGGTTTGAGAAATTATTTTGCGTGCCTCAACCACTTGTCATCTTATCTACTATCTAGGTAGATCGGTAACGGACTATCTATAATACGTTGTGTGTCTTCGGCATTCATTAATAGGATTAGTGTGAGTTGGCCGATCTTCTTCCTCACTACACTTTGTAGACCTGTGCCAATTGAATAGATTCCACTTCTGCAGTCTGCTCTTTTTAGATCCACCAACCACCAATATGCAGGTTTCTATTTCCGGAAGATTGTACATCTTCCAATGTGTTCACTGAAACAAACCAGCTGAAAAATGTTGCCTTATTGCACTTCAGCGTAAGCGTTACCACATTGTTGATTTTTGGGGCCAGCAGTGCAACAGGCAGGAGTCCCAAATCGTGTGATGTCTTTTACATTTTACTGTCCCTATGGTTAATAGTAGCGTGGCAGTGGAATTCAAACTAAATGAGTAAATCGGACCTGCTGAAATAAATATTAAAAAAATGTGCGATCATTTCTCCGGATCTGGCAACAGTTGCAAAGATTGCATTAAAAGGAACGAAACGCAGAAATGTGTTAACTGCATTAAAGCGGAAAACCCTCACTAACATAGTGTAACAAATAAAAAAAGTCCTGCATACGTAACCGCGGTATCTGCACTAACAAAAAGCTCAAACACTAGGAAAGAAGTTCAAAACTTAGGACAGAATTCCAGAAATCGAGACAACCTCATATGAAGAAGTTTATATTTCAAAATTAATTGTCAATGTCAAAAAAGCGAGATTCCAAAATTTAGAATCCTCATGTGTAAACAGTGAACAGTGGGGATCTACAAGTACCAATTAGGTAAATATAAACACTAAGGCATTGAGTGAGTTACTAAGAATGGCAAAACAACCACTACATGGAAAATATCAATAAACAGTTATTGCTCTTTTTCCGGACAACAGTCCGCCTGAGGACTGCAAAACTCAGGTACAACAATATGAATGTGCTGCCTGTGTTGTTTCGTGGCTCGTTATTGGCGAAAACTTAACATGGATTTTTAATAAATGTCTGGATAACGGATTCTTCCCTAACATTTGAAAAGCCGGGTAAGTAATAGTTATAAGGAAGGATGAAGGCAGAGTCGAAGCCGACCCAAAGGCATTTAGGCCAATGGTGATACTGTCTAGCATTGGGAAGCTTTTCGAGAAAATCATTATTTCTTGGATAATTGCAAAGTTGACTAGAATCGGGCTAACGGAAGGCGCGACGGTGTCCCTAATGAACAAGGTTAAGAACACACAGCCACAGTATGTAATCGGCTTATTTTTTGATGTAGCAGTAGCATTTAACAATTGGAGGTGGCCACAAATTCAAGATATTTGCGGTAAGATAGATAAAAGCGTCATGAAAGGGTGCCCGCCTGATAAATGAGCGGACGGAAACGCTTTCATCGATGACAAAGTTGTATATATTAACGGCTACTCCAGGCAAGACATAGAACAGAAGACTCAGAGTCAAAGAGCACTAAACGATATGAGCGGACCATTCGCGCAATAATAAACAGCAATGGCTGTTATGATGCTGCTACCGCACAACATCTGTTAGCGACACTAAATGACAGTGGCATTCATCCACTTTGTAAAATCAGCAATATTGTGAATTGTGAAATTATAAGAAAAGGAGTCGAACTTCTACGAACAAAAAAAGTGAATTTATTGTATTTTCAACGAATTCTAGAAACATATTAAATCATTGATAGGTACTTTTATTTTTAAAAAACAACCAGATTAACCTATACGCCAACAACATCTAAAGATACACAACTCAGCTAGCTAAGTTAATTGAGGAAAACAATGCTCAAGGGAATACCACGATGGAGGAATTGTTATTAAACCAAAGCAATTTTATTCAAGAAATATCCTCGACTGATAGAACAGTGGGGCATATTCCGAATTTCCATCGTTTCGCGATTTTTTTGAGGCGTCAATTCACCATAACACCCATATTTCGGACGTACATAAGCTGCAATATTTAAAAGGCCTACTACTAAAAGGAGAAGCGTACGCATTGATTAATCATTTTACAGTTACTTACGCTAATTATGATGAAGTATGAGAAAAGATGAAGGTAAGGTACGACTAACGTAAACACTCTCAATCAACTATTCAAATTTCTTAATATACGAAGCGATGCTTAGAAAGTTTAAATGCAGGTCCGATAAAACGCCCCAATGCTTCAAAACGAGTCAGTTTTTTGGTGTCACAATCATACACAGTTGTTTGTTTGTTTTGTTCAGAAGAGCATTACCTAAGTAAATGCGAGACATTTATGGAGTTACCCAGTTATAAGCGAAAACAGTTAGTACCAGACAAAAAACTGTGTTTCAACTGTCTGTCATCTATACTCACCAATCAACGATTTGCAAATCTAGATACCGTTGCTGAATTTGCAGTCGAGGACATCATTTACACCCCGATTACGCTAGTCGAGTCGATTGTCGTTTCAAGTGAGAATAATTATTTCGTATTTGTAAGAAAAATTAGCCAGTTGCTATGCCAATAAGTGACTTGAGACGAAAAAAACAATTAAAAACTGTCATTTCGAGTCGTGTGAAATTTTGAAGTGACTAGAAAAAACATAAAATACGCCGATTGTCGTTTGAAGTGACTACGATAATAAACATATTAGATATGTTGGCAAGGCAGGCGACTATGGTTTCATATTAAAAGAGCCACTTGAAACGACAATCGACTCGACTAGCGTAATAAGGGTGTTAACCTTACATCCTGAGCTTCCGGTGGAAAAGCAAGAGAATATATATAGCGGTTTGTTCAACGGAACAACAAGAATCAACAGTCTGCAATGCGATGTTAAAGGCAAAATATTTACAGATTGGACAACCTCAAGCGATTCTACCAACGGCAATTGTTTAAGTGAATGATAAATTTGGAAAACAATATAAATGTCGAATCCCGCTGGATTCAGGATCCCAATGTTCATTTATTTCTCAGAATGGCGCTCAAAGGTTACAAATAGAAAGGAAAAGAGCAATTACATCTGGTTCTATGGTTTCGAGATGTTATTGATGTTAAGGACAAACGGTTTATTGAAAATATGGAACTGGCTGACATCAATGTCGATACACCAGGTCCTATAGACTTTCTAATTGGAGCTGATCAATTTTTCACATTTCTTTCAGCTGAGGATGCTTTATGTTCCTATACACGGCTATAAATGTTCAAATTGATATAAATGTTAACGAAATTCTTCAAAGATTTTAGAAATTTGAAGAGATACCAAGTATTGACAACATTTCTCCAGAGGAAGCTGAATGCGAGGAAATTTAAGACCGTACACATAAAAGGCAGACAGATGGCAGATATATGGTTAAAGTTCCATTTAAAACTAAATCTCCACAATTGGGCTCGGGACATTGGAGAAGAGACAATCACTCAGCATGTCGTGAATGATTTTTACGTTGACTTCTTATCTGGCTCTTCTGATCCAGAAGGTGCGGTTTGACTCAAAGAAATGATAATGAGAGTATTTACGACCAGGAAGTTTTGTGTTGAGAAAATGGCAATCTAATGTAAAATGTTTGTCAGATGAAGGAAGAAAAGAAATCACAACCAAATTATGCAGTAATGGTGGTATATCAGCAGTGACGGTTCTCCCAAAAAAAACTACATAGGTAACTTAGCGGAAAGTAATTTCCGAAGCTTCTCGAGTGTTTGATCCATTAGGATTTTTGGCCCCTTCGAGTGTGATTTTGGATATTTGGATATGTTGAAACGAACGAATTTGGATATTTTGAAAATAAATAAAAAGATTCACGGATCATTATGAAAACGCAAATACATGGTTTCTCAGATGCAACTGAAGTGGCTTTTTGCACTGTTATTTACAGCAGAACCATAAATAAATTAGGAAGGATTTCGGTAAATGTCTTGAGCGCTAAAAGAAGGTTCCGCCTGTAAAGAAGGTGTCTTTACCTAGGCTAGAGCTGTGTGCGGCACATTTATTAACGAAACTCATGTTCTCGGTGAAATAAACAATAGCAAGCGCCGATCTCTCAAAAAAATTAGGCTTATGTTAAATCCTCTGATAACCCAGCTGATCATTATTCCCGATGAGTATCTCCCCTAAAACTGGTCGACTGAGAACAATGGTGGCATGAACCAAGTTGGCTAAACCAACCAGAAAAATCCGCTCATTTCCTGATAGGGACATCCACCGGGTCTGTTCCCTAGTCACAGATTCCACATTATACAGATGGCAACGTATTCAATCTAGAATACAAATATTCTGGAATAGATATCGCACGGATTACATAAACAATCTTCAACCGAGGCGTAAATCTCAACAACCGAAGGAAAACATTAAAGTTCTGGAAACACATTCTGGTGACGACGATCTGATTCGAATGGTAACCATCAAAAATTCAAGTTCAACGTTACAGCGACCAATCACCAATCGTAAAAATTTGCAAGCTACGTGTATTAACAAAAGTGTCGTTATCGATGATTCCTAAAAAAGATAAAACACAAAGGATCTTTGACGGACGCATTGGAATTACACTGCGATAATACTAGCATCCGTGAATTTGGTAAAATATAAAAATTCCGAACCAGGTTCATTGGCTGGATTTCATAAGTAAACTGGGAAATGGACCAAAATAAACAGCAAGATAAATTTATCTATTGTTTTATTCTTTTATTTTTATTGGAATTACTCTTTATATTCCTGTATGTTTTAAATGTTTTGAACTTTATACCTTTAATTTGGGTTCCTACACCTCTTGCTTGAGCTTTTGTCCTAATGTTTGGCTTTAAAAAAACTGTTTGACTATCTATTAATTTTGGTGGTTCCTCCTTATTTCTATTTTGTTTTAACATCCTAGTTTTTGCTAATTCTAGATTTTGTGCTTAAATTTCTTGGGGATTTTGCGGATTAAAATTTCTTTCATTGTCTTTTCAACTTGCCCGTTTGATTCGGAAGAAGATGTATACTCTAATTTAATGTTTAGATTATTTAGGTATTCCTTAAATTGAATTGATTGGAATGTTGTCTCTTGGTCTGGGACGATTGAGTTGGGGATACCAAAAAGTGGGAAGAATTTGGTGAGGGCAGCAGTTGTATCAACCAAGTTTTTTGTTTCAATAGGAATCATTTGAAGAAATTTTGAAAATGAGTCTACGATCGATAAAAAGCTCATTTTATTAATGCTAAATATATCTATGTGTACTCGTTCTAGAGGTCTTTCCGTTGTTGGCCTTGATGATATTTTTATATTGTAAGGTTTTCGATCGTACTTGTGAGTGTTACAGATTACACATATATTAAAATGATTTTTGATTTTAGTTGAAAAAATTAGGGAAAAAGTACGACCTTCTTATTTGACTTTAAACTTCTCTAATATACCTCTGTGAGCTCTTTCGGGCTCTTCAATTATGATTGTGTTTTGTCGATCCGTATTGGTGACGTCTTCGACCATTTTAGTGGCGAAAACTAAATGGCCTTTCTGTGAGAAATTGTTTCTAAATGATCCGTGATGTTTTCCTTACAGGATTTCTGGTGCAAGAATCGCTGTTTGCTTTCCGGGTGACGGTCTCTTTATTGTAAACAATTTATCGTGTTTCAATTTAACGTGAACATTTAATCGTAGAACAGTATATCGTGGACACAATTTACCGTGGACACAATTTATCGTGGGACAATCCCAATATGCAATGCCGACGAAATTCCATTTACATTCGCGTTCTAAAACCACACTGCTTCTATGGAAAGAACCACGTGTATCACGCGGAAATTCGTACTCCCCGCCAAAGAAAAGTGTCACAAAAATTCCGGTGTCGGTATGAATCCCAACTAAAAAGAGAAAAACTCACAGAAACAAAAGGCATGTGTTTGTATATATTTTCCAATTGGAATAAATAATAATTCTTATCCGAAATAAAACAAAATTTTCCATTTATAATAAAATAAATATTAATTTTTTATTCATATTATTTTTTATTTGTGTACAAAAAACATAGAAAATTTATTTACATTAATTCATAAATTGAGTTTTGTATTGCATCCGCCACGTTGTATTGCATCCGCCTCGTTGTATTGCATCCGCCAGCATATTGAGATCTTGAAAAAAAAATCATTGAAAATTTACTACGTAAATGTATTTCGCGACGACGCCATTGTGAGACAGATCTATATTACCTTTTTAGTCCAAATTTGCACAACGCGATCACTAAATAAGTTAATAATTATTATTATATATTTAAATTTAAAATTATTTACTTTAACAAATCGAAAAACATTATAATGAAACACAACACTTTAAAGCAAAAAAACTAATTATGTAGTGCAACCGTGCACGTCGACTTGTCAGAAGAAACTGAAAATAAAAGATACAATCGAAACTTATATCGTTTTTACTGGCACAAAAATCCACATCCAAATTTTTGGATTTTTTATTTTTTGCCACAGAACACGATTCAGGATTTTTTTTTTACGTTTACTCACACATATACTAAACGTCATGTCAATTGTCAAAAAAGACGTCGCGCCATTTATATTTTATTATATTTGTGATAATTGTTTAAGCAATTTGTGTTTTTATTAAATTAAATTTTGTTTAATTCAAAGTGTTGTTTTATAAAGATTATTGCGTGTGCACCGATAACAATGTTACAACAAATAACTTTACAACTTTTGCATTTCATCCGCTGTAAATTATAGTAAATAGCGCAAACTTGAAAGCCGTGTTTTTTTCTTGTTTTTATTATAGATAAAACACGCAATAATCTTTATAAAACAACACTTTGAATTAAACAAAATTTAATTTAATAAAAACACAAATTGCTTAAACAATTATCACAAATATAATAAAATATAAATGGCGCGACGTCTTTTTTGACAATTGACATGACGATTAGTATATGTGTGAGTAAACGTAAAAAAAAATCCAACAAATTTTTTGGATTTTTTTTCAAAAAAAAAAAGACAAAAAATCTAAAAAAATCCATTTCCAATTGATTCCAATCAGAAAATATGTGGATTTTTGTGCCAGTGAAAACGATATTATAAAACGAAAATAATATTACCGCGAAATAGAAAGAGAAAAACAATTATTTTCTCCAAAATCAATATTTTTGTGTCTTTGATATTTTGTAGTACGGAGTTTTGTACGACATTTGAGCAGTTTTTTCCACACAGTGGAATAATTGCATACTGGGTAAAGCTGTTCCAAACTGTTATACGATAAATTGTCTACGATAAACTGTTATACGATAAATTGCCCACGATAAACTGTTCTACGATAAATAGTTCCACGATAAATTGATTCCACGATAAATTGTTTCCACGATAAATTGTTCTACGATAAATTGCTCACGATAAATTGTTCACGATAAACTGACAGTAAATCCCGTAGAGGTATGGTTGGAACTTTTTAACTGCCCATATTACAGCTAGCGCTTCCTTCTCGTTAGTCGCATAGTTTGTTTCTGTGTTGTTTAATGTTCCGGAGGCAAATGCTATTGGCCTCTCTAACTTATTTTGAGTTTGTGATAACACAGCACCTAAAGCAAAGTCTGACGCATCTGTTGTTAAGATAAATGGTTGGTTAAAATCAGGGTACGCCAGAATTTTGTCAGTGGATAAAATCTTTTACAGTGTTTCAAAGGATTTAATGTACTCATTATCGTTTACATTAACTTGCTCGTCCTTTTTTAAATATTTAGTCATAGCCTTTGTTATTTTCTAATAGTCTTTTATAATAACCTTCGATAATATCCAGACAATCCGAGAAATTGCTTAATCTCTTTCGGATTCCTTGGTAACGGACAATCTAATATGTTTTGGATTTTATCTGAATTTGGCTTAACGCCGTCTTGAGTTATGATATGCCCAAGAAATTCGGTTTCGTGTTTAAGAAATTCACATTTGTCCAACTGTATTTTTAAGTTGAACTTGCAAGTCTTTCCAATACTGTTTTAAGATTTGAAATGTGATTTTTGAGGTTGTGTCCTACAACAGTAATGTCGTCTAGATACACATGATAAATATTGCCAATTAATCCATGTAAAACGTTATTCATGGCCCTTTGGAAGGTCGCTGGGCCGTTCTTTAGCCCAAAGGGCATTCGAGAAAATTCGAAGTGACCTTTATTTGTCAAAAAAACAGTTTTTGCTTGATATTTATCGTCCATCGTTATCTGATGGAAACCGGATTTTAAGGGACAGGTAGCTTTTTAGGGACAACCCAAATTGGAGCTGAATACCGGCTGTTAGAGTGGTGAATAATTCCATTATCCAACATTTCTTGAATTTGGTCCTCAATATCTTTTTTATAATGGTGAGGATACCGGCAAGTTTTAGTATAGACCGGTGCATCATCTTTAGTAATAATGTTGTGTTTGATGATGGTTGTTGCCGATAGTTTTTCATTTTGTTTTAATAAAACTTGCTGATTTTCGTGAATTACGTTTATTAAAGCATTTTGCTCGTTCACACTTAGGTGGTCCATTCGAATTAATTTCGCTATTGTTTCATTGTTTATTATAGAATTGCTATCAATTGGGATGGGTTTTATTGCTTCAAAATTGTTTATTAAAAGTTTTAATTTGGGTAATATTTTGGGTGGTTCTGGCTCATTCGTCAGTATTCTCACCATTGTTTTAAAATTCTTTGCTTTGTATATTCCTGCGGTTGGATTAAGATATTTTCATTTAGTTTGCTGAATTGGGGTACGAACCAATCACCTGTTTGAGTGGGTGGGAATACTATCGTATGATTTTAAAAATTTGCTGTTGGGTAATAACGTTTGAATTTAAATACTTGATTATTTATTGATATTGTTTGTGACTTATAGTCAATTTTAGAATTGGTTTGCGCATGGTATTCCAATCCTATGATTCCATCAAAAAATCTATGGAATTCTAGTTCAAAATAATTTTGAACGGGTTTTCACTTATTAAATTAACTTTGGTTTTTTTATTTATTCTATGAGTACCTAAAATATTTTTTACATAACTTTTGTGTAATTTTAATAATTTTGTTGGTATTATACCGTTTAATTATATTTTTAATTATATTACGTATATATACGTTTAATTATATAATATTAATTATATTACGTATATATACGTTTGATTATATTTTTATTCGCACCGGTATCAATTAACATATTAATTATTTCGTTTTTTGTCGGATGTTTTAGGGGCAGATACGGTAAAAAAATTAAGTTTCCGGATCTGATTCCTGGTCCCCATGAAAATTTATTTCTTCTCCCTGTATTTCATCTTCATTATTATCCGGATTTTGTTGTTCTTCCGTTCCTAACTCATGGTTATACGAATAATCAACGCCCATTGGTTTAACCGAACTGTTTGATTTAATGTTTTGGTGCGATTTTAAATTTATTACACTATAAATATGTTGAGGGTTTGTTAACTTCCACGAGTTCGATATGTTTTCATTCGAGTTGATTTTACAGAGGGTAGCATACGCTTCCTCTAACCTCTTTGGTTTTGCTGCCTTCGCATAACCAAAGTAAGGCTTTCGCGGACCGGACAAGAATGCAACCAACGAGTCTTCCTCGGTAAACGCATTTATTACTGCCCATGCCTGATTGCATTTCGGATTTTGTTTTGATAAAGCTTTAATATTTTGTGTTATTTCCTTTATCTTATTAAAATAATTATGATATGATATGTTCTCTGTTTGTTTAGTTGCCCATAATTGCGACTTGTAATAGGGCAGTTCTTGCCTGTCTCCAAGTGCTTCCATAAGAATATAATTTATTTCGGCGAAATTCATTGGGTTACCTGCTAGGCACAAAATTGCTTTCCCTTGAATTTTGTTACTCACAGCTTGAATGTATAACTGAAATTGTTGGGGAGTAACCAACGGGTGAAATACACTTAGCGTATTTTCCGCCGTTTGGAGCCAAGCTGTTAGCTGGCGCCAATTCCCATCTAAATTTGGGATAGACTTTATTGGATCTGGGATCTGGAATCTTGAATATGTCAGCGCTCACTCGGAACATGATAGCAACGAAAGACGGAAACGTTTAGTGCTGGAATCATTTTAAATTCGACGATAGAGTCCGTAAATGAACGCCACCATGTAATTTTCAATCACAAAACATTTCTGGTGATAAGCCGGAAAACTAGTTGGCTCATCGTTGATGGCGATCAACGATGTAGGCCACAATAATTGTCGTTTTATTGTTGTCGATTTTTCCAGTAAAAGACAATTTCTCGTCGAAACTGGGGCAGACGTGTCGGTCATTCCTCCTAACATGTTTGAAATAAGTAATAAAAGTGATTTTAAATTATTCGCCGCTAATTCACGCAAATAAATACGTACGGAAGCTAAGTTTTAAAATTAAATTTAGATCCTCGTAGAGACTTTATCTGGAAGTTTGTGATAGCAGACGTTGATAATATCGGTGTCGATTTTTTGAAGCACTATGGTTTATTAGTACATAGCAGGGCCATCTTCCGAGTTGAAGACGATTTCCTCCAAGTCATTGAGTCCTGATATTTTCAAATTATTAGGTCAGTATAAGGAAATAACAGTAAACAAATTAGAAATTAGGAGTTACAGGTTGAAAGTTCCACATGTTATCTCTACCACGGGACATACATGCGTTTCAAAGGTTCGGAGATTGTCTCCCGAGAAATTGGAGATAGCAAAGAAAGAATTTGATATACTCATGATCCAAGAAATTTGTCGTCCATCGGACTCAGAAATCAGGCTCAAATTGGTCCAGCCCATTGAAGCTCGTTCAGAAAAGGGACTGATCATGGCGTCCTTGCGGCGATTACCGCATGCTGAATTCGCAAACCAAACCCGATCGTTATTCCATTCCATTTCTAACTAATTTTACGTATCAGTTGAATGGATGTGGGATATTTTCAACAATAGACCTGGTCAAAGCACACCTTTCGGACTTTTTGAGTTCACAAGGATGACTTTCGAACTTCGAAGGGCCGCGCAGTCATTCCAAAGATGCATACATGCAGTTTTGAAAAATGTAGCTTTCTGTTTTCCATATATATTTACGACATGCTGGTCGCACCCCATTCTATGGAAGAGCATTTACTCCATCTTAAAGTCGTGAGATTATTGATAAATTGTAGCAATTGTCTCTTTGCTACGCCTAAAATTACTTTTATAGGATATTAAATTTCGTGCGATGGCATAAAGGCTTGCTTTGTTTACGGATCATAAGCCGTTGATTTATGCTTTACAGCACAATTTGGATAAGGCATCTCTTCGTCAAAGTTGCTATTTGGACTTCATATCTCAGTATACTACACAGGCCACAAATCTGAGGACGATTTATTGCGATGCTTCTACCGTTTCTCCAAGGTCGTACGTTACGGGAAACTTTCGGTGAGTAATTTTTGACAGTGTGCATAATTTATCATATCCGAGTATCCGAACAACGACAGGGTTGATAACAATAAAATTTGCTTGGCCAGAAGTTAACAAGGACGTTCGAAATATGGCTAGATCGTGCATAGCATGCCAAAAATCAAAAGTATCGAGACACATTAAGTCTATAGTAGGGGAATATACGATTGCAAGTAAGCATTCCCATGAAATTCAATTGGACGTCATTGGTCCACTTCCACCGTCAGAAGGTAATCGGTATTGTGTGACATTAATAGATCGGTTTACGCGATGGCCGGAAGTGATCCCAAGAACTGGATTTGTCGTTTTGGAGTTGCATGCAACATTACAACGGACCAGGGGTCACAGTTTGAGTCGGCCCTATTCACAGAATTGTCTATGTTTTTAGGTAATGGCATGATAGAGAGATGGCATCGCTTCTTAAAGGCTGCTATAATGTGCCATAGCAATACACAATGGACCAAAACCTTACCGATAATATCTCTGGACCTCCGAACAGTATATTGAAGGACGAATTAAAAGTTTCTTCTGCTGAGTTGGTATATGATGAATGCTGGAGAATACCGGGGGATTTTTTCGTGAAATTCAAATCAACAACAAACGTGTCTGAGAGACGTAGAGCCTAATCCAGCAGCAAGACATGGTAGCAGTGACATATTCGTCTTCTAAGACCTCAACTCATGCTCACACGTTTTTGTAAGAGTTGATGCGGTAAAAGGGTCTCTTCAACCACCTTATGAAGGACTATTTAAGGTTATACGGCGAGACCTTAAATATTTTACAGTAAAAATGAGAAATAGGGAAACAAACATTTCCATCAATCGTCTAAAACCTTGTTTTTTAGAGCAATTCGATTCCACATAAAAATAAGCGTTCACTGGTAGGGGAGTAATGTGTCGCCATAGGTAAAATAATTGGCATGTTCTCACCTCTGAAATGATAAAACCAGGTTCGCAGCTTTGCATACGGTTTAAAATATAAGAACTTTGGTACACCAACGGTACGTGAGCGACAGTCATTTTTTATTATAAAAACAATTAGAACGAAAAACGACAAGTATAACGTTGACCAAATCCACGCCGTATCCAGGACAAGTTTCGAGAAACCCCTAAACAACTAGCCTCTAAAGGTTTGTCAGCGGATCCCTTCTAGTCTTATATTCGTCTCATGTCTCATCTCATTATCGCTCTGTTTCATTCTTTGGTGTGATCGTTGAGTGCCATATCGTGCCATTTACATTTTTCAAACTAAATCCAAATTAAAACCTCCTTTTCCCTTGAATTTATTTAGCTTCTCAACTTTCATATTAATTCACTACCCACCCATCCGTTTTGACATAAACCTCCATTTGGATTTACTGTTTAAGCGTTGGCGTACTTAAAATGCCCTACTTTTGGTTCCGGAAGCATCCAACACTCAAAGGGACTTGAAAATCGATAAAATTAGTTTAAAATGTAAAGCTTTAATAGCTTATCTGGTCTGTAAGCAAGTCAATTTACAAAATTTTAATAAACTAAAAACGTTTTATATTTTTTAATTCGTGTATTCGCGGAACGACAACACAATTTTATTGAACCCTGACAAGTTATAGTTATTCTATTCATTACTAGAGAATTTTTCTTTTTCAACAGCTTAAAACATTTTAGTAAAGATGGCGTAACAAAAATTATACTACTATTATATAGATGTCAGGATTGCATTCGATTTATAAATTTGTATAATTTTTCTGAAAATCATTGTGTGAAAACAGCAAACAATTTGATAAACTTAGTAAATAACTTCATTTTTTGTCAAAAACACTTATTCACGCTTAATTTTTAAAGATAAATATAATTTCCAGAGATGTCGCACATCGTCATATTTGTCTAAAATCACGCCAAATTTCGCTGCACACCAATACACAATAACGAATTCGCCGCGGCCATCCAAAACTAAACCGAGAAAAACAAAATAACATCTGTCAAAAACTACAGTACACAAAATATACAAAAATAAAAAGAAGAAAAATCCAATTTGATTCCAGTTGCATCGTAGACGGGGCTTACAAATGTTTGTATATTTTGCTATGTCAATCCGATCATACGCGTTGTATTGTGCAGAAGTGTTATTGTTTTAATTTTTTATCATTTTTTGGTTGGATTTATATTTTAATTTTTACTGCGCGCTCTATATAACTGTGAACGAACAAAATTTTATTTTAGTAATTTTGATAAAATTAATAATTTTTCGTGCCGATTTTATTTCATAAAAATTGTGTTTCATTAAAAATAAAGAACAAGCCGGTCGGTGTGTGTGTCGTGACTCGTGACGATTAATGTTTTTGTTTTCTTTAATATTTCGTCGTTTTAATTAGATTCCTATAAGAAAATATAATATTGGTTTGTTTTCGTGACTATTTTTTATTTCGTGTAGTGTGTATTGTGTTTTTCCGTATATGTATATATAAAAAAATTGTTAGTGCATTTAAAAATATATGTGTGTTAAAGTGTATGTGTGTGTGGCCCATGTGTTATTCCTAATTTGTCGGATTGCTTTTTCATCCGGGGAGGGAAAATTTAAAGATTTTTCCTGCAAATGAAAATGTGAAAAATATATAGTCCAAGTGAAATATATAGCTAGCTAGTGATCAAAAATATTTATTAGTGTATCAGTGTTTATTTATAAGAGATTCCGCGGTATCTCATCATCGTCATCATCAACATCATCACGATTCTTTTCTTGCTTGCTTTGAGTACTAGTGGAATAAGAAAGAGAATCAATTTTTTATTGTTTGCGGTAAGTTCTTCAATTTATTATTAAGAAATTTTTATTATTATTTGTTGTTATGCACCCCGAGAGTTCATTTACCCGCACATCATCTGTGTGGCGTCGTGTTTACACCAAAATTTATTACTTAACATCGATTTTAATCGCTTTGCGTGTTTCTTGTGTGTCTTGCTTTTGGACTGGTGCCGGATACCGTTATGTTGTATAAATTAAATTTATGACGACGTAAGAAAGTGATAGTGTTTATGATTAGTAATTTTGTAGATTAGCATCTTATGACGTAATTGGGTTGTTTGTAAGCTGCTGTACTTAATTGTTGACCGAGTAACATAACGGCATTTTCGAGTTTGATGTATTGCATTTTGCTGTTTGACCTTTCTACGAATAAGAAAACCAGTTTAAATTTTATGCAGGGCAAGTTAACGGGTTATTTTAGGTGTAAGGTCATTTTAGAATTTATTGTACCAACTCATACTGATATTTTTAGCAATCTGCAAATCAATCAATCTTGTTCGTAAAATCGATGTTGGTAGATGTTCCGATTCACAGATGATCCGGAGATGATCAGCAAAATCATGATATCTGTCCCAACAAGTCCCAACACAAGCAAGTCACAAGAAGTGGGACCCAAAAGCAATAAAAGTTTGTCTAGTTGGATTCCATCCCTGCGAGTTCTGAATCATTCATTTGTGCGTCGGCAATTGAGACGAAATCAATCGTGCTCCCGGTGTCACCCTGTTCGATACGTGAAAGAGAATTTGCTACGATGTTACGGTCCCCCGAATATCTGATGTTACTGCGCGACTAAATCTCCTTATCCAAGTTTTGACATAATGGAAATATCAATGGTTTGTGGTCGGAAAAAAAAAATAAATTCTCGACCTTCGATAAAATTTTTCAAGTGCTTAAGAGTCGAATAAGCCGCTAATAATTCTCGATCGTAAGTACTTTGACGAGTCTGCGTAATGTAATTTTCGCAAATGGATGAACAATGGTTGCCAACCTTTTCCACAAGTTTCTGTAACACTGCTCTATAGCTGTGTTCGATGTAAGTAGCGTCAAAATTCTCCGGAAAAATTTACCGCATTTTGAAATGACGTTGGCTGAGATTTATGCTAGCAATCACTCGAAATAAACTTATTTTAATTCAAAGGGGAACAAACAAAATATAAAGGGGAAGTTTGTTTGCCAAATAAAATGTTTTGATTGGTTAGTTTTACTCTTTTTCAATGCTCTCAGGCAAATTTGGCTGAGTCGCAAAAAAAATTGTTGCCGAAAAACATAGTCGCCTTTACCTACTAAAATGAAAATGATTCGGTTCAGTCAGAACTACTCTTAATTTTACATTGAAGGTTCCTAAAGAATTCAGAGAAACCACGCGACACAGAAGCGGGAAGTATGTTGAGATAAAAGTCGCCCATTATAGTGAGCGCAACACCAAGATATTTGAAGTTTCCCCCTGTGGCACTATTCTGGCTTTCCCTGGAAATAGGGAATTGGGAAAAATATTTTCATAGAATTTTTGTTCAAATTAAACAAAATTAAGTAAGTAATTGGGAAACTTTAGCTGTTTTGCTTTCGCAAAGCCGATTAGCTTTAATGTTAGAGGCCAATTTTGGTTTCAGCAATATTTGTTTATGAATTTCCAGTAACGAAAATATTTGTTCATCATGGCGAATTTATCAGTAGCAATTAAAGTAGAGTTGGCTTTTACATAAAACTAAAAAAAAAAAAGATTTTCATAAAACCGATTCAGATTACAATTACTACTGACAAAAAAGCCCACTATGATGAACAATTATTTTCCATTACTGGAAATTCAAAACAAATATTGCTGAAAGCAAAATTGGCCTCTAACATTAAAGCTAATCGGCTTTGCGAAAGCAAAACAGCTTTTGTTTCAACAAAATTTTTATAGGGAAAAATATTTTCCCATTTAACTTTGTTTCGAAAATATTTACACCAAAGTTATTTCCTCAGTAGGCCAGAAAAATACAATCTAGACAAAAGTTATATGAAAATATTTCCCTATTCCCAGGGAAAACCAGAATAGTGCCATATAAACGACCAATAAAACTCATTCTCGCAAATCTAACAACCTCAGCGAACATATATTCCAACAATGAGGAGGAATCTGATTTAAGGACTACATTAGCGCAGAGCTTACTCGATATATACAGTGCGAGACCCCATCTCTTACAACGGGACTTACATATCGCATCGAGTTTAGTTAGATGCTGCGCCGTGATACTCTGCGCGTTGTAGTGCCCAACAATAAATGATGAATGTCTGTTAGCATGAAGTCCCGATCTTAAAAATGAGTTGTTACCTGTTACCGGATATATACTATAAGACGTTAGGAATGCTTTTAACAGACCCGAACTGCACAACAGCCGTTCCCAAGTATTTCCAATGTTAGTAAAATACTCGGCCGATATTTTAATCTTCTCAGCTGATAATGCTCAGCATCCGGTTGGGAGTTCGGTTGCTGTTAGTTGCTCGTTAAGCAAATATTTGACTGTACCCGCTAGATATGCATGCAACAGCATCAGATCCAGATAATTAATTATAAAGGGCATGATTTTATGTCAGCACCGTAGAACTGAGAATTACTTAATTGATCAGAATGCATCTTTGAACAGAGCATAGCTTGAACTGCGTAACGGCTTCAATTGCTGAGTGCGCCTTTTTTCCAGTTTCATCTTAATTGATTAAAAACGTCTTGCTTGGAGGCTCAGTTGAATTAGTTATGCCAAAAATCATTTTCAAATGAATACGCGTACTAGTTTCGAATATCGCGATCTTGAGGTGCCGAAAATCGCAGAAAAACCCTTAAAGCGGGTTTTCTGCATTTTTCAAAGAGTTCCTAACCAATAAAGGTTGTATTCGCCCGCGGAAACAGTAATTGTATATTACGAGTTATGTATTTAAAAAAATAAACATTGCACGGTCACTTACTGATATCGTTTTATTAGTTTCAATCGAAATTTAAATTGGGAATTTTCCAAGACAAATATTTGTCACTCTATTATTGTTTGGAAATATATTTTTAAATAAAAACTATTACGCAGATTTATAAGAAAGTAATTGGAAATATTTAACGTAAAGTCGAAATTGCAGTTTCTCTAGTACCCGGACAAGGATACAAAGCCAACAACTGGAATCGGTACTGATGATACAGGGTGTTGAAAAAAAAAATTGGTTCTGAAAATAAAGAAATTTTACTTATAATATTTCAGATCAGCAACAGTCTTCGAAGAGACAGCCTCCGTCGGTGCTTTTTCAAAAGTCGCTTTCGCTTGGAATATCTCCATCCATTTGGAAAAGTTCCTTTTCAGTTCCGATCGGACATTTGTAATTACAGACCGATTGCGAAACTGCCTTGTATTCTTAAGCTGTTTGAAAGTATCGTGTATGATTCACGGTACATACTTTTATTGTAGACTGTTGTTTTCCGACAATCTAAATATTTTTCGCAACGATTGACGATCACAAACCTTAGTAAATTCACTTTCAATTAAGCCGCTGACAGGATTTCTCATAAAGTTATTTTGTTTAAGCTTAGATCTCTTGGCTTACTACCGTATTTATCATGTGTTGTTCATCAGTATCAGCTTCAGCTCATTTCTTAGCAACATTTGGAGTGCTCCAGGCAACCATCAGGTCATCAGTATCAGCTCATTTCTTAGCAACATTTGGAGTGCTCCAGGCAACCATTTGAACGGATTTTTGTTTCATTCTTTCTATCAAAAATGTTCAATTTTTTTTTTATTTATTTTTATTAACTATCTGTTCTGAGGCCGATGCACTCCCAACTCTTTCGCGGTTCACTTAGGCGAGGACGTACGGCTATAGGTCAGATTTACGTAGAACCATCTGCACATTGCAGTGCTCCATACCGAACGCCAAACCTTTAAACACTGTGCCGTTTGGTCGGTAAACGTTCTATGTTTGATTAGCGGATATCAAATACCACCGACAAGAGTATATTATTGGGAGTATAACTTAGTTTTTTGGATTTTTTGCAGAAAAAACACGTTTATTTCTAAGAAATGGTAAATTTTATATTAATCAAAATATTTTCCATCGTTATCTATGACTTTCGACCATCTTTCTGGCAATTTATCCATCGAAAGAAAATTGTTTTTTTTGATGCGATCCATTCGTCGAACCATTTTTTCATTTCTTCGTGGTTTCTGAAGTGCTGGTCTTGAAGATCGCTTTGCATTGTTCGGGACAAATAGTAATCTGATGGGGGACAATCTGGTGAATAGGGAGCATGCGGTAGAATTTCCCATTTATGTAATTACAGCGTATTTTTTACTTGTTTTGCGACATGCGGTCGAGCATTGACGTGCAGCAAAATCACTTTACGCTGTTTGTTGGCTGGAATCGGACGATTTTCGTTCAATACATGGTTCAAATCTATCAATTGTTATTGGTAACGTTCACCAGTAATAGTTTCGCCCGGTTTTAGCAGCTCATAGTACACCACTCCTTTCTGATCCCACCAAATGCACAACATAACCTTACATCCATGAATGTTTCGTTTTGTGGGATAGTTCGCCTGGATGAAACCATCCTTTTTTGCGTTTAGGGTTATAGTAGTAAATCCACTTTTCATCGCTAGCCGCACAATTTTTAGACAAAAAATACCATCTTCGGTGTCTTGTAAGCAAAGAATTGCAAATCATTAAAAAATTTTCAATGTTGGCTTCAGTCAGATCATGTGGTACCCATGTTCTTCCTTTTTGAATCATTTTTATGGCATGTAAACGTTTGCTTATGGCTGATTGAGTGACATTTAACTGTTCTGCAAGTTCCTTTTCTGTTTGAGCTGGGTTTTCCATCAATAATGCTTCCAATTCTTCATCTTCGAATTTTTGTGGTTGACCAGACGTTCTTTGTCACTGACATCAAAATCACCACTTTTGAATCGTTTAAACCAGTTTTCGCAAGTTTGTTGAGTTGATGCATGTTCACCATAAGTTTCTTGAAGTAAACAAAAACTTTCAGCAGCTTTTTTCTTTTGGTTAAAGCAAAAGCGTAATGCTTCCCGCAAGTGCTGCTTTGTTGGTATGAAATTTTTATGGCATTTGCTGATAAGTCTTCAATACAGAATCGCTAACTATTTTCAACCGTCAAATGTTCAGTCAGTTTGATTTTAAACATTTTCAGAGATTCAATATAAGTGTTTAATATTGGATAGAAGTGAATTAAATTTATTAAAACCCCGATACAATATGTTATTATTGGATGCGTTTGATGTATAAAGGAATCAATTACAAAATTTGACCTTCTTGTTTCATATCTATGACGATCATGTATTTTGGTCAATTGAAAACTGTGATTTATCTCATTATTAGCTCTCGATCAATGAAGAACAGCGATGGAAAAATTGAAATTCTTCAAACAGCTTTATCGTTGGATAACGTATGGGTGCACATATGACGCTTTTTAGAGCTCGTTTCTGCAATAATTCTAACTCGTTTATCATGTAAGTAGTTTGCACAGCCACTCCAAATCGGGTTTAGCTAAATCAAACGCTATTGAATGAATGCAAAGTACAGGAGTAACAAGGTTTTTTTTAGGAAGTATGTGTTTGGTTCTGTTTATGGCAAATATATATGGTAGTATAGACTTTTTTATTTTTTCGTGTAGACTTTTTTATTTTATGTGACACGACCAATTAAATTTACAATCTATCACCAGACCTAGATAATTCCACTTAGTAACCCTTTCAATCACAAAAGAGTTATAAGTGATTGGTTACATATTTAATACGGAAATGGGTTTAAATCCAACAGCTTGTTTTCAAATACTATCTATTTCATTTTATCGTGATTTAGGAGAAGATGATTGGTCCTAAACCACTTACCTAGTGTTCTTAAATCATTTTACATTTTAGATAGCAGTGATTCTAGGGATTTGGCTTCATAAGCAACAACAGCATCGTCCACATACAATTGTATTCTTCCCTCTCGGCTGATGTAGGTAATATCATTAACAAAAATTATGAATAATGCGGGTCCTAGTATCGAGCCCAGAGGAACTCCATGATTCAGCAGTATTTCATTACTGTTACTCCCTTCTATTTTAACAATCTATTTTCTGTTACGTAGATAACTTTCAAACAATTTTAGTTGTATGTTGCTAAGCCCCATTAGTTCTTTTTAATTTAAATAGTAGAATGTCAGGATGTGCCATATCAAAAACTTTGCGAATATCAAAGAACAGGCAGGCACATAACATTTTATTTTCAAAACTTTTACTCAAAGAGTCCGTTAAACTTAGGCAAGCGGCCGTGGTGTTGGACTTGGCCCTAAATCCGAATTGCCATTTACTTATTATAGTATTTATTTTTAAAAACTGATTTAGTCTAAGGAATATAATCTTTTCAAATATTTTTGAAATGGAAGATAAAATCGATATAGGGAGGTAGTTAGATACATCCATTTAAATTCCAGCTTTATGAATCGGAAGTACTTTGCCTATTTTACAAATATCTGGAAATACGCCCGTCTCAAAGGGGTCATTTACATATAAAGCCAGCAATGGAAATATAATGCTAACTGCATATTGTAGAAATTTAGCAGAGATTCCATCCATTCCAGTAGCCGCATTCAATTTAAACATTTAAATTCAAAATTATATTCCGCACTGCTTGTTCGGTGGTATACGTCAACTGTAGCGGATAAATAATTCTATAATTTATATAATCAAAATCTGTATGAGCTAGTACTTGAAAATATTGGCCCAAGGTAGATGATATATTACCAAAGTAGTTATTGAAAAGATTATCACTTGTAACTATACGAGGGCTGCCTTTTATATTTCGGGATTAGAGAACAAAATCAAATATTAATCATCGAAAATCGCTTTATTGTTTTTCAAAATATTCCCCATGAAGATCTATACACTTTTGCATGCGTTTGAACCAATTGTCGAAGCACTTTTTCCACTCTGATTGAGGTATCTCCAAAACATGCATTCTGAACGCAGCAACCGCTTCTTCAGGTGTCGCAAAACGTTGACCTCTCAGTTTGTTTTTTACGCACGGGAATAAAAAGAAGTTATTTGGTGACAAGTCAGGACTATACGGCGGATGACTCATCAAATCGATGTTTTGAGTGCTCAAAAATGCAGTTGTTTGAGCCGATGTGTGAGAGCTCGCATTGTCGTGGTGAAGAGTGATCCGTCTTCGTCATTTGGTTTTCCTGATTTCTTGGAAGACAACTGGCAAACAAATGGTTGTGTACCAGTCAGAATTGACTGTTCTGCGTTATTCTAGTGGTACGGTTGCGACATGTCCATTTTTTTGCGAAAAAACAGGCGATCATATGCTTGCAAGTGCTTCGTGCGCGAACAACTTTTGTTGGATTCGGCTCATCTTGAAACACCCATACAGTCGACTGCTGTTTACTTTCGGCCTCATACGCGTAAATCCAAGATTCATTACCTGTCACTATGTCTTAGACGTGTTTTGAAGCACCGCGATCGTATTTTTTGAGCTTTGCTTTCGACCAATCGACACGAGCCTTTTTTTGAGCGATTGACAAATTGTGTGGGATCAACGCGAACAAATTTTTTTGACATTCAAATGTTTATGCAATATTGAATGTATGCTGGTCCCACTAATGCCTAAGGTTGACTCAATCTCATGATAGGTCACATGACCATCTTACAATATCAGTTCGCGCACAGCATCAATGGTTTCCGGAACAACAACTGATTCTGGACGACCTTCACGAAATTCGTCTTGGTGTGAACTACGACCTCGATTGAATTCACCATACCATCGATAAACACTAGTCCTTGATCACCAAAAAATGAATTAAGTTCATCCATGCACTCTTGCTGCCTTAATCCACGTCGAAAGTTGTAAAAAATAAGTGCACGAAAATGTTCACGATTTAATTCCATTTTTTCGCCGAGATGTTGAGTTAATGAGTACTGTAAACAACACAAATAGCGCTCGAATGTCAAAACGTTCTGAGTACGTATAATCTCAAAAATGTCAAACTTTACGATAGAGCTGTCAGTTGCCAAATTGCAACACTAGGGTTGTCCAATCCCGAAATATAAAAAGCAACCCTCGTAATATCCCTGTCAACTAAAGCCTATTGGATATAATGCGGCGAAATGTGAAGCGGAGCACTTTGATAAATATAATTATAATAAATAAAAAAAAACACTTTAATTTAATTTTAAAAATTAATAAAAAAATTTATTTAAATAAAATATTATTATTATTTCGCTGGTGAGTGACGAGCTCCGCCGATGTGTTGCTCCGGCAAAAATCCAAATTGAATAGGCAGAGTTAATATTAATTTTTTGTTTTCTTTGCTAGCATCCAACAAAACTCAGAAACCCAAAACCGGATTTTCTGGTTTTTAAATTCGTTGCATTTTAATTGCACCAAGTACTTCGGTGCACCCGTTTAAATTATGTTTTAATAAACATAGACGTTTGCGATGCCATCTCTTGTGCGATGGCATGGCGGTGTATAAGTGCGTTTTACATGACTTTGGTTTTGCAAAATCAATACGAATTTTATGCATCTCTAAATGATGTGATTGTGTAGAGGTATTATCATAAAATTGTTGTGTAACCAAAATATAATTTTTCAATTCTATTTTGCTTACACAAATTTCGTAGGTACAAGTGTTGTTGTACGATTACTATGTACAAGTTGTTATGTACATTATTTATATAATTATACAAGATTGTTGTATATAATTTAGAATAATTCTTTAGATGGATAATTGTCGATTTATAAAGAATTAGGTGAACGGAGGATTGTCCGTTGAGAATTAATTGTGCGGAGTTTCTTATGGTTGAAGAAACTAGCCGCTACAAGCCCAATCTTTGGTGGATCTGGTTTTGTTGAATATAATTTCGTTCAAAAAATTTCAAAGTTGCTTGGACTTGTTTATATTCATACTGACAAAATCTGAATTTAGCTTTCTCTTTGCTTTTTTTATTTCAGTAGCTACGAGAAAGCTCCACGCTTTGTGACGATTTACTATACCGGGTGAGTTTTTTAAGCTGAAACTTTCAAATATCTCGGAAAATAAGCCCTCTACGATAAAAATGACCAATATCAAAATTAAATCATTCTGAAAAAAAATACATTAGTGCTAAAATTAGGACCCCCGCCCCTGTTTGTAAGGGGGGTGGGGGTAACTTGGAAACTAAGATAGGAACCCCTTTTTTTATTGTAGATTCGGATTCTACGGCTAAAAGTACGTAGGGTTTCCTTGAAACATTTTTTTCGATTCATAATAGATGGCGCTGTAATAGGCGATATTAAATTTTTTTCGATTTCTCATAATGAGATCATTATGCATACGATTCTGCAATATGTTTGCATTAAAATTAACTCGTTTTCAATGTAAATACTTGAAATTAGTTCTAAACAAATTGTATTTCTTAAATTAAAAAAAAAACTACTTTTAGCGTAACACAGGAACAACGACGTGGACATCATCTTTTAATTAAATTAAGTGCTCAAAATGATGGCCTTCGACTTCAATGCACTTATTAATCCGCATTTCAAATGAATGTACACAACTTAGAAGCGTGTATGCTGGAATTTCGGCACAAGCATTTCTTATTCGCTCAATCTTTTTCTCATGTGTTGTTGGTATTTGTTGGTATAATTTGTCTTTGAGATAGCCCCACAAAAAGAAATCTGGCGAAGTAAGATCTGGTGATCTGGCAGGCCAATTTACCAGACCAGCTCTACCAATCCAGCGACCATTGAAATCACGATCAAGTATTTCACGTGCCACCACCGAATAGTGTGCAGGACATCCATCATGTTGAAACCACATGTTCTGTCGCAATGCTATGCTCAAGTTTTCCAATAATGTTGGCAGTTCATTTTCCAAAATGTCTCGGTACATTTGACCATTCAAGTTGCCTTCAATAATATGGGGGCCGATGAGTTGGTTGGCAATTATTCCACACCACACGTTGACAGTCCTAAGGGCGCTGATGTTCAACTTGGCGAAGCCAGTGTGGATTTTCAACACTCCAGTAATGCATGTTGTGTCGATTAACCGTCCCATGGTTTGTAAAATACAACTCATCGGAGAACAATGCATAGCGAAAAAAATTGGGATTTTGCTGTATATGTTCTACTGCCCACTGACAAAATGTTAACCGATTTTCAAAATCAACGCCATGAAGATCTTGGTGTAAACTCATATGAAACGGATGATACTTATGTCGTTTCAAAATTTTGCAAACACTGGTCTGGGAAAATCCGGATTCGCTAGCTATTTCTCGTGTACTTATATGAGGATTATAAGCTACTGCAGCCAATACAGCAATTTCGTTATTTTCCTCAGTGACTGTTGCTCGACGGGTTCTTTTCTTCGGTCGAACACTTCCATCAGCAGTGAATTGTTTGATAGTCCGGTAAAATGAAGCACGTGACCGAATCCTATCTGGAAAACGCGAAGCGTAGAGATTGACCGCATTATCAAGACTACGGCCAGCTTCTCCATAAACCAGGACCATTTCAATTTTTCTTGTATAATTAAATACTCCAATTTGAATTGTAATAGCCGTACGCAAACAGATCTTATTGTTTTAGAAATAATCTTTGAACTGAATCGATATTTTTAAAACAAAAAGTATCATTTATTTGAAAACAAATTTAGTCGCATGTTCCTATGCAAAATCATCGCCGTCGTTGTTCCTGTGTTACGTTAAAAGTAGTTTTTTTTTAAATTTAAGAAATACAATTTGTTGTTTAAAACGTATTTCAAGTATTTACATTGAAAACGTGTTAATTTTAATGCAAACATATTGCAGAATCGTATGCATAATGTTCTCATTAGGAGAAATCGAAAAAAATTTAATATCGCCTATTACGCGTCATCTATCATGAATCGAAAAAAATGTTTCAAGGAAATCCTACGTACTTTTTTTAGTCGTAGAATCTGAATCTGCAATAAAAATAGGGGTTCCTATCTTAGTTTCCAAGTTGCCCCCCCCCCCCCCCCTTACAAACAGTGGCGGGGGGTCATAATTTTAGCACTAATGTATTTCCCCTCCAGAATGATTTAATTTTGAAATGGTAATTTTTATCGTAGAGGACTTATTTTCCGAGATATTTGAAAGTTTCAGCTTAAAAAACTCACCCGGTGTAAGTGTACATGTCAATTTATTTTTATGGAATTTTTTCTCTTGATTGTTATTTTTCGTAATTTACTTAAATCTGTTCGTACTAAGCGGACTCAACTGCTGGTTTTCCTGGCTTGCGCGAAGGGGTATCGTTTTGCTTAGCTATTCACCTAATTTTCTTTTTGGAAAAACAGTTCGCCATTCTTGTTTATAATTACTTATACACACTTGAATTGTAGTAAAAATTAGTAAGAATTAGTTGGGAACTCGTGCGAGCGGTAGGGGTCACATAAGTACACACGATGAGCCAACGCTCTTTGAAAATTTAAGAACCAGCCCCCGGAATATTTTACTAAGTAAGGTTTAGTATAAAAAGTACACCTAGAATATAATTAATTTGCTTGCTCTCAACTCAAAGGAATTCAAAATTGTTCAATTTGATTTGAACTTTAGGTTCACTCGAATTTTTTGATATAAGTACTTCATACTTAATTTAATAAAAAGTATTTTAAAGAATTATTTTGACGATTTTCTTTTTATTTTTTGTCAGACAGTTTTATTATTATTTTTAGAATTTATTATATGGGTTATCTTGTACGTTTGAACTTACTCGCATCTCATCACGTTTATACTTAATTTTCTTAGTTTTGCAAAATCTTTGGCTTTTAATGAAGTTTTGGTTACTTTCCTTTGCCGATTTTTAATTCCCAAGGCGCCTCTGTACTATTTACTTAGATTGTTAATTTGCTTTTTAATCTATTCATCGCATTTACTTTGTTTGTAAGTGCTGTGACCTGTATCGTGGTATCCGAGATTGTTTTGTTTACCGTAATACGATAATAGTTTTTTTTTGTTTATATTGTTGCCACTTCAACATACGAGTACTCTTATCGCAAAATACGTGTGCTGACCGTGGTAAGTGATTATGTATTTGCTTACAAATTTCAAATTGCCTTTGTTGTATTTGGGTCACACTGCAATTATTGAAATAAGTAAGGAAGAATAAGTAAGTGTTATCTGTACTAAATCGTATGTAAGTATTACGGTTCATTTATTGAAATATGTACTCGGGCATTTTGGTGTGTTATAATTTTGGTAAGACCTGTTAAGTGCCCGACACTTCTAATCTTATTTGAATAAGACAATATTTTATATTAGTTATATATTTTTAAAGGCCATACGGTTGGCCTAAGTGGTCGTTGCTCTAACATTTAATCACTTCAATACTTAAGTATGTAAGTATATGGCTTTTGTTAAACTGCAATTGTCCACGTGTAAAGCTTAAACTATTCACGCATTTTTGATAACTTGGTTGCCGCAAAATAAAATTAAACCAATTTACTTACTATCACATTTTATGGTTTAACTATATTCGAAGTGTAAATTTCTAATTACATATAAGTGAGTTGCGATAAGAACTCGAACCAGTAGTAGAAACTTAGTTTTATAAAATTGGTCGAATTTGAGTTTTCAGAATTAATTCTGCTCTTAAATAGTTTTTCACAGATGTTGCGTTGTAGTAGTTATATTGGATGCCACGTCTCAATGGGAATTTAAGGTTTAAATTGAAACTGGTCTCTTCGCCGATCACTAAGGTCAAATTAAGTTAGGTGTGCCAATCTGCAATTGATGGTGAATATTGATCATCCCGAAAACCACTTTTTATACATTCTTCAGTTGAAAATATGTTCATTACCAAATTTCCTAGTGGCGAACTCAATACTCATCATCAATCCTCGTGTTTTTCGAACGGGCGCCTGAATATAAGTCTATGTACATTGGCACACCTGATTCCTTATGCCAAGGGAGGGGGTCATCTCTGAGTTCGCCACTAGGAAATTTGGTAACCAACCTATTTTCTACTAAAGAATGTATAGAAAGTGGATTTCGGATGATCAATAAAGTAGATGCAATTTATTAATAGATTGTTACGCTTTTTTTTACTGCAAACAGTAATATAATTTTATAATTTTCTCGGGCTGTTTATTTTTCTCTTTAATTCAACAATAAAATTTTCGGGATGGAATTATTTTTACGTGATTTAGCAAAGACACACACTATATGAAAAAAACCTTTTCGGGATAAAAAATTACGGGCCAACTTCTTATAAATCTTGCACAGGTAAGCATTATGAATCTTGCTGGAATGTATCAATTCTGTCTATTTTGATAACAATTGGTACTATTAATCCAAATGGATTAAAATCCGACTGACCTAGGACAGAATAGATCGTTTTGTCAACAAAGGTGGAGACACAAGTAGTAACGGGGTGTTCGTTTAAAAATTTAAAACCAGTTAAAAATGCAAGTAAGTTAGAAGCCCATATTCACAAATAGTTCTAATTGACTTGACTCATAAGATAGATGTATTTTTTGCCTTGCAGGAATGGATCCTGACAGTAAATCAAACATACACTGTGCATCATAAATAAAGGCTGAAGCTATAACGCAGTGTTGTATTTTTATCGGTTGTGATTTGCCTCAGTACTTTGGTGGTCAGATTTTCTAATTTGCAAAACCTTGCTATGCCAATATGCCATCGATGAGTGAAGACTGGACTGGGGTTCCTACCTACAGATATGTGTTATTATTTATATTGGCATTCAATTCAACTGTCTTTACATTGCAGATATGATTACGGCTTTAATTTACATGGACTCTCCACCTGCTATTGCTATCTAGTTATGCTAGAAAATTTCGATCAAATGGCAAGTGGAGACTCACAATAATATTTATATGCTATTTGTATGCTATGAATACATGCTATGTCGGCAGAACTAGATAGCATGTATATAGCATGCATATTTTGACGTTTCTTCTATTTCAATACTGACAGTACTGACATTTAAGTAGTTATTCAAATGACTAGTAGTCTAGGCTATCGACAAAATAACGATTTCTAACCGTCAAATTATAGCAAGTTTACCACACAAGACTCCATCTTGACTAATTTTGATAGAAAGAGAAAGTAGATTGCAATAGTATTCAGATAGCAGGTGGAGAAGCCGTGTAAATGTAAGTCAACGTCAAGGGCTCCGTAGTTTTGGATTGGTTTATTATTTTGTTATTTGGGTAGGTACCTCCAGGTCCAAATGCCAAAGCTTTAACCGCTGTGCCGTTTGGTCGGTATATTAATATTATTTTGCTTCCTGCAACATAAAATACAATCATAAAAATCCCTTTGACTGTGGATGTCTGTAAAATTAGCAGAACCCATCCAGCACAATATTCCTAAGCCATACGGAAAATAGAACGCTACATATAAAGGCGAATTAAATGCTTTATTAAATTTAGTCTCCATTAATTCTCATAAAAACGATGAGTTCTGTTATCTTTAGAAAAGGTGCGCAACACTCATTTTAATTGGTTTGAAGACTTAATGACTTGCTAATTAAAACCTTATTAAGAATGTTTGGTCTCCACTCATTAGAAGTTTAGTTTCTTTTTAAGCTGGTCAAAAATTAAATGCACCATTAAAATATTTTGCACCATTAAATGCACCATTAAAACAGGAACTCACATTAGTAATTAATTAAGTAAGGGCTCTCTATATGCGATTTGATTTACGACAGCTAATAGATAGACGCATCAAACGAAATCTAACGGTTTAAGATTTTACAAATGCCATGTGAAATTTCACGTTACACTGGCTTCATCTAAAGCAAGTTATGAAGCAAGAAGCACTTACTAATGAATCATCGGAAGAACCGGAATCAAAGAACCGGAATCACACGTCGACACTAAGTTGATTTGGATAAATAATTCAATTTCCCACGTGTCAGCTAACTGTATACAGAAATTTTGTGAAAAATGCTGACGGGGTTTGATACAACACCAATTGTTTTGAGAATAAGTAGAAAATCTGTAAACCTGAACATTATGGTTTCATGCTACCGGAAAAGCAGACCGGGACGGGTATTTTTGTAGCAGTAGCAAAGTAGTACAGGGGATCAAATGCCAGTGGTATAACTTGGCAAAACATGCAATGAGTACAACAAATACGGAATGTAATACCCCAGGTGGTAAAGTTGCAGGAATGCTACCAAATCCACACTCTCCGGATGCTGGTCCAATAGATTTTAGATGGACCTATCATTGCTTATTCCATTTGCTCAAAATTATCAAGATCACCAAGATTTTCACGCTGAACTCCATGAACATTTAAGAGAAATAAAGAAATTTACAACTAAATTGAAAGAAAAATTTACAATTTTAGAGAACGAGAATGTAGAGCTCAAAAAAGAAGGAAGAAGAGTTAGAAAAAGAAAGAAATTTGATGTTGAACCGGAATCATACTAATCTTCAGGTGCGCATTAAAAATCTGATACAGCTAAAAGAAGAACTAGATCAACTCAACAAGTATAAAAAAAGCGGATTGAAGCAGTACCCCTTCAAGTTCAAAGGAAAAGCAAGAAAGGTCTGGCAAAGAAATCAATTGCCAGAACATAAAACAACTATAAATTGTTTGTCCTATCAGCCAGCTAATGCACCCCCAGTTATCCAGCTAATGCACCGTGGTACACAAGAAATGCACCTCCCATTGTATTAATGTTGTTCCTGATCACAAATCCGCTATTGATTTTCCAGATTCAATGAAATCTGTTTTTCCAGTTGCCACTCAAGCTCAAATTTATGGTACCAAGATTGTTATTAAAGAGCCGTATGCGGAATGTTTTGTGCCTGTGGTAAAAAAGTCATTAGTGTCTGGGAGCACATTTGCTGAAGTGGTATCTTCTGCAAATATTTCGAGTGCGGTGAGTACGTCTGCAAATACAGACAACAATGATATACAGTGTTGTCCAACTGTTAATAAAAAATCGGTGCCAGCATTACGAACTAGTCAATAGAATATACGTAATTTTAATATTTGTGGTACTACCCTCGTATGCCTTTTATATTTCGGGATTGGACAACCCTAGTGTTGCAGTCTGGCAACTGACAGCTCTATCGTAAAGTTTGACATTTTTGAGATTATACGTACTCAGAACGTTTTGACATTCAAGCGCTATTTGTGTTGTTTACAGTACTCATTAACTCAACATCTCGGCGAAAAAATGGAATTAAATCGTGAACATTTTCGTGCAATTATTTTGTACAACTTTCGACGTAGATTAAGGCAGCAAGAGTGCATGGATGAACTTAATTCATTTTTTGGCGATGAAGCTCTATCAAGGACTAGGTAGTGTTTATCGATGGTATGGTGAATTCAATCGAGGTCGTAGTTCACTCCAAGACGAATTTCGTGAAGGTCGTCCAGAATCAGTTGTTGTTCCGGAAACCATTGATGCTGTGCGCGAACTGATATTGCAAGATCGTCATGTGACCTATCATGAGATTGAGACAACCTTAGGCATTAGGACCAGCATACATTCAAATTTCAATATTGCATAAACATTAGAATGTCAAAAAAATTTGTTCGCGTTGGATCCCACACAATTTGTCAATCGCTCAAAAAAAGGCTCGTGTCGATTGGTCGAAAGAAAAGCTCAAAAAATACGATCGCGGTGCTTCAAAACACGTCTATGACATAGTGACAGGTGATGAATCTTGGATTTACGAGTATGAGCCCGAAAGTAAACAGCAGTCGACTGTATGGGTATTTCAAGATGAGTCGAATCCAACAAAAGTTGTTCGCGCACGAAGCACTTGCAAGCAAATGATCGCCTGTTTTTCGCAAAAAATGGACATGTCGCAACCGTACCACTAGAACAACGCAGAACAGTCAATTCTGAGTGGTACACAACCATTTGGTTGTGGTACACAACCATTTGGTCAACCAACGGGCGGCAAACATGTATGTGAAGATAGCCCAAATTCCATCCCCGAAAAATGCGATAGCAACACTAACTATAGCTATCATGACATTTTTTATACTCTCAGCCCAAAAAATCACGACATTTTTACTCTCAGCCCCGAAAATTTACTGTTACGACAGCTAAAACTATCATGACACAAACATTTTTCTGGGCTGAGAGTAAAAATATTGCATTTTGGTGAAGGAGGAATATTTAAAGTTATTTTTGATTTTCGCTGTTGGTATATTTGGCGTAATTTTACTTTACGTATATATCGAGAAAATCAGGTAAGGAGTATAAATTTTGGAAATTTTTTTTCCAATATTTTTTTGTATTTTTATTTGCTTCGTCAACCTTGCAAACACAGATCAAAGAGTTTTCACCGCTCTTATCGCTTCTTCTGATAGTGCCACAAATGTTAAAAAAATCAACTATCAGTATATACAAAATATTTTTTAATGTAATTTTAATTCGTTGTATACTTACCTTAGAAGATGGGACTCAAAACCCCCGCTTTTCCACAATTTATACAATTCTTCGTAAAAAAAAAAATTTGAAAAAATTTCAAAATTTTCCTGGAAAAATTACAAAATTTAGATTTATTGCTATAATTGTTAATTAAATATCGCAATAGTATACATAAACGTGTACAGTATTGCCATAAGCAACTTTCTCGTTTTTCGGGGATAGAAATTTGGGCTATCTTCACAATCTATCTTCATAATCTTGATGACGAGCCGAAACATGCAGCATCGTGCTACTTGACATTGACGCATCGTTACGAGCCTTTTGGGAATTTAGTCAATTCCAGAAAAAACGCATGTCTCCGAAGCAGAACGAAGGTGTGAAGAACTATTCGCCAAAACTGGATCATCATAGGCCAGCAGATTAAGAGCAATGGAACGGAGGTTTCAACGAGATAGCGCATTCAAAAATTTATACATCGCCTTTATGCAATAATACGAAGGCTTAGGACACATGGAGGAAGTACCAAGCAATCAGGTAGATCTGCATTAGTATTACCTACCGTACCATGACGTTCTCAAGTATTCCAGCACGACAACCAAATTGCTCGTGCGTCCGCAAAGTTAAATAGCGGCAAATCTTTGAACAATATCTTACGTGTGGGCCCGACAGGTTCAATCATCATTAGTTTGTTTTCACCGAAGACATTGGTATTGGTCGACAAACCGGACAAGTGGTGCAGTGGTTAAAGCTTCGGCACTTGGACCGGGAGGCACTGGGTTCGAATCCCTTCAGAGGCTAGATGCAAATCGAATTTTCATCATTGATTACAATCGGTAGGCAATTAGGCGAACATTTGACGTTATACCCGATACAATGGCCAATCTGAATATTTTGAAGCATCCCTAAGCAATCAAATTATTGGGCTTAGAATGGAGTGCCAAAACCGACGAATTCAGTTTTGCGACAAATTTTGAGAGCAGAGTAAGTCATACCAAGAGACCGATGTTGTCAGAATTGGGTCGAATATTTGATCCACTGGGTTGGTTAGCTCTCACGATTGCTCGGATAAAAATATTATTTCAAACCACCTGGTTACAAGCTATCAAATGGGACGATGAACTTTCAGAACCAACCAGAAGTCAATGGATAAGATTACGTAAAGATTTGGAGAGTCTGCGGCGAGTACGAGTTCCCAGATGGATTGGGACGCACGGATCAATCGAGCTATATTGATTCTGTGATGCTAGCCAATGGGTGTATGCGGCCGCAGTTAATGGTCGGGTCGTTAGAGGAAACACCGTAATCACACGTCTTATATCAGCCAAAACGAAGGTAGCATCGATCAATCAGCTGAGCATACCCAGGTTAGAACTCAACGGTGCTTTTCTGCTGATAAAACTTATGTTGTTGGTTATTCAAAGTGCACTAAACCCAGCCATTGAAAACATTACTTTATGGAGTGACTCAAAAATAACTCTCGATTGGCTGTCAGCACATCCATGAAAATGGCCAACATTTGTTGCCAATCAGACTTCGGAGATTTTAAGCCATTTCAAACGAGAGGAATGGAATCATGTGAGCTCAGCCGACAATCCTGCTGACTGCGCATCTAAGGGTGGAATGGACCAGGATGGCTGAGCACAGCGAGAGAAAGTTGGCCACCGCAGCTAGCTTCTTATGGTACCAATGAAGAGGCTAAAGTCGAGACTTTGGCTTTCAAAGTGACTGTGGAGAATTGCGTTATACAAGACGTTACGAGTAAAAGCTCTAGCTTTTTAAAATTTCGAAAATCCAGCCAGTCAACAAATCGAGCAAATTAAAGGTGCTAAATCCGTTCATAGACAAATACGGAATTCTACGGGTTAGCGGTAGGCTCAGAAATTCGGTGGCACTCTATAATACTAAACATCCGACCAACCTGCAATACAGATCAGCAATTACTAAAGCATTCGTACGGGATTACCATACCAGATTATATCACGGTGGCATTTATTTAACGGCAAACTTGCTACGAAGCAAATTTTGGGTCATTAAAGCAAAGGAAGCAGTTCGAGAGGTTATACGAAAATGTATTCCGTGCATAACACAAAGGCCAAATCTTGGAGTACAACTCATGGTTGATCTGACAGGGTCAATTTTGTGGCGGCCTTTGTAAGTGTTGGAGTGGATTATGTGGGTCAATTTAAAGTAACACCGGTAAGGAGAAGGCACCAAAAAGCAATCAAAGCATATATTTGTATAGTTGTTTGTCTCAGCACCAGAGCAGCACACATAGAGGTTGTGGGAGATTTAACAACGCAAAGTTTTCAGGCTGCTTTTACCCGTAGGACAGCAAGAATACGTCTTTGTCGGGCCATATATAGCGACAACGGCTCCAATTTTGTGGGAGTAAATAGAGCATTGAAGGAGCTGAATCAATTTTTAAGGGCCAACCAAACTAATATCGCTTCTTTTCTTTAAAGGCATGAGATAACATGGCACTTTAATCCACCAAGTGTTCCGCATATGAATGGCCTTTGGAAAGCGGCAGTCAAGTCGGCTAAACACACATTAAGCGAGTCATTGGTGATTCAACTTTGTCATTAGAAGAATTTACAATTCTAATGGCGGGTATAGAGAGTATCCTAAATGCGCGTCCGCTATGTGTGACCGAGTCAGCAACCGATGACATGATATTAATTCCATCCCATTTTGTTATCGGACGAGCAATGTATTCAGTACCAGAGGATGACCTGACAAACGTAAACATATCGCACAACGCTAGATGGTATTAGTAAAAGAAGCTTAGACAACACATTTGGATTCGTTCTCGTCGGGACTATCAGGACAGCCTACAGAGACGAGTAAAATGGACAACCAAGCAGGAAAACGCCAAACTTAATGATGTTGTTATAATAAAGAATGAAACTCTTTCGTGTAGACGATGGGCAATCGGACGAATTGTTGATTTACAGCCTGAGCGAGATGGTATCGTACGAGTGGCGACTATTAAAAAAACACAGAATGGCACATATGCGCGTCCAATACATAAATTATGCGTCCTTCCGGTGAATAAAACTTAAAACGATGTTTCAAGGCCGGCGTAATGTTCTGATTGGATCCAGTCATACTTACCTGGAAGCTGGAACAAATTCTCCCTAAAAAACATTAAGTACCTAAAACACATTGTATAAACCTAAAACAAATATTATTACCTTTGTCATTGTATAATGTTCATCAGTTGTATCCTAAAATTTAGTTTAAATATTATTGCATCAAAATCATATGTACAATATACTTAACATAATTTGTCCTTGAACTTGATCTTGAATTTGGTTATCAAAGACAAGTTATGTTATGCATATTAGAACACAAATATTAACTTAAAACTTCACTTTATATTTATTAACAAGTAGTTACTACTTACCTATAAATCGCGAGGAATATAATCATTTATCTAAAATAATAATGGTAAGTTAATATAAACTCATTTCTATCATGTAATTATTGTCTTACTAGTTTGTTATTATATATATGACATTTGTCCACTACTTCAAATGTAATTGTAAAATTAACTTAAATTATACTAACATCAAAGCAATATTAGTGCAACCCCTAATTACTATAGAGATGCGTTTTATACCAATTAAGTGACATGTAATGCCATCTATTAGTAAATAGTTAAATATTTGTAACTAATATTTTATAAAATGAATAAAATTTCTCTTTGTCATCAACCAGCAAACCGACAAGTTGTCGATAGATATTAATATATAAAATAGAATCAGAACTCGTGGTTTTATTTAATCTAACAAAACAGTTAAGAAAAATTATTTTCGAATCAAGTACAGCTCATTTTCGGAATTAACTTTTTAGAGTGTGTGGCATTTATAAAATGAGCGGTACAACTAGAAAAAAAAGTTGTACCATTCGTTTGCTCTGTTTATTATGAAAAATATTTTGCATGTCGTATTCATATCAGTGGTAGTAATTTTAATCTGAATCGGTTTTATGAAAATCTTATTTTTTTTAGTTTTATTTAAAGCCAACTCTACTTAATAACGGCTCCCTGAATTAAAAAAAGCTGAAATTAAAAAGGTGGAATGGTGTTTTTATATGAAAAAATGGGACCATTTTTAAGTCATACTTCTAACAAATTTTCTGACTTAACAAAGGTGTTTTACAAAAACAAATTTAATTTCAAAATGACACAAGAAAGGCATATTTTATGTCATTTTACAAATAAGTATGTATATTTTTTAATTCATTTTCAAAATGACTTAAAAAATGCATATTTTATTTCACATTGTAAACATAAAATTTCCATTTGTTTTTAATACGCATAAAAATACATGCGTAAATTCACGTTTTTAAGAAAATGGTTTCTTGTTTTTCTTGTTACAGTTTTTTGTTGAATTGCAGAGCAAAACATGCATTTTATAAATTTCATTTGTGAATTATTATTATTTGTGAAATAATTATGAATTAAAATATGCAATTTTTAATTCATTTTGAAATTTGCAATTGTTTTTTGCACATTTTCACTAACGAATGCATTAGTTGAAAATTTTTAATCTTCATTTTACAGTAAAAGTCCGATTATCCAGCATCCAATTAACCGGAATTTTATTTTTTACGTTTTTTTTGCTTTTTTCTGTTTCTTTTGTCTTTCATATGCATTTGTTTATTTATTTTGAAATTCGCAATTGTTTCTTGCATATTTTCATTAATGAAAGCATTAGTTGAAAATTTTGAATGGCTTTAATTTTCATATTACAGTAAAATCTCAATTATCCGGCATCCAATTAACCGGAACACTCAGTTAACCGGAATTTTAACTTTTTGGAATAGTTTTTTGCTTTTTTCTTTTTCAGAAGGGGAATTATTTTTGTTATTCAGTTCATTCACATATTATGTATACGAGTACACCCATACGAGTACCCGATATTTAATAATACATATATTCAATATTTCCCTAACCCTAGTTGAGGTACGACTTTACACATTCAATACAAATAAAATAATGCATAAAACTGAAAAAAATTAAAGGAAAGTATATTTTCTATGAATCCCGGAATAATAAAAAAAATAATATTCCTTGTGAAAAAGAAAGAAGTAAATGAAAATCCTAAAAGTTAAAATTCCGGTTAACTGAGTGTTCCGGCAATTGGATGCAGGATAATCGGGCTTTTGCTGTAATATGAAAATTAAAACCATTCAAAATTTTCAACTAATGCTTTCATTAAAGAAAGAGAAAAAAGCAAAAAAAAAAAATCGTAAAAATATAAATTCCGGTTAGCTGAGTGTTCCGGTTAATTGGATGCCGGATAATCGGCTTTTACTGTAATATGAAAATTAAAGCCGTTCAAAATTTTCAACTAATGCTTTCATTAATGAAAATGTTCAAGGAACAATTGCAAATTTCAAAATGAATTAAAAAATGCATATGAAATAGAAAAAAGCAAAAAAAAAATCGTAAAATTAAAATTCCGGTTAACTGAGTGTTCCGGTTAATTGGATGCTGGATAATCGGGCTTTTACTGTAATATGAAAATTAAAGCCGTTCAAAATTTTCAACTAATGCTTTCATTAATGAAAATGTTCAAGGAACAATTGAAAATTTCAAAATGAATTAAAAAATGCATATGAAAGAGAAAAGAGCAAAAAAAATCGTAAAAATTAAAATTCCGGTTAACTGAGTGTTCCGGTTAATTGGATGCTGAATAATCGGGCTTTTACTGAGAATTAAAGCCGTATTAATGAAAATGTGCAAGAAACAATTGCAAATTTCAAAAAGAATTAAAAAATGCATATGAAAGAGAACAGAAAGAGAAAAAAGCAAAAGGAAAATCCTAAAAATTAAAATTCCGGTTAACTGAATGTTCCGGTTAATTGGATGTCGGATAATCGGGCTTTTACTGTTATATGAAAATTAAAGCCGTATTAATGAAAATGTGCAAGAAACAATTGCAAATTTCAAAAAGAATTGAGTGTTCCGATTAATTGGATGCCAGATAATCGAGCTTTTACTGTTATACATTTTAACGTTTTATTTCGATCTTAAATGCACATATTATTTCATTTTCAAAATGACTTAAAAATACACATTTTGTATCATTACATAGCACACTTCTTAAATCATTTTCAAACTGACTTGAGTGAGAAGAAGTGAGTGACTTTTTTCAAAGTGACACTTAAAACGCTGGTTTTAAGTCCGAAAAACATCATTTTTAATTCAGCCTTTTTTAATTCAGGGAGCCTTTAATTACTACTGATAAATGCACCAACTATGATGAACAATTATTTTTTGTAAATAACGACAAGCAAATATGGCTGAAACCAAAATTGGCCTCTAAGGCTGTTTTCCAAACGGACACTTATTTCAGACTTATTTGACGCCATCTTGAAAAAGTAAGTATGTTAAACCAGTTAAACCCATTCCAATTGAGTTTACATACTTAAGTATATTGTTTTCATCGCAAAATTCTTCGAGGCATAATATTTTCGTTTACATTAATTTAATTATTTATTTTAATAAATTAACAATTATATATGTGCAATTAAAAGGATTGGCGACGATTTAAAAAAAAAACTTAGAAATAATGTTTAAATCTACAAAAATGTTGATTATTCGGCTGGATTTTTATATTTCATTTTTCGTTTAGACAGACAATGAAAGACGTTCGAATGGGCCCCAGTTAATAGGAAAATATGTATATACTTTATGTAAATATATATTTTATGTCGGTCTAATCAGTATTAAGTAATTGTTTCGTAAAGATGGAATAAGTATATTAATACGCCGTGTGGTCTTGCTAGTTCTGTAGCTGACCTCAATTCATTTGTGTAAGACATGCATACATTACGTAATTATGATGCTATCTATATTTTTATGATAATCATTTTTTTATCCTAATTTTGATTTTAATCCACAATGATTCATTCGTTTTCTAGAAATAGTTATTAACCAAATTCTAAAAATCATAAATTGATATAAATAACATCAAAAAATTGACAACCAATTTAAATTTTTCGGCTAGAGAAGGACAGAATATAAGTCATCCCGCTAGCTTACACTCAGCGCCATAAAAATGTACGAATTGGCTTATTTTCCCTTTCTCTCGTTTATTTATTCTATGTTTTTGTTTTTCGCTCAATTTTAATTTATTTTCTGTTTTTTTTCGCTCATTTATTTTTCTTTGTTATTTCAATTGTTGTGAAATAATTTCTAACGGTAATTGACATAAATATTAGTTAGTTCTAATTAAGGAATCAATGTGTAAAGTTTACAATGGGTCGTTGCAAATTCTCTAATGACGAAAAAGCAAAAATTAACTTCGAGCTAAAGATTACACAAACGTCAAAATAGTGCAAATTATAAAATGTAGTGAATCCGGAGTAAAACGTTTTTTAAAGCGATATAAGTCGTGAAAACAAGACTGGCTCTGGGCGGAAGAGAAAAACCACCGATCGCATAGATCGAGTATTAAACCGATTATCACTATGGAACAGATTTAATGGGGCTGCTAACCTAAAAAGAGATTTGTTAGCAACCACTAACTGAGGTTAAATAAACTGAGTCTGAACCTTCGTCGACCGGCGAAAAAACCGCTCCTTATCTCAAAAATGAGAGCTCAAAGGTTTAAATTTGCCAAAGAGCGGTAAAATTGAACATCCGATGACTGGCGGAGAATGGTGTTTTCGGACGAGTCCAAATTTAATTTATTTGAGCCCGACGGAAGGATGACAGTTCAACGACGAAAAGGAGAGAGATATTGAACGGAATGCGTTTGCCCACAGTAAAACATTCCCCATAAGTACGTTATGGTCTGGGATTCCATAACAGCATTTGGAATGGGACATATTCTTCTTCTAGAAAATTGTGTAAATGGAGAAAAATATAAACAAATAGCTACTTACGCCTTGCCGACTATTGAGGATCTGACGCAACATATTGAAAATCCAATATTTCAGGATGATTCGGCTCCATGCCACAGATCACGCCTTGTAAGATATAGCAGTTGTTGATAATATAAGAACGTTTATTTTTAATACCATTTTCAATTAGGTAACAGAATTTAAACAAACTTTGGAGATCGAGTCACTACCATGGCCAGGAAATAGTCCTGACCTGAACATCATTGAAAATGTTTGGGCATTTTTGGGTAAAAGATTAGGCCATACAAGTCAAAAACTATAAAAAATTGAAAGAGTTAATTCAGAAACCATGGTTCGAAGAAATTTCAACCGAATATTTAAACAAAATATACGATTCCATGCCGACTCGGATTAAGGATGTTGTCAAAGCCAAGGGCGGGCCCACTCGCTATTAATTTCATTGGGATGCTTTTCATTGATTTTTTTAAATGTATTTTTTTAATCTAGAAATGATTTAGTGCTTAACTTTAATAAAATTTAACATTTTTATAAATAAATTGTTTTGTAGCTTTTTATTTTTGTTAAAAATAGGACTTGAAAAATATGCAACACTCATATGGCAAACCTAGAAAATATTCGGTACCCTTGTTTTAATAGGTTTAAAACATCCGACCACAAAAATATATAAAATATTTCAAATATTTTGTTTTTAACCAGTATTACAAAGTTGTGCAATGCAGCAAATAATATCTTTTCCAATATGTTCCTTTAAATTTTAAATCGTACATTTTTATGGCGCTGGGTGTACTTATTTGAATAAGTTAGGTTCCACAAATAAGTATTCGTTTGGAAAACAGCCTAATATTTTATTTTTCAATGCAAAGCTGACTTTGCCAAAGCAAAACAGCTAATGAAAGTACAGTGACTCATAAACGATGTTTACGAATAATTTTGAAATTAGCCTATACTAATATTCGATTTGCAGGATTTCTTATGGGTATGAATAATAAAAGTGTCTCCAGTAGAGGAAAAAGGAAAATTTCCATACCGAGAGTGATTTTTGAAAAGCGGCGTAAGTAGCTTAGCCACAATACCACCGCATTTTTTAAGATGATGTGCGGCAATTCATTAGGTTGAGGATCATTTGAGTAATAACTATTTGCACTTTAAGGTGGAAGGTTATCCATTACATTTCTACGCAGAATTATTAAACTGCCAGAACCTTGTGTTACTAAATTCAACTTAAGTAAGTTGTCAACAATTTGCGGTTGGTTCTGCCATAAGAATTTGAAAGATTACTGTCCTTTATTCCTAAACACAAAGCTTTCGTAATTTGAGAAAAATTCGACGATTTTATTCCATTTTTGTAGATACCACGAAATTGTAAAAAATGAAATCAAATATTGATAAACCACTGGATTAAACTAAACGCATGTTGGCAAATCGCATGTTCTACACACATTATATCCAAATTGAATTAAACTAAGTAGCAAATTGTTTGCGTATTTTCAAAACCACATTTTGTACATTTTACTTGTCGTTCGTTATCAATCGACATAAATTGGTTTTTTCCTAGCCATGTACAGAAACAAACTTCGCTGTGTATGTGAAAATCTTAAGACACGATATCAGAATAACAAAAAAAATAAAGTTTTTGACATTTCTGAATCAATAAACCGTCATTTCACTTAATTTAATCGATTTAGAACGAAAACAACAACAACGGCCATTGATCATAAAAAAATAAGAATAAAACTAAACGTAATGTACCGCATAAGAAACATAAAAACATCGTAGAAATACAGAAATATTTTCATCTTATATTCGATATTCCATCTGCACGTTTTTTTCCCATTCCGCATACTTTGTTATTGTATATCCGTACCAAGTCGGAGCGATGCTCGTCAATCATTTTTCTTCCATGGTGTTCCACATCCACAATACATACATAAGTATACATACATATATAGAGACATTATTTTAAGGATACAACGATGGAAATTTTCTCTGTTTTCATTTTTCCTTACTGTTTATTTCCACTTCCGTAGGTTTTTGGTGTTTTGTTATTATTTTTGTTTGTGGGAAGTTTATCGGCACAAGATAATATCAACATTGAATTATGATATAGGCTTGGATTATTTATGAAATGAAAGTGTTGGTATATAAATATTCTTGAAAGCCACCCGCCCCTAAATCCAAATACACATACATATACACATGAACACACAACATCTCGTTATGTATACCGTCAAAATATAAATAGAATGTGTCAAAGATCATAAACACATTTCTTTCGTATGTGCGTACATTACATCATACATACATTCATTGCCTGCTGATAAGCAGCGCGCATATCGCCAACAAAGTGTTAGAAAGGTTAATCGAACACTGTTCGCTGCAAAAATTGTATACTTAAAACTCTTAAAAACGTATAAACAACAAGAAAATCGCGTGTATGCACGTACACATTACACGCGGCTTGATCATCATAATATCAAGATCAATTATTATAAGACATGTATCCGGACGTCGACTTTATAAATAAAATCACTACAAATGAGTATATGTGTATGTATATGAACGGTACTGTACTTTATATTAGAATCGAAGGTTAAAACGCTACGCGATCTTATGTAATGCGCGCGTTTTTCTTTTAAAAGTATGTCAGTGTATAATTAAGAAATCGATTTATCGATATGGTGCGAGAAGATAAGTTAATTTTGTTTTGAAATATAGGAAATTATCCAGACCTAATAATATTTGTACTTGAAATATCGCATGCATACATAAGACACGTGTACGCTCGCATATGAAAAATGACGTGCGCTAAAATTGATGATCGAGCATTTTAACGAGTCAATTCTAGTTAATATCGTTTATAATGTAATGTAACTGTATAGGGTGACGTAGGAGATAGCGCGATGAGTTCAATGTATTTTAGCGCTTGTTTACTAATGGAATATTATTAGTCATATGCTAATTACATTTTATTCGGGTAAAATATTTGCGTTTAGATTAATTTTGATGTAAATATTGCACTTCAGTAAATCCGGGACGCAATTTCTTGCATCATTAAATGCGCTCGAAAAAATGATTGCGCAGATCGTTAACAGTGCAGAGGAGTAATGCCTCAACCAGTCAGACTTAAGAGCTTAAGTGACACGTCGATTGCACCACTTCGGTTAGTGCTACAATCACCAAAATTTTATAGGCTTCTCGTCACAAATAAACAACTGACTTCTAAAATTTTGGTGGTCATACCGCTCTCCTAAGTGGTCCAAAATGGAGCACAACTTAAGAACTTAGGTCTGATTGGTTGAGGCATAAGTAACCAAAGATACTAACAGGTATAAAATAGGAGGGTGATGAACACCGCGGATTATTCAGTACATTCAAGTTACAACTTTTTCTAGAATATTAATACTGGAAAGGAGACGCTTTTAATTGAAAATGGAAGAATATTTAACTAAACTGTACCCACTTATGTATTCGATAAGAGGGAGGGTCAACCCACTTATGTATTCGATAAGAGGGAGGGCGAAGTCCGAGATTCATACCTCCTCGCGGTGCTCTCTGGGTAACTCTAAATGAATCAGGCGGTGTAGTGGAGACGAGCAGCTAAATCCTGTTTATAGTCATGGACACTACATGTCAGGGCGAGCCATTGGCGCCTCAAAACCAATGCCAAACCAGCGTCTGTTTTCCAAGTTAGGAGCGGCTGAAGCGGGCGTCTGTCTTGTATCAAGCGGCTCGCTATATAAATGCGTTCAAGGTAGGACTGGATGCCTCAAGATTCTCACCAGTACGTGACCCACACACGTAACAAGCGGGTTGAGCGGAAGGCCAACAACCTTCCCTCATAAAAACTCACCAAGTTATGAACCCTAAACAAAGGCCTCGGATAACCATATCGGATTCATTACAAACTCGACCTCGGAAATTGTACACGGACAACGCTTTAAAAATGGGAACATGGAACGTGCTTAGCCTCTTAAGACCTGGAGATCTCCAGAACCTATCGAACCAAGCAAAGAGTTACACATTAGACGTACTTGCACTACAAGAGCTTAGATGGTCTGGGAGTGGGATCCATGACACCACCAATGGTTACACTCTTCATTACAGCGGCCATCAGAACGGAGGAGAATTTGGAGTTGGCTTCCTCATCCATCGGCGCGTGAAGCATCATATCATCGATTTCCGCCCTATCAACATGCGGATATGCACGGTCAGACTTCGCACTAAGAAATTTAACATCACGATCGTTAATGTGCATGCACCCACCGAAGATAAATCAGATGACATCAAAGATCTTTTCTTTGTCGAACTGGAGGAAGTCATCAATAACATACCGCACCACGACATTAAAATCATCGTGGGCGACTTTAATGCAAAAATCGGTAGGAGTGCAGAAAATACATCGCACATCGGTCCTAACAGCCTGCACCTAGCTAGTAATAACAACGGCCAACGAGTCACCGACCTGGCAATAACGTACAACTTAGTTGTATCAAGTACTTTTTTCCCACATAAGAGAATCCACAAAGTAACGTGGAGATCGAATGATGGGAGAACGGAAAATCAAATCGATCACGTCATGGTGTCTAAGAGGCACTCCACCAGCATATCTGACGTTAGATCTTACAGAGGTGCAGACATGGACAGCGATCATATGCTTGTCATATTTAAATATAAGTGCAAACTGTCATCTACGTTTAACAGACAAGCACAAAAGACCGTTCGATGGAATATCAATGCTCTAAAAGACCAAGCGTCATTGCAGAGTTACCAATCAGCTGTCACTAACTATTTAGAGCGGCCCAGCAACAACGAAGAAGCTCCCTCTAACATCGCGGAGCAGTGGCACGTTATACAGTCAGCCATAACCACCGCGGCGCAAAATACCATCGGAAGAAGACCTCCGAGGCCCCGCAATGATTGGTTCGATGACCAATGCCGTAGGGTCGTCGAAAATAAACGAACGCTTCGTGAAAAATGGTTGGCTCGCAACACTAGAAGCACTCTAGCAGAATATCTCCGCGCTAGGAAAGCCACGACTAAATACCTTCGACAAAAAAAGCGCGAACATATGAGATTATGCATCGAAAACATCAGCTTCCAAGCGGAACTGGGAAACTCAAGGGACTGTTTTGCCAACGCCAGGAATCTCACTAAAGACTTCCACCCAAGAAGTACAGCCATCAAAGACGGGAAGGAGAGTTGAGAACAAACGTGGCTGATGTTCTCTCAGTATGGCAAACCTACTTTCAAAATCTGCTAAATCGGAATGACGACGTGACCCCCATTAGAGCAATAGCTCCTCCAGGTGACGAGGTCTTTGTCGAATATCCCACAGTGGAGGAAGTAGACGCAGCTATTAGTCGATTGAAAAACGGCAAGGCACCCGGTCTCGATGGAATCCCCGCAGAATTGATTAAACTCGGAGGCGCTACTCTTGCAACAAGTCTATACGATCTCGTCGTCTGTATTTGGGACCAAGAAGAGCTGCCTGAGAATTGGAAGACCGCGCTCATATGTCCGCTGCATAAAAAAGGCGACCGTCTTAAATGTGAAAACTATCGTGGCATAGCCCTATTGAACGCTGCTTACAAAGTGTTGGCTAATGTTGTACTTGCCAGACTCATCCCTTTCGCCGAAAACGTCATTGGCGACTATCAATGTGGTTTTCGACCCAACCGATCAACCACGGACCAGTGTTTTACCATGAGGATGATCTTGGAAAAATGTTGGGAGTACAACATAACCATACATCAACTATATATTGACTTCCGGCAGGCATATGACAGTATAAACCGCGACAACTTATGGGCCGCGCTCATATGCCTAGGTATCCCAGAGAAACTCGTTTCGCTGTGTAAATTAACAACGTATGGGTCTGTATGTAGAATCGTAATTGAAGGAACTGTGTCAGACTCCTTTGAAATAACATCTGGCGTTCGACAAGGTGATGCACTCGCGCCTTTGCTGTTCAATTTGGCGCTTGAGTACGTAGTAAGAAAAAGCAACATCGAAACTTCGCGCTGTATATTTAATAAATCCGGCCAAATTCTTGGATATGCAGATGATATCGTGCTTCTTGGCGGAAGACCTAGCGATATCAAAGACAGTTTCATACCGCTCGATCGCTGCGCAAGAAGACTTGGTTTGGAGGTGAACAGCAGTAAAACCAAATATCTAACAACACCAAGGAACATCTCTAGTGCAAATCTCGAAATTGGCGACCACAATTTTGATGGTGTCGAAAACTTTAAATACCTCGGGTCAGTTATAACATCACTGAATGAAATCCAGGCAGAAATAAAAGCCCGAATCGCTGCCGGACAACGAGTTTTCTACGCCCAATCAAGATTATTGCGTTCGAAACATCTATCGCAGTCGTGCTAGCTCGCACTTTATAAAGCACTAATAAGACCTGTGCTGACTTTCGGAAGCGAGAGCTGGACCATGACCTCTAACGATTGTAGATTGTTATCTACATTCGAAAGGAAGGTCATCCGTTCAATTTTTGGTCCAATTAAAGTTGCGAACAACGAATATCGGATTCGTATGAATCACGAAATAAAGCAATTCCTCGGAGGCAGCGATATCATCGGATTCATTAAATCCAATCGAGTGAGATGGCTCGGCCACGTTACAAGGTCCCCACAACAACGGATGATAAATAAAGTGTTTCACCAACAACCAGCCGGAGTACGTCGTAGAGGAAGACCCCGACTACGCTGGCGTGACGACATTGAACAAGATCTGCAAGCATTAGGATGTCGAAACTGGAGGACGAGAGCAATGGATCGGGATGGATGGAGGGCCATTGTGCAGGCGGCGAAATCCCTTCATGGGATGTGAAAGCCAGAGAGAGAGAGAGAGAGAGGAGGGTCAACCAATAACTAATGTGTGGAGAGTTCAATTTTGAAAATTGTGTCTTAAATACATCAAATTACTGTTTAAAATCTTTGTTGTAATTTTAGTAATTTTTATAAGAAAATTAAAAATGGAGGGGTGAATATGTTGTGATCAACACCTGACATTCTTTTACCACGAATGTATATCTAGATCTCGAATACACCACACCTAATTTTTATAGGGAAAAATTAAAATTACCGGTCTTTTAGTAAAACTGCATTGCTAAAATTGTAAAAGCTCCCATTGAAGCTGTCACTTCCAGTACATGGATTTGAATCAATTTTCGCAAGGATCTCCCAATTAATCGTAAAGGTTTAATGCTGTGTGCCTCAAGTCGGTTTTTTCAGCTAAATTGTGAACTAAACATTTTGATGTGACCTTACGCTATTTGCCGCCAAAGGTTACAAACAAAAAGTCTCCTCGCGAGGTAACTTTTCAATTTATTTATCAAATGTCATTGTTTGGTATTTAATGCAAATTTGTACAAATTTTTACGTGACACGTTTTTTTTTATTTTTGTTTTATTTTTTACATTTGCAAATTTTGCATTTTTTTTTTAATTTTGTTTTATTTTTTACATTTGCAAATAATGCAACTTCCATTATCATCTTCCATTATTTTCATTTAATTTAATATTTTCTTTATCCACGAAAAGTCGATAATTTAGTATTTTGAATAGTTAGGCACTTCTTGTTTTGTTGATGTTACTGCCACCTATGAATGTTTATTGTGAATTACTGAGCAATTTAGTTTAGTTTATAATTTAGTCGACAAAATCGACCTGAGGATAAGTATGAAATTTTATTCCGAATAGTCAATCTGCCTGGACTGTAGAGATGCCAAATTTTCGTGAAATAAAGATTGTTTTTACCAAAATTTGTCATTTCCGGTAACATTTAAAACACCATCTGAAAAAATTTTGACTGAAACTTAATTTAGAATCTTTTTGTTTTAATTATTTTTTCGTAAATGCTATGTACAGGGTGTCCCGACCGACAGGTTTTTTTGCCGTCATTTAGGCAAATATTAATAAAAATAATGATAGCATTTTATAGTGAAAACCTTTTACGCAAGTCAATCATCAATTACATTAACATTAAGAAAATTACGGGAAAGTTTCGGAATATGGTGACTTCAAAGCCCGGATTATCAAAGAATTTGAAGAAAGAAAGACTATCAAAGTGTGTGCAACACTGTATAGTCAGAACACCAGAAAACATTGCTGCCGTACGTGACAGTGTACGAGATAATCCAACGACATCAATCAGATACAGTGCGCAAGAACTTCAACTTCGTGGATCAGTAACCGCTACTTTGCATAAAGACTTGGATTTATTCCAGTATAAAATTCAATTAACACAAGAGCTGCTGACAATGACAATCCGTATTTTTTTGAATAATTAATTATGAGTGACGAAGTTCATTTTCACTTAAGTGAACACGTAAACGTAAAAAACAGCCGGTTTTGGGCAGCAAATAATTCACCAATCACCATTACATCACTTAAAAGTTGGTGTGGTTTGCAATTTGGGGTGGAGGGGTCATCATAGATATGATAAAGAAGGTTTTTCGCCAGAATTGCATGTCCTTAGTTTGGTGAACACTGCTACAGAAACCATGGAATTGTTACGAGAAATGTTTCCATAACATTTAATTTCTAAATATGGTAATGTGGCATCGTTCAAGTGACTACCAAAGCTCTTGTTACAGGCCTGCATCCGAACACTAACTTTTTTGATGACTTTATCCAATACAAGCAGATCAATGGCCTCAATTTCAGCTCGAATGTAGTTCTTAAGATCTTGAATTGTTTGTGGACCATTGCTATACAATATACTTTTTTTTTTACTTAAAACCTCACAGACATCAGAATTTCTTGAAATTATGCGTTTATTGAACTTGGTTGCCAATTAGTCGAGTGTTTCACTATTTGTGTGACATGTGGCAACGTCTTAATGAAACCACAGATCATCTAAATCAATTTCATCCAAGAGATGCTTGGCTCTTGACGAATATTTTCACTTAAAGCTTTTACTGGTTCACGAGTACGGATTGGGCGAGCTGCAACTGATCCAATTTCTTCAAAACGTTCACCAATTTTGCGGGCTCTGTATATGACGTCCATGTTGGCAAAAATCATCTCGAGAGAGATTTTTATTTACTGAACGATCATTTTTATAATAAGTTATGATAACTGAAACGAGTTGTTGTGTTGTAAACGCCACACAGTAGATATTTTTTTCGGCTTAAAACAGATGGAACATCATTTACAAGACAGTTTTATTAAAAGTCCGGTAAGTTTAGTGTTTCGCCTTAGAAAAAGCATTATCAAGTGTGGTGTCGAGTATGCATGGTTAGGTTAAGTTTGGTTGTTGTTCTAAAGGAATCTCCACCTACTCATCGATCAGCTCTCAACGAAGTGTAGGATATTCTTGACGTACTGAAGCCCCTCAAGTCATTTCAGAGAGTAGCTCTCAGGAATTTTAGTCTGCTAAGCGCTAGACGGAGAAAGGTGCAATCCAAATGGAGAACAGCTTCTTCCTCCTATTTATCTTCGCAAATAAGACAGTATTCAGGTGAGGAGACTCCCATTCTGCTCGCATGCTTAACTCCCTATGAGACAATGTCCCGTAATAGCTCTCACTACCATACTGACATGCCGCCGCCACAACGATACCAGCTGCCTGGATCTTGCCGTATCGGGTTTTGGCCAGATCTTCCTAGTTGTTACGCATGAGGTACTAGTTTACCATCTGTCGTTCGATGTTCTTCTAGCTTCCTCTAGAAGCACGCGGCGAGCACTATATCAACATCCACTCTGCTTGATGTAATAAAGCAGGTTATGCCGTATCGAGCGAGCTCATCCGCTTTTTCATTCACCGTAAAATTGAAATGAGCTGGCACCAGGTGGATGTTGAACTGAACTTCCATCTCGTTAAGAGATAAGATACAATTCTGGGCTACTTTCGACGTAATAAAATATGATTTGCGCGTCTTAATTGAAGCTTGACTGTCCGTAAAAATGCGAATATCTCTTGCAGATATTACATTATATGTCAACCAACTAACGGATTTCCTTATTGCGGTCAGTTTGGTTCGAAAAACGCTACAGCAATCCGGGAGACGAAAAGTGAGTTTTACATTTAATTCTTCATAGAGAAACCCACCCCAAACTTTCTATACATCTTTAAACCATCAGTGAAGAAATTAACACCTTCAGCATTCAGAAATGTTTCTCTCAACCAGTCCTCTTTGGTGGGAATATTAACTTTATGCCTCTGATCAAAAGATGGTGACGAGATGGTATAGACGGTAGTTTTTAGGATGTTCCTGTTTCTTAGAATAGATGAGTGTCCTGTGTTGATACAGTTCCACATGGAGATGGAGTTGAGACTTATAGCTGAGTTCGCTGCCATTTGTTTACTTAGGATGTCTAGGTTAGGGATTTTAGGTTAGTCGGAATATTTAAAGCTGGCCACCAAACAGTAATCCCATATAATAAAATAGGCCTAATAGTAGAAATATAAAACCAATTTACAATGTGGGGTTCGAAACCCTTTATTTTCCCGATAACATTTTTACAGGAGTAAAGCGCTATTGTAGCTTTCTTTACTCTTTCTAGTATGTTAGGTTTCCAGCTTAGTTTACTGTCCAGATTGAGGCTCAGATACTTTATGCTTTGTAAGTGTCAATCCAATACCATATACGCTAGCCAGTCGATCTGAGGAAGTTTGTATTTCCTGACAAAAGAACCAAGTCGGTTTTGTGTGGTTTCACAGTTAATTAACTCAAATACTAGTTTGAGTAATATTGCCAAGTTTCACTGCTGTGTTATGATTTTGTGTGGGAAAGATTATAAATGTATACAGCCTATTTCAATTTCAAGTGAAAATTATTATAGCCTGGAAGAATGTGAGTCAAAAAAGCTAATGAAAATTCTGCTTTGTCACTTCAATAAAAAATTATAATTCGTTGAAGGGATTAAAGGGTCCATAAGCCAACATTTTGTCGTTTGATAAATTTATAGAAATTCTGAAAAAAGAGCACAAAAATCATCAGATAGGTCTTATCAAGGTGACCGGGCACTAAAAGGTTTAGCAATGAAGTCAACTTAGATAATGTCAATGCAAAAAATTGATTGCCAATATTGTAGTGGAATTCACACTTTAGATCATTGTTTAAAATCTAATTAAAATAAACTAAGGCTGTTTTCGAAACGAATACTTATTTGTGGAACCTAACTTATTCAAATAAGTAAGCTGGCGAGGTGACTTATTTTCTGTCTCTTTCTTCCATAAAAATCTAATTTAGTTGCCATTTTTGTTGATATTTACATGTCAATATTTTATTATTTTAGATTTAGGATGATCTATCTAGAAAACGAATGGACCTTTGTGGATAGCAAAATATATAAAACGATTAAAATAAAGATTTACAAGAACCCAATTATTTATTTCACATTAAAATGTTTTAATTTACACACACAATATATGGGTAGAGCATGGATAATGTAAACAGACGGTACGGAACTGATTACACGTAAAATAATTAATCCACTATTAATTAAGAACCCAACTAGATTTTTCTTGGTCGCTTTGTAAAATTTTAAATACTTATGTAATAAAAATCTGAGGCAAACCATTCAAAATTCACATCAAAATAAATATTTAAAGAATATTTCTTTTTTATAATTCTAAATTGCCGTTAAACAATTAAAATGATATATAAATATTATTTATATTAGTTATTTTATTTAACTATATATATTAAATTAATAAAAATATCGAATAAAATATTGGTTGACAATTTTTCATTGAAAACAATAATGCGTTTTCATGCTGCTGTCAAAATAAGTAAGTAAACTCATTTCGAACGGCTTTGCTTACTTATTTAAGATGGCGGCAAATAAGTAAATAAGTTTGAAATAAGTACTCGTTTCGAAAACAGCCTAAGTCCCCACAGCCGCAGTTAATAATTTCGTTATGTTCATGGAAACAGCATACTGTATTTCGTGCGAAACAGCTCAATTAAATCATTAACTCAAGGAACGGAGTTGTTAGTAAAGGTGAGGTTCGTTCAAACCTATCTCCTTCGTTATCAATACCGCTTGGAACAAGCCTTCATAATTTTTCTCTACCGGCCAGTCACATTATTATAGAAATCAAATTATTCCAAATACAGTAGTAATCTGGGTAACAAATTCAACTGGCGATCATGCCCAATGTTATGTTCTTTTAGACAGTGACCACACAAGTCCGACGCCATTGATTTATTAATTGGTGCGGAGATGTTTTCCGAAGACGTTTTTGGAAGTAAAGTTAATATAATCCAAAGTCTTATTTTGATACGGTTTTTAGGTATGTGGTAATAGGTACGACATCGATCATCGATAAAGCACTCGGAATCCCTAACGTTTCAAACCGTTTCAATTAGTGTGCATGAGCACTTAGATGATCAAATTTTGGCTTATTAAAAGCATTGATAACCCAAAGGCACAATTAATTGAGAAAACAATTTGGGAACTACATTAATTAGTCTCACGACCAAATTGCGGCCAGTTTTTAATGCCTCGTCAGAAACATCTGCGAATAAGTATATCATTAAATAACATGTCCTCATTTTCAACGTTAACATATTATTAGGTCAGAACTGTAACCTACGGAACACAGTGCTCCATTCCGCGCAATACAATCAATGTTTAAGCTGACTGAGGAGGAGCAATACAATTTTCCAGAAGCTTCGAAAGTGTCGAAGCTCGATTTTTATATCGACATGTTTTGACTGGCTGTGACAGTTTAGAAACAGTGGTAAAATTAAAAAGTGATCTAGTAGATCTATTTACTCAATAGGATTAGAATTACGACAAATAATATCAAACCACTCTCAAGTGAAGGCCTTTTTACGATTCTCATAATTCGAAATTGATATCGATCCTATAGGAATGCAATAGAACTCTGAAACCGATAAATTTAATTTTTCTTTTAAAAATATTGGAATAACACAACAATAAAAACAAAAGGTCCTAATTATCGGATCGGCACTGTTGTTTGATCCTTTAGGTTTCTTTTTACCTATTGTATTCCTAGCTAAATTTTCATGCGAATGCTATGGGCATTAAAATTAGGATGGGATGATTGCTTACCATCTCAACTACAAGATTTCTGGAATGAAGTCAATCGTTAGTCAGTTTTGGCAGACCCCAGTTCCAAGAAGGGGGGGGATGCTCAAACAGAAAAATCAGTTTGAAGACGTTTCTGAAAAGGATGGCGGGTGCTTAGTATACCTTCGTCGTATCGATTGTGAGCACAATGTATTTGTTAATTATCTTTGTTCGAACTCACAAAGTATTACACGGTTGGAACTAAACGCGTCAGCGTTACGGATATTACTGAATTATAGATGGAAGATCTGCAAGAATCGCAACAATCAGTTTCGAACTTAATGAGATTATGATTATTGTCATCTCATCAGACCGCGGCGACTGACGTTGATATTTTACATAGGAAATATTGTCTATATATAGAACAATACCATGTATATGTAGCACTAGCGAATTACTACCTAGTCTACGGAATTCGATTCTTTCATATTCTCCATCTATACTTCATTTTTACCAATTAACTTTTCGTTGTGTACGAATTGTATGTACGGAACAATCACAACAAAAACCATTACAATAAAACAACAATAACGTAAAAAAGTAAATAACTATAAGTACTGAAATTTCGGAGCTTGCGTAGGTCATTATCATTCATCAACATTATCAATGGAGCTCGTGTAGAAAGTCTTCAATCAAAATCATTGTTTAATGTACAATCATGCTTACATGCATTTTATCTGATGCCATTATGATAAATCTTTTTTATAATTTTTGTGTCAACACAAATGTATAACTAACTATAAACAGACATAATGTCATTGTAATTATATCACTAGCTCCGCCCCTCTCTAAATGGCTAGTACAATTATTTTTAATTTATTTTGTATACACAAAGTTGATGATCTCTATATGCGATCATATGCGATCATATACAGATGACGGACACATTTACATTTTATGTTCTTTTTCGTTTTGTCTCTTTAATCTCGATCATAAATCAAATTAATTGTATGCTTTTGGATGTTTTGTGATTATAAGTTGTAACACTTGCGATTAAAGCTTCTATGTACTTTGAATAAAACATAATGAAACTGTTTCACCGTTATCTATACGTGAGATCGTATATCTGTTGATCTTTTTCAGGAAAAAAAAACAAATTCAATTGAATCCGCAATCCAATTTGCAATGTCTCTACGTGTTTTTTTTACCCATTCGTGATTATATATAGCGAGTGTTGATACCGCCCCAGTGGCCAGGTGGTCAGCATGCTCGCTCCAGCGACCGGAGGTTCCGGGTTCGATTCCCGGTGCTGACAAGGAAAACATTTCACGGCTGGTTTAGGATCAATGAATTAATAACTAATTATCCGAAATGAAAATATGATTATGAAACCTCATTTGAGGCGGCCAAATCCCTTGATGGGATGTAGTGCCAGGAAGAGAGTGAGAGAGGGTGTTGATACATTGTTGCAGCAGGTTCTTGAATTTCTACTGCACTGGGTAAGCGGGTACTTAATTGGCTATAATAGGTACTTAATGCTGTACCCGATCCATCTGGCAAAGAAGTTCTTAAATATGACAGTTTTCTGAAGACAAGTTTTCACTGTTTACAATTACTAAAGGGTGGCCGATATTACGTTTGCAATTTAATTTGGCTCTAATTCAAAGACGAATGAATATTTTTCAAAGCGTTTTGTTCTATTAGAAAGAGCATATATTGCCATTAAGTATATAACACAATTTCATTCTAATGGCTTCTACGACAGTATCCTATTGTGTCAACCCAAACAAATCAAAGTTGCGTGGATGCCAATTGATATCTCCGTTACGGCTGATTATTTGATTCCGAAGACAGTATGCAAAATACCGATTGTTGCGTTTGTTGTGTCGAAGTTGCGCCGTCATGTTGAAACCAAATATCGTGTATGTCTTCCTCTTGAATTCTGAGTTTTAAACAAAAACTCGTTTAGCATATCTCGGTAACGCTCCCCATTGACTGTAAACGCGAAACCTTTCTCTCTTTTTGAAAAAAGGACCAATGATGACGGCGATCCAAAATCCACACCAAACAGTCATTCGTTGTGGATGTGTCGGCTTCTCCATGGTTACGTGTGGATTTTCTGTGCCTCAAATGCAACAATTTTGTTTGTTGACGTAGTCTCCGAGGTGAAAATGAGCTTCGCCGAAAAGGTTGATTTTTCGGTAAAATGTTTATTTTCTTCCAAGCGTTCCCAATCAGTGCATTTTTTACTAGAACATATAAAAATGTTAACCTCATCCAAAAACAAACATCCTTTTAGATCTCAGAGGTCTCTCTCTTTCTGTGTTCTCATTAATTCTAACTTTCTTTACCACATTTTTATTTGATAAATTATTTTTTACGCTAAAAAGCTCATTTCCCGGATTTTAAATTTAAATACTTAAAGTATCATTTGGTGACTTCAGAGTTACAGAGGAAGGATTCAAATGATATTGAAATATTCCAATATTTCAAGTTCATGTTTAATTTCATTTTCAATTTCACCCTCAAATATAGATTTTAGTTAGTTTGGCTGACTATGGTAAGCGTGAAAAGCGAACTGCGGAATGGTATTTAAAAAAAGAGGATTTGGCAAAAAACTCACACATTCTGTTTTAGTATGTCGCGATTTTGAGAGGTTTTCATTATTGGTGGTGGCGATGAACATAAGATAGAACTTAAAAATATTAATACTTTTAGTATAACTTAATTAGTAAGGTTTTTAAGTATACTTTTAACTAGTTAAATACTTGTAACAATTTATCACTTTATTTATCACTTGTGAAAATTGTATTAACAATTTGTAACAAATAATCATTTTATCACTTTCCAACATATTAAAACGCTTTTTGACCCAATTAAACACTTGTTCTCTTTTGAATACTCTTGCATGTTCTAAACATTTATAACACTTCACATTTTTAGTAATTTAAACACTTTACGCTTTTAACACTTTTTACACATTTTAAATAGTTTAAACACTTCAAACGCGTTCAACACTCTAATGTCTTTAATACTTTAAATATTTTTAAAACTTTTACCACGTTATACACTTTAGCACACTTTTGAGTATTTTTGTACATATTCAACTTTTTTAACACTTTCAATATTTTAACCAATTTAAACACTTCAAACAATTTGAAAACTTAACATTTTTGAAAGTTTTTTTTTAAATTTTAACACTTTAAAGCGTTTTTGATTACTTTTTACTTGAATACTTTTACACTTTAAACAATTTATCATCTTAAAACTGGTAAAACACTTCAACACTTTTATAATGTTTTGTATACTTTAAACACTTTTAAATGCTTTTAAACTCTTTTAAAAAATTCTGAAAAATTTTAAACGTTTTTGACACTTTAAATACTTTAAACACTTGGAACTTTTCTACACTTTTAGCTATTTTAACACTTTTAAAAATTTTGGTACTTTTTCACTAATAACACTTAAATTTTTTAATGCAATTAAACACTTCTAACCTCTTTAGAATACTTTTGAACACTTTAAACCTTTTAGCACTTTAAACATTTTAAATATTTTAAACACTTCAAATGCTTTTAACAATTTCAACAAGTTGATCACTTTTTACACTTTATACACTTTCTAACACTTTTTCTGTTATAAATTTTTTTGTTATTCTGAATATGCATGTGCAACAAGATAATTTTATTTTTAATTTTATCGTTCAATTTTCCATCATGACTTAAATGCGGGGTTTCAACTTTTAAGGTGAAGTTTTAAACGCTTCTGAACAATTTTAAACATTTTAACTTTTTGACGCTTTAAATACTTCAAACCGTTTAAAGTCTTGTAACATTTTTAACACTTCTAACAAATTTAATGCTATTAACGTTATAAGCACTTTTATCACTTTTCAACACTTTTTGAACACTTTAAACTTTTTTAACACTACAACAAATTCTTTAAACACTTCAAACGCTTTTAGCACTTTAAACACTTATTAACACTTTAAATACCTTTGCAAGTTTAACTTTTTCTGTGATCAAAAACTATTGGTGAACATGAGACCAACTTGAATTTCCATAAATTATAATACCGTAACTCATAAGTGAGTGAATAAATGCATAATGTATCATATTAACACGTAACTGGAAAATAATACTTCAATTTTCGTCACAATTAGTGATATTTTGCTGTTAATAACATTAATTACTTCTTTCCACGACATTAGCTGTATTTCATTGGAAAATAAAATAATCTAGGCCAGTTTTGAATTTAGCTTTTCTTGCTTATGTATTTATCGTACCAAAAAGAAATTATTCAGCATAGTTGGCTTTTTCCTCTGGTAATAATTGTAACTTGAAATCGATTTGTTTCAATAATTTTTTTTTAAATTTACATAAATTTAACGCGAATTTATGTAGTTACTACTGATAAAAAGGCCGACTATGATGAATAATTTCTTTTTGGTACGAAAAATTCATAAGAAAGCAAAGCTAAATTCAAAACTGGCCGATTACTTTATTTCCACTGAAATACAGCAATTATCAACTGAAATATTACAAATTTTCAAAGGAGGCAAACTTGGCGAAATGGGTACAAAGGGCCGAATTTAAAAAGGCCGGAGTCGAAGGGCTGAATGTCGACGGGCCGAATAGGTCGAAGGCCGAATAGGTCGAAGGCCGATTTTTTATTGTTTTTAGAAATATGGTTTTTTAAATTTGTTGTTTTATGGGATATTTTGTAATTTTTTTTATCCCTTTTCTTGCCCGGTAACACAATTGTGTGACTAGGCAAAAGTTCCATGTCAAAAATTTATTTTTGTATTGTTTTGAACCAACTTACACATTTGTGCATTTTTTAAAATTTATTTTCGTCCGGAAAAAAACACGTTAACTACACACAATTGTGTTGGTTGTACTTCAAATCAAGCGAAATTGTTTATCAAAAACGCCTCAACATACTATGATTTTTTACTGACTCATTCTGTGGTTTGGACTTAAATTGAGCTATTTTTTTTTTTGGTTGAAAAAGAGTTATTAAACATAAAATAAGTTCTTATGAATTTATGTATTTTACTATTTTTCATCTTTGGATATTCATGAAATTCCACGTCTCCAGTCAGCTATACATTTTGGTAAAGGAAAATTTTGTCATGTGTCATTTGAGAAATTCGGCCCTATGCCAGCTTTCTGATAATAGGTATATGGTACAAAAAATAAAAAAAATAATTAAATTAAATAAAAAAATAAAAAAAATATAATTAAGAAGAATTTTATAATCGTCCGTGAATTTAATTTGTTTAAGAATTTTTTCGGTTTTTCGGACAAAATATTATTTTAATGGATACCCATACGATGTTTACGACTATTTTAGTCGCAGAAACAAAGAGGCCATTTATTAACAATATTTCTACCACAAAAGTAGAAAAAATGCGCTCCCCTCCCCCAAACCTTTAACCCCAGGGCAATAGTGTACACAAAGATACACAAACCCTTACAAAAATGAGAAATCCCTTAGGTAACTTCTTGGCGAAATCGATATGTTCTTGTTTTGTATTATCGGTACAAAGCAAGAGTTGTATTTTTGCAGTTTGGTCGTTGCAACCTGATGAGTAGACCAACTTTTTTATCAGTACGAAACCAAGCTGCCAAGAAGTTACCTAGGGGATTTCTCATTTTTGTAAGGGTTTGTGTATCTTTGTGTACACTATTGCCCTGGGGTTAATGGTTTGGAGGAGGGGAGCGCATTTTTTCTACTTTTGTGGTAGAAATATTGTTAATAAATGGCCTCTTTGTTTCTGCGACTAAAATAGTCGTAAACATCGTATGGGTATCCATTAAAATAATATTTTGTCCGAAAAGCCGAAAAAATTCTTAAACAAAAAAAAATATATTTCAAAAAAAAAAAAAAAATAAAATAAAAATCGGCCCTTCGACCCATTCGGCCCATCGACACCTTCGACCCTTCGACATTCGGACATTCGACCCTCGACATATTCGGCCTTTCGTCATTCGGCCCATCATCATTCGGCCCTTCGACACATTCGGCCCCTTCGACGTTTGGCCCTTTAATATCATACCAACTTGGCAACGTTTTGTATAAAAGAGTGTAATAATTACCCTGTTTAGTCCGCAAGACAACCGTTGCGGTTAATGTTCGAAATCGGTTGGCCGAAATTTTAATTTTTCGCCTTTTCCTCTACATTCCTGTAGTTTTATTTATCCCCCATCAAAAGGCGAAGCGGTGGGGAGGGGGGGGGGGGGGTGGCACGATTACTTCCAGCGAGCCCGTGAGGGTTAAGAAAGCCTTTAGTCCCTACTATTTCAAATTCCAATTTGCACTAATACTATAAAAAATACTCAGTGTGGTGAAGGGCGTACCATTTCGAGAATATAGGACTCATTTCATAGATTTCGAAGCAATACAACATTTTTTCCCAATTTTTATTCGGACATTTGGCGTTTTCGGGATTTTACGGTAACACATATAAGTATATTGTTGCTTGACTATGCTTGAAGTCATTGAACCAATATCTGGTGGTAGTCATCGAAGGTCTTGAAAGACACGAGGCATTTTGTCTTCAAATTTATTTTTATTTTTCTATATAATCTCCTTGTAAGTCTATACACTTCTCCCAGCGATGTTTTCATCTCTTCAACCCGTCCAAATACTACTCGACGTCTTTCTCTTCAAAATTGCTGCTTACGAAGTTGATGGCCTCCTTATTACTGACGAAAATCTCTGTTTTTCGAGAGCAACTTTTAGCTTAGGAAATAAAAATTCGCTTGGGGCTAGATCTGGTGAGTAGGGAGGGTAGTCATGCAGTGCTAACCGTAATTCGTGGATTTTCGCCATGGCAAACGCTGAGGTGTGAGACGGCGCAGTGTCAAGATAATCGATTAAGATAACTCCATGGCTGCCCTAGGAAACAGTTACCATCACTTTCCGAGCCGAAGGAACAACCTTTGCCTTTTTTGTCCGGATCCATCCTTGGTAGTCCACTGTTTCGACAGTATTTTTGACACTATTTGTCATAGGCCCTTGGCGAAACACATTTACACTTAATAAACTCTCTCTCTCTCTCTCTCTCTCTCTGGCACTATATCCCATCAAGGGATTTGGCCGCCTCAAATGATGTTTCATAATCGTATTTTCATTTCGGATAATGAGTGATTAATTCATTGATCTTAACCGGCCGTGAAATTTTTTCCTTGTCACCATCGGGAATCGAACCCGGGACCTCCGGTCGCTGGAGCAAGCATGCTGACCACTTTGCAACCGGGGCGGCCACTTAATAAACACATTTTATTAAACTCTCTCTATCTCTGGCGATGTTTTCCTTGTCACCACCGGGAATTGAACCCGGGACCTGCAGTCGCTGGATGCTAACCACTTTGCCACCGGGGCGGCAATTTTATTAAACACTTGTTTTTGATTTCGCAAAAATTAGATTTTTGAATATTTTAATTAAAAAATTTGTACCTTGAATTTTGTTACTCAGCCGATGACTAATCGCCTCCCTGCTATCCTCCTCCCCTTTTTTTATTAATTTTTCCAAATAACTAAGGGAAGATCAATAGATTAATTTTTATTGCCTATTTTTTGTCCTTCCTTATTTTATTTATTTTTTGCTTTTTCTACTATATAACAAAAATTCAATCAGTAGATACACCTGATGAAGACCTAACAAGTCGAAATCGATCGAGTGATTTTGATGAATACTTAATGACAGCTCGATACTCGATTTTTTCCATTTCCACAAAAACATTTACATCGATTCTCTCAAAGGATTGTTAAAAACAAGTGCGCGTCCAGAATGGCTGATACGTCCACTTTTGTTACGAGTGCTGCTATCTTTATGTTGTGGTTAGAAACTTTTCAGACAACCCCATTACTATGATTGGCTCACACTTTTTACCATTCAGAAACGGAATCGAACCCCCACAAACATGCCCGCCTACTTTCAACAGCTTTCTCAATATACAACTATTTGATAAATGTGTCAGAATTTTTGACAGGTGTAGTTCAAAAGGTGGCGTTAAACGATGATATACAGATTTTAAATGTGGCGTTATCAAACAACGTTAATTATCATACATTTTGTCGTACATTGCGTCATATTAACTTTACCAGTTTTTCATTTCTGATACTGATAACGAATTGATCTGTGCTAAGAATTTATATATCAATAAATTTTGCTCAAGCCAGTAAATACTCTCAAAAACCATTTGGAAAAGTGGTAGGAGAATTGAGTACTGCTTCAAATTCTAAAATACACCCGCATCATTCTTCCAAACGCTTTTGTAAACCCAAAAATAGCATTACTACACTTGTAATTTGTACCGTTAGATATCATTTTCCGATACAATTTTCTATAATTAAATATTTTTTGGTGTAGTACAGGCAAAACAACTTGTCGACAGAAAACAGAACATTAAAAAATTAATGTTTACTAGTCTACAGCTTATATCTATAATAAAACTACCTGTATAGTTAAATTGCGTGTCTCAAATCAATTTCTCGAGAGCTACCTGGAAAGAGGATTTTTTTTAACTGGTAGAACCAAAAAAATCAATGAATTAGTTTTAGTTTCATTTCGGAAAATTTTGTATGTTTTAAAACACGCAACGGTAAAATGTATGCCATGTTTCATTAAAAAATGGAATAACTCACACAAGTTTTATATACGATAAATTGTACCACTTTCCGATTTTTAAACACAATTAACTAGTTCCGTTCTCGTGCACCAAATCTACCAATTTGAATTGTGTTAAATTCTATAGAAAATCTAATAAAAATATATATAGGGGCTCCTCAAATCGTCGTGTGCACCTCCACATTAAGCATAAATTCAATTAAAAAGCGATAAAACCGCGCACACGCACACAAATTTATTTTATACCTAGAATGATTCCAACATAAATTAACAACGGATATTTAAAATTCTTATGGCATACGACAACATCAGCGCATTGTGTGTGTGCGATGGCTCACTCTATTTACAGAAATGAATTTTTTTACGACAAAACGTTTTAATTATAATTATTTTTGTGTGTTTCGATCGGAAACTAAACCGCATAACAATGATATAAATGTGCCTAGAGGCCAGCTACTGTTTAGAGTCACGTATTTAAATATTTGGTCGTTTCAATGGCATTTTAACTAAACAAAAATTTTTTTTTTCTAATCAAATAAATTAAAAAACACGGTAATGGGCATATTGTTGCGTCGATTATGGTTATGATGATAAGGTTTGCGGTGATAAAAATTCACCACTGTAATTTTATTTTCATTTTGTAACAAATTAGAATTTCTAATTAAAATACTAATTTGTTTTTCAAATTTATTTATTTTAATTCAGTATTAATTAATTTGTTTGTTTTCCGAATTCAATAATTTAATTGTAAAATATATTGTTTTGTTTAAAATGCATTCTAGTGGTCTAATATATTTAGATCAACCCGAAATTGTCCTAATTGACTATACATTTTACAGACTATATAATTTTTCTTGTGAATTAAAGCAAACCATTTGCGCTTTACTCTCAATGACCAAACCATAACAATCAAATCTGAATTCATAAAGCTATAATCCCGAATAGCAAGCGAATTTCAACAATTTACCAACACCTGACAATTCACCCCAAAAATCTTGCCTTGGAAGATGAGTCAGTGCTGAGGTCTGTACTCCATGAAAGAGTCAAAGTTACGTTTGTCAAATCATCGATCGAAATTTAATTTTTCCTTTCTGTCTGGTGGGGTAACCCAGCACCTTCCGTATCCATAATACCGAAACTTTGATCACTGCACCACTTGACCATTTGGAGTTGCTTCACGAACACTTTTGCCATTTATGAATATTAAAATTTTAGGATGTTGATATCGGGTGATGTAGGTAATCAGATCTTCGGTTTGAAAATTGATAACCCGAAAAAATCAGTAAAAATTTGTAAATTTTTTGATTTTGTAATCAAATGAAATTAGTTTTTCGCCAACAGGAAAATTACACCAGTTCTAATTTGATGGGTAATAAATGTAAGAAATGAAAAAAATACTGTAAGAAATTATCTATCTGTTTTTTATTATTCTTGGGCCGAGGCTCTCCCAACTCTTTCGCGGTTCGCTTTTCCTGTCTTCCTTTTGCACCTGTTCCAGTCAATTGGAGGACGTGCGACTATAGGTCTGATTTTCATAGAACCATCTTCTCATTGCATAGCTCCATGCCAGCCTATACTACTGGACATGAAAGAAGTTTTGCACTCTGACAGGGGTCATAGTTGTGTGGCTGCTCTATCGGGATTCGAATCCGGCATCTCCCAATCCAAACGTCAAAGCTTCAACCACTGTGCCATTTGGTCGGTGAAACTATACCTATCACCTGAAACAATTCACGGGACAAGTTTGGGAAAACGGAAAATTTTCACTAAAATAATTCAACACATAACGACTTAGAAAAATATGCTGATCCTTCAACGATTTTCTAAAAATGTGTTTTTTAAACATCCTCTATGTTTTTGAATCCTGAATGAACCAAGTGGTGTACTGGATACGAGCAGAGAATTATTTTTATAGGCAATAGACATATAACGGCGAGAAATTCGCGCCCTAAAATCAATATCATTTCTGCGTCTGTTCTCCAAGTTAGAGGCGGCTGATTCGGGCGTATGTTTTGTATCAGGCGGCTCGCTTTATAAATGTCTTCAAGGTATTAGTGGATAACTTAAGTTTATCCACCAGTACGTGACCCACACATGTAACAAGCAGATTGAGCATCCAGCAGGCTAACAACCTTCCCTCCGATCGTGGTGATTTGTATGCGGTAGGAGTCTACAAAATACATCACACATCGATCCTAACAGCTTGCACTTCACTAGGAACAACAACGAGTCACCGACCTGCCAATAATGTACATTGTAGTTGTATCAAGCACATTTTTTTGACATAAGAGAATCCACAAAGTAACGTAGACATCGAATGATGGAAAAACTGAAAACCAAGTAGATCACATCATGGTCTCAAAGAGGCATCCTACCAGCACATCAGACGTTACATCTTACAGAGATGCCGAGCGAATAATTGCTTGTGATGTTCAAATATAAGTGGAAACTATCATCTCTATTCAATTGACAAGCACAAAAACGATTCAATGGAATGTCGATGCTTTAAGGGGTCGAACCTCACTGCAGAGTTACTAATCAGCTGTCACTGGCTATATAAACTGGCGAAATAATAACGAAGAACCTCCTTTTGATATCCAGGAGCAATGGCTATAGTTATTCAGTCAGCCATAACTAGTGCGACGCAAAATACTATCGGAAGAAGATCACCGAGATCCCGCAATGATTAGTTCGATGATCAGTGCCGTCTGATTGTCAAAAATAAACAAAATCTTCGTGAAAAATGGTTCGCTCCTACCACTAAAAGTATTCTAACAGAATATCTCCGTGCCACTATGACTAAAGCTGATTGCACGAGTGCTAGCGAAAATGAATAATTTGTGACCCGCACGCTAAACCAATCAAAACGCTTGAAAATATTTCTCCTCAAATTTTTTCCAAATAAAATTTCCCCTGCGAGTCAAAATATTTTTATTTGTTGCGCTACTCGGTCCGCAGACGACCAACTTAAGGATGAAACACACCAAGCAGCAGCAGCGAGCAGCAAATGTAAATTTTGGCTTATTCGCTTATTTAATGATACAAAATCATAGTTTGCGTATAAATATAGGTATTTCCATTAAAGGACATTAAGTATTTTGTAATTATAATTGAAAAATTTAAATTTAAAGAAATTGTATTGAATGAAGTTGCATCTGTCGCGGCATCAATAGGTTCCACACCCAGCAGCTTCAATTTGCTGCTCTTTGCTGCTACTCATAACCTCGATAAAATTTGCACAATTCAATTTTACTACTAAAACAAAACAATCTGCTGCGCTGCTTGGTGTGCACGCCCATAAGCAGCCGTTAGTGTGGATTGCTTGGAATATGTTGCGCTGCTCTTGGTGTGTTTCATCCTTTACAGATAAAAAAAATTTTACTTAAAAATGTGAACGGGCAACCTTTGTGCTATTTTATGACAAGTATTTGTCATACAATTTTTTTGTTGTTTTTGGCTTGCATTCGTTAAATTTTCATAAATGAAGGGAAGCAAAATACCTAATTTTGAATAAATAAGATTTTAAAATCTTATTTATTGATGGCGTGAAAATAGAACAATTGTAATGCAAATGAGTTTTGGAAACTGAAACGAGAATGTAGAATGAAACCATAGCTCACACTAGTAAAAAAACATAGCTCAAGTTTGCAACGAGCCTAATTGTGTGTATGTACAAAATGTTTTCCTTGTGCCAAATTTTTCAGCAATTATATTCTCAATACACGCCCATGTTTGTTGTTCAAATCCCGCATTCATGTCCACGACATATGATCAATATGGCCCACACTATCTCCGGCTTTACGAGTACTAAGAAAATTCAACGGATCGTCCATAATAATCGAAATGTACAGGTTCCAGATTTTCTAATCATATCATTTTTGCGTTTTTTATCACATATTAATTTCTACGTACCCGACGTACGGAATTGAATTTGATTGTTAAGACGTTAAAAATCTGTTAAAATTATCTAAATTTCTCATGTATTACTACTTACTATTTGATAAGCTCTTGTTGTCCGTCGGTTATAAAAAGTATTTGTAGCATTCGCCAACATAGAATTAGAGTCGAATATGATTTGCCTGCCGCTTTCCGTATCAGAATTTAAAATTTCTAAAATAATTGTTAAATAAAAATGCGCAAAACGTCTTTCGATAAAAATAAAAACACAATGAAAAAAATTTCAATCGAATGAAGGAAGCGTAAAAAAAATATAGACGAATTTTATTGAGTAAAAAACTACTAGATACTAACTTCAAACTGTGAAGCAGCGTTAAATGTCTCTGGCAAAAGGAGTGCGAACATATTAGGAAATGAATCGAAAACATCAGCTTCCAAGCGGAACTAGGAAATCTCACTAAAGACTTCCACTCAAGAAATTCAACCTTAAAATATATGGGAATGGAAAGCTGACAACAAACGTGGCTGTTGTTATTCTTGTTTGGCAAACCTACTTCCAAAACCTATGAATTAGGAATGAAGAAGTAACCCCTATTAGAGCAACTACTCCGCCGGTTGAGGAGCTCTTTGTTAGAAATCGTCCTGAGGTTTGACAAATATTTTAATAATAGTTTGAAAATATGACCATACAATGGATCCCATCACATAGACATATCGAAGGGAATGAACGAGCCGACAAATTAGCTAAAAACGGTGCATTGAATGACATGGTTCAGAAGTATGGAAGAAAAGATGCAAGAGACGTACTTCGAATGCTGCAGATGAATCTGTGGAGAAAATGGGAGAGTGAATTTAGCGAGAGAAGTCTAATGAAAGAAACGAAGTACTCTACACTGCATGGTAATCCTTTGAGAACTCCTTGGGAGGGGATAGGCGAATGTTCCGAACAATTGAGAAAATCAGGCTGAATCATGGAAATTGGAAGGAATGTTTGTGGAAACGTCAATTGTGAGGATAAAAATTGTGAATTGTGTGGAACTGTGGAGGATATTGAACATCTGTTGTTGGCTTGTGCAAGATACAACCAATGCAGATCCAAATTCAACATCCTTCGGAATGCAAGAAATATAAGTGAATTAATGAAGGAGGAAGCTTAGCTTACAAAGAAGAAAAGTGGAATAATTATTTAATAATAAAATAGGTAATAGACGAAAAATGTGAGTAGAGAGACTAACAAGTTTTCTTCGTAAAAATATCAAAATTATGTAGTTACGATTTTTGGCAACATGGCTCTTTTTACCACGCTTATATTAGCTCACTCTGTGTGTCTGTTTGTATCGTTAAATTTTGTAATCAATTTTTGAGCTGAAATTTTGGTACAGGCTTAACTCCGATGACAATACAAGAGTCTGACATTTTTGAACACTAAAAAATTTCGATGACTAAGAAGTAGAAAATAAAATATATTAAAAATTTTTTTTTTAAAAAAACACGCTTATATTTAGAGGTTCTAAAAAGTAGATGATAAAAGGCTTTGAAAAGTAGAAAATAAATTTTTTCTTCTTTACTCCTTCTAAGGTATATTTATAACAAGTAGAAATTTAAAATTAATATGACTAAAAATATAAGTAAGGGTGGGGCTCCTTCTGAATGTATATACTATCTCTCAATATATCATTTTTACGTTAATACCGAAATGCTCCAGTAAAAAATCTATTCTTAGGATACATCAGAATAGACTGTTCCATCATTAGTGTTACTAAAAGACTTTACTAAGACTTTATTTCATGTGTCTAGTAGTCTTAAATTACTAATGCCGTAAAGGAGTGCCCCACGCTTATATTTTTAGTCATATTAATTTTAAATTTCTACTTGTTATAAATATACCTTGGAAGGAGTAAAGAAGAAAAATTTTATTTTCTACTTTTCAAAGCCTTTTATGATCTACTTTTAGAGCCTTTAAATATAAGCGTGGTTTTTTAAAAATGTTTTTTTTAATATATTTTATTTATGGAGTCAAGCCTAATACAAAAAAAGTTTGAAAATGGGATGAAATAGTATTGCCTGATAAACATTTGCCTTTTCGTGAAATGAGGAAAAACTATTACTTTCTTTTAAGTGGAGAAATAAACAGCGATTATATTCGTTATATCAATGAAGCAAAAAAATTCTTAAAAAATGTCTTAAAAAATCTCGCTGCGCGCATGTATATGTGACGCCGTTCCTACAAAATGTCTGTAACTTCCCTATAGGCCAGACGGATTGGCTGATCGGGATGAAACTTCATACTTAACAATTTACCATAAATTGGACGATCCCAATGCGTTTTTTCTTGCTGAATCGATCCACCGGAACTGGCATCCTCTATAAGAACTTTTTGGTTTTTGGAAATATTTTGAAAAGTATCGGTCCAGATCATTTTTCCAAAATTTAAGCGGAAATAACTTTTCCGCTTTCCGACAAAAACTGGTTTTTTAACAAACATTTATCCTCTTTACAGCTTAGGCTGATTGATTGATTGGGATAAAACTTCGTACTTAAGCTTTTCTACAAATTGCCAAGATTCACTGGGATCTTTGAAGTTTAAGTCTGAAGTTTCATCCCGATCAGTCAATCGGTCTGGGCTTTAGAGAAGCTAAAATAATTTAGTCGGCACGGCGCCACACAAGGACACACAAATATTTTTTAAAAACCACTTTTCTGACTTCGGCGATACAGCGAATGGTAAATCTGCAAAAATTACAAGGTCAAGATTTTTCATAATTACCATGTCACGCCCCAGTGGGCCAAGAGTTGGCCAAAATTCATTGGGATCTCCTAATTTGTGGAAAAATCTTAAGTATGAAGTTTCATCTCAATCAATCAATTCGTCTTTTCTATACAGAGCCGAATTCTTGTTGATTTTTGTGAAGAAAAACGTTATTTCCGCGAAACCGGTTCACCGGAAATGACAGCTTGTATAGGATCTTTTTGGTGTTTAATATTTTGAAAAGTATATCGTTTACGGGAAAAACGATTATAAACTTAAGATTCAAAGTTAATTTAGCAATAATATAGGTCCAGATAAGTTTTTCAAAATTTAAGCAAAAATTACGATTTTTGGCTAATTGTTTTTTGACCGAAAATTCGGCAGCTATGTACAGCCCAGACGAATTAATTAAGCAGGATGGAATTTCATACTTAAGATTTTATTTGTTTTTTGGCCTCGAGATTTTTGCAGGTTTACCATTCGCTACAAAACCGAAGTCGAAGAATTATTTCTACCAAATCTCTGTGTGTGCGTTTTTGTGTCCATGTGTGGTGCCATACTAACTAAATGTTTGTCGCTTCACAGCCCAAACGGATTGACTGATCGGTATGATACTTCCTTCTTGAGCTTTTCTCATAAATTTGGGGTCCCAGTAAATTTTGGCTGAAATCGGTTTACCGGAAGTGGCAGCTTCCATTGGAGCTTTTTCGAAAATATTTATCAAAGTAAAATTCTAACTGAAATTTGCAACAATACCGGTCCATGTCGGAAAATTCGGCATCTGTACAGGCCAGCCGGATTGATTAATCGGGGTGAAACCTTATGCTTAAGCATTTTTCCATTAATTTAGAAGTCCATTGATGTTTGACCGATATCGTTCCACCGGAAGTGGACCTTTTTGGTTTTTTTGCAAATATTTTGAAAAGTATATAGCATTTATGAGCAACCATTTAGAAACAAAGAATGTAATTTAAATTTCGAACAAGATTAGTTCAGATCATTTTTAAAATTTTTCTAAAAATGGCGAGTTTTGATAAAAATACTTTATTTAATCAAAAATTGGCATCTCGGTCGAGGCGGATTGACTATTCGGACTAAGACTTCATATTTAAACTGTTTTCATTAATTGGCTGATCCTTGGGAAATTTGGTGAAAACCTGTGCACTAGAAATGGCAACTTCAATGGGAGCTTTTCCGATTTTTGCAATGATTTTGAAAAGTCAATTCAAATTTCTGAGTACTAGAAATAACAAAAATTAAAAGATTTAAATAAATTTAAAGATTTGAATTTCAACCAACAAACAGGTTGACGTTGTTGGTTTTCTGAAATTTATGCCGGGATAATGTTTTTAAGTTTATTTTTTCGCTTAAGAAATCTAGTATGGTGTATTTCTGTATATACATTCGTGGTCTAATAAAATCCTTTGTTGGCCCCAATATATTCGCTGCTCAATATTTTAATTTAATAAATTATTTTAAATTTTATCACAATTTTATCGTGTTTATCGCAAATCGGTTGGAAATTTTAAAATTTAAATCTAATCCTTAAAGTTATACTAATATTCGTAGATGTTAGGAGTTAAAAATAATCTAAAAATGTTTCAGTTTCACAACACGGCTAATAAAATTGGAAAAATTTAAATTTTAACAGGGTGCATTTTTGGTATTATTTTCGGTATGCGTTTCACAATCATAAGTTGCTTAGGCTATGGCTATTCGAAGAAAAATTTATTACTTAGATCGATTAGTGACAAACATAACATAAATCACAATATTAGAATTTTTGAGTCTTCTCACCATTTCGGAGAGACTGCGGTTGTGTCTTTCTCCCATTCTGCCTTGCAGAGGTAAGCAGATAACTGAAAGCTAACACCTTTCTTGTACTTAAGCGTGGTCACATATCCTGGATATAGAACTGACATTTTGGTTCTTTGTTTCTAAAAATCAATACAACACACATATTTACTTCCTGAATTATTTACACAAGGATATAATTTTGTTCAGGTCAAATAGCTTCATAATTACACTATGCGCTCTACGATGTAGTTATCAAATACACGCAAAAACGTTACAGACATGATGTGATGGATAGAAAACACTACGCTACTTCAAACAACACAAATTAATTTTCACATTTAATCATTTTTTGAAAAATGAATTATAATTTCATTATTAAAAATTATTTTTGCATTTTTAATTTATTCGTTTAATGTGAATTTTTTGAAAATAAACTTTAAAAAATAATTAAAAAACAGCAACAACACCAAAAATAATCATAAATTAAATAAAACAAAAAAATTTAATTAAATATAATTTATACACTGCACTACTCTGTGTTGTACTCGTATAATAAACATTTTCATTTTTGTGTGGAAATGATTAAATGTGTTTTTGTACAATTGAGAGATGAAATGAAAGTAGATTAAACAGCATGATGTTTATTTAGACGATACGGCTATAATTTATATATTTTAATATATTTAAGCCGGAAGTGACAAAAAGTAAGGGGTTCTCTAGGAAATATTTGAATAAGTATAAAAATATCTCAACACATTATTACCATAATAGCTGGAATTTACAGTTTCATATTTCTAAATCAACATCGATTGTGGTTTTATAACTTGCTTCGAGAGCCAGCAATATTTGATATATCAGATTGATTTATTGGACTATAGGATCAAGTACTGGACAAGTGTCTCGGATAACTCAAGGCATATTCCTATAGTCTTTTTACATATAATAGTGTTTTTAAGGTTTCAGACACCAAGCGATCGTTCAGCACAAGACAACCCACTTTTAATCTACTAGAAGAAAGGATACGGATTCTTAAAGGTTACTAAGGGTATTTTATTATTAATGGCTTCTTTACTTTTCGGCTTCCTATTTGACCAAATCTGCTCTGAACTATTGAAACTTGAACTAACTCATTTGAATGTCTAAAATATTCATATTTATTACTATAATAATTCCAATCCGAAGTGTCAAAGTGAATTGCCTGAAACTACAGTTTTTGATTACTATTAAGTAGCAAATTCCAAATAAAACCTTTAATTCTGAAATTATTAATTCTTATTACTAAATATGTATTTACCGCCTCTTATCCACAAAGCTGACATCTCAAAAGCAATTTACAACTAGAGCAATTAAACAAAATAATAATCGAACAAATAAAGAAGCCAGCATGTCCACGCACGTTCCAACGAGTATTCATCTACCATAAATGGACCGCTCAAGAATGCCAAAGTTATATTCTAAAATTAAAGGTTTTGTTAGAAACTTCGTTGTTTACACCAAAAATCCAAATTCACCATTTAACCCCAAAAATACTAAGACCACCTTATATTCATCATCTATCCTGAAAAATAACACAACGCGATCCAACCATCCCCGTGTTTATTTAAAATAAAGTAAAAAAGATTCAACTTTTTCCTTAAAACAATAATGTTATTTTTAACACTGTGTTGAACAACATTCATGAACAAAAGTCATCTTTTTTCAACAACTTCATGGCAACTATATAGCAAGTACTGGTACCCATTGAACGGATTATGTTGCCAAAACACGGAACCCCTGCAATTCCGAAAACCTCGATTCTAACAGAAGTCATATTCAAGCCGTCACCCAAACCGAAAAACTTTCTAAGATGGCTTCAGGTACTTGGCTTATCGAGCTTTCTAGGGGTATTTTTAGATTAGGCCTCGCTTTTATGTCGGGAATGAAGTCAAATGTATGCATATTATTGACCGATTTACTCCACCTTCTGTGCCGTAGGTCAATCGCCATTGTCTCTATTTCTGATTTGTTTGTCCACTACCTGTAACATGTACAGTCACAACATATTTCGTTTAGAACACTTCTTCTTAGGTACACGTGCGCTCGCGACTAGAACATCTACTGAGAGTACGTCGGTCAGAACCACAACAACATCTTTAGACACTGTGACGTGCGTGACTCATATAAAATAATCGAATATTTATTATCATTATTTTTTTTTTTTTTTTATTAATAACTTAACCAAAACTTTTCCATCTGTTCACAAATTTTACAACACTTCTCTTTTTTTTACTTTTATTATTATTCTTAAGCGGTTTTAAAATAAACGTCCTTCCTTGGCTTCAAACTATTAGAAGGCAACAATCACCAGTTTTGTCTCGATATGAGCGCCAGCCTGCACGCGCGAGTCTGACTAGCTATTGCTTGGTTGGCAGAGACTCTTGGGCTGGGTATAACAATGGGTAGCCGACTAATTGAGGAGGAAAGATTGTTGCACGCGGAAATGTGAAGGGAAATCCAATGGCGCACTTACTTGGAAATAACGCTTATTGCACCCCTGAAGGATGCTCTTGTGGTTTTACTGCAATCTCGGGTCCGTTTCCCGTTCTTTTTGCTCACTAAAACGGTGTAGCATCAACGGTTTCTACCTCACTGTTATTTTTATTATTTTCTTTTTTTATGTTTTTCCACTGCCGCGTCATCTACTACCGTGGTGCGGTTTGTACTATTTTACTACAAAACCAACCCCAACTCCACTACAGTTCCGAAGTTTTTAGTTTTTTTGAATGAGGATATCCGTCGGTATCAGCCGGTTTTTTTGATTCCTACGTCTTCCTCAAGCACTACTCCAAACCCATTCACTTACGCCTAAAATGCGTTCACCCCTCGGGTTCCTAGATGCTTTTCTCGGTTCACTGTCCGATTTGAACTTTTTGTGTTTACTTTTCCTTTTTTGTGACACTATCTCGCTATCGTTCCCCCGTGTTTCTTCTATTTCTCTCCACATAAAACCGCGAAATCATGCCCTTGGGCAATACTACGAGCCTCTCCCTCTTTGTCGAGCCATCTGTCGTTAAACATATTGACTCTCGAACCGCCCATCAAGCATCCATCAATCCAACGATCCAACTTTATTGGACGTGTAGTATAACTTAATTTCCAATTTTTCTTTACTTCCAAGCCAATTTCGGTTGACGTGAAACAGGTTATTACAAACCGGTGGACTAGAATAGAGCCCTGAGGACAACCTTTAGCGATTTGCTAAGTAATAAAATCTTACATGTCTTTGATTACTGCAGATCGATTGCTGAAGTTTAGTTCCTGAAAACATTCATAGTGTTTTTAAGGAGATTATAAACTGATAAACTTGCGGTGACGAAGGGCCACGGAAGATTATAAAATGCTTCGGCGATATCTAGGAGTATACCCAGGAACTTTTGGTTTTGGCTGTTAATTAGGCGGACTAACGCATCTTCAATAGACATGTTACGACGCAGTTCCCCATAATCACTAGCACTATTATGGATCTGTAAGATTTCGAAGAAAGTAGATCTCCAGCACCATGTTTCCTATGTTTACAATCGTTTCGCCTGATTTCCACACCTTAGGAAATTAATCAAATTTTAAGCAGCTGTTTAATAATTTTAATAGGGTGGGCCCTATCAACTCCTGGTGACTTGTTACATTTGAATCAATTGAGTGCGTCATGTACCACGTACCTGTAACGACTCCATTTGTCTTCCTAATGGTATTTAAAACTTCAAAATGTCTTGTTTTGTGTGCGTAAAATGTGTATACAAGTCCCCATGGGCATTTATTACCATGTTCCATAACGTACCGTTGGGAACTTCTTTGCTTCGCTTTAAAAACTTCATGGAAATACTTATTTCCTGCCCCTCTAAAGAGTAACAATTTTAACTCTTTCGTCCTTGATTTCTTTCCGTCTGGTATGCTCTTCCAAGCTTACTTATAGATAGAACATCTATGTTTCCTTAGATTAGAGTTCCACCAACTATTTGGTTTCCTAGAAATTGAGTTATTGCAGCCATTGGCTAGCTGTGTTGAGATCAGCTCCACACGAGCATCAATTTCATCGATCGACATATTCTGGAAATGCGTCTGCACTAACCGAAGAGCCCACCAGTGTCTAGCAAATAGACTCCAGTCAGCTTACTTAATGGCAAATCTTGGAGTATAGCTACTTGCAAACGGACTATTATGTATAACTTTCGATTACTGTGGTCACTAGATGCCCAAGTTACTCTCACACACGAAAACGTCATTTGGTTTCCCTGCCAGTTCATTATGAAGTGATTACTCTTAAACACGAAGTCCTCTAATTTTCTTTCATCGGCTAAACGATCATGCCACATTTCTAGCATTAAAGTCTCTAGTGATCATAACCGTTTAGTGTTGGGGCGATAAAGTGCCTAGGATCGTTTCGATTTTGCACAGATGGTATTCGATCGGTCCACTTTGTTGGGCATATATTGAAAATATGTAGGTAGAATGAACCAACTTCTGATTGAATTTCAACACATGTGTAGTGGCTATCACAAGAGTGTTCATGCCAACATTATAAATGCTAATTGAGATTTTCAGAGTAGCCTGATGATACTGCATTGTGGTGTGATTCTTGCATACATAAGATAACTTTGTCGTGGGTGGAGATGCGTTCAGGCACTCACAGACGCAATATCGGTCCCTCTACCCCACCCCTTCTTTGGGCTATAAATTGCTTCCCCATCCCCCGTATTCTCCAGATTGGGCACCGTGCGATTATTATCTGTCCCACGACTTAAAGAGGTGGCTCGCTGGCCGAAGATTTTATTCAAATAAAGATATTAATGCCCAAACAAAATGCCTATTTTGGGGAATTGTGTGCCGACTACTATAAAAAGGCATCTTGCTACTACTTAGCTGGGAATTTGTCAACATGCATGTGAATATTTTTTTGCGAAAGACGTATATTCTGTCAAAAAAATAACGGGAATTTGTCATTTAACATTTTTTTTGTCGCTAAGTTGGCACAATTGTTGTCTATCTTGATGTGAAGTTTGAGCGCGATTTGTCATTTAGTTTGTTTGCAGTGCTCTATTTTGTCAGTTCATCTCAAGTGTGTTTTACGGTTTTTATAATGAACTAAAATATCGAGCAAAGAAAAAAGAAAGATAAAAAAGAGAAAAGTGTCAGCCGAAGCCATATCAGGCGAATACAATGGTTTTCCGATGATATTTGATGAGTTTTAGTGCAGAAATTCGTTCACAATGATAGCCTATTGCAAAATCCATGAGTCGTGGTGGAAAATCCATGAGTTTTTTTCCACAAACCTGCATTTCCATTCTTTACCATTTTTCTAAATGTGTATGAAAAGAAAAACAAAATTTGTCGATTTTTGTTAGTATGTTGACTATATGACTATTTTATGACAAGTACCATTGATTTCTCAATTGCCTTCGCCAAAAACTGTCAACATTAGACGATAAGTGTTGAACATGTCATATACCGTTCTTCTTTCATGACAATGTCTTAAGCGAAACATGTATGACATGTCTTCAACGTTTCTTATTTTATCAAATACAAATAATATATATTATTTCATGTTCACTCCTCGTCGCGACGTGATCGTAATTATTTTAATAAACTTGAGTGATCTCAGACATGTCATTTATCATTCATCAATGATATATCAAGTACAACTCATATATCCGTCGACACATGTCAACAACGAAAATTAGTCCCATTTGTTGATAAATTTCTTAATATATGTAATGCTTGACTGTCGCTGATGAGTCATTAGCGTGTTGTCGTTGCAATAAGGGTATCGAGTTGGACGGAAAATATGAAGTAAATAAATATGCGTTTTCTCAACAAAAAAATTTGTTTCGCGTTACTCAGGCCTGTTTCTTTCACAAATCATATGGAAAAAATTTCATGACAATCAGTTCAGTGGATGAGCACGAAAAATGGGAAAGATATTCTCTATTTTCAGGAAACGCTAGAAATTTGATTTTTTTCGGCCCTGCACACTGATTTTAGATTTTTCGCAAAAATACCAATTTTTAAGAAAAAATTTCAACAGAAAATGGGTTTTAAATTAAATAGATTTAATGAAACTACCATTAAATCGGAAGGAAGGATAACCGATTTTTTTTAATAGGTTCTAAGAAAAAAACATGATTTTTCAAAAATTGTAATTTTCACTATTTTCGACAACACAATGCTTATTTTTATATTTAACAGTTTGCTCAATCCTCAAACCAATAAAACAAATAGAGGGGTGAATATGTTGTGGCCAACACCCGACTTTCTTTCGGACTTCAAAAATCATTATTCGTGCGATAGGATTTTTCTTGTTTATGATATGTCATTATTTTGTAAGAATTGCATAATACGACTCTAGCCTATTATTGTAAATAAAATGTTTAAAAAAAATAGTTTTTTAAATAAAAAATTAGTTTAGTTATAAAAGAAGCGAAATCTATTGGTTAACATATTATTACGATATCAATTTCTTTTCTTCTAATATTTCTTTGCTTAAGAAGTAATAGTTCAAATTGAGAAAACAATATTCTCATATAATCAAATTTTTATTGTATCAAGAACTTAAATTTTCTCATACAATAAATATAAAATTTTGCTAGTAACATTTCGTATAGATAATGAAATACATTTTTTTGCTGAAAAGTAATCCTCTCGATATTTATTCGATTTCTTAATTAACCATTGAGTATTAAGTGTTACTTAATTAAAATTATGGAAAATGACAAAAACGACTATAATCTAGTCTTGAAAATAAGAATTAAAATATATTCGAATGATTTCCTTAAAATAAATAACATTTCTTAATTTAAGAATAAATAGTTTGAATTGAGAAAGTATATTCTTACATCAAGAAATTAAATTCTTACAATAAAGTAAAAATTATTTTCACATTTAAATTAACATTTCGTAAAAATTATAAAATAAATTTCCTCGTTTAAAGGTATTTCTCGATATTCTCGATTTGTTTGATTATTTCTTGTTTTAACCAGGATTAATTATTTTGTATGAAAAAATTAATTCACGTTAATTCACAGCTTTTTTAAAACGCTTAATAATTGAGTCTTAATCAAATTTCAACTCCTCTGCCTCCTCGATGTATATTTGATTGTGGATTTAGCAGTAAAACGCTCATTAAAATTCCCTCAACCTACCCTTAAACGTTTAAGCATAATTTCAACTTCAATTAATTCTAGTAATAAAACATAATGTTAATAGCATAGTTAAATACGAATCTCAAAAAATCATTTATTGCAGTAGTGATACATATAAATATCTAAATTAAATTTATCTAGATATATCATCTGTTCGTGAATGTGAGTGTGTCTGTGTGCTTAATTTTATCTGTTATGTTAATTAATTTTGTAATATTATAAAAATTCGAGAATATATTTTCTATCTATTTCCAAGTTTTAATTATTCTCTCTATATTACGATTGTTTTAATTAAATATTTAAGTTTTACTTTGCTATTTATATGCATCTGTGACGTTCCAGTTTTATGATATTTCTGGCAGATTTACGAGATTTGTTACGTACGTATACATATTTTGTAATACAGACAGGCCAGACCATATGCTTCAGCTGCCATTGCAGAAAAGGTCCTTTTTATCTTTTCAAACTGAAAATAAATTACATTCATATGTATTTTATCATATATATCATAATTATAAATATTTTGATGCTAATGCCCATCCCAACCATATCCCGCTTCAATGTACACAGTTTGTTAATTTATCAACTGCTGTAATCTTCTACGATATATATCATACCAAGGACAAAGCCAAATTTTTGTAAAAACCAAAATTATTCAGTCGATTAATCCGATTTCGAATAATTCACAAAATGTATATAATTTTTGAGCTTTATTTCTGCTTTTTGAAAATTATCCAAATTGGACGATAGCTAAAGAATCAACATATTGTTGTAGCGTGCAACCAATGTATGGTTATTTGTTGATTTCAATTTACATTTTGGTACGATGGAAATTTTTTTTGTGTACTTTATAGGAGTTTAATTTAAATCGTTGATCTAAGAAAAGTACCTGAAGAGATTTGTTGCTATACGTCGTAAACGAAATATTAGCCACCCAAAAACCTTTTGACGTTTTTCGAGCGAAACAAATTTATATATTTATGCAAGAATAACATAAACACAACAAAAAAAAATATTATTAACGGTTAAATGAGTTCAGACAAGAAGAAGGCAAAGGCATAACAGAGATGATGTAATATCTTAGAACCATTTATTATTTCACGTCTGACGATAATTTGAATTGGCATTCATCATCGTAATGAAATTCATTCAAAATGAAAAATTAAATATTCAATTTTTTTGCCGCTGCTGCTGCCTTTCGAGAAAAAATTCTCCTAATATTTTATTTATAGAATAATTTCTAGCAATTTCCATATAGACATGTATACGAATATGCACACCCAGAATGTGGGAGGGTGGATACCCACAAAAGCTTTCTAAATTTTGATACGAAATACTTATGGAAAAATGTATAAACTGTGTAGGGAAATGTGCTTGGAAATGAAGGGAAAAATTATTATTCATTTTCATTATCTCTTAACGAACAATTGGAACTGAAGCCGAATGATGATGATTTCTCGAGAGGTGCACATAACGAATATTGCATATGTCTAAAGATCTGAGAGACAAGACTAATAGATTTGATACATAATAATCACAAATTGAATTATTTATAATAATAATTTTGAAATGATTCTCAGAATTCATTGAAATATAGGATTACACGTGATTTTCAGTGGTGCACAAGGTGTTAAAATATTATGTAAATTTCAAATACATTCTAATGAGTTAAAATATAAATATGTATACGAGTATAACGAAAAATATGTTAAACATGATGGATTTATAATTATTTGAAATTTTATTAGAGAATGGGGGGCTCCGGAAATAAGTTAGGGTTTTTTGTTTTATGTGGGGTTAGAAAAATATGTTTTATTAATCTTAAATTAACATAATCAAAAGTGTCGAAGAAATTCGTAAACATTATAATTATGATATGGCATTCGTCCTAATTTTAGTTGTCGACAGTCTGAATTTAACATGCAGAAATAGTAAATTAAATAATGATGGTCCCTGGGGCACCGAGCGTCGCTCGGCCAAAGTTGGTTAAATCGAAAGTTTTTTGTGACAAATATCAGTTGCTTCTTTAATTCTGAATACAAAACAATTAAATAAATCGTTTTCTATGCTGTATTTTATGGAATCGTTATTTCTGTTCAAACTGATAGTTTTCCAGATCTAAAACGCTCGATGGCATCACGTAGCTGTATTAACAAATCTTTTACGGGCATTTAATAAAAAATGGAGGGGTATGTTGTGTCCTATTTGGCACCTCTTTATATGCGAGCATGGTGGTATGTTTATATTTAATGACACAAAAAACTTCCAATTCAACCAACTTTGACCGAGCTGCGCTATTTTAGTTTTGTTTTAGGGTCCCGCATCCCATTTGAGAACCCCCTAAATAGATTTTCATGAATTTAGAACTCATCGATATCGATTCTTAGCACTCGAAACCAATTTTTATAAAAATCGTTCGACCCAAAAAATCCCAAAATTAGGTCTCATCGCGATCCATTCATGGAATTAGAAATCCTAACCACCGCAATTTTATCTAAATCCAAAGGACATCCTAACCGGATTTTTCGTAATTAGCACCCATCGAAATCGAGTCCTAGCATTTGATTCTTTGGCGTTCTCTTCATCAATTTTATCAAAATCGTGCGAATTGAAAAAATAATTAAAAAAACTGAAGTCTCACCAGACGACATCAAAATCGTTTGAGGTGGAACAAAATTTGGAAAGGGACGAAATTAAAAACGTCAATTAAATAGCAAATGCTCCAAACAACCCACATTTTCAAGAAGATGCGATTAGTGCAACCATACAATGTCACCGTAACGCAAACACAACATGGTGCAACATTAACCAATATGATTGAACTCAACGATATTTACTTAAAGGAAAACACAAGACCCAACACGAAGCATCTTTACACAATATGGTACAAAATCGGACCACATAGAGTATCATCACGCAACATGCAACGTTGTTTTATATGATGAAACATAGTGGAACATGAAACAATTTCCCTCAATAATACGCAACATAGTGCAACATGGTGCAGCATCACGGAATATGGTGCAATATGACGCAGCATGATGCAATATCCCAAAACATCGAGTAACATCCCACATCATGGTGCAAGATAACGCAACATTGTGCAATATCACAACATGGTGCAGCATGTTGCACCTTCATGCAACGGCTCCTGAGGACTAAAAAATGAATTCTCCAGAAATTAAAACTCCTTGTAATCGTTTCCTTGCATTCCTTTGCAAAACCCAGTCGCGCCAAATTTTATCAAATTATTTCAAGCCAAATAATATGTTTAAAAAAGCCTCAAACGAACACGACGCATCAAAGTGGATTACAACACAAAATTCTTCAAAAAGAAGCAATAATTAGCAACATAGTGCAACATGGTGCAAGATCAGGCAAGATGGTGCAAGTTAACGCAACATGTCGGCACATACGGAGGGCTTCTAAATGAATTATTCAGAAATCATAATTCCTCGTAACCGTTTTCTTGCATTCGAAAACCTGTCCCGCCTAATTTCAAGAAAATCGTTCAAGCTAAATAAAATGTTAAGGCTCCATGTACAAGAACCATCATTAATAGAAGAGTTCATCGGAATCGATTCCTGGCACTCGAAAATCCCTGACAAATTTTTAACTATTCGTTAGAGTCAAATATTTTCAAATCAATGGGACGTGGCCCCTACTGAAAGACTGCTTAAACGGCTTTTCCCTTAAACGGACTAATCGCATTCAATTTCTTGCATCAACAATCATTTATTACCGTAATTTTAATCATATCGGTCGAACCGAAAAGGACCCTCTAAACGAATTTTCCCTAAATTAGAAGCCATCGAAATCGATTCCAGGCATTTGAAATATCCCCTTCACCAATTATTATCAAAATTGTGCAAATCGAAAAACAATATTTGAAACCCGGCCTCCCATCGAAGGACTCTGAAGCTAAATAATTTTTTCAAAATCTTGACCCATCACAATCGGTTTTTTGGTACTCGAAAACGCTCCTCCAGCAATTTTTATAAAATCGTGCGAGATGAAAAACTGTTAAAGAAAGGTACCCGAGCCCCACGGACGATCGTCTGAACAGATTTGTCAGAAATTAGCAACCATTCCAATCGATTCCTGGCACTTGAAAACCCTCCCACACCAATTTTTATAAATATCGTGCGAGCCGAAAAAAATTAAAGAAAGGGACCCGGGGCCCACCTTTCGACTCTATGAACAAATTTTCCGGAAACCTGAACTAATCTAACTCGATTCCTGGCAAATGAAAACCTTTCTTCACCAATTTTTAATAAGATCGCGCTAACCAAATAAAAAAAATGAGACCCAGGCCCAACCGGATAACTTCCTAATCCAATTCCTACAAAATCAGGACCCATAACAAGCGGTGCTTGGTACTCAAAAAACCTCCTAAGCGATTTTCTTCAAATTTTTAGAGTTGAAGAAAACAAATACGAAAAAGGAAGCGGGGCCCTCTAAAGTAACTTTTCTGAGACCAGGACCCACCACAATCAATATTTGGTTTTAATTTGAATTACATTTGTTTAATACCCACCGTTTAACACTAGTGTCCACCGTGGTATTTTAAACAAATGAAGTTTTTTTTTTAGAATCGCATTCCAAAAGTCGCGATTTTCAAAATGTTGCCCGAAATTTAAAAACGTTATTCCTATCCGGTAAACCGAATTTGACAGTAATTGGCTAAGACCACCTGCTTTCACTGAGTAAGGTCAAAGTTCAAAACCTCGACCATAGTCCTTGTTAGAACCTAAAGTCTAGCATAATATACACCAAATTTGAACTTGATTGATTAAGAAGGTTTGAGTCTATTCAAAATTTACGTTAGAATCAGTTCAGTAAAACCAAGTTTTTTAGAAATTCGTTCATAATTCATTTTAAAATTTCTAATACATCTTAAATCAGAATTTTACCTAAATTTGTTCCCTAAATATGTGCCAACAACGAAAAAGTTTCGGCCAAAAGACCCTGGTAATTGGACCTCACAATTTATGAATTGGGAGAACATGAATGAATGGGTTTGAATCTTAGATAACTCAAACTATATTTCAGGGTTGCAACCTTGAATTATGCATCTGCGACCGAATTTGATATTTTTAGTTAAATCTTGGGCAAAATTCCGAGCATTTCTAAAAGATTTTTTGGACTGAGATCATGTTTGGAACGATAAAATCAAATTTTTCCTTATTTGTGGGTTCTATCCAGTTTCAAATTCTACTTTATTTTTTATATGCGATACCTAACTAAATATTTCAATATTTATCATCAGACAGACTGTTGAACTTTACTCTAGGCTATGAGGATCTATTATAAAATGTAAGACTATTTTGGAGATCTTCCTCGCCCCCAGAAACTTATCCCATTGGTTCATTCATGGAAATCACTAAGAGAGAACCATTCTAGTGTGATCTTAGAGACCACCGTTCATTTGTACATTTGTAGGTAAAGGCGTCTTTAGGATAACCCAATATTAATTGCGTGATACACGTGCAGTTAATAGACGGAAAATGCTTACTATTTCATTCTAAGCGCACCATCCTTCTCATCGGTTTTTAAAAATATCATTGAACAATTGATATTTTAACAACGCGAACAATTTTTAAAAATATCATTGAATTGAAGTGAAATAACGAAAAATATGAGTAAATAATTTTTTTAACACTTTCTTCGTTGAGGGGGAAATCATGGACACACTCACTCCAGCTAAGGTAGCGCCGAACTCTCATTTATTCCGGTCTGGTGCCGCTTGGCTTAGAATCACCACTAACATGTTGTTTTTTTCATTCCAGCACCGTTCGTGAGCCAGGATTTTTGGTATTTTGTTCTGTGTCGTCCTTAAATTGGTGTGACCGTAGCATCTTGATTTCTCGTCACCACTTCGTGGACAGTGGAAGATTATGTGTTATGCTGTGTCGCGCTCTCCACATTATGAATATTTGGGCGTATCCTTTCTGTTTATTAGGTGTAAGTAGCTATTAAAGCACTTGTGGCCTGTCGTAAATTGTGTTAGGAAGAAATTGATGTTGCAATGTTTTCTCTCTAGCCTAATTCGGAGGATCAGATGTTGCGCTCATTGGCCATCATCAGGGTCTGTACACCGCCTCTGCCATTGCTCCAGCATCTTGTTTTGGGCCACCTCCTTCCGAGCCCCATTTGCTATTTCCACTCTCTGTCTAGAAATCGGGGTTAATAGTGGAACGCTGGCAATAACGAGACCTGCCTTCTTCGGGACCGTCCTCCGATCGAGCTGGTCGCATGCACTAGTAGTTTTCCGGGCTCTCATTCAGGCTAGTATCTAGTATAATACGATTGAGAATAACACCGATGCTAGCAACCTTATTTTGCTCGAACCTCTAGTCGTATCTGGCGTGTTCTAGATTCGAGAGAATTCTTTCCGCTGTTATTATCACTTCCGTCTTCTCCAGAGCCAGCTCCAGTCTATGTCTGCAGATCTCTAGTAGTTCTTTCTTGTTCCTTACGCTAACGACGAGCGCCAGAAAATCTGCATATCTTACAGGTTGAGTCGGAGCACTACACCATACAGCACGTTCCAGAATACTGAGCCTAGCATCGAACTTTGGGGGAAATTCGCTGGTAGCTGTTCTTTTGATATCAGAGTTACTCAATTTTATAATAATCTGCCCATCTGCATGATAACTTTGGAGCATTCGGTGAAGATATGGGCTCACTTGCAATACCTTAAGCATATGCTGAATTAGGTTCCACGCTGCACTGTTGAATGCATTTACAGAATCATTTCTGGATGTACTTCCGCTGCATTTCTAACGGCCACGGAGGGAATACCATCGCAACCTCTACTTTAATTTATTCTTTTTCCATGCTATTTCGAGCTCGACATCAGTGAAAATAGGTATATCTTGCTCCTCGTACACTTCTTGTCTAGTCAGTTCGAGCTTCAGGAAAACAGCATCCACCACTTCAACCATCGTGTCCGTTGCTAGAAGTGCAAACATCCGCCCAAATCGTTTTGTAACAATTTTTAGGCGTTCTTACAGAGATTTTTGTCAATCCTGGAACAGAGGTCTTTTCAGCTGGTGGTTTTTGGGTGCCCAATAGTTTTCCTTAGGATTATCTTAGCCAGTGCTAAGTTGTGAGCGAAAGAGTGATTCTCTCTTTGGAGGCGTCTTTTGCCACAGGTCTTTTGGAGTTACTGACTCTCTGCGTTCCTCCAGTATAAGGTTTTTTTTCTTATACTGCCACGAGCTGTTGTACTTCTTCGCTTGCATTTCTCATTCCTTCTGTAACTTTCATTCGTGTTGCCGCGTTAGTTGCCATTATGTGCCAGTGAATTGCTGAGCAGAGACGTTCTCTTACTGAACTACTAATCTTTCCAAACTCTAAGCTGTCTTCTGCAATGTGATGCAACAATGATTACTGAGGGTTTCAGTCTCGCTAACCTAAATACTTTACAGAATCCAGTAAAAATCAATATTATATTGCCAACACATGATTTGGTACGAATTGTTTCATTTTTTGTATGAAATTTTTTTTTCTTGCTTGAAAAACATAAAAATCGAGTTATTTCCGAATTTTACTACTTAGAGGAAAACGTGGTTTTCATTAGATCAAACCATCCTCAGCACTTCTACAGATAGATTATTAAAACAGATTTAACGAGTGTTTTATGTATTTTAAGACTGAGATAATAGTAAAATCATATGACATACAGTCGTAAATAAAATATTAAAATTGGATCTAGAATATTCGATAAACAGCCCGATGAAATATTCAGTATACTGTATTGTGGCAGACGTAATAAAAGCGCGAAATTATTTTTGAAACGTCTCGGTTATTTAATATGTCTAAGTATTCAATTTTGTTTTCAATTTCTTTTCTTATTTACAGTCAGTCACAAAAGTCTACATACACCAGTAAAATTTACAAAATCAAGATAAATAAATCGAATTAGATATTTTAATATTAATTACATATCTTAAAAGCTTACATACAGTAAATAAAACCAAAAAGATCATGTTCAGACACACTTAAATTTCAGTCCATCCACTCGAAAGGATTTATTATTTGTATGGTTGCTTGATTTTTTCCAATAATTTTAGATATTTCATTATAACTCTTATTATGTTCCCGTAGCTTTATTATTAAATTTCGTATTTTGATTGACACTTGCGCTCGACGCACCATTTTTAATCCCAAAGACGAGAACATTTCTCACGCAAGACGAATCCAAAGTTAATACTGAAAGTGTCGATAGACGTGCTTAGGTATTTATATAAAAAAAGATAATAGTACTTTGCGATAATTCAAGAATAAATAGAAACTTGAACTTGAAATTATGTAAACTTTTGTGATATAAATTTTTTGAAAAGTATTATTTTTTTTGTCCAATAATAATTTTCTTTGTTTAAATATATTATTTGATTAATATTACAATATTTAGTTCGTTTCATTTATCTCGATTTTGCAATTTTTTGTGGTGTATGTAAATTTTTTGACTGACTGTATATTTAATTAAAGATGATAGACATAAATAATAAGATAGAAAATTAACTTTTTTTATTTTTATTTTTTAGATATTGATTTGAAGACGATTTCCAATACATTCTTGGTAAGTTTTATTTATTCCTTCGTTTTACATTTCTTAGCTGTTTTTAATTCAATAAAATGTTTATTATGTTCATAATTATGTTTATGATGTGTAACATATACACACATAAAGATCAGAGTGTTTTATATACGAGGAAATTAAAATGCTTCGTTACGGTTCGTGCGTCTCTAAGGCAGGCAGACTATTAATATTGTATTTATAGAATGGTGCAAAAGACTCTTTTAAGGTTTTTAGAAGATTTTCATATAAATTCTTAATGTATCGTAATTGAAAAGTAACAAAACAAAACAAAAATACAAAAAAATATAAAATTCTCAGAGGTAATACCGAATTTTTGGGTAGGTATTGCCAAAAGGTAAAAATCTAACACTCACCTAACAGTAAATCTCTATATGCTTATTTGTTATCTGATTTCAAAATCTTTATTATCTGGGCTAGCCTTTCTAAATAATAGCCTGAACACAAATTATTATCCCGCACCTCTACATATACCGTAATAGTCTCATATATAGTATCCGTATAATTCACAATGATTAAAACGCCTATACCCGAGTCTACTCCACCAAACCTGTTTGAGAGATAGGACGGAAATCCGAAAAGGTCACTTTTTTACTAATCTCCCCAGATTAATCTTTTATTGAATTTACTACTGTTGTGTAATCTAATTTCAGATTTTCATTGTATGTGTGTGATATATATGTATGTGTGTGTGTGAGTCTGTCGTGCCCATACAATTATTTTCGAAAATCCAATTTTCCAATATGGTAGTCCCGAATCGCGCGTTCCAAATTATTTCTGATTGATATCTCAATTTCGGATGTATGTTTTCCAGCAGAACCATAAAAAATCAAATAAAAAAGCTTCGCAACAATGGCCTACAGTAATAAAAATAATAATAGTAATAGTAGTAATGAAGAAAAGCATATCGAAATTAAATTGACATTCGATTTTTATTTTATTTTATTTTTATATTTTGATGGAGTTTTGGAAATAAACGTTAAAAACAGACTTGAATTTTCAACAAATGCGATGGTGGTTTGAAAAATATTGTCTAAAGCGAATGAAAACTGTGTTTTTTTTATTAGCGTTTGCCTATCAATATGATCGAGATTATTTTGAAATAAAATAAAATTTACTTCGGTTTAGGCAATTTTTTAAACGACTCTCTTGAACTCGTTCATCGCATAACGTATATACATACGTAATATTCGTGTATACGTATGTTCTGCATAGAATATATATTTACATAACAAGTATGTTGTAATCAAGATAGGCAGACATCGAATTTTCAATTTTGCTATTGATGATAAGTTGTTGTTTCTGCTGTGCTATTATTGTTTGGAGCTTTTGTAATTCTTTTGACGATGAAAATTAATGAAAAAGGTTTTTTTTTTTAATTTAATTTTTTTAAATTAAAAATATTTTTAGATATTCCAAATTTTATCGAATCGATAGAAATCGCGAAAGAAACACAAAATTGGATAAAATTGATACGGTAGTATGTTACACATGTGAAAAGTTATTTGGCAGAATTCCACTATCAATTTAATTAAAATTTATGTGTGAAGCGTCGAATTATGCGTTCCATTTTGTTTGTTTGCAATTGAACTGCGACACATGTGAGGATAATTTAGTTTTCCTTCTGGACATGATTTGGATGATTAATAAATGATTGACAGATTAAATAATGTTCACAAAGTGTCCCTCGGAGATGGGAAATTCGCCTTCCAAAACTTCAATGTAACTCTAAGTTCCAATTTTCATCATAATTCGTTTAAAGAAAGATAAAGAAAGAAAATAAATCTATGCAAATTTAGAATACCATTATTTTAAAAATGTTAATATGGCAGCCTCTCGAACCTGGGGTCCGACCACTTCCAAAATTTTGTAGAACGTAGAATTTGAAGGCATCAATAAGCGAATATTTTTAGATATGTATAAATATGATGTGTGAAAATAAATATGATGTGTGTAAACTTATAAAATCAGGTTACAGTCCCTCGACCCTGTGCTCTGATCACTTTCAAATTTTAATTCAATGTGTCACCACTCAGAGATGCGGGTGTGTGGCTTTTTCCATAAAATCAGTTTAATTTTAAACTTTATATGCCAGCTCCTCAGCCCTGGGGTCCAATCACTTTCAAATTTTAATAGCAATTAACCTGATTAATTAATTTAAGAGTGTTTTTATTTTACTGCAAAGTAAAAAATGAGGTTCAAAATTTTTTTTTTGCAATTGATTCGCCTCTGGTGGTAAATTTCCGTTTTCTTAAACAGCATCAAAGATTGCCAATTGTTATGGTTTTAATTTATATTTCCGTGAATTAGAATAAAATTATTTTGGTTAAACCTGAAACAGTTAGTGGCGAAATTTATTTCAATATACAGTTAATATCTCAATCTAACTCTACGATTAATCGTTTTAGAATAACCATCGAAACTTGTAAATTAAATTGCATCATATTTCATTTAGAAATGGAGGAATTCCGTCCAGCCTAGACGAATTCTAAAAATTTTCCAAATCAAGTATAAGCATCAGGATGGCCTGAGTATCGTCGAGACATACCTGATATCAACAAGTTCTCAATTTTAAGAGACCTGAATTTCGATGGCCTACAGAGTACAAATTTTGCACAGACTTGAGGCATGAAAATGCAATGAATCAAATTTTTGAAGCCCTCCAAAGTTTTTTAGAAATTGAAAATTTATATTAAGCTGGAAAATGTTTTTCTGAAAGTGTTTTAGGGGATCTTACGATGGGCTCGAGACCCTTTCTTTAATTTTGTTTCGGCACGAGACTCGAAATTTGCGATGGTTGCAAATTTCGTGAAAATGCGTTAAGGTGTTCGTCCGGTGAGACCCCGGTCCGCTAATCCATGAAGAAATTTTGATGCCTGCATGATTCTCCTCCATTCATCTTGATAGATCGCTCCCGCCTTTCAATTAATTCTTGTAGGCATTGTTCAACATCATCCCGCAAGTATAGTCGGGGTCTTCCTCTACGACCGATATCAGCTGGTTCTTGATGGAATACTTTTTCCGAAAACTCTTACTTTTGCCCGTTTCCGAAAAGTCGCATTATTGCACTTTTCTTATAAATCTGCTATTTGTTTTCCCCAACTTTAATTGAGCCAATGTTGGAACGAATCACCTTCCTTTCAAAAGTAAATAACCTTCTTCAGTCGGTATAGGTCAGGGTTCAGCTTTCGCTGAGGCAGCACAGGTCTGATAAGGTCTTTATAAATTGCGAACTTGCAACACTGCGAAAGAATCACTCGGAGCCCGAATTCCATTTTTTTCGGCATGCACGAGTGCAATTAAAATTGGTGAAGGTGAGATTTGCAATGCCAGGGACGTATTTCGAATCGCCCGGGTCGATTTTTTAATTTCTTTTGGCTCGATCGTGTCGATTTCGACTGCTAATTTCGATAAAATTCGTTTTGGGGGTCTATCGATGGGGCCCGGGTAGGTCCCGTTTGGCCCGGGTCCATTTTAAATGTTGTCTCGATTTTGATAAAAACTGGTGATTGGGGCTTGGGGCCTTCTTTTAACTGTTTATTTAGCTTGGACTATTTTGATAAAATTATTGACCCATTTTTCACTATGTTGTGTTATGTTGCACTACGATGGGCATCTTGCATCATGTTGTGTCAGTGCACTATGTTGCGTGATGTTTCATCATGTTGCTTGATGTTGTATACTCTTGAGGAATGTTGTGTGGCGTTTCATTATGTTGCGTCATCTTGTGGAATATTGCATCATGTTGCTAGATGTTGCACCTTGCTTTTTCATGTGCACCATGTTCCGAGATTTTGCACCATGTCATGTACTTGCACCATACTTGTGGTGTGTCTTCTATTTTGCGTTAGTTAGTTGTCTGGCGTTATGTTTCGTTTATTGAGGAATGTTGCGACATTGTGCACCATGTTCGGTCAAATGTTGTATGGTGTTGGTTACGCTAATCTGTATGTACTTTTCAAAATATTGGTTTTTTTTTCAGTTGCAATATTGATTTATAGCATTCGGTAGCTAATTAATGTTGAAACCTTCATCTTTTTTTTCTGCCTCAAACAATTTTGATGTCATCCGGGCGGGGGCGTTTGCGAGGTACAGTGGGGCTGGTTTTTTAGTTGATTTTTTTCAGCCTGCACGATTTTGGTTAAAATCGGTGAAGAGGAGATTTCAAATGTCTGGAATAGATTGAGATGGATTCCGATTTCACGAAAATTCGTTTTCGGGTCCGTCGGTATAGTACGAGTTAATCTGCATCATTTTTCATCAGTTCGATCAACTTTGATGAAAATTGCCAACAGAGGGTTTTTTCGATAGGACCAGTGTGCATATGTTTTTAATTTTTTCTGCTCGAACGATTTTGAATTTTTGTTTTGAGTGATAAGGGTTTTCTAAGCTTGGTGAGAGTTATTTCTTTGTTTGAACTGGTCTAAACATATCTGTTAAAAAATCATCACTTGTCACATCGGCCAAGTTCGCTACCGCCACAGGATTGCAGTTGCTTGATCTCGACTGTTGGGAGCCTGCTTGCTCACTGTCATCAGCTAGTACTGGGTTTCCTACCACCTCCCCAGCAACAACCAAACACTCCTGGTGAAACCAACACTCCTGGATTTAAATCACATAACTCTTAAGTGCGTTATAAGTGACATATGAGAGCCACCTCTGATTTTTATATCAGCCTATATAGGAACCGATAGGAACGTGGACATAGCAGAGAGGGGCAGAGATGGAGAGGCTAGGTCTAGTAGTTGAAACTATGAGATAACATCGCATCGCAACCCATTATAGTCAGTGTGTGTGTGTGCGTGTTATTTGACCTTCACTGAGTGTTGGATGATGGGTTTGTCAGTCGCGATCAGCACTGTTTGTGATCACTCCTGTGATTACTCAACCGGCTCTAGCATCATAAGCTTTATAGATAAATTAGGGTAACATAAAAGGCTACATATGCTGTAACCACAAAATATGCTGAAATAAACCTCTCCACGCGACGGAAGTTGGTAAAATATGTACTACGTAAATTATGTCAAACATGATAAGCATGAGAAGAGCGTGCGCCTTTATAAATTGCATTATAAAATTGTACGATTGTGGTCCCCCATACTTAACCAAACTGAAGCTTCGCTCAAATGTAGAAAACGTTGATCGCAACACCGGTTCAAAATACATAGTAACACCACTTAAACCATGTTATTTGGTAATAAAACGTTAACAATGTATAATTCAAATAAATTATTATTGTTCCCACGATTCCATTACGTAATTACAAAACTTGTACACCAACCCAATATAAATATATAGGGAAATCTAATTATTTGTTTATAATAATTATGTTTTGTGAATTTTCAAAACTTGTAGTTGTTGCTTGTTTGTTTCAATTTTATTATGTAGCGTACATAAAAAATATGTTAAAACAATAATGTTATGTATGTATTATTATGGAATGTACATAGCCGCCCATACTAAGACTTTGCGCTGGTTGCTGCTGCTGTTACTATAACTAGTGCGGCATAATAAAATTCAGCCAAAAACTTCAAAACACATTTTGAGTAAAAATTTAAAATTTTATATTTTAATGTTTTGGACACACATAACATCATCAGTATATTATAGTTATGTGTTATATATGTGTGTAGCATATTTTATATACAAAAATGTGCGCCACCACCGAGATCATATCTATAAATAAATAATATTCTGGTGAGTACATATTTCTATGTCTATTTATCTATCTATCACGGAATTTAATAAACGCGGCCTTGTTGTTGTTTAGTGGAAACGCGATAACATTTTTACATGAGGGCAGGATATTTGTGAAAAATATGCATGGAAAATCACCCTGATTAAAGCGAAAATATTGTATGGTGGTTTTTCCGGCGTGCTCATTATCTCATTCATTGTTATAATATACTCTGTGACATACATATAACATTGTATGCCACACGAATTCTAATTCGATATGACGCGATTCCACATATCTTTTGCGCGCTTTCAAGTTTTAATTTTGTCTGTTGTTATGATTTAATATTTTTTTTTTTTCGTATCTCTGTGTTGCTGTGTGACTCATGTTGTCATCGCTGAATAATCGAAAGTTGTATTTGGAGAAATTAAAATTTTAAATTTTATTGCAATAAATTTTTATATTTTTTAATATTTCGGTCAAAGCGGCAAATTACAAAATGTTGGTTATAGCACACACGTATAATGAGGACAAAATGTAAATTTTCTTAATTCGATGCAAAATGGGTGAAAGAGAGTTATCGGAACTGCAAATTATGATATTCTTGTTTTTTTACCAGATGTAACAATGAACAGTATTAATTGCAGTATCGAAAAAGTAGCCGATTGGATACAACTTTCTTCAATCAAACAAGTTTGAACCTATTTAGTTACTTACTAGAACCGTTAGCTGTAAGTTGAGTAATTTGGAATCAAAATATTATTAATGGATTACACAACTAATGTTTAGCAATTACAATTAATTAGGTGTCGAGAGCGGGACAGCGGAATAGTTTCCACCGAATCTTATTTCTCTTTTTGGAATGATTCGAAATCAATTGTACAGTTGTTCCGATGAATCTCTTAATGATCTGCGATCTTGTTATTATACACCAGGGTATGAAATTCAGCTTGATTTAGTTGATAGCTCGATAAAGTTCTTATGGCAGGTTATAGATGAATTAAAAGTTATCAGCAAAAAACTATTTAAAAACTCGAAACATAGTAGCGAAATAGTAGCTAAAAACTAAAAACGAAACTAGTCGCTGTACTTGCTAGGAAATCGCAGGTACAAGATGAAAAACTAACGACATAGAGAATTTATTAGACCGGTCCTGTCAAGGACTAAGACTGCGGTCCAATTCGCGACTTATTTTGTGGAGACCGACTTATTTGAAAGTCTACAATTAGTCTCCTGTCGGCTAGGCTTATTGTAAACTTATTTAACTTTTATGCGAGGCTTGCACCCAAACTGGTAATTCATTAAAATAATTTTAACAAGTTTCCAATAAGTCTATTCGACGGGAGGCTTTTGTAGACTTTCAAATAAGTCAGTCTAAACAAAATAAGTCACGAATTGGACCACAGTCTAAGTGAGAATGATAATGTGATTTATGTGGTGCGCCATCAAACTGAAAAGCTACTTCCGATTTATTTACCAATGTACTGGTTTTTTTTATTGTAATATTTTTATTATTTTAGTTCCGTCCATTGGGCTATTTTCTGTATTCTCGAATTAAATAGATCAATGTACGAAACAATCGCAATCAAACCATTACAATGAAACAAAAGAAAGTAAAATTTAAAAATTCGTGAACACAAAAAGTTAGTTGTGAGAATGAAATGTAGATGAAAAATATGAAAGAATCGAATTTCGTAGGCTAAACAGGAATTCGCTAGTACTACAACTACATGGTATTGGTCTATATATATAGATAATATTCCAATGTAAATAATCCAATATCAGTCGTTGCGACCTGATGAGAAGACTGATTTTTTCAAATCAATAATCTCATCCGTTCCAATTGTTGTAATTCTATTCGATAGAATTACAACAATTCGAACGGATGAGATTATTGATTTGAAAAAATTCAATGTACTTGGTTTAACTAGCTTGCAAATACTGAAAGGTGACCTAGTTTCAACCAAACAAATGGCTCATAATAAAGAGTCTGCGTCACTACTAAAAAATTAGTATATTTTTATTATTACCACAGTACCACGTACTCTCAATCAGAGGATTTTATTGTTGCATCATTTCAATGGATTCCGGTATAGATAGTACAATGCGGCTAAAAGTGTTAAAATGAACCTCAAATCAATCAGTTGCATTTTCGTTCAATGACATCAACCGTAATATGCTGCACTCAATTGAATCGTCATTCATCAGTACAACCAAAGCAAATCTATTAGAGCATATGGCACTTGTGGCACTATTCTGGTAATTCCCTGGGAACTATTCTGGTAATTCCCCCGGAATTGGAGAAAGGTTTTATATGTAATTTCTATTTTAAATTATTTTCTGGCATACTGAGGTAAAAATCTACTTAGTGGTAATTTTTTTGAAAACAAAATAAAATTGGGAATAATTTTCCCTGCCAATTTAGATATGGAAATATTATTCCCAATTTATAAATATTTGTATCATACTTTTCTTCTTAGTAGGCCGGAAAAAAAATATTTGAACTGAAATTACATATAAAATCTTTCCCCAATTCCCTATTCCCAGGGAATTACCAGAATAGTGCCACTGGGGCGTCTTGTAACAAGATGAGCAAGAATATTGTTTCCAGTTATTTTCTAATTTACTTAATTTGTGTTCAAAATTATTTTTTTTGTTTACATAATTTGCTTGTGCTTATCATATTACGAATGATTATGCTTTGGCATTGCAAATTTCGGCAATTCACCGAAAACGACAATTCACCGGAAAGTGAATCGTTTTCATAGTTTACCTAAAACGACAATTCATCAAAAACGACAATACACCGAAAACGACAATTCACCGAAAACCGTATTTTACCGAAAACGGCAATTCACCGAAAACGACAATTCACCGATAAAAACAATTCACTGAAAACGACAATTTTCCAAAAATTATAATTTACCGGAAAAGACTATTCTTTTATACATCCTTCCGGTTGTTCCTTTAAAATGAGAAATTTAACTGATTTGTAATAAGAAATTTAAATACAAAAAAGAACTTTTATTATTAATAAAACTTTTTTCTTTAATAATAAGATCGTTATAAAAACCAGAACATTAATTCCCGGAATCGAAAAAACTGAAAATCCTGAAAAAAATATTTTCCAAAATATTAAAACAAAAACTACCGAAAAGAAATATCTTGAATTTTTTTTTCTTAAATTAACTGAACCCTTCCAATTCGTGAATTTGATGTTCCTTTTATAATTGGCAACAACACCAATTCTATTTTTCCATCATATGTATAGATCCCTGTTCCTACGCTCTCTGAAATTGGAATAAAAATCCACTCAGAGTGTGCCCGTGAGAGCTGACTAAGCCATTAGGCTCTACAATTTCACAGGAACTTATTTGTAGTCTAAGTGTATTGCAATTTAAAAAGTATCAAATTTTTCCGGTGTGAAAGATTTTTATCTTTTTATGTGTTAAAAAGTACATACTTAATCCATTATTTTAACAATTTTTAATTGTAATATCCTTAATAATAATTTTACAGTTTTTCGAATTTTTTAAAGATTTTAATAATTTCAGAATCTCGAAGCGCTTGAAATATTGTCGGTAACTTAGATTATTATTATCGTTTTCGTTGAATTGTTTTTTCGAAAAATTGTCATTTTAGATTAATTGCTTTTCGGTGAATATTTTTTTCGGGGAATTGTCGTTTTCAGTGAATTATTTTTCGGTGAATTGTCGTTTTCAGTGAAATATTTTCTAGTAAATGGTCGTGGAACCATGTTCCTGTTTTATTTGTAATATTCTTAACAATATTTTACAGTTTTTGAAATTATTTAAAGATTTTTTTATAAAGTATTTTTCATTTCAGAATTTCATAGTTTTGGAATTTGGTTTTTCAGTATATTTTTCGGGATTTTTTATTTTTGTAAATTATTAACACTACTTTAATAATATGTGAAGCGTTTGAAACATTTTCGGTAAAATTATCGTTTTCGATTAATTGATTTTTTGAAAAATTGTCATTTTCGATCATCAATCGGTCATCAATTGCTTTTCTATGAATTGCAAAGTAAAACACTTAGTTATTGTTCTAAAATTACCTCATTCGACATTCAACTATTTTACAAAATAAGATTCGAATTTTAGAAGCAGTTAAGGAATCGGCATCTTTGAGGTCAACAATTTTTACCAAAAATAGAACCTTTAAAAGAAATGAAATAATTATTATTGATTTGGGTGGAAGATTTGATTAAAAACAAATTCATATGAGCCCTCGCAATCATCCAAACAAAAGCACTCAGTGTTTTCAAAATGTTAAAATTAAAAGAAGGCGACGAGTATGATCAGACTTTTACCCTTGGATGAATTTATGATTTTAAGGAACGATTAAAAATGTGGGAAGAAAGGGAGAATCAGCCAGTGTTGATTATAAAGCTGCGGAAAATTTGCTGTTAAATTCGAAAACTGGTTAAAAAAAAAGAAATATTTGAAGGAATAAACGCATAATATGGATGAAACCGGTTCTTACTGGGAAAAATGCCTGAACGTTCGTACATGGGAGCTAAGTCTATTAGCGAAGGCATTTAAGGACAGAATAAACAATTTTATTATATTCATCCAATCTTGGAAAAATTGAAGAGCTTTTAAAGAAGTAAATATCAATACGATACCAGTGCATTGCCGCTCAAACATCCAAGAGGCTTGGTTGACACAATTACTAATGATGGTTTATAAAAGTGTTTGCCCCTGAAGTAAAGAATATTGCAATCGACAGGGTATTCAATTTAAAATGCCTTTTCTACTTGATAATGAACCTAGAATGCCCTCACCTAGGCGATTTATACCCCCATTTTTAAATTCATCCCAGAAAATTTTGAAATGACACAAAATATGGTTCCTGAACCATTAATTAACCTGAAATGCCGTCATCGATCTCTTCTGATTTTGATACCACATGATGACCTCTATTAACGGAATAATTTAATAATTTAAATCTAGAGTGTTTATTTTATTTGAAATTCGCCATTTCAAGATGCTTTAGCGCCAATCTTAACATACGGACCGTCATGTGAATTTTAATTTGGATAGCGAACATGATGCCATTGTGAAATCAGAAGAGATCAGTCACGACACTCGTGGTTCCCTGGAATTAACTGAATCGGTCATAAAGATATGGGTCATTACGCCAATCTCAACATACGGCTTCTCTTCTTATCATTTTGCCATATATATTTGAAGAATAAACACTTTAGATTATTATATCTAAGCATTATTCTACTTTGTGATATTCCAAAATTTTAACCCAGTGATATTTGGCCGAAATCGGTTCAGCAGAAGAGGTAGTTTTACCGAAGGAGATTTTTCGGTTTTTGCAAATATTTTGAAAAGTACTTAGGGTACAAAAATTCGGCCTCTTTAGCTTTTCCCATAAATTTGGATATTCCAGTGATACGTGGCTAAAATCGGTTTACCGGAAGTGGCACTATCGTTTTTGCAAATATTTTGAAAAATATATCAATTTTGTGAAAATCAACAATGAATTTTAAATTAAATTTGCAATAATATGGTTCTGATCAATTTTCACAAATTTAAGCGAAAAAGTCAATTTTTGGCAAAAAGCTGTTTTTTTCTAAAGGGTGTCCCAACAAGAGCGCCGGATTTAATTTTAAAGAAAAACACATTTATTTTTGAATTAAGCAAATATTTTTATTTCAACATAAAGTAGTTCCGATTAAACGTGAAATACAACATCAGGCAAATGGTCACCACGAAACCTCTGGTACAGGGTTATTCTTTTGGTGAAATTTTGAATAAAGTTTTCGCATAAATGTGGCTGTATTTCACCAATAACGCGCCGTATTTCTTCTTTAAGATGTTCAACTGTTTCAGGCATATTCGCATACACCTTTTCCTTCACATATAGCCCCAAAAAAAAAAGTCCATCGGTGTTAGATCGCATGACCTTGGTGGCCAATGTTGATCGCCAAATCGAGAAATGAAACGACCTGGAAACTTAGTCCGCAGTAACACCACGTGCTGTGTGGCAGGTCGCACCGTCTTGTTGGAAAAACATGTCCTCCACATCAATTAAATGCAATTCGGACCACAAAAGTCCATTAACATGTCGCGATACCGCACTCCATTAACAGTTAGCGCATTTCCAGCTGCATTTTCAAAGATATATGGTCCAATTACTCCGCCAGCCCAAAATGCACACCAAACAGTTACTCGCGGTGGATGCAGTGTTTGTTTGAGCATCACACGATTTTCAGCACCCTAAATTCGACAGTTTTGCTTATATTTACGTATCCGTCGAGTTGAATATGTGCCTCATCTGAAAAATGATTTTCTTCGAAAAATCCGCATTAATTTGATGATGTTCCAACACTTGATTTCTTGCACCAATTGGACCTTGTACGCGTGCAAATGCAGATCTTTTACCAAAATTCGTAGCAAAGTGCTTCTGGAAATGTTTAATTCTTGACCACGATGCCGAATGGAAGTTCTCGGATTCTCGGCCACAGATTCCCTTACGTTGGCTATATTTTCGAGTGACAAGGACGACGACAAACAATGATCTTCTGATCCACTAGCGTACATTTGGTCTCAAATTTTGTATTTAAACGCCTCACTGTCGATTCATTTTGCGCATTATTGCGAAACTTGACATAATTGGTGAACTGTTTTCGCAAATCTTTCACCATTTTTGTAATGTGTTTTTACAATAATTAAACGTTGTTGGTTTGAATACTTCTCCATATTTTTAAATCTCGTGCGGTCTTTACGTGACAAATGTCGTATTAACAAAATGGCGGCAAATTTAAATCCGACGCTCTTGTAGAGACACCTTTTATATAGCAATCATGAAAAGTTTTGGCCTCGAGGATTTTGACTAAATGTCTGTGTTCTCTCTCTTGTTCAGACGGGTTGATTGATCGGGATGGAACTTCATACTTAACGATTTTCCATAAATCGGGAGATCCCCGTGAATTTTGGTCGAAATCGGTCCACCGGAAGTGGGGCTGTTTTGTTGGTTGCAAATGCAGTGCGCCAGAAAAAAAAACCGAACAAAATTATCTTCGAAAAATACGCAGATTTCAACGCTTGCATCTTGGTGAAATAACACCTTTCCTGAAGGAAATTTTGTCTTCTTTTGGATATTGGAATTCGTCCTATTTTACTTTGTTTTTTATGGCTTTTTTAAAAACTACACCAAGGGAAGATCGATCTATCGCACGTTGTGCTACAAAAAACAGGACAAGCAATGCTCATGAAATTAAAGTAATTTACAAAATCAAATATCAAAACGAATGATAATAAATCGGTTGAATGCTTATCGACTAAGATCACGTCGACCTGTTAGAGTTCTATCTGACTGATAATTCGTCGGCAACGAAGAAATTATGCGTTGTAGTATAGAAACTGGACTCAGAGGGACTGGTGTAATGTCCTTTTTTGCATAGTTGTGTGTTCACCAAGGCAAAGATTAATTGTCAAAGATTAGTTGACTAATTGTCTGATGCCAGTCGTAGCATTTCACGGAACTTCGCTGATGGTTTGGGCGGGTATTTCGTGGAATTATATGATAAATTTGGTAGTAATACCACATCCAGTTTTCACATCAATACGATATGTGGAAGAAATTTTAAGGCTTCATATGCTTTACATGAAAAGGCAAGTTGGGCGTGGATATTTTTAAGCCTGATAACGTCCTCCACACAGATCTTATACACGACAATTTCTGCAACACCACCAAATTAATTTAATAAACCATTCTCTGCGATCAACAACAAATCACCATGCAACCTTATTTTCTCCTTAACCTTGAACCATCAAAATTACGCCCGAAATTTCAATATGACAAGGAATCATAGTATAGACATTTCCACAGTATCATTTTCAAGGTTTCTAAATTCACTATAAAATGGCTAATTTGAATTTTATGAATGAAATATCGAGCAACTTCGTTTACAGTCTCAAACAGCAGCATATTTTTTTTTCTTTTAGACAATTTTTATTTTGCTCAATAAAATCATAAAAGACAAAATAAAATAAGACGGATTCCAGTATCGAAAAGAAGACAGAATTTCCTTCAATTCAAAATTATTTATTTAAAAAGTGTTATTTCACCAAGATACAAGCACTCAAATCTGGGCATTCTGTCAAAAAAAAATTCTGTTCCGTTTTGTTTTGGCACAATGCAGCTCAGTTCATGCCAATGACTACAATCGCCAATTTTCTAAAAAAAACGACAAAAATTTGGATGATGACTCTTTGGAGAGATGGATTGATTGACCGGGATGAAATTTCATACTTAAGCTTTTGCTACAAATTGAGAGAACCCAGTGATATTTGCCCGAAATCGGTCCAGCGGAAGAGGCAGTTACCTTAGCAGATTTTTCGGTTTTTCCAAAAATTTTGAAAAGTATATAGTTAGCATTTACGAAAAATCTTTAAAACAAAAAGATTGTAAATTAATTTTCAAACAAAATTAGTTCAGATCACTTTTTAAATTTTACCGGAAATGACGAGTTTTGATAACAAAAAACTTCACTAAATTTTTCACCAAAAATTCGGCATATGAACAGACCAGTGGCTGTATTCTGGCTTTCCCTGTGAATAGGGAATTGGGGAAAATATTTTCATAGCATTTTTGTTTGAATTATTTTTTTGGCCTACTGTGGCACTATTCTGGCAATTCCCCGGGAATAGAGAATTGGCGAAAGATTTTATATGTAATTTCAGTTCAAATATTTTTTTTCTGGCTTACTGAGGTAAAAAGCTAGTGTTAATTTTTTTCAAAACAAAATTAAATTGGGAATAATTTTCTCTATCAATTTAGGTATGGAAAAATTATTCCCAATTTATAAATATTTACATGGAACTTTTTTCCTCAGTAGGCCGGAAAAAATATTTTTGAACAGAAATTACATATAAAATCTTTCCCCAATTCCTTATTCCCGGGGAATTACCATAATAGTGTCACTGATGGATTTAGTTTGGTGTGAACAATTTCGGAATGTTTTGTTCTCAGAAATTTTTATAGCTAATTTTTAATTTCTAAATCCCAAATTTTGAGTAAATCTGTATATCGGAAATGGCACTTTCAAAAATGTCTTTTCAATTTTTGCAAAAAAGCGTTTAACATTTACAAAAATGACAAAAAATTTAAAGATTTACATAAATGTAAAGATTAAATTTTCAACCAACAAGGGTTGATCGGTTTGCTTTTCTGAAATGTAAGCAGATATAATGTTTTTTGATTATACAAGACAGTTTCTCCAAAAGTCAGGTAAGTTTAACTTTTCGCTTTAAAAATCAAGTGTCGTTTATTCGAGATCTATGTAAACACTAACCATTCGTGGTAAAAGAAAGTCGGGTGTTGGCTACAAAATATTCACCCCTTCATTTTTCATTGTATACAGCATCGTTTTAAAAGACTCGGACGCTAAGTAACATTTTCAACAAGTTTGATGACAGACAATAAGGTTGATGACAGCAATGAAGTTTATTTGCCACTTCCACTTTTTGAAATGGAATGTGTCGAAGGGCCGAATGGGTCGAAGGGCCGAAATTTTTTTGTTTTTAGAAAAACAATTTTTTAAAATTGTTGTTTTATGAAATATTTTGTAGTTTTTTTTTCATTAAACATAAATGAATTTCTTATGAATTTATGTATTTTACTATTTTTCATCTTTGGATATTCATGAAATTCCACGTATCCAGTCAACGATGCATTTTGGTGAAGGAAAATTTTGTCATGCGCCACCTGAGACATTCGGCTCTATGTCAGCCTTCTGATAATAGGTATATTGTACAAAAAATTAAAAAAAATAATTAAATTAAAAAAAAAATCGGCCCTTCGACCCATTCGGCCTTTCGACACATTCGGCCCTTCGACACATTCGGCCCTTCAACACATTCGGCCCTTCGACACATTCGGCCCTTCGACACATTCGGCCCTTTGAAACTCGGCCCTTCGACATTTGGCCCTTCGACATTCGGCCCTTTGATATGATACCCTTAAAATTAAGCACGACGATTTTAAGGTCCTGAATAAAGCAGGACAATGACATCAGAACTATCAAGTATTCATTTTCAATACATATTATATGGACCCGAAAGAAAAATTACTGGAAAAAATTAAAAAACGATTTTATTAGCTTAAATTTGTTGTAAATGGTTACAAAACGAGAATGAGCTTTTGGCCTCTTGACATATCCCGTCCGATTATGAAATAAGATCAACAGCAAATACAAAGTTTATTGAACCATAAATGTAATATCCAACCAAACAAACCATTAATATTCATGCCAATTTCACCATAAATTTCAAATTCACGTATAATCAAATAGTTTTCACTCCACAGGACCTTGAATTCCATTAATCAATTTTTTCTTTTCAATTCCCACCGACCGTCATAAAAATATAACAAATTTCCGTCTATCCAAAACTTTATCTCGCACTAATTGAAAAAATAAAAAAATCCCCAAAAAAAAATCTATTGTAGGAGAATCGAGGCAAGAAAAAACCCAAAAATGAGTTTCCAACTTCAAAGAAAAATATTTTTCAATTCTCGAATATTATTCGTAAACGTATCTCTATATCATACCTGACTTGCTATTTCAAGCACTATTATTTGTACGATACTCATGGTACGGGGAGAGGAAAAACTTGAAAACTTTTGCGATTCATTGTTGAACTTTTTGAAAAGTAGTTTTTAGTTTTGATTTATATTCAATATATTATAACTAGGAAAAATGGTACATGGTTTGGGAAAATGGCAACAGAGAGGTATAATACAAATACGAGCACTATTTTCTGTCGTTCGTTCATTTGTTCGATCCCAAGAGGCGGGAGGGATGTTGAGCAAATGTGGTGTTGTGTACTGTACTTTTATGTTGTTTGGGAAACTCTTAATAGTTTTTGTATTGCTATTTTGTACTCTCTGCTCGGAAATAGATAACAGCACATACAAAATGGTAAAGCTCTTTTTTTGTTTTTTTTTTGCTAGTTTCTTGTTGTACCCAACTATTATTATTATTATTATTATTATTTTTTTTAATGTTGAATAAATCAAAACATAATTATTCTTGTGTGTATTCTATGAAAATATCATGTACATAAATGCAACAATATCGTTTGCATAAAACATTGTTGGAATAAAATTTTCGATACGGTGTACGAGTAAATGTGATAAATATGCGCGCGGCAAGATCAATAATATTTTATATCACATAAATTGTTTGCGACAAGCTTTTAAATACTCCACAATTATTTTTGGGTAGAATGGGATATTGCACACTCGAAAGATAAAAAAAAATTGTGTATTATTTGCGACATTTTGTTAAATTTCCGAAAATTAAGTTTTGTACAAATATGTAAAAATGTACGTACTTTATCCTAGCATAATACAAATTTGTATCTCAAGTTTTATCGCAAAATAAATATTAACTGCAAACGGCGGGAATAACATATATAGACGTACGTACATGCAATTTCAGATAACACAATAAAAATGTATTCTGATAACATACTCGAGCTAACAACAACCGAGTTGTATTATTGATGCAGTAATTATTAAAACGTATGTTGTTCTAAGTACTTGGAAGAAATTAAGTTTTTACCTTGTCATAATAATTTAATCAATTCTGGCTAAATACAACACGATTAATTATCTATGTTTGAGGAGATTAGAGTACCTAGAAGCGGAAAATCAAATTATGTTACACACCTTTTCTAAATCAAAGCCAATTAATTAGACCAGGAATTCATAGACTGACTATTATGAAGATTAATGGTTTTCGGATTACATACCACATTTAAGATTTAGTCGACGCCTAAAATTTGAATTGTTATTTTCTAAGGTTGTAACTGAAAATCGTAAGAAAATTACTGGCACCCCCAAAATGTTTACTAAAAATTTAAGTCAACGGCTGATTAAAATGCACAATATACATGGAACTTGGATGTGTAGTTAAGTGCTTTTTGAAAGTATATTTGTACTACTTTATAATGGCATTGAAAAAAGAAGGAGTGTAATTGTTGTGGCCAACATCATCTGACTTTCTTTTACGACAAATGTACGAGGGTTGATCAATAAGTACCCGAGTTTGAAAACAGGTGGTGTTGCGGTTTTACGAATTTAAACATGGTCGCACATCTGTTTTTGATAATGAGCGGCCAGGCCACACGGCAGACATTGTTACCAAGGAATTTGTTGAAATGGTCCACGACATGATTCTTGTAAATCACCGAACTAAAGTGCGCGAAGTACACAGACGGTAGGCGTGTCGTACGGAATAGCAATTAATATTTTAAATGATAAGCGGGAGAAAGATGTCGGCCCGATGAGTGTCGCGATTGCTCATTCCAGCTGCTTATTCATCCGGAATTGCAGCATCCAAATTACATGAACTGCCCTACGAATTAATGCCGTACCCACCGTATTTGCCGGAACTGGCTCCCTGCGATTTCTTTCTGTTCCCCAACATAAAAACATTGCATGGAGAAAAAAATCAGCTCAAACTAGGAGGTTATCTCCGAGGCAGACGCGTTTTTGAAGAGTTGGGAAATCTTATTTTGGAAGGGTTAAAGAAATGGCAGAAACGTTGCGAAAAGTGTATCATTTATTTATTTATCGACTTACCTAAAGGCAGATTACGCTGAAAAATAAAAATTGTAAAAACTTGCGTCTTCATTCCTAACACGGGGACTTATTGATCGACCCTCGAACGTAGATCTCGAACAACAATTTATAAATCGAAAAATTAAAAATAAATAAAAGCTCAGCGATTTTCAAGTAACAGACTTTATGTAACAGACGTTATAACACCTTTAATTTCGACAGTAATTTACTTATTTCACTTATTTGCTGCTCACTAATTCGCTTTTACTGTGTTCACTTTAACTGTTCACTTTCACTGTTCACTACTTTTCACTTTTACTTCTCGGCTTGCACTGTTCACTGGCTAAATTACAACTGGGTCTGCGTCCCAAATTGCTCCCGCTTATATACTTGCGTACGGCTTTTCTGCTTCCTGGAATTCAGCCCCGTCGAAAATCATCTCGACGAAAATCGGCAAATCTCCCATTCTGGTTGTATTGCGCTTCTGGTGCATTTCTGACGTTCATGCCGTTGCTCTCTTCGGAATTGATGTTTGTCCATTTGTCATCGTTGTTCAGCTTCGTTATTTTTGCGGCTTCTACTGCTTGATAAGTGGATTGTTTCTTGGCTTTCTGGATGGTTTTCGCTATTGACTTATCATGTCCTTGATCCTTTCTCTACCAGCACACTTCCTTCCTAACTCAATTGCGTGTCTCTCCTCTGCCGGACTCACCCTTAATATTCGTACTAGAATCTTTTGCTGGGCCTCTCCCACAGATCTTTGCTTTATTAGATAAGCCAATTCGTCCCTCTTCTTCTCTGGCCCTGCATCCTCTTCTAGCTGTCTTTTACTTTTCGGTTTTGAATTAAACATTTGCCTCCGGTCTTCTTTGGTTCTTGAACTCTCTGTGTTTTTTTCATTCTCGGTGTCTTTTCCTAACCAAACGGATCTTCCTTCCAAACGGATCATTAAATCTTTGCGTACACTCTCGTTTGTAGTGTGCTAATTTCCCGCATCTGAAGCATCATTTTTGACTTTTGATGTTATCTGGCACACTTGATTGTTGTAATTTTCTGTGGTTCCAATAGCTATGTGTTAGTTTCTTTAATTCTTCTCTTATTATAATCCTTATCTTCGCCATATCCTCAGCGTCCAGTTTGCGCAACTTTACTGTGTGAGTTGCTAAACTTACTCTGGTTGCCTAATTCTCTAACGGCAACGGATCGTGACATCTCTCTTTCTTGAGTGTCATCTGCAACACATCTGCTACCCCTGCTTTGGAACCAAGGTGTATTACGCCTTCAACCTTGAAATTTTCGAACTGGGTTTGATCACCTAATGTCTGAGGGTTGAAAACTTCATTTGAGCTCCCTGCAACAACGTTCAGTGCAATCTTCGAACCTCTTTCCTTTATTTGTGAGAGGCACGCCACAGCTGGCATCGACCTCTTTAATTTACTTTCAGCTTCTTGCTTGACTGCTAATTCTAACTCCAACTCTGTCGTTCCATCGGTTTTCAACTTCTTGTGTTTTTGTAATGAAAGACTTAATCAGTTCTTCTATTTCATGCTCTTGGACCCGTATAAGTTGATTCAGTTCTGTTCTGTTTATTCAGCTCAGCAAACCTGAAACAGAAGCGTTTTCATCACGTTTCCTAAATCAAGTGTGGTTTTTGTTGCTCGGCAGTAAGCGATTGCACAAAAATGATTCCTTTTGTTTCACTCTTCGATCTGATTTCCCCATTTTTTAACTGCTTTTCGATAGGCTGGACATTTTGATCTTTTTTTGATTGTGATCGCTCTTCGAATGTTTCCCTGTATGCTCGACATCAGCTCTTTCCTATTTCTCTCGGCTAACGACTCAGCAGCATTTCACTTAATTTCTGTGGCTTGTACAAGTTGATCTCTACTAAGCTCATTTTTGCTGGTATTTGCTAAATCCCACTTCTGACACCAAATGTTACGAATTTCGGGCGTTCGATATAGATTCGTACTCGATTTTGCAAGTAAAAACTCAGCGATTTTCAAGTTACAAACTATATTTTCTAATTCATTTATTTCACTTTACTGCTGACTAATTCGCGTTTACTGTGTTCACTTTAACTGTTCACTACTTTTCACTTTACTTTTCGACTTACACGGTTCAGTGGTTAAATTACAACTGTGTCCGTGTCCGAAATTGCTCGCGCTTATATACTTGCCTAGCACTGTCCGAGATTATTCTTTTTATTGTATCTGGCGAAGTATGTGTATATTTTATTTGCAATTGTTAATCATTTTCATTCGCGAATATTCCCCTTCATCATCTGACAACATCGATTATGTTAATGAATAATAATCGCCTCAATAAAATTATGGACTCTGACAAAATTCGAACTCGCGCTCCTTGGGTTGTTTGAAATTTAATTTACATTCTTTTTATTTTAATCGTTTTTTCGTGAATGCTACATACTTTTCAAAATATTTACAACAAATGAAAAAGCTCCTGTGGAAGCAATACTTCCGGTAGTATATTTATGTATGCAGTTTCATCCCGGTCAATCAACCCGTATGGGTTGTGCAGGGGCCAAATTATTAATGAAAAATATTTTTTGGATAAAATTCATCATTTCCGCGTAAATTTTGGAAAACGGATCTGGACCGGTATTGGTGCAAAATTAATTTAAAATCTGTTAGTTCATAACAGTTTTTCTCGTAAATGACACCAACAAATGCAAAAAATGAAAAAGCTGTGTTAAGGAATGATTCTACACCATTCCAGAGATTTAACTAAGCAGGCAATGGCCTCTCACGGTGATTTTTCCGACTGGATCTCAGGGTTTTGGGCCGTGGGGAAACACCGTGGAATATAATAAAATCAAAATCAAATTAAATAAACTGAAGTTAAGTTAAAAACACAGTAATTCGTCGGTCGAAACTTGAGTCACATGAATAAATTTAATAATAACTGGGTGTGCCCAGTCCAATGATCCATCGACCTAGTGTGCCTGTGGATGACCCATCGATCCCAAAAGTCCGATGCTCAGCCTCAACAAAGCACCATTAGAGGGAAGGGACATCTCTTCAACAGACTAGGCCTCTCTTCGCCCGAAGCGACCTCCTAATCCCCCACAATTCATACTTCGACAGCATGAAACTACCGAAGTGCCACGGGGAGAACGTGTAGATTTTACGGTCGTCCCCGAATGGACGATACATATGACTCGCCACTCTGACTCTGGGGATGTCCTGCCAAGGGGATGACGGAGAGTGACAAGCCCAGCCTGTAATTATGGAACCGACAAGAAGTGAGAAACCCCCAATCATACTGAACCGAAAAGATTTAGAACTTCGTTTTATTTATTTAACAACAAACTAAAAAAAAATAAATAAAATAACTAGGTTAAATAAATACTAGGTCAAAATAAAAGCAAAAGAAAAGAAAATAAGGCCCAATGTAAAAAATTATACGCTATACGGTTTTATATATTATTATTCAAATATAATCAAAAAAAAAATTGGGCCAACGGGCAAATAAAAATAAATCGGACCAAAGGATCGAACGTAAAAAATTTTGAGGGCGAAAAATATATTGAACAACAAAAAAATGGTCGCTAAACGGGATCAATTTTTAGCGAAACCAACGTGCATAAAATGCGCGCCAAGCAACCGTTGTTCGACCCAGAATAATTAATAAAAATTGAAAAATTAAAATAATCTTCAATTTACTTTAACCAAAAACAAGAAAAACAATAAAATTTTGAATGAAACAAATAAAAATAAAGCAAAAAATTGTATCAAAGGGAAAAATAAAGCTTTTAATGAAATTTAAAAATAAAGCAAAAAATGTTGACCTTCAGCAAGGTCCCACTGAAAAGGGTGGAGCGTCTTCTCGTCTTTGGCAAAAAATGATACGACTGGCCTCAACTGGCTGCCGTCAATGTTAAGCGTCTTGCTGACTTTGATAAAAAACCCACCATTGGTCGCCTTCTAGATAATTTTTTTTTACAAATGGCCGGTTGGCCACTTGTAAGGTTGCGATCTTCCCGCGTTTGATAGAAATAATATTACGGCTGGCCTCAACTGGCCGCCGGATCCGTTGAAAGTGAATTGGCCGCAACTGGCCACCCGCACACTAAATCAAACGTGGCGACATGTCCGCCGGTATATCAGATGGAATGACCTTGGTTGACCACATGGATGTTGCGGTGCTCCACACAGATAACCACCCTCAAATAGCTGGTTGCCCACCCGTATTGTTGGGCGTCTTTCGCCAAATATGCCCGAAAAAATATGAAGTGGCCCCAACTGGCCACCCACAAACAAACTTGTGATACACCATAACAACCAACCAAACTTCGAAAACACTTAAGTATTTTTATATGTAGGGGAAATAAGGGTTGGTTGTAACAGGGGCAAGTAGTAAAAATTATCATGACAAATGATCTGGCAGAGATATACAAACGTGCGAAAGAGATAAATGTTGATAGTGAAACAAATTATTGTATCATCCAATTCAGTTTTGTGTAAACCTCCATTGAACGCGTTAGTATAAAAAACTGTCACAATCGTCATATAAATAACTTTTTTCTTTTATAATATTTTTAATGTTTTGTTGTTTGTATTAGAGTTACAATAAAAAGAGGTGTATTTGTTGATATACTAAACATTTCAATTTTTTTTAGTAACATTGTAACATTTGTCATTTTAGTAACGTTGTTGCTTTCAACCCCGGAGGTCGGGGTAAAATGTAACTTTTACCGAATTTAGAAAAACCCTCAATTTCGCCCAGTTCCTACTGGAATATTGGCTATATTTATATAACGTTTTGCACCTTAGATATCACTTATTTAAGTTAATTGTTTGATATTGAATTATCTTCAATAGATAAAATGCAAAAATGTGTATTTTCAAAAATATTACATCCAGCCAAAAATATTACTTCCCCTAGTTATTTTCTTAATGTTTTCAAAAAAAAAAATATTTTGTTAAATTAGTTGTAAAATCACAATTAATATAATTTAAAATCATTATGTTCTCTGTATAAAAATTCAATACTAAGTTTTTTTTATAAAATTTAAAACTAGACTTCATTTATGAAAATCCAAAACTCGGATTTTCAATAAAAAAAATTCTCGCACCAAATAATCTAGAAGAATATTTTTCCGTTGTGCCTCTCGTTTTGTTTTGTGCGCGTCACTACTCTACTCATTCCTGCCGCGCATCGCACACTCCAAAACGAGAAACACACAAAAAAATACTCTCGTATTGTTCTCTCGACGTTTACGCAACAACAGGGGTGGATAAAACATAAAACAGAATATTAAGGCCCATGCGAATGCAACTTTAATGTGAATGCCGCGGGGTAGATGGCACCAACTATTCGATTATACTGTAATTTAAAAATTCAAAAACAAAATTAAATAAGAAATAATGTTATGACCCCTCAATGTCGTAACAGCTGTCACTTTGGATGGAAACATAAAGATCTCCTATGAAAATTGTCTCTCCCGGTGGGCCAATTTCGGCCTCTAACTGGTATCTCCTACTTTGTGGAAGATGCTTTCAATATGAATTTTCATCCCAATCAAACAAGTCGTCTAGGCTATACAGGCCCGTTAAGTAAAAAACAGTTTTTGTCTAAAACGTCTTAACGAGAAAATATTGTTACAATTGGTAACAATATTTTCTCGTTAAGACGTTTTAGACAAAACTATATCGGTATTTAGAATCTCAGAGCAGAGGAAGTTCTGTCTCAATATAGTCATGGACACTGCAAGTTACGGCGAGTTTTATTGCGTTAAGAACCACGGGAGCCAGTTTTCATTTTAGTTTGTAAATTGATATATAGTGATTTGGTTTCATTTAATAAGATGCGCCACTTTTCAGTACAGTAGCTCGTTGTGTAAGCTGCATCTTGAAGTTTGCTTTTTGTTTCCAATATACATTTCGTTACAGCAGATTAAATCCACTAAAAAAATTAGAATTCCCGATATTCATGTGTTTTGAATTTTATCATGTTTTCTATACTGAAAGGTAGATAATTTCTTCATCAATCAAATGACTAAAAATAGTTTTTCTACTTGCCTTTGAAAATGTTCCCGTTATTCATCAAGATATGGTAAAAAAATCATTTTTATTGTTATACGTGAATAAATCCACGTTAGAATTTGAATAAATACACCAAACATTTTTACTAAATTATAATTATTTTTAATTTGTAAATTTGAAATCAGCTTAAATACTCTATTGGGCATTGAATCGTGTAGTGACTTCAAATAATTCAAGGAAATGGAGCCTAAACAGCTTTGATGGCTTCAATATGCGACTCCTTCATAAATCTTGCGAGAAAGCCATCCCCAAACGTATACCATAATATTTAGATCAAGGGAGTACGGGGGCCATTTAAATAAATCGACAATCTTCTTGGAATTCCAGGCTTTTACAATCCCTGCCCTATGAATACGGGCGTTATCTTGCTGATAAATCCATGTCAGTCCGAACAAATGTTGGAACTTTGGAAATGCTGAATCCAAAATAGACAAATAAAAATTTGCTGTCATTATTTGATTTTGAAAAGCTAACTCAATCCCACCATAGTATGAAATAGCTCCGCAGACCATAACCTGTTTCCCTGTTGTGATGTTGATTGAAAACTAGCTCTTCTTCGCATAGGTTAAGGAAATGTTAGTCATAACCGTCGGGCCAAATTGATTTTTTTCATTCGAAAACACGACTTTGTACCACTGGTTATTCCATGTCATATGCTCTTTCCCAAATTGAAGCCGATTATTTTGTGGAGCTTGGTTTAATGGTGGCTTTTTCTTAATTTTCATCCGTTGTAAATGTTTAGCTTTCTGTATGGTGCGACAGACGATTTGTACAGAGACATTAATACCGACATGCTCCTTGATTCTGCGAGCTGGTAGAGCAGAATTGGAGGCACTACGAATTGTTTTTCGTTTATTTGTCGATTTTAATTTCGTAACAGAATAGCCTTTCATAGTTTTCAGGACTTTTTAAATAATTTAGCACAACTATGTGACTTCGGCCTAGTTTTTCGGGTATCAACCGGCTCGAATGTCTTTGATCGTGGAAGCATCTATTTTTCCCTTTTCAACATCGTTTAAGCTTTTATTTTTTCCCATTAAAAAAAAAACAATTGACAACATAAAATTATTATTGACAGCACAATTTAATTTATTATTTATATTTTTTATTTTAATAAAACTAAACAAAAGAATGGACTTTTTTATAGGTTGCTTTATTCTTGAATCTTTCTACATAAGAAGCTAACAAGAAGTGTTCAAATCTTAAGCATTTTTTAAGTTTTAACCAATGTTAATACTTAATATTAGTGTTCACAATTTAATTTAGATCCTACTTATAAGCGTAATCTACACATTTAATGATTTTACGGGTTCATTAGTACGAGTGGATCTGCTCTTCTCAGTCGTTTAAATTGCAGCTGTTTTAGTATATCTCGGGCTCATTCGTTGGAATGGCCCTATAAAGTGTTAAGTAGTATTTCGAACTAAATTCTTTGATTATTTCTTTTAATACCAAAGTCGCCGTGTATGTTAGTATTCCGGATATACCATGGAGTATTAGCAATACATCGGAATATTTTCGCTTGAGTTCGTTGCAGAAGTTCTCTATTTGAAGCAATGGTGGATCCCCGAAACTGAATACCATATGTCCATTTTGGCTTGATAAACGCTTTGTATAGTAAGACCTTATTGTCTAATGATAACTTGGTTTTCCTTCCTATCAGCCAATATATTTTGGAAAATTTTTATTTGGTTGCGCTTTTTTTCAACATGTTCTTTCCACGTTTGCCGTCTATCCAGGTGTAAACCTAGGTATTTGACCTTGGTTTGGTAAGGGATATACACACCGTTTAATTGTACTGGTGAGCAGGATCGTTTGTTCAGCGTGAATATGACAAGAGTTAATTTTTTCCGTTAATTTTATTCGCCATATCTTGAGCCAATACTCAATTTTGTTCAAATTACTTTGCACTTTCCTTGAGGCTGTTTGCGAGTTTTCGTGTGATACCAGAATGACTGTATCATCAGCAACTGTTGATATTATTACATTGTCGGTAACAGGTAAGTCTGCCGTGTACAACAAATATAAAATAGGTCACAGAACGCTTCCTCGTAGGACTTGTGCACTTGTATCATTTAGGGGAGTTGTTGCACCATTTTGTTGGATCATGTATTGCCTTTGGAGGAGATAATTTTCCAGAACTGAGTGAATATTTTTCGACAGGAGCGCTTTAAGTTTGTATATTAGTCTATCGTACCAAACTTTGTCAAATGCTTGCGCTGTATCCATGAAGGAAGCAGAACGGTATTGCTTTGCCTCAAAGGTCTGTCTGATTGCATTTATAATTCTATGCACTTGCTCTATGGTACCATGTTGGTTTCGAAACCCAAATTGAAGGTCTGGAACGGTTTTCGTTCCTTCTAATACTGGTTTCAGTTTTGTTATTAACATTTTTTCAAACAGCTTTGAGATTGTGAGAAGCGTGTTTATTGGGCGACAAGACGAGATTTGAATTTCGTTTTTCCCAGGCTTATGTATCATTGTGACCAAAGATATCTTCCACGTTTGAGGAATATGACTAGTTCGCATGATCGCATTATTATTAGTTTTATGCATTTGTGTGGTAATTCCCTTATCATTTTTCCAGTAAAAAAGGTCAAATCCTTGCACCTTTTTCGGGCTAATGCAAGTTTTGATTGTGTTCTTAACTTTCTTCCCTTCAAACTTAATAGGTTTAAAGGATGAATCATCATCCATCTTGTGAGGCAGCACGATATTTTTAGTTCCTTCGTGTCGTCAAAAGCATTGACTTTTTCTTCGTCGCTTCTCGCCCAATATCCAGTTTGTAGTCTAATCGGTGGAATCGACTTTGTAGACCTTTTTAGGTTTTTTGTTGTAGAGAGAATACTCCGTCTTCTCTGTTGCATAGATTTCACTTAAATGATTCTGGACACTATGCTTTTCTTCTTCCTGCAGTACAAATTTCAGGGTTTTGATAGCTCCATTTAATTTACATTTCAACAATGGTGATTTTGTTTGTTTCCATTGCCGTCAAATTTTTCGCTTTCCCTGGATTAGTGCCTGGATTATGTGATAATTTATTAATTTTTTCAGAATTGTTTTTGATTGGTGAAGCCTTTGCAGCTGATATTTCGAGTGCCTCTTTTAGCTTTTCTGCATAGCTACATCAATATCTGCTGGTGCTTTTAGCGCGATATCAAGATGACAATTTGTTTCAACTAGTCTCCTATATTGATCCCAATCAGTTCGTTTGTTTGTCAGAAGTTTCGGTGTTTCTGATTTTAAGACAACAGTACTCATTGTTATATTCCAGTAGCTATAGATAGACACAGTGGTCTATAAGTTTTACCTACCCAATTTTAAATTCAATTTTAAGTATTTAGTTAATTAACTAAAAATATTGTACAATCACTGATTGACATAATAATAAAGTAATTGTGTATGGATCATAAACGTCAATCAAAATGCCATTCCGCCTATTTATTCTTAATTCTATAATCAAATTAGCCTCGAACAACATTTTAGACAAGTTAATTATGTAAATTATCCAATTTGTCCAATTTTGAACTATTCATATACCGACATCATTTACGTAAAAATGAAATCAAATTACTCTGGGCTCTCGGCACAAAAAAAAAAAAATTAACGCACGAGTAGCTTTAGTATTTTTTCCAAACCACACACAAAAAAAAATATAAATTTTCCCAACGTACGAAGAAAATTGAAATCACCCCAAAAACCAATATATCATTTTTAAACTTTCATCGAACGAACACAAAATATTTTTTTTTATCGATATACGAATTCCAGCTAATTATCGTTAAACAGGCAAATTAACAAAATATTTCAGTGCCATCATACCGAACCGATTATTGGCGTGTTTAACAATCCTCAATAAATTAATTGAGCAATTTGTACAAAAATATAAATATTTTTGTAAATATCTAACACAAAACGTAAAATTTTTTCATCATAAATAAATTCTCAAACTGATTTTCCCAAGCTTTTCGTGTGAACAGATTTAATTTGAAAATTAAGTTTTTTATCGACGAAAATAAATAAAAAAAAAAAAAGTTTTTCTTTATTCGGCGAGTGTCGTCGCACCGCACCACCACTTAACCAAAACTGGAAATATAAATTTTGTGGTTTTCCCAGTTTTCTGTTTTTCAATTTTTTGTTTCTTGTTTAAACATAACGACTAACAAGGTGTCAGGTTTGCAGTTGGTTTTGTAAAAATTTTAAATCGGAAATTTTATGTGTACATAGAGCTGTAAGTATATCTTGTTAAGACACAACTATAGCAGATACAATTATTTTTTTGTTGGTATTTTGACACTCGCATTTATATTATTATGACGGATTATGGCTATTTTAATAAATTAATTGGATAATTTGTTTAAATAAGTCGTTTTTTTTGTTGCTTTAATTTGTGTGAAGCCGGAACATACCGGTTTGGTTTTATTGATTAATTGGTATTGTAATTATTATTTTTAGCAAAAATATTGTAATTTACTTCTACAAAGCATCTTCGGCGATTCCTGATTTAGGTGCGGAAAAAAGGTGCCCAGTGGGATAAAATGTGAATTCTACCCCAGAGATTTAAGTACTCGTATATTATCTACCCAGATTCAGAGTAATGCGATACTTCGGGTTTTCGAATTTTAATTTTTCAATTGGCCTTCTTCGTTGGTGCTACGTTCCATGAAGAAATTTAACAGGCCTTACCTGGTAACTCGGTTCGTAGCAAGAGGGCATCAGTGACGATAATAAAGTATTTGAAGGTTCTGTTCGACGTCATTCACCTGTATTATGCTAGACTGCGCTAAATGCATAGAGTCCTGATTTCGTGAAAATTACTTGGTTTCGTGAAATCGTTTATAGAAGATGCCTCGGTGGGGCACACTTTTTTTTAATTTACGGCTTGAGCAAATTGATATAAATTGTCTGGAACCAATAGCGGTTAGTTCGGATTTTGAGATAAAATAATTAGAGGGTCCAGTTTTGCATTTTTTCGGCTCAAACGATTTTCATAAAATAGGGTAAATTATAGATAGGAATTAGATCCTCTTTTTTAAACTTTATACAGAAAAATTGTTGCGCGACATGTTGCGCGATGTTGCACTATGTTGCGTGATGTTGCATCATGTTGCGGAATATTGCAGCATGTCACACTATGTTCCAACATATTACGTCATCCAACATGTTTCGGTACCTGTTTCGTTCACGTGTAGTGTTGTGTCGTGTTGCAGGATGCTACGTTATGACGGAAATTTGCTTCGGTTTGCATTAGGTTGTGTTAATCGCGCATTTTCGAAAATTTTTATGGTGGTTATGAATAAAATTTTCTCTGTATCATTTGCTAATCCCTCCCTATGTTATTAAGATTTTCTTCTCTAACTTATCGATTTACTATATCTAATCGCCACAAAATTGTTTGGTTCTGCTTCCCCAATATCAGGAAACGATTGCGATGAATCTTAATTTCGCACAATTTATTTCGAGGGTGTTCCAGTGAGATCGAGTCTCTAATTTAAAAATTTCGAACGATTGTGATAAAAATTCTAGATATGGTTTTTCGAGTGTTAAGGAGCCAGTGTTCATAATTATGATTTTGATAAATTCGTTAGGAGTCTTCCGGTCCTGCCGTCGTGTTGCGCTATGATTTACAATATAATTAAGGCATTTATAATCGTTTGGGTAGGAATTATGATTATATGTTGAAAATTAAAATTTAATATAAATTCTAGACTACGCATCTGGCAAATAAATTAAATATATAATTCGAAATAATAATTGGGACGAACTTCAAATAATAAATTACGTGGGCTTTGTAAATTGGCCATTTCGAATTTGAATGAATCCATTGATTAACCAAGTGTGGCTTGATTTATTAGCTGCCGGTAAGAAAACTGATGTAGTGACTGTTGTAGTGACTGAAAACTGACACCTCCGTTGGGCCATCCCTCTCTCGATTACATTCAAAACAACATAAACAAAAATCGGTCAGAACAGCCCACACCCACAAAACTTGATCATAAAGCATCGATTGACCTTCTTGTACAAGAAATTGGTACCCTGAATTTATTACAACAGCACACACGCACATCGCGATTGCAATAAAACAAGAAAACTAATGTCTAAAAATAATTGACTGCGTTTAATTGATTATTATAATTATATTAAAATTAGAATTATATTCTCAGTTAATGCTTTCGTAAAATAGGTATGGAATAATAAACGGTAAAACTGCTGTAATTGGGAATAATTTGTTCCCAAGAAACATTTTTCCCAAAAGCCAGAATACACTTTGGAGAAAAGGTAATAAAAATGTAAAATTTCTATTCCCCGGGAATTACCAAAATAATGCTATTGAATAAGTTTGCAGCTGCTCTATCACTGACTACAGCACCAGGTTCAAATTATTAAATCCCAGTATATTATAGAAACTAACTAAATTCACTGTTTAAATGGGCTAAACTTCGTACATTCGGATATGCTACCCTAAGATCTGCATTACCATCATTACTAACACCATTATAAAATAAATTAGAAGTGCCGTTTTGCGACATGTAGTTGTGTATACATTATTTTTACTACCCATAGATGAGTTGTGAGTAAACAAACTATAAAATTCAAAATAATTGTGAGCCAAAGGAGAATAATTTAGGTGTAAGTTGCTAAATGTTTATTTTAAGATTTTCAAAATAAGTATTCAGTAGCTGGCTAAAAACTAAAATGGCTAGCAAAAAATATTTTAAATAAGGCAGAAGGGCAAAAGTCGATGCCTACCACTTGGAGGGAGTTTCTAACAGTGCTATAGCTCATAAAATTGAGCGTAGTGTGTATGCTGTACGATATTATTTAAAAGACATCATATGGAAGAAACTACCTGGGAAAATCGGCGACTGTTCTGGCGCCGCAAGATACAAGAAAAATTCGTAGGCCACCGTCCAATTCAGCCGTTTCCGTGACGCTATGTGAGTTCGCCATGAGTTTGCTTTATTAAAACCCTGAATTTGTTATATATCAAATTTGTCAAATAAATATGTGCTATTTGTTATATGTCAAATGTGTCATCAAATCAATATGTCCGCAGGAGCTTCGATATAATGAGATGAGCAACTTCATCGATGCTCGATATGTCAGCGTTCCAGAAGCTATGTGGAGACTTGTCGAGTCGAAAATGCATGATCGATCTCATGCCGTGATTCATCTTCCTGTGTACCTACCGAATCAACAAATAATTACATTCGAAGCAGGTAATGAAGATGAAGCGTTGCTTGCAGCATAAACTGGCTGAACGAAGCTTGAGTCATGGTTTCAGCTCAACTTCAATGATCAAAACGCAAGTCATTTCCTATATACTGACATTCTCCACCATTACGTTTACTTACGCGGTAAATGGCAACTTCGTCAAAGAGGTGGAGAGTAGGTTGTTGCACGAATGTATACAGTAAGCTTGAGAGATGAGGAGCGTTTCTTCTTGCGGCTGCTTTTGCTACATATTCGAGGTACCACCATCTTTGAATTTGTAGGAACATTTAATCCGTGGTTCCACACTTTGATTCTTTGGTCGTGATTCTTTCTTCGTTTACTTCCCCTTCACCAACAAACTAATTTTTTGGCGGGGAAATTCTTGATTCTTTTTTAAGCACAAATTTTTTTTGATTCGCTGATTCTCGCACAACAACAAAGATAAATATTTCAAGGATACCTTGTTTATTTGTCGTTTTTGGGTTAATTTTGGTTTAGATTGTGCTTCGAGTGCAAAAAATGTATTTTTTCAACCAAGGAAGCAGTTTTCGCAGCAAATAATAAACATTTTTTACTATACGAATAAATCAAAAAACATAATTTTACGCACATGCATAAAAAAAGAAACGCGCAAAGAAATCAAATGTGGACGGCGATTGATTTTTTGAAATCATTGAATCACGACCAAAGAATCAAAGTGTGGCGAGGCTCAATGGTATTATTTACTACGCATTCAAAGAAACCGCAGGAGTCTTTCAAATGCCAAGACAGCTTCGAGTGACTTTCGCTTATTTTTGTTGCTTTTGTTAACCTTCAAATATCTTGATCCCTGGATGAAGTATGCAGATGGCGTGACTCTCGAGTACAGCCGATACCATATTGAAAACGTAGCAAAAAATTTGGCTCTCCACGATATCAACATAGTTATTATACAGCACGGACTAACTTGCGCTATGATCGGCTTACCAACTCCATCGGGAAGTCCCGTAGAAGCGCAAGTCTTCGATCCAGTTCGAGAAGCCGAAGAAGCTGAATTACGAATCAACTGTTAAGCGAAAAACAGTTGGAGGCATTTCATAAAATAACTGATGCAGTTGATAATGAAAATGTCTCCAGCCGAAGTTTTTATCTTGATGGACCAGGAGGATCTTGTTAAACGGTCCTATACGCAACACTGATGTCCTTCATCCGGGGAAAAGGAAAAATTGTGTTTCCATTTGCAACAACGGGAATCGCAGCTACTTTTCTGGAGGGTTGTCGAACAGTTCAAAGCGGATTTAAATTACCAGTACCGCTGATTGACACTTCTATCTCTACGGTGCGATTGACAACACCCGAAGCAAACATTTTGCGAGAAGCTTCACTTATTATTATCGATGAGATTTCAATTCTGACAAAGCAATGACTCCGCTGCATTGACAAGTTGTTGCGTGAAATAATGAGTTGCGAAATGCCTTTCGGCGGAAAGGTTTTCGTTGTTGGTGGAGACTTTCGACAATAACGCAAGTTGATATCATCGAGTACTTTATAAAATCGAGCAATATGTGGAGGAGTTTTCTTCAATTGTTGCTTACGATAAATATGCGAAGTGCAGGTCAAGAAGAGAACAACAACTGGTTGTTACATGTTGGTATGGACAATCATCTTCTTATCAAAGGCATTAACAATGACTGCACAGTTCAAATTCCTCAGCAAATGATCGAAACTGGAGAATCTGGTTAAAAGTATTTTTGACATGAATTTTTCTGAAATATCTGTGCAGGAGTTGGCACAACGCGTCATTGTTGCACCTACAAATCAACAGACTCTTAGGATGAATCGTAAGATCATCAACATGATGCCAGGACAAGCTGAAATTTATTACAGTGCTGATTCGGTGGTCTCAGAAGGTCCAAATGATGTACAAAATTATCCAGCAGAGTTTCTCCATGATCAAACGCCATCAGGAATGCCACCTCCAGTTTTACTTCTGACGCCTGGAGTAATTATAATGGTGCTGAGAAATTTAAACCCAAAAAAAGGAATGTGCAATGGTACTCGAATGATTGTTAAGAAGCTGCAGCGAAACTATAACAGCTAAAATTTTATCAGAGTGCAATCGTGGAGATATTGTCTTTATTCCGCGAATTGATTAGGCTCCAATAGACACTACAGTGCCATTCATACTGAAGCCACGACAATTTCCGATCACTCCTCCATACGCCATCACAATCAACAAATCGCAAGGTCAAACTTTCGATCATGCCAGAATTGATCTACAGACAGCAGTTGTCTCGCATAAACAGCTGTACGTTGCATTGTCACGCTGCAGAAACCGTGTACAAATGAAAGTCCACATAATGGAAAATCCACAACAAGAGAAGTTGCTGCGAGATGAATGTCATTTCACTCGAAATATTGTTTTCCGCGAAGTCTTCCAAATGCAAAATTGTAAGCAATAAAAATTGATTTTAAATTTAGTCGAATAGTAGTTTTTTAACTTTTTGTATTTGACAGAATATTTCAATAAAATTTCATGAATTTTCCAGATGTACGTGAAATAACAATTTTTTTTTCTCAGGTTGCTGATTTAGAGAAGCAATTGCTGAAGACCAATACCGTCGTTATCCATTAAACCTATTAAGCCTTTATCCTTCCTCGAGTAGATTAGAAGTAGATTAGAAATATGTTGTGCCGTACGATCGCTAGGTGTCTGAAACCGGGTCGTTCCGTCCCAATAAAAAAAAAACTTGCAAGTGGATCTAATCAAGTGAACCGCAGTGTACTTCCAGTTGTGTTGTATTTTAAGCTGAACTGCTTCATGATACAACAACTTTTGTAATGGTGTCGAAGTCTTGTCGAATAAATATAGGTTTATCTTTCACAAATTCCGTTGAGTTATATTTGTTCTTGCTGATCTTGGAACTGCAATCCGTGGAGCAAGTCCATTTGTTATTAGATGCTACTTCAGTAATATGTTTGATGTAGAGCTTTTTGCATGCTGGATGAAAACACTTTCCACAATTCGAGCATTCAAATACAGACTGCTTTCTTTTCAATAGTATTTGCACAAACTACACATTCTAGATTTTCCGGATAGTTCGAATTACTTTCTGCTGAATCATAATAACTAATCCTCAACTCGATAGAGGATGACGTCATCATCTAGTTATTTGAAGCTTCCAAAGCTTCCAAAGTCTTGGTATCCTCACCTTGATGTATAAATTTTAGTATATTTTATATTATCATCAACCTTTCGAGCAACCCTCGTATGCCGTAGGAGGTATTTATAATTACGTTGTCATACACCTTCACTTTAATTTGCTTTCCTATCCGATATTATGCTGGTATATTAAGATATTTTGATAAATTTTGTTAGGGTCTAACAACTATTGTACAAATATGTGTCAGGGTCAATATGCCGCTCGCCCGATACACATAACACTATATATTGTGTTACAAATTTTCCATATTTGGAATGTAAACGAGATTTATGTATATGCGGTTACTTATTAATTGGTGTTTGGTATACAGTGTACCAGTAAAATGTTATATACAACTAAATTTGCTGTGCGTTAGTTTTTTCAAATTACAAAATGGAACAACGATATAAATAAAAGTAAAATTGTTGCGTTTGGGTTCCCCCAAAACAAAACAAAAAATCCCAGTTCGCTTGCATGCAGCGCGACCACCCCACTTTATTTATATAGACAAACACACTCACATAAAAACTATTTATATTTCCTAAATAGTTGTTGTATAATAAAAAATTTACAATTTAATTTGTTTTAATAAATTTTTTTATTTATTTTGTCACAAACTAATCAAAAACTATATAAACATTTTCATTATAGTTGTTGACTTGTTGTGATGTCGCGCGCGCGCGTTCTTTTCGTTTGAAATCAGAACTGATTGAAACCACCACGTTTGATGTATATGCTGGACGGATTATGTTCTAGATTATTTGCAAAGTTATTTTTTGTTTCAGGCCTAACATATCTCGCTCCCCCTGTGATTGTAGTAAATGGTTTTGCATGTTAATATGAATTTTATGAGAGTGTTAATGAGGTCTGATACAGAGATTTGTTTATTTTTGTTATATACGAGAGATATGTTGTGTATATGTTATCGCACCATGTATGCAAATTATGTGTACATTTTCATACACATAATATTATGATGTGGGTGGATTAGTGAATTTTGTATTATTATATTATTTTGTTCTATGGTTGGGATTTTTAATGTGGCTTTTTTTATTTATTTATTTATCTCAAGTGATTATTATTCATGTGCTGTGTCGCTTCGTTGTATGGAATATATGCTTGGTGTAGATTTAGTTATAAAATACCATACGAAGTTCGACGTGATGTGATTACCATTAGTTTATGTTTTTATGTAATAATATGCGCTCGTTAAGTGTGTGGTGTAACGAGACAGAATTTTATTTACGTTATTTAAAGAAGAAACATGTTTCTTTTATGAGATTCAAATAGGCTTAAAATTCGAAAAAAATGCTGTCGTCGTGATGTCTCTATACCTTGAGATTTTGTATGTGGTATATCCGCACTCCGAAGACGTTACGACTTTCTTGTATTTAAGTCTATTGTTTTATGATTGAAATAATTGATTGGTTTATGGATCATTGACTAACTTTTGATTTGGTTTTTCTTTTCATTTCAGGTAACAATCTTATAATCAGCAAGTGATATGAAAAGTAAGTTTTTCATTTAAATTTTTGTCAGTTAATTCTACGTGGTCTTATTTCCACCAGTAAGCTCGCTGTTTACAATTTCGAGAAAATACCAAATTTAATACGTAGTTTAAAATTTGTCTGTCAATTACTTAAACTTCAAAATGGCAATAATTATTTTACACTTACAACCTATTCTGAATTTTGGTAACATAACAGTGAATTTTAACGTGGAGGGGGAAGCATCGACAAGTAATAAGGCTACTCCTTCGCCGATTACGTCTATGCTAACACAGTGACACTATTCCGGCTTTCCCTGAGGAAATTGGGAAAAATATTTTCATAGCATTTTTACCTAAATTGTATTTTTCTGGACTACTGGGGGAATAAGTTTGGTGCAAAAATTTTCGAAACAAAGTTAAATGGGAGAATATTTTTCCCTATAAAAATTTTGTGGAACAAAAGTTTCCCAATTCTCTTTGTTTTCAAAATTTTTGTACCAAACTAATTCCCTCAGGAGGCTAGAAAAATATGATCTACACAAAAATGGTATTAAAATATTTTTCCCATTTCCCCATCCCCATAGGGAGAATAGTACCACAGTAGGTGTTTTTGGAACATGTGCTGGTAATTATCTTGTTACTATTGAGGTGTCTAAGATGAGATCCAAGTAGTTGGGTTTATCTATAAAAAGGTGGTGCATTGCAATCCAGTTGAATCTTGATTGCCGATCTTTATTAAGAAAGGATGGTTCAAAAGAGCTAAGACTAAATTTTAGTTTTAGAATCACTTTACCAGAGAAACTATTTTCCAAAGTATCCAACAGTTTGGCCGGAAAAACTTCTAATTCGTGCGTTCGTAAAGCTACGTAAATATTTTTGAACTCCTTCAGCTTTCCGAGACGTTGTAACAACATCTACTACAACCTCAACCGATTATGTATTGCTATCAACTCTGATTCCGCTGGCAGCACCTATCGCTCAATCGACACTGCCGATTTGACCGAGGTGATTTAACCTCAGACCTAGTGATGGATTCAATTTGTTCAATCTGTCGAATCGTTTCTTGGATAATTCATATATTGTTGAGGTGGCATCGAATATTAGAAACAACCCTAAACATTTCTGGAGCTATGTTGGTTCGAAACGTTACTTTTGAGTTATACCGTTGCAAATATATCTCAATTCTTTGAATGTTAATGATCTGCAAAGAAGCTTCTTCGAGAAAAAATGACTATACCGATGGCGTTCTGCATGCTCTGTTGAATGTAAATGTGGATATGGGTTGTGGCCCGGACAAAATTCAACCTCTTGTGTAGAAAGAGGTTGCTTGTGTCTTGGTTCAACCACTGGCGTACTTCTTTAATTTGAGTTTGGCGAGTGGCGTATTTCTTCCAATTTAGAAATCCAGTTTCGTTAAACCAATTTTCAAAAGTGGAACGGGTGGGGACGGATATCGAAAATTACAGTGGTATTTCTATCGTTTCGGCTATTCCTAAATCATTTTCATCGATTTTTTTTGAAGTAGTGCTTACAGATTATGGTAAAGCACTCGATAAAATTAATCAAGTCTTACTTATAAAGAAACTTGAAAAGCCCAAGTGTGATGCATTTCCTTTAAAGTGAATTTTGTCATATTTGACGAACCGAACTTAAAAAGGTTTTTGTTAAATATCATTTTATCTTAGATTTAGGTGTACGATTTTTATGATCCATATACATACTCTAAAACTCCTCTTACTTTCATTTGTTCGTTCGCTCAATTGTCTGGAATCATTACTATAACAATTCCTCCAAAAGCGAGTAAAACTAACGAGTGGCACAACTGATAAAGTGGTGCAGGGTTGAAGGTTCTGCACTTGGCCGGGAGGTGCTTTGCTTGCTTGCCAGCAGGAAGTAAAATAGCGTTTTCTCGTCAATTCGATCAATTACTTAATCCTCTTCCGATGTGTATACCCAATTGTGTATGTAAATTTCAATGAAACAAAATGATTTTTTTAACTCGAAAGGGTTAATAAACAACCTTCAAACTCTTGTGGATTTCATAATGCGACGATGGTGTACTGTAATAGTTGTTACGGACGGCTCAGCAGCCGACCCGCAGTTATCAGTAAGCACGCAGAGGCCTCACACGGTGGTTTTACCGGCTAGATTTCAGGGAGAAATGCTTGAGCCGTGGAAGTTTGAGGCTTGCGATGCTCCTGGCCTACACCGTGTTTACAGACAATTTATATATAAAAAACGCAAACTAAATAAATAAAAACCCGGATGTTCCGCCGACATTTGTCGGACGAAACTTAAGGAACATGTATATAAAGAAATAATAACCGAGCGTGTCCATCCGCTGACCACCGGATCTCCCCGAGCGACAAGTTCAATGTTTGCTGAAGAAACCCTCCGAATGACCCATCGACCCCGAAAGGCGGATGCCCAGCCACAACGAAGCAACATAGAAAGGTAAGGACGTTTCCCCAACAGACAAAGCCTCTCTTCACCCGGAGAGACCCCCAACGAATCTCCCATAATTCACACGTCGACAGCCTGAATCCGCCGAGGTGGCACGAGGAGACCGTTGAATTTTACGGTCGCCAGCGAATGGACAACACATATGCTGGACGTGCCATTCCGACCCTGTGAATGTCCTGCCAAGGGTATGAATGGAAGTGACAAGTCCATCCTGTAAATATGGTACCGGCACAGAATGAGAGCAGCCCTCTAATACTGAACACGTAAAAATTTAATAGTTTTTTCTATGAGCACCGAGCGTGTGACAAACAATTGCTCTTGGGCACTCGATTGCAATATTAAAAAAAAAAAATGAAAATTTTGAATAATGAAATGAAAAAGTAGAGAATTAAATTTTAGAACAAAATTTAAAAATGAAAAAAATAATAAAAAAAATTGTACCTCCCTGTTGCGGTGGTGCCGTCATGCCACAAGTGAATTGCCACACCCGGACCGTTGGGCGTCTTCCGCCGTAAACCAAAAACATAACTGGCCGACTAGCCACCAGTTCGTTGCGGTGCCTTTTCTGTTCGTTGTGGTGACTTTCACCATTCAATGGCCTTGATAGGCCGCCGCATATGGGTTGGGCATTGTCTCGCCTTACCGAAGATCGTTGGGCATCTGCGTTGTTCAACTTTAGTTAAATGATGTATCCGTCGAAAATAATTTGGGATTGCAAAGTTATTGTAATCGTGTGATTGTCACCCCGGAAAACGTTTTGATTTATATCCACCCAACGAATACACTAATAATATCTCTGCTCACGACAACTTACAAATTAATAATCAAATCAGTATGGCATATCTACCAATTTATATTCGTTTTCCTATAATACTAATCTCGCACCTTTTCCATATCACCGTGCACCTACAAAAACAAAATCCTCGAATTATATATATTAGGGCTTTTTTTATTTAAGTAACCAGATGGGCGAGTTTTTCCACATCAAAAACAATAATTTCACACAACAAATTATGATCAACATTAAAAACATATATTCTAATATTTTACACCGTTTTATCATAAGAAAATTATTTATTAACAAAACTAATCGAACAAAATATTTTCTCCACCATTAGAATTAACTTTTAAAACTTAATGTCTGACTTTACTTTTACAAAATCAACACTTGACCTTTTTCGTCTCAAAACCAAAACTTGACGTTTTCTTAAAAAATTCCACATCAGACTAAAAAAAATTCTCCCACACAAAAAACTTCTAAAATGGTCTTTTTGTTGTTGTTTTATTTTTTTCGTACGGGCCACATTCGTACTTCCTCCAACGCGCATCAAATTGCACGTATATAAAAAAATAGAACAACGCAAAAAACATTCTATATCGTCTTTCTATTGCACACACATACCCGGTGCACATCGGTCTCGCTCCCACATTTATCCGACGCTTACGCAACACCATCGTATTGAGAAAAACGGGAACCAACACACAAAGAGGCATTCACAATGCGACAGCAAAAAGAAAATATTAGTACTAAAAGTACCAAATGCTCGGGAACAGGTGACACTGTAGTCATACAAAATACTCCACTACCATGAGTAGGTGAATGTGAATTTTCGAGAGTGTATAGGTGAATGTAGTGGAATCAGAAGCAACCAACACTTCTAAGTGTCCATTAAAATGCACTACTACGATTTAACTTTTTAACGGACTTGCCATGATTCCAGTACACTAATTTTGACCCAAAATCGCGACTTGAGAGTTGGGAGTTTTTCTGTTGTTTCATCAGCACACTTGATGTAAATATAGTATTTATTTTCTATTTACACCAATCAATAATAATATTAATTTTGTACATCTATAGTAGGCTAGTGAAACAGCAGCAAACATCCCAACTCTCAAGTCTCAGTTGTGGAAGAAAATGTGTACTCAAAATTCCGGAAATCAAATTCCCGGAAATTAAAATCCCGGAAATCACAATCCAGGAAATCAAAATCCCAGTAATAAAAATGGCTATAATCAAAATAAACGGAATCGGCCATTTTTAACCGATCAAGGTGCAAATAGTTGTGGTGGATGGAAATACAAATAGCGGCACAATTAGGGGAACAAAAAATAAATAAAAGAAGGTTTTTAAAATCAAATAGACGTTGATTTAAGAACGCATTTCCAAATACACTAAAAATTCTAATATTTTTTGAAAAGTTATGAAAAATTATGATAATGGAAATTACTTTTTTGAAAGATTATCTTTTATTGAAATAATCAAATAAAACAAAATAACAACCAATTTTTGTAACTAACCGGTTTCCTCAGTAACGGGTGTTATCTCCACGAGCTTTCACCATGCTTCCATTCGTCTTGCCATGCTTTCGGTAACGCTGTCGATAGTTTCATGTGATCAATTTTCCCATTCGTCCTAAAGTACATTTCTTATTTTTTTTTGAATTTTTGACTTATAGATGGCTAATGTGTAAGAATCACAACAATCAGTTTCGAACAAATGAGACTATTGATTTGAAAAAATCAGTCTTCTCATCAGGTCGCGACGGCTGATGTTGTATTATTACATTGGAATATTGTCTATATATATAGAACATACCATGTAGTTGTTGTACTACTAGCGAATTACTGCTTAGCGTACGAAATTTGATTCTTTCACATTTCTATCTATATTCTATTTTAACAACTAACTTTTCGCATTCACGAATTTTATTACATATATATTTTTTACTTTGGTTTTTGCAATTGTAATGGTGTTCTTGTGATTGTTCTGTATATTGGTATATTTCAGCACTCTCGAATTAAATACACAAATCGTAGGAAATTCTTCCATTTTAGAAAAAAAAAAAAAAAAAAATACATTTCTTATGTTTCGATCTGCTGTATTTCTAACTCGAACCTGTCGCCCTAACATGTCCCAGATATGCTCTATCGAGTACACATCTGGACACCTTGCAGGCCAGCTCAGTATGCGGCCAGATATTATCCAGCATTAAAACGAAATTTTCTCCGATGAATGGGGCAAATGGTACCACATGTTCTGGTATCACTAATTCTGAACGGGCACTAAAGAAATACCCAAACCATAATTGACCCTCCACCATAAGCGACGGTTGTCGAAATGCAACATTGAGAATACCGCTCACCTGGTCGTTTCCATACTCTTTGCTTTCCATCAATCGAGTTCACTAGCAACCGACTCTACTCTGTAAACAAAATATGGCCTCACTGGTTCAAAGTCCAAAATCGGTGTTCTTGAGCAAAACTCATCCTTTACTCGGTGATTTCTCTACAGTAGGGGTCCTGTGGCTTTAACATATGATCTCAAAATGACTTCCTGAAGCTTTCGTCTCACAGTACGTTTACTTATTCGTCCTCTTGAAAACCATTCTAAAGCATTGCGGGTTTGAGTTGCTGTTTCCCAAAATGGAATTTGGGGTGTTGGATGGAAATGTTATTCTAAAATGATTTTTGGTTTGTTCTAAAATTTGGCTTTTTAGCACGGAACTTGGCCATGTCTTAACCGATTTTGATGAGATTGGGCATGTAATGGGATGAAGAATAATTTTTTGTAAAAGTTTCGGAATATGGCTACCTAGTAGTAAACTCAGTCCGCTGCATAAAAAAGACGGTTGTGTCAAAAAATAAAATCATAGTGGTATGGGACTATCTGAAAACGCCGGCAGGGTGCTAGCTAATGGTGTATTTGGCAGAATCATAACCCTTGCAGAAAATATCATCGGTGACTACCAATGCAGTTTTCACCCAACTGATCAACCAGTGACCAGTGTAGCAGATATGAAAGCAAGCATAGCAGCCGGACCTCATTTCTTCTTCGCACGAACAAGGCTGTTGTTGCTCGCACTAAACAAATATTTTAAAGGAAGATCATTCGACGTATTCTTGCAGACTGTGACATTATCGGATTCATTAAATTCAACCGAGGAAACTGGCTGGGCCACATTGAAAGGCCCTGAACACAACGAATGATAAGGAAAGTGTCACTTCAAGTCTCGATCGCCCCCATGATTGTTTCGAATTTGTTTTTGTTTATTACTATTTTTATTTTGCATGACACCATATGCGATGAAGGGATTGAACCGCTTAATTTCTGAGATTACATAATTAATTTATTATCGGAACCATAGTATACTACTCAGAGACAAGGGCTGGTGGGTGAGGCATACTGACATACTAAGGGAGGACACTTACTCATTTACTTGTCGTATTCTCTCTCTCTCTCTCTCTCTCTCTCTCTTTCTCTCTCTCTCACTCGCTATCACACACACACCCTGAAATCATAAGTTCTAACTATATGAACACGTTTATTTTAAAACACGTTTAGTTGCCTTAATGTCCTGTTCCATGGAAGTAACCTTTCAATAATACCAACTTAGAAATGCTAATTTTTAACTTGACACTTTTGACCGAAAACCCTTGACCGAACTGCCTTTTCTAACCTTTTGAGGGATCCAAAGGGCCTCTTACAACATATCACATATTAGACTGCTTTAGCTTAGAACCGAGATGATTATGGTTTTAATACGGTTGCTAACGCTTGAAAGCAGGTGGAACTCTTCTTTTCAACATCAACGGAAAAGGTTGATTTTCCTAAATTAAACAAAAATGACATTTATTGAGAAAACTGTTTCTCTCTTGAACTTTTTTCACTCAAATTTTCTTCACTTTATAATTTTTTCATTTGTTTCTAAGTATTTTTAAACAAACGACATAGCCTGTGTGATCGTGCTTTTAGAGAGTTGAATTGACGACCATGCAGTCATTGCTTTTATAATCTCCTCACTTGAACCGAAAACTCCATGTATTTTATCATATTTTAGGAACAATGGAAAACCCGAACGTTTCAGGAACGTTTCGGAGAATAAGTATATCTAATTTCATTAAGTGACTGCGCTTGAAACTTGCCGATTTTTTTCTCAGTGTGTGCATGCAGTTGATTTGCACCTTGGGTCTCCATAACACAGACTGAAGTTTATTTTCCAGATTATACTTAAAGAACCAAGAACCATGCGAGCAGCTTTCTTCGTGTAGTTTCGCATATAAACCGAATTCACTCACTATGATTTCCTGGGTCGGTCTTGGTTCTTCATTAATTTACTTTTACAATGGGCTCATCTTTTGATGATTTGAAGCAACCTTTACGAAATTCGTCCTCAATATGTTGAGGGCCAGTTCTTAATGGTGCTTTCGTTGTGAACTTTTGCACTCACTGAAAATTGTTACAGGTTGAAGTCGAGACAAAGAGAATGTGGCCATTTGTGTTTTTGGCTGCGTATCTGAAATCAGTTAAATTATAAATTGCGATTAACTTGGTGAGCTATCGATAGCTATTTCGTATTCTTCTTTAGAACTCAGGCTTATATTTAAAAAAAAAACAAAAAAAAAATCTTAAAGTAGTCCTGTTATAGGAAATTCGTACGCTGAAAACTATGATACACAAATATTATCTATGGTGTCAGCCTTGCTGTTTTTAAATACGGAAGTGATAGAGCTAGTTCTCTCTGACCATTTCTCCTGAATACTTTCTCCGGAGAAAAAAGTTCTCTCTGACCATTTCTCCTGGCATGCAACAAGCCTATTAGAAAATCCTAGGAAACGGTTTCATAAGAACTTGATTTGATTGAAATATAGCAATGTGAAGTTAATTTGAGTGTTTTTCCTGCGTTATAGACCGCCTTGGTTTCGCTTTGGTGAGAGTGAACTGGATGGCTATTTAGTTTCCGTCGAAGTGTTTAAGGATTGTTCCCATTATCCCCAGATAGGAGTGCTTTATCCTCTTCTGCGTCAATTTGGCTTTGTTGCTTAGAGTTATGTTGATGAGTAAGATTTAACAGTTTCGAATAAACACTTAGTTTTATTCGGCCTAACCGCATTTTTCTGATTTGACTTTATTATTTTTTATTAATTCCCGAAGCTTTTATTTTGGGAGTTAAGTGTAGCGAAGTTTATTTATATCATAAAAGCACCTAGATATTATGAATTCCTAAAACCAGCAAACCCGACAAATCCAATATAAGTATTTAAGGCAATAAATCCTAAACCTTTACATAAACAAAAGGACCGAATAAAATTAATTTCGCCTTCATATATCACACGACTGCGATGATTAAAATTCTGGTACACGTATCATATAAAATTTCCACCATCAAACCACCACCCACCAACCCTCGATATGTAGACTAGCGCCCACATGTGTTTGGTGAAAAAATAACATTTGATAATTTGCTATATATACGCGACAAGTGTATGAAGGCGTTAGGCACAATTAAAAACATATACGGAATTTGTCAGCTCACCCTTTCGAAAATCGTTTGCTCAAAGCACGCCGTTAAATGAAAATGAGAAATGTGAAAATTTCTTGTTGTTGCTATTTTTTTTATCTAAATTAAATGATAACACATGTTTGCCGCATTTCGCACGTATTCCGTTACGAATTCGTTTGGAAATGATGTAATGAAAGAAAAGCTTTATATTTTTGTTGTTGTAATTGTTCTTGGAATTTTTCCAAATATATACGGGCGACGAGACGAGAGTGTGTATAGTGAAGTGGGTAGGTATATACGAATTTGACAATTTACCGATACCAAGAAGTAAAATATTTTTATTTTATTTTATACGATTTACGAGGAACATCACCAGAATAAACTTTTGAGCAATTACACAACTCCATTGCCTTGTTATATAAAGCTTCCAATTTAGCTTTTAGGTAAATATACAAAACAAAAAATATAGCAACAACAACAAAATAATCTACTTTTATCAAAACCAATAAAAGTATCAAAAAGTTAAGCTTTTATATAAATTTTTTCTCCATACGTCGTTGATAAAAAAATCAAACCCTTTTGTGACAAACACACACATACATACATTTATATAAACCCCAAAAAAGCTCTCGACAAAAATTGATTATATGGAATCGTAACAATTAAGTTTTGTTTTTCTGTTTGGTTTATAGATATTCTTATCTTGTGTTGTCTTTAGCTTAATTTAATTAAACAAAAAAAAATTTACCAACGAGAATATTCATTTGAAGCTTTTTAAGAGCTTTTATTATTGTTTGTCTAACTTTTTGAACATCGACACAAATTTTTTTGCTGTTTTTCTAAACAATACTCTGTGCTTTACAGTTGTAGCTTTGTCTTCTACTGGATATATACATATTATGTATGTCTGTATATATATGTGTGCGTGTGTGTGTGTATATGTTCAAGAGTGTATACAACAATAGAAACGGAAGATGCTATCGTTTAGATTAGAAAGGAAATAATAGAATTTTTTTCATTTTTAGGTTCTTTAGAGATAGAATTAAATGATTAGAAGTCAGCTTTTTGTTGCTGTTGGTGTTTTGTTGTGTTGTTGTCATTTAGTTTAGATTTAGACATATTTTTCTGATTTTAGATTACAAGTACTTTTGTGTGTGAGTGTGCTGGATGGTTTTCTTGGTACATATTTTGTTTTATGAATTTTGATTTTTCTTTGCTCTCTCCGTTTGATAGCTGCCAGTGTTAAGGACGAGAGTTGTTTAATGAATTGTGGTAATTGTTTTGGTTGAATTACGTCATGATAATTTTGGTGGCTTTAAGGATTAAATGATTATGGGTATCGTATGGGTATTTTGTTTGTACTGGTTGACTTTCTTTCTGCTCTATAAATAGGTAAATGGATTTTTATTGGCTTAATCGTCTTTGTAGTTGAACTATAATACCCTTACTTATTACTGGTATATCTAGAACGATTGGACAGCGCCATTTTTTTAATAGACTTAAATTTTATATTTAAATGCAAATTTTGGATTTTTTTGAGATTAATATTTTCGCCCAAACAATCAAAAATTTACAAAATGTGATTTGGGATATTTTTCGGATTATTTATTTCTGGAAATTTGAAATTTGAGAAACAGCCTACTAGTAAGTTTTACTGCAGTTATAAACAAGTTTAATATCAAGATTTTTGCAGTTTTACCTTTCACTATATGGCCAAAGACGAAACGCCAAAAAATAGTGTTTAAGAAAATCTCTGTGTGTCGATCTGTAGTTTGCAAAATTATCCACATTTGAATTACCGGTAATTCGATAAACGTTTCTGAAAAATCCGATTAACCGGGTTTTACCGGTAATTATAAATTAAATTTAATTGGTAATAAAACAAATAAAAGACAACAAGAACTAGTGGAAATAACGCAATCAGTAATATAGTATTTCAAAATATATGTAAATATATATATTTTTTCAATTTTAGCAATTCAAACAAAAAAAGACGGGAAAGGTTCGGAGCCGAACCCTATAAGCATTTTTGTTGCCTATAAAATAAAAGAAAATAGTTTTTCCACAAAAAAAATCACAAACCATCACACCTAAACATTATTACCACCGTCACCCACCATCCAAAACCCCAAACCCTATCTCACCCGCACCACCCTATACCGCACCACCCATATAATCACCCTTTAACACCTCCATACCCACTTCCACACACACACAAACCACCCACACAAACCCTCATCCACCAAATCCCAAGTTCCCACACCAAACCCAAAACGCCTCATCCCACCCCCTCCACCTCCCATACCACCACTCCTACCACCCCCATAACCACACCACCCACACAAAACCACATCCAAACGAAATATATTTTGATTCCACATTTACATGCTCTATGAAACCAAAATAGAATAGAAAATGAAAAAAAATTCTAACAACTTTAAGGAGGGGGGTTAACAAAACCCTACTTACCACCGAACACCCTGAACACAGAAATGTCCAAATCAATAGGGATCATTCCCAAGAATTGCTTGAACTTTTATTGAAGAAATTAAGTGGATATCTTCATTCGTTCTCAAGTTATCGTGCACACAGACGGACAGACGGCAAACCGAAACCATATAGCATTTTTTTTAACGAAAATGCTTAAAAATTAGTTAAAATAATTATCAATAATTAAAAAAATATTCATTTGTGTTAAAGAAAATGTAAACACTACTATGTCAATTTCCTTAATTCTCTAATGCTGCGTACATGACATGGGGAGGTTTTTCGGAATAAATACTTTGGTATAAAGCATTTCACGAAATTTGATTGGTTTTGAGTTCGGGGGCTTTTTATTTCCAATTTCATGTACGCAGCATAAAAGTTCTTTTTGCGTATTGTAGTAATAGGCTCGTAAAAACACATCGCTGAAAAAGCACGCTCCGATTTGACAGTTGTCGGGCGAATGGTCAGAATTTGATTAAATACCAAGTTTAAATATTTACTTCTAATGTTCTGTTCTCGAAAGTAGTCCATCTCTCTTATTCACTAATCATCTAGGAATAACACTTTTACCGCAATACCGATAAACAAATTAATTTACCGGTAATTCGGTAATGCGACCATAAAGGCATTACCGGTTAACCGATTTACCGGCAATGCAAACACTAGTCGCCGCAGCCCAGACGATTTATTTGGTAGGAAGGAGACGTCTTACTTAAGCTTTTCCCACAAATAGCTGGCCCCAGCGAATTTAGGTCGAAAACGGTCACCGGAAGCGACAGCTTTCATACGAGCTTTTTCGATTTTTTCAAAAATTTTGAAAACTACATTATTTACGAGATAAAAGATTATAAACTAAAAGATGTTTAAATAAATTTTCAACGCATCAAATCTCTTTTCCAAAATTTAAGCGGAAATGACGATTTTTTACAAAAAACTGTTTGTTTCGTATAAGTAATGATTAAAAATGTTGACCTCGTTCGTGTGTGGGTGGTGTCGTGCAGAGTAAATGTTGTTGCTTTCTGACAGCCCATGATCGCCTGATCGGGAGTTGTTTTGAATTTTGCAAATACATATTTTGAAAAATATACAGCCTTGGCCAAAAATATTGAGCACCCTATAAATTTGGGGCGTACACGATAAGCATAACAGAAAACAACCCCTTTTGTTTGTTTATTATTTTTTAGACATCTAAAAACAGTGGCAATAAACCTTCTGGTGCAATAAAATTTATTATTTTTTCATTTTGTATTTATTGGTCAGTTTGCTACTTTTGCTCATTGTGTACACATCCAGTGATCTAGTCCGCTTTTGGTGTTTTGATTTGTTAAATTAGTGATATTATTGCAATATGCCGAAACAAAAAGAGTTAAGTTTAGAACAACGTGTGCAGATACAGCTTCTGCATGAGCAAGGGAAATCACAAGTAGAGATTTCTAAAACTGTGAAATGTTCACGCCGATCTGTGCAATATACTATTGAGCGACTCACCGCTAGTGGATCACACAGTAATAGATACAGAACCGGGCGCAAACGCATCACTACATACCGTGACGGCCGAAAGTTAGTGAGAGAAGCTTTAAAAAAATAGGAAATTAACTTTTTCAAACCTCGCTGCTGAGTTGTCAGTAAAAATTAAGAAATCAGTCTCTGCCCGCACCACTCGCAGAAGTCTCCAGGAAGCTTGCTTAAAATACCAAAGTTTCACCGAAGAAGATTGGTCAAATATCGTGTTGTCAACGAATCAAACTTTGAAGTGAGTTGACAATTCTATGCCCTAATAATATTAAATAATATTATTTTAAAATAAAATTCCGCGATATAAACATTTTAGTTTTCCGAAGTCTCTACATTTTTTTTTAATTTCATTTTTGGTACACGTACTTTGTCTTTTGTGCGTCGCCGGGTAGGCGAAGCATTTAGTCCAGAATGTGTGGTTCAAACCGTACAACACGACGGGAGCAGCATAATGGTTTGGGGCTGCATGACTAATTGTGGAGTTGGCGAAATGTTCGTGTGTGTTGAGGGCCACATGAACTCTTCAAAATACATATACGTCCTAGAAACTGAATTGCTGCGCTTATTTTTAACACTTTTTGGTGATACAAACATGGATAGCGTTCAATTCCGGCAGGATAACGTGCCATGCCATAAATCTGCCCGCACAATGGCATGGTTTCGTGAAAATGGCATTGAGGTTCTGGAGTGGCCTCCATAATAACATTTATGGAGTTTATTAAAACGAAGAGTCAGGCGCTACACAATAAATAACAAAGAAGACCTTAAACGCTGTCTGCGCCAAGAATGTGTCATACGTCCTGCATAATTAAAAAAAACTTGTAAGCTCAAAAGAATTTCTGCCGTTATTAAGGCAAAGGGTGGACCCACAAAATATTAATTCTATATAAATAAATAGTAATGTGAACCTATAAAAATGGTTTCAATTTATTTCAAATTGATACTCCCAAAAAAATTGTAAGATATCATGGGTGCTCAATACTTTTGGCCAAGACTGTATAGCAGTTACGGAAAAACGATTAAAGCAAAAAAAAATTGTTTCAAACAAAATTGCCCGATGATTTTTGTAAATTTTATCGGAAATTACAACTTTTGATCAAAAAAGAAATGTATTTCAGCTAAATTCGGCATCTCTTCACTCCAGCCTGATTGACTATTCGAAATTGAACTTCATACTAAAGGTTTTTCCATAAATTCGGAGGTCCATGCACATCTAGCATACATCTGTGGCGACTTCCGTAGCTGCTTCCGTAGGAGCTTATTCAATTTTTGCAGTGAAGGCTAAACTTTCAACAAGGGTTGGCGTTGCTAGTTTTCTGGATTTTTTATTATACAAGACTTTAGCGAACATCTGGTAGGTTAAATTTTTCGATTTTGAAATTAACTGTGGTGTATTCGAGATCTTGTACATGTGTCGATATTTATTCATCAGAGACTTATATTTGTTTGTTTACTTTTGAAAAGGGTTTTGGACCCATGTCCCTAATTTCCCAAATAGATCGAAGATCTTTCACCGTTTTTGCGGAGCAAAATACGATGTGGTTTTGATTTTTTTTGTTTGCCTTGATCATGTCTTCTGAAATGACAAATCCATAGAATTTTGTTGGATTTTCTAGAACTTTTAAACTTATTTTTGTATGTTGTGTTCTTTCTTATTTCTTTCAAGTAAAACACCTAAGTTTAAAGGCATTCATTTAATTGACCTGTTAAGGATAAATACTAGGGTCTTCTTCCATTGGCGTTGTGTCATTTAGGTTAAAGGTTCTGATCAAAGGTCCTTGTGAGTTGTGGAAAACAGTATAAGTAAAACATTCTTTTAGTAAAAGGATGTGATGGGGCTGGTTGCATTCTTTTGATATTTTGATTATTAACGTACTGTGTCATTCTGTAATTTCATGCACAGTTGTAAGGCTTGGCGTTGATAAGTTCTTTGATACTACGAGGTTTTAGGTAGATTCCCATTTACACCCTAATAAAAGTTTCTACTGCTTTATTACGAGAAAGTAGCGTCATGTTACCTATAATGAATCGTGCGTCCCTTGCAGACTAGTTTGTTTAAAATCAGAGATAGATGTAATTTTGATATATCCTTTGGTAGAATTTCGCAATTGTTTGATTTCTCTGAAAAAATGTTGTCGTTTTATACTCTAGGGTAGCTAGGTCTCTTTTATATGCGTAATTCAGAATGAGGTACTTGGAACTTCTGAGTTAATTAAATGGGTTTTATGATTCTACAGAAATTTCAGCATGGCCTTTAATTGTATTTCTGTCTGAAATAAATGTCATTTGGGATGTCATAAATTTCGAAGTTCCCCTAAAGTCTTCGTCAATTTGCAGTTTCTTGCTAATCACTGGAACTTTACCAAGTTCAGGGGTGTTAAGATTTGTTGTGTATTTACCGTTTAATATGTTGCATTTTAAGGATCGGTATTAGGATTTGAAATTGATATAGTTTACGAATTTTGAAAAGACGGTGTATATGATATGGCGGAACTCATCAACTGACTCATCCTATGTAAATGTAAAACTGATCTTCCTCAATACTATAATAACATAATAGTTACCTCCCAAAGTAAAAAGTTTCACAAGACGACTCAATTTTGTTGTTGTCCACAATCAATCGCCAGTCTAAGTTAGTGGTATCATTATACGCAACAAAAAACCAACAGGGAAATAAACACTACAAATAACAAAACAAATAATTCTAAGACCCCCATTTAGAGGTTTATCTAACACTATTTTCAACAATGCAAGACACCTATTAACCATTGAGAAGTTTGCAAATAGTTAGCAATAGGTCGAAGTTTGTTTGAGCTTAAGACCGTTGCTGTGAAAATTACGCATACAGATGATTGCAGTTTGTAGATTTGACAAAATTAAAAATTCGAAGGAAGAAAATATTTAATAGAAAGAATCAGGGAACTTCAAAGTGATTTTTTTTTCGTTCTTTTTACGAAATAACCAATATGGTTCAATGGAATTTACAACGGTGACGGAATCTGAAAACCACAATTCATTAAAAACGACAATTCACCAAGATCGAACAATAATCGAAAACGAGAATTCATCGAAATCTATGATTTTAATAATGCACTTGCGTATGTAGAATGTAAATGGGATTCCTAAATGATTTTTGGAAGAAGTTCTGTTCTGACGACCAGGTTCGATTTTCGCTAAGTCGAACAATTATGAGAGTTTATAGGATAGGATTTTTAGGAATCTCTAAGAATTGCAACAACAATGCAGAATCACCGATTTCAATTAAAATACTGTGATAACTTTTTGGACACGCTATCAGGAAACTTCCAACCACAAGGATTTCGCTCAATATTAGTCGATGCCCTCGAAGTTGGTCTTATTTCAGAACCTTTTCATCAAATCACATTGTGGAATTCTATTCCTTTCTTTATACTGAATTTCGTGATGGTCGCTTACCATTTTCGGTTAATTATCATTTCCTCTCGATTTTGGTAAATTGCACCACAGCAATTATTTGAAAAAGGCAGTTCACTGAAATCGAAAATTCACCGAAAACAACGGTTTACCGTAAACGACAAAATAATAATGGAATTTTTTTACTTCTTGAAAAGGCTAGAATTTTCCAGACATATATTACAGAGTTTACTAATTTCAAATTTTTCAAAGAGGAAAAATAATTTTTTTGCTGTTACATTATTTGAGGCATTTGAATTATTTTTGGTGGACTACCGTTTTCTTTGAATGGTCATTTTCCGTGATTGCCATTTCGGGGAATTGATGTTTTTTGTGAGTAGCTTCGATGAATTATTTTCAGTGTTTTCCACTAAATTGTCAGTTCCATAAATTGTCGTGGTATCGTTACCAAATTAGCCGCAGAATGCGGCCTAGTCACACGACCTCTGAAATTTAGATCTTATTTTTTTCCATTTGTAATGAGCAAGAGATGGGAGATGGGGAAGTTCTTCAAATCTCTAATACCATTTATTTATTAGAGATTTTTATATTTCGAGGTCCTCTACCGTCTTAACATGAAAATTTTATAATTACATTCCAATCTGGACGGAAAGTGGTCAGCATGCTTGCTCCAGCGACCGGAGGTTCTGAGTTCGATTCCCGGTGGTGATAAGGAAAAAATTTGACGGCTGGTTTAGGATCAATAAATTAATCACTCATTATCCGAAATAAAAATATGATTATGAAACCTCATTTGAGGGGGCCAAATCCCTTGATGGGATATAATGTCAGGGAGAGAGAGAGAAAGAGTCCAATGTGGAGCACGCTTAAGCAGATATGTGGGTTTAGGCTGCGCATACAATTTCTGCATAATCGGTAAAGAAATATCCTAGTTCCATCCCAGTTGGCCATATTTCAGAATCATGATTTAATATATATTTATAAGTATTTTAAGATTTTAATATATATAGATATTTCTGGAACTCTATTTCTTTCCTTATACCGAACTTCGTGATGATCGTTCATCATTTTCGGTTAATTAAAGTTTCTTTTCGTTTTCGGTAAATTGTCTCACGGCAAATAATTTAAAACGGCAGTTCTCCGAAAATGCAAATCCACTGAAAACGACAAAATGATAATGGGATTTGATTACTTCTTCAACATGCTAGAATTTTCTTAAGTTTTTGAACGAATTTTCTTAAATCTTAGGTTCAAGATGTATTTTGCTTGGAACGCTTTCGAGATGGTCGTAGTCGCTTTTTTGCTTGGAAATGATTTAGGTGGAGCATGCACATTTGTAAACGAAGATTTGTAACAGAGATTATCCATACGAATTAGATAGAACACTTGACATTTTGTACAAGTGAACCAATAATCACACATTTAGTCTACTTTTTTACGGATAAACTAAGAAGGCTTGTAAGAATGCGGTCATCAGAAAGTAAAATGTGGTAATATAGTTTCATTTGATATTTCGATCTCTTATACCTTCTAAGGTTTATGGAATGTCCATTTCCTTGATTATCAGATTCACTGTCCTTGCCTCGATAATATATTTTATTTCTCCTCTTTAGTTTAAAATACCATTCAAACAGTTTTTCCTCATTTATCCTTAACAGAGCCTCACATAAACGTTCAGAGCAATTCTCGATCAGTTTTTATCTGATACTTTGTGTTTAAAAGAGCGAAGAAGAGAGGGAGAGCAAGAATCAGATGTATTTGGCATAATATATACGCTGCACGCATGCATCTTTATTAATCCCGCCTTTAACAAATAATTTGACGCCGCCTATGTCATTTTTCAAAACATTTTACATAATTTCATTTACGTATCATTCAGGAAAAATTTAAAATTTCATAAATGGCGTAAGAAAATTTTTAAATCTGGTACTCTCATAAAATTGTAAACATAACGCAGCGCACAAACAAATTTATCAGCATTTGTCAAATTAAATAACACACAACATCATTACTAACTACCTCCCCCTACCACCATAAAATAACATGTTTACAACTAAACATCTTTACCATTTATCTCACACCACGTTCAACATCAAATAGTCAAATGTGTAAACAATAAAATGTAAATCAATTTTTGTTTTGAGATGAGCGCGCCCCAACCATCCCCGCATTTAACGAGTCCAAAATAAAATTTCCATTGCTGTTTTTTTTTCTTCATATAATGGTATCATATCTCATCTCTAGACAGATTTTTTTTTTTCATTCATCAAATTTATCTTATTTACATACGTAACAAAAATTAATAAAAAGAAAACCCGGAAAATATTTTTTTTTGTATTATACATATTTTCGGCGTTTTTCCTTCATCAAGCCAAGACATGAACTTAGATGAAAATTGATAAGCACGCGGGAATTTTTGATTTTGGTTCTTTCAACAAACGGGTTTTGCAAATTAAGTATTAAAAAATATTTTCGCTGGATTTTTTTTTAATAAAATAATAAAATTCTTGTACGTATATTGGCTGTGTTTGTGGAAAATAGACTTTTGGGAAATGTTGTACTTCATACATTTTTGTTTGTTTATTTTAAAATTTTCCAAAAAAGAAAAAAGTTTTTTCTTCATTTTCTGTTTCAGTTACGAGAAAAGTAACAAAATTTTACAAAAGATGTGAGATAAAATAAAATCATTTTCAACAATAACAGCAAGAAAAACTTATGCACAGTGTTTATGTACAAAAGAAAAACACAAGAATTCTCTTTTGCCGAGGAACGAAAAAAAAGAAAATCTATTGACAAGACTAATAATAATAACAATAATAATAATAATAAGCGAATGATATGATCGGGCAAAATGTTCATGTTTGCGTTTTTGTGTATGTATGTATTATATCCGGGATTGGTGCGGATGGTGGGTTCATTGCTTCTGGGCTTTTTACATTTTTTTACGGAAAACTTTTTTTGTTTTGTTATTTGAATTAGAGTTTGCTTGTTTTTTTGTGCCTTAACATCATTTACGATTTTCATCTCTCCCGATGTGGCATGTAAAAATATTTCCGTGTGTTGTGTGCGCGTGTGTGGGTTGGGTGGTTTTGTTGTTGTTTGATATACAACAAAACAAGAAATTTATAGAAATAAAGTTATAATTTTCATGTTGGTTTACTTGTGGTGAAAATAAGATTTCCATGGAAAATTGTCTAGGATGGAAAGAGTTTTCTTTTTGGAACATAACACACAACACAAAGTTTAGCAGTTTAATAAACAATAATTTAACAGTCGATAGGGATTACCAATTTGTTGATTTTTTTTTGCTTGCGGTTTGTGGATGTGTGAGTTGATCGTGGCAGAAAATTTGTTGTCACATAATATATAGAGTTGGGTTGCGTGGGTTCGTAAAACAACTTCTTAAATACAAAATCAATATCTGGGATAATCCACATGAACAATTTAATTTATTTGAATTGTTTCGGTTTTATGTACGGTTCTAAAATGTTTACCTTGCGGAGTATTTCAATTTCAAAATGGGGTGTGAGATTTTTTCAAAAAGTTTGTAAATTTAATTGGACGTGCAATATTTGGAACTCTGGTGATGTTACGATTAAAGAAAGGAACCAAGAAAATATAACTGCTATTTTTACATTGGCGCTAATGAACACATAATTTCCTGTATAGTAGATAGAGAGATCAGGAGCCAGGTAATTTTGTGGATCCACCGGAACCTAAACCAGTTACTCTTCGAAGACAGTGGGATTGCAGGATAATAAATTATTTTTGCTTTAACTTTGAAAGAAGCGTGGTCAGATGCCATTTAATGTAAACGAATGTTTTCAGGGCAATTTCTTTATTATGTAGCTATTTTCAATTCACCTAACAACTCATTAAACAAAAATCGTTGGGCAAAAAAAAAACTAGGATAGGGCGTGGTTTAAGTTTCGGCACTAGAACCGGAAACGCCAGTTCATAAGTTGAGACAACAAAATTTCAACAGTTCATTAACATCACGTAGATAACTTTATTTCTGCTTCGACGCAACATATCGGTAAAGTATGTACATTTGCTTACAGTTTTTTGAAATGGTCGATGAGCGCTCGATGCCTTGGACATCGAAAACGACGCTAACCCGCCTTTTCTCAAGTGTATCACTAACTAATTCAACAAGTCAGTTTTAAAATATTTTTATAATTTAAATATTTTTTCGTCAACATTAAATTGTTCTGTTCATTAGACCATATAGCAGAACTTCTTCCAAAACTCATTTTAAAATTCGTTTTCCATTCTCCATACAATTTTCATCATAACCTGTTCAGAAAAAATCTAGTTTCGTCCCAGATGACATTATTCCAGAATATTTTCCTCAAAATGAATGAAAATTCATGATACCCAATTACATCATGATTGGTTATGAAATGGCTTTGTTCCGTCCCAGTTGGCCATATTCCAGAACTATTTCTAAAAATCATTGTTCCAGTTCCATTAATCATTAGAAATTTTATCACTAGTTGCTCGGAGATAACCTAATTCCGTCTCGGTTCTCCATATTCCAGAAATTCTTCCAAAATCGTTTTGGAGTCTCATTTCCGTTTCTCATTCGAAACTCAATTTTTACCTTTTATTTTTTCTTTTCACATTTGCTTCTCACTTAATTTTTATTTTTCCTCATTATTTTATTTTTCTCTCTTTTTTACATTTTTTAACATTGCGACGGAATATCATTTCCCTAAACTTAATATACTTAGAATCAGCCTCAGAATTTCCTCCATAAATCATTTTAAAATCCCATTTCGATCCACCATATTCGATTACATTAAGGTCGGTTAAGAAATGACTTAGCTCTATCTCATTTGGCCATATGCCAGAACTTCTTATCATCCACTATACGAAATTTCATCGTAATAGCTGTGCAGAAATATTGTAGTCCCGTTACAAGATTTTTCCAAAAATTTCTTAGTTGGCCATATTCCAGAAATCACCGCTCAAAACATCGAATGGTTCACCTATGAAAACAAGGCTGAGCAACCAATTAAAGCCATGGCCAGAGGGCTGCATCATACATGCCCAAACGAAGAAATAATTGAGGAACTTAGCCAGAAAGGATTCAAAATTCTAAACGCTGTGAACATATTAAAGAGAAAGGTCACTATAAAAGCAAACGGTGAACGAGAAACAACCAAAGTTGGTCTGCCCCTTTCCATACTAACATTTGACAACGCTGAGAGCATTGATAGGGTATATGGAATCAAAGCAATCCTTAATATGAAAGTTAAGATTGAGACATTAAAAAAGAACCCTAGTAGAATACCACAGTGCTACAACTGCCAGGCATATAACCACACACGCAAATACTGCAATAGGGAACCAAGATGCGTAAAGTGCGCTGGGAAACATCTAACAAAAGAATGCAACAAAAGTAAGAACGAACCAGTAAAATGCATACACTGTGGTAATCATCACCCAGCAAATTACAGAGGCTGCGAGGTAGCGAAAGAGCTGCAAAGAATGAGAGACAACAAGAGAAATCAAACAAGTCAGAGTTCTCAACCTAGGATGCAATCCTACTCAAAACGAATCCCCCTAAATAGCGGCAAAGTTAAAGAAGGCATAACATATGCACAAATGGCTAAGCAGAATGAAAATATCAGGAACGCTCCGAGTCAGGAAAACCATGTCCTGCAAGAAATACTTCAGAAGCTAAGCGCTATCAATTCACATCTGGCTGGCTAGGACCAAAAACTAGAATCTATGGGCGAGCTACTGAAAAAACAAGAACAGAGACTAGTAACACTAGAAAATACATCGATGAGCCAAGATAAAAGAATAACGGATGCGTCAAGTAAAACTAGAGAAGTTATTGAGTACCTTCATTCTAGTCCATACAAACTTAACAAGAAAAAATAATGACACAATATTTAAGAATTGCTACCTGGAATGCAAATGGCCTAGCGCAACGCATTTCAGAATTAGAAGTATTTTTAAACACAAAAAAAATTGATATATGCCTAATTTCAGAAAGTCAGTTTACCAGAACGTCGTATGTCAAAATACGTGGATATCAGTGCTATCAAGCTCTACACCCAGCAGAACGAGCTAGAGGCGGGACAGCAATCTTCATTAAGGACAATATAAAACACCACGAAGAATTATAAATAGAGGAGGAAGCTATGCAAGTAGCTACTGTATCTATTGAAACCAAAAATAACAAGAGCCATAGTATATCAGCAATCTACTGTCCACCCAGATATAACACAAAAAAAGAAGACTACATCAAACTTCTTAACTCGCTTGGTAGTAATTTTATTATTGGAGGCGACTTTAACGCGAAACACATATTCTGGGGATCAAATAGAACTAGTCCTAAAGGAAGGGAGCTATTTGAAGCAGGCAGGATATTAAAATGTGAGTTCCATTCCAGTAGAAAGCCAACCTACTGGCCTACGGACCCAAATAAAATTCCTGACCTTCTGGATTTTTATATATCAAGAGGTATCTCCGAAAATTACTTGGCAGTTGAAAATGAAGAAGGGCTATCGTCAGACCATTCTCCAGTTCTAATGACAATAAGTGACACGGTAATAAGGAAAGCAAGCCCTCCACGATTAACAAATAACAAAACCAACTGGGAATATACGATAGAAGAAGAACTAGAAAACCTCATTGATTGTGTGCAAAAAGCGGCCTGGAAAAGTACTCCTGACCAGCAAGAAATATTACAAAAAAGTATAACCTATCCAGTTGAAGTGAGAGAGTTGGTTAACGAAAAGTTAACGAAAAGTTGGTTAAGCTCGTAAGACTTGGCAGAGAACCAGAGCCCCTGAAGACAAAACAATCCTAAACAACTTGTGCAACAAACTTAAACTACTTATAAAGGAGATTAAGAATGAGTCAGTTGCAAGCTTCCTAAGTAACCTGACAGGTAAACCTGACACAGACTATTCCCTGTGGAAAGCCACCAAAGGTTTAAAAAGGCCTAAAATGCAAGTGCCACCCATAAGAATGGTTGATGGAACCTGGGCTCGCAGCGAAAAGCAAAAAGCTGATCTGTTTGCCGAACACCTAGAAAATACCTTCAAACCACCAACTGGACAAGCGGATAATGAATATCTAACACCTATAAGCAAAACAGACGAGGCATCTGTGCTATCAGTTACTCTGAAAGAAATCAAACAAGAAGTAAAAAACCTCAAAGATAAAAAAGCCCCTGGATACGACTTGATAACGGGGCGAATAATCAAAGCTTTACCAGAGAAAGCCCTAAGGAAACTACAGCACATAATCAATGCTATCTTTAGACTATGTTATGTTCCGAGACAGTGGAAAGTAGCGGAAATCATAATGATTCCAAAGCCCAATAAATCACTAAACGACAAAACGTCGTATAGGCCTATTTCTTTGTTAACAACAACATCAAAAATTTTCGAGAGACTGTTTCTCAAGAGATTAAAGCCAATTATAGAGAGCAGAAATCTTATACCAGAACATCAATTTGGGTTTCGAGAAAGGCACTCAACGATAGAACAGGTACATAGGATTACTGATACTATTGAGGAGGCGCTGGAAAAAAAGGAAGTATGTTCAGCAATATTCTTAGACGTAGCCCAAGCATTTGATAAGGTTTGGCACCGCGGTCTAGAATTTAAGCTCCAACGAGATCTGCCAAAACAATATTTTGAATTGCTAAAGTCTTACATCAACGACCGTTACTTCCGGGTGAGACAGGACGGAGAATACTCTAAACTGAAGAAAATATTGGCAGGGGTTCCACAAGGCAGTGTTCTAGGCCCCGTATTATACCTCCTGTATACGAATGATCTACCAGACATAGAAGAAGCTAGAATAGGAACGTTTGCTGATGACACAGCTGTTATGACCACCGATGCTAGTATCGTTGAGTCCACCAGGAAACTACAAAATGCTATTAATATAGTGGATAGCTGGACAAAACGATGGAGGATAACACTTAACGAATCGAAATCAACACATATCACCTTTACAAATAGGAAATTAGAATATATTCCGATTAGTTTGAATTCACAACCAATTCCATATTCTGATAATGCTAAGTATCTCGGCATGACGCTAGACTCTAAACTCAGGTGGAAAGCGCATGTTAAAAAGAAAAGGCAATAACTGAATTTAAAATTCAGAAAAATGCACTGGGTTATTGGAAGAAACTCCGAACTTACAACGCACAACAAACTGCTGCTATATAAACAAATCCTAAAACCTATCTGGACGTATGGTATTCAGCTTTGGGGCTGCGCAAGAAAAACTACAGTGAAGATCATTCAAACATTTCAAAACAAAGTACTACGTAGCATTGTGAATGCTCCTTGGTACATTAGAAATGACAATCTCCATCGAGACCTAAACATGGAATACGTCAGCGATGAAATAAAAAAATTTGCAAGGAGTCATGTACTGCGACTGCAGCAGCATGACAACGAGGAGCTGCGGAACCTACTGGATCGCGCCAATAGACCAAAGCGCCTAAAAAGAACAAAGCCTTTAGAATTAGTGGTTCCTTGAGCCGCTTAAATCAAAGGACTAGCAGAGCTGGGATGAAGCAATAGGTCTCATTCCATAAGAATAGACTACAAAAATAATAAAACAGTTACTAGATAATCTATATGATTAGTTGTAATATTATACAGAAATAAAGATTTCTTAAATTAAAAAAAAAAAAAAAAAAAAAAAAATATTCCAGAACTGTCTACAAAAATCATTTTAGAATCCATTTTCTATCAATCATAAAAAAATTCATCATAATCTGTTCAGAAATAGTTAAGTTCTGTCCCATATGGCCGTATTCCACCATTCTTAGAAAACTCAGTTTAGAATCCCATTTCCGTTCACCATACCAAATTTCATCGTGATCAGTTAAGAAATGGCTTAGTTCCCGGTTGACCATGTATCAGAACTTCTTTTAAAAATAATTTTAGAACCTTATTTCCATTCAACATTAAATATTTCATCATAAACTGTTCAGAAATAGTTAACATAATTCCGCCACAGATGGCCATATTCCAAAATTTCTTTAAATAATGATTTTTGAATACCATTCATGATATCCAATATCATCATTATCGATAAAGAAATTTCTTAGTTCCTTTTTTGTTTTGTTCTTTTTTTGGTCAAATTCCAGAACTTCTTCTGAAATCATTTTAAAACCCCATTTTCATACAGTCCGTCTTGCTTTAGTCGATTCATTCCAACGTCTCAATCATGGTCTGAAACCGCGCTAATCTGTGGTTCTACCTTTTTTCCCCTGGACCAGGGGCTTTATTGTTAACAACTCTGGAACACGTCTTCGGCATATCCTCTTCATTATCTAATATTTGCAGTACACAATCGGGTTGTTGCGGAAACGGATGACCCACTATATCAAACAAAATTACCGGACATGTGGTAGCAGTATTGTGTGATTACTTGTAAGGTGGGGTAAGGGTGGTTTAAGGTGAGAGGGGGGATTGGTATTACTCCAAGGATCGAGGTCGATTCATCTCAAAATTTATAAAAGTAGTTTCGCTTACTTTATTTGATGACTAGCTTAAGCTCCGATCTAACTTCACAATATCGTTGTCGCAGAGCATGGTTTTCGACGAGTCTGGCTCGCTGGTATTGTGCCGTCTCTGGAGTAATATATACTCAATTCGGAAATCTCGTCGTTCCATCAGGAGGCCGTTTTCTACGGTTATCCACTATCCTTTTGAGCATTGCCGCATCACTAGCGGGTGTGTCTGAGGGTGCATGTTGGTATGTGTGTGTGTGTGCGTGTGTAATCCGTGCAGACGAAAATTGTGTGTTCTCTGTTCAGACCAAATAAAGGTACTGATCGTGGTTTAGGTCTTTTTTTATAAATTGGGGCATCCCAGTGAATTATGGTCCAAATCGATTCAACGGAAGTGGCAGCTTCCATAGGAGCTTTTTTGTTTTTTGAAAATATTATTCGGAAATGACGTTTTTTTGGAGAAAAACCTGTTTTATACAAAATTTCGCCCTCTCTACCACCCACACGGATTTGGATTTGGATGAAACTACATACTTAAGATTTTTCCATAGATTCGATAATCCTAGTATGTGAGGAAATCTGAGTACCGGAAGTGGCAGCTCCTAAGGGAAGTTTTCTGGTCTTTACAGTTTTTTCAGATATTTTAAAAATCCTTCATAAACCAAAATATTCTATATAAAATTAGCTACGAAATTGGTCTAAAAGTTTCTCCATAATTTGAGAGGCGTTGGCGAAATTTAAAGAAAGTAAGTGTACTGGAAGTGGCTGGGGTCCATAGGAGCTTTCTTAATTTTTGCAATGTTTTGATAAGTTCTTCTAATAATCTTTATAATTCTTCTGTACTTGTGTATGTGACTGAATTCCTTCTAAGTAGCTGGACCGATTTTGATGAAATGTTTGAATGGGTCCGTGAATGGTTTAAATTTACAATTGGACCCAGTAAATGGCACTGCGATCGGGTTCTAAGAAATTTTTTTTGATGAAAATTTCGTTTTAATTTTTTTTAATAATTCTCGCATATCAAAACATAACGGGTGATTTTTTTGTGGTTAGGATTTTCATGCATTAGTATTTGACAGATCACGCGGGATTTCAGACAAGGTGTCAAAGAGAAAGATGCTCAGTATGCTTTGACATTTCATAATAACGATCTGCCACAACGTCGAATTTTCAGTGAATGGGCCCTAGAAAAGTTGGCAGAAAATCCGCTTTTTTATCGACAAATTTTGTTCAGCGATGAGGCTCATTTCTGGTTGAATGGCTACGTAAATAAGCAAAATTGCCGCATTTGGAGTGAAGAGCAACCAGAAGCCGTTCAAGAACTGCCCATGCATCCCAAAAAATGCACTGTTTGGTGTGGTTTGTACGCTGGTGGAATCATTGGACCGTATTTTTTCAAAGATGCTGTTGGACGCAACGTTACGGTGAATGGCGATCGCTATCGTTCGATGCTAACAAACTTTTTGTTGCCAAAAATGGAAGAACTGAACTTAGTTGACATGTGGTTTCAACAAGATGGCGCTACATGCCACACAGCTCGCGATTCTATGGCCATTTTGAGGGAAAACTTCGGAGAACAATTCATCTCAAGAAATGGCCCGGTAAGTTGGCCACCAAGATCATGCGATTTGACGCCTTTAGACTATTTTTTGTGGGGCTACGTCAAGTCTAAAGTCTACAGAAATAAGCCAGCAACTATTCCAGTTTTGGAAGACAACATTTCCGAAGAAATTCGGGCTATTCCGGCCGAAATGCTCGAAAAAGTTGCCCAAAATTGGACTTTCCGAATGGACCACCTAAGACGCAGCCGCGGTCAACATTTAAATGAAATTATCTTCAAAAAGTAAATGTCATGGACCAATCTAACGTTTCAAATAAAGAACCGATGAGATTTTGCAAATTTTATGCGTTTTTTTTTAAAAAAAAGTTCTCAAGCTCTTAAAAAATCACCCGTTATAACTCCAAAATCTCACTCCCCCACTCCCTTTCCCCCACCACCCCCAATCTTTATATATATATATATAAATATATAATTCTTCTGTACGTGCGTGTATGAGACTGAACTCCTCCTAAGTGGCTGGACCGATTTTGATGAAATGTTTGAATGGGTCCATGGATGATTTAGATTCACAGTTGGACCCGGTAGGTGGCACTGCGATCGGGTTCTAGGAAATTTTATTAGATTTTTTTTTTAATTTTTGCATATTAAAACATATAACCCGAAAATTTCACTCCCCCACTTGAAGAAATGGCTCGGCGGAAAAAGATTCTGCTCTAATGGGGAGATCATCGCTGCAACAAACTCCTATTTTGAACGGTTGGAGAAATCGTATTATTCGGAAGGGATCGAAACATTAGAAAAACGTTGGACTAACCCCAACGTTTTTCCAATGTTTCGATCCCTTCCGAATAATACGATTTCTCTCTCTGACGATAAGACTACTAAGACTATCTTAGCTAAGACTTTCTTGTTAAGACTTTATTTTTTAAGACTAAAGTCTTCACTGAAATTCTGAAGACAGTAGTCTTAAATAATACATTAGAAACTCTCCAAAGACTTTTGTAGAGCTGTCGAAACCAAACTTTTACCATATTGTTTCAAATTTATGAACGAAAAGCGACAGTTCAATTCGAAATTCTTAAAAAAACTCAAATTTATGTTATATATGCTGAGAGAGTACATAATATTGTATTTTGATTAATTTTTCTGGTTTTTATAGTCAAATACATATAATTATTGTTTTTGTTTAAATGCCAAAATTATGATTCCTAAGACCCCCTATTTCGCTGATATTAACGAAGACAATTTTTTAAGACTACTGACAGATAAGACTAAGTGCAGAATGCGAATTTAAAGTATCTAGTCTTCGTTAAGACAAAAGTTTTCGCTAAGACTGAAAATACGTTTGTGACTGTACGTTAGAATCGGGGGGTAAGTGTATCGAGCTAAAAAGCGACTACGTTGAAAAATAAAATGTTTTTGGGGCCGAAAATATTTTTCCTCGTTTCATTTTTACTCCGCCCTATTATATTTGTGCGGTAATTACATTAATCATGTGACGCTGACAAAGCAGTTCATTTTACTGTTGATTTTTTGAATACACTGGACTTACCGGAAATGCTTCGGAATTTAAATGCACCAAAGCTATGCAATGGCTCGCGATTATTCATAAAACAAATCATGGGCAATGTTCTTAAGTGCGTTTCATTCCTAGTAGCAGAGGAATGATACGAACTTAAGAACATTGCCTATGATTTGTAATTAGTACAACGTCGGTATACATATGGTGGAATCACAGTTTAAAAGCGTTCTTTTTCAAGAGTCGTTATATTTTCAGTTGCCTGTAGATGCATTATGAGCTCACGGACCAACTGATTCCACGCAGTATTCTCCACACAGCTAATGAGAAAACACAGATATCAGACATTTACACACATAGAACAATAGCAATATTCTTCCTTTCTCAAGAAAAGTGCCGCCTCTTTCGCCAAATGTGCCAATGACAAGCACCAAATATCGTCTGGCCATGACACGAGAATTGACGGACAACAGCCATCCACACAATGACGAAAGGAAAAGATTGAAATGTTAAACTCATTCTCAAATGTCAACTATTATCATAAATTCGAACATCGAAAAACGTTTGCTCAACCCGCTAATAATAGGCAAGCCAACGTTCGGGTAGAATAACGTCTGTTGTAAAATTTTCCAGAAGAGTTCTCATTGTAGATTTTCTGAAATATAAGCGGATTTTCGGTTAAACAAAGTTTTCATCAAAATTCTGTAAAGTTAAATTGGTTATCTTAGAAATCAAGCGAACTATGTTCGAAATTTATGTACATTCGTGGTAAAAGAAAGTCAGGTGTTGGTCACAATATATAACCTCCCTCTATTTTTATTATGAAATTTTACTATTCGTGTAGTTACAAAATTAGAAACTCTCCGAACGGTTTTAGTCGCAATCAAATTTGTTGATGACCCCTAAATCATTTTATTTTCAGATTTGCTCTACAATGTTAAACACACTTCCCTAATTAAAATCATTTCATGGATCATTATCACAATAAGCATAATATACCACCATTATTAGCATATTAAAATAAATCATCGTGTTCAACATATAAGTGGATGCATAATTACACAACATAAAATAAAATATTTAAATCAAACTATATACTCGTACTTTAGCTACAGCATTGAGCAGATTGCTACCATAATTTACACTACCGGTAATTAAATTTTCCTTTTATAGTAAACTAGATGGAGGTATATGTATATGGTACAACTCGTAAACCAACAAAGAAATTTTTGATCATTTCATATTCAAATGGCGTTACAACAACAACACCGAAAAAAATTTCATAAATAATTAAACAAATATAGTTTTAAATAGTAACAATGGGTAAATATAAATGTAGACGTGCAGGAGATGAATTATATTGTTTACATTTTTAAGATGTGAATATTTACAAAAAGAAACGGTATAACAGCTAATCGGTACGTCATGAAGATTTATTTTGGTAATTAGTATTCCACCGAGTTCATTGACTGGTTACGTTATATATGCGGCGTGGCATCTGCATATTATGAAGATACACAATAATTATATAAAATGAACAAGGCGGGGTGCTGTAATTAAACCGGGTAATCGAACGTATCCTCATATGAAATATTTATTTGTGTGGCCCCTATGTACATACATACATAATATGATAAACAACATACTTATATACTTAATAAAAATCTTTGAAAGTCATAAGAGCGCAAAAACTTCATATCATGAAAGATCATTAAGCATTTGATTGATTGAAAATAATTTCTATAATTTTTTTATTTTTCCCATTTTAATCAACAATAATGAATGAAATTAATTGATTGCAGTAATTGAAGTTCAAACAATTGGAAAATTGAAAAATAAAAATTTACTTTCAAATATATGGAAAAATTAATTAATTTATATATTTACTAGTTCTGGGTGATTGGTTTGGTAGCGTATTATATATAGAATGAATATATGAGATTGGTGTTTGCCCCTTAATACAACAGTTCAAGTTGTGTATAATTAAATCGAAAACCGTATATCCAGATTTTAACCTACAAAATTCCCAAATTGCTAAATTTGATTATGGACATTCAATGGAAAATACTAAAATCAAATCAAACAGTATACTCGTATATCTCGTAAATTAATTAGACCATTTGTTGTTCGTAATATTCGTAAGAAGATGATGAGGACGACGAAGAACAAGTAGAAGAACAAAACTAATTTTTATCCCTTATCTCTCAAACTATCATAAACAATTTTCAATTTCATTTACTTCTATTTGTTTTTCACGGAAAACCCATCAATCATTTTTTGTGCTGTTTTTGTTTTGTTGGTTGGGCTGTCTTGCCCTGAGCGCATTGTATCCTAACTATATATACATAAAATAGGAAATATAATTTTATTAATTTTCTTCAATTTTTCTTTGGTCGATAATTTTTTTCCTTGTGCCTTATTTGTATATATTCTATATAGATTTGTAGAGGGAGTGGTTTGGGTCGCCAGTACGAAACAAAAACTTGATTGATGGCCTAAATGAGATAAGTGGTTTTATGATATGAGGATAAGGATATACAAAAAAATATGCTTTATATTTACCTATACATGTTAAATGATTCAAAACGATTTTTTGCGAGATTCGATTCGAATTCGTGAAAATCTGTCAATAAAATAATTTCACATGTAATTCAGAGTCGTATTCACGACGAGATTTACGCTTGTTTCAATTTCTATAATTCGTTTCGCAAAAGTGGTATTTTCAGCTTGCTTTGATGTACAGAAAGTTGCAAAAAGAATGAGAAAATGTTTGCACAACCAAATATTCATGCAGATGCTTTAAAATGGTTCCGTCTGTATCCTCTTGAAGAACTTTTTATATATGAGTTTTATCCCAATTGGTTAAAAAATATTTTTCCACATGGTAAAAGTTGATCTTCGAATTTAAATTAACAAAAATAAACGAAGAAAGTTATAAAAAATTAAAAATTAATTTTTATAAACTGCGAAATTGAGAAACACGGCCAGTGTCACGCATTCATCTTTCAGAACCGTTTCGAGAAATCAGACTTCCATATTGTATAATTTGCCAGTGAGAATAAGGGATTACGCTACTTGCCACAAGTGGCAGCACTATCACAAATCAGAAATTATGTGATATTTTCTAAACTTGACATTTTTTTTCATTATTGTTCCATTTATTCACAAAAGAAAACATTCCAACAGAATAAAATCTTAAGTGTTCCTTAAATTGACAAATTGATTGACCTCCGAAGTAAAGAAAAATTGGAATTTTGAAATATCAAAATGTTCCATCTATCCCCTCCATTTTTAAAATTTAAAAATATTAGTGAAAATACTAAACGATAAATATTTCCCAAATTCTTAATGATGCCTCATTATAACTTTATTAGGTATTAGAAAAGATCCGTACGTTTTGATTACATGTGCGAGTTTGTAAGATATTGGCCAGAAACGGAAAGGAATTTATGTGGCCAAAAATTCAAAAAATTATAGTTAAAATTTTAAACTATAAATTTTCCCCAAATTTCCCATTTCAACTAAATTGAAAAAAATGAACTGAACTGAAAATAAAATATATGGCCGCAAAAACTGTAGAGCGATTTCTAAACGATAAATTTTCTCCAAATCTCCAATCTTCGCTATTAGAACAATTATGGGATATATTTGTTACATGTGGTAGTTTTTCAAATATTGGCCATATTCTGAAACTTATTATTTGGCCGCAAAAAATGAAATTCTTAGTAAGTTCTAAACGATAATCTCCCTTAATTTTAGCAACAAATCCTAGAGTTTTGTCAAAACTCACTTTAGAAACGCTTTTGAAGTTAGACCTAAACTAGACCTAAACCAACAAAAACAAACGAAAGTGTGTTTGTATTGGTAAAAAATAAATAGAAATGACATTTAGGCGAAATGATTAAATATTTGAATAGTTTTCCATTGAAATTATTATTAAAAAAAAACAAATTATCGTAGTCGAAATAAATAATCTTTTCCACCCAAAGAATATAGGATTGTTAACGCTTCGAAATTGCCACCGAATTGTTAAATATTTTTTAGTACTTAAATTCTGTGGTTTGTAGATTCACAGGAATAGCGCAAGTGAAGGCACAGAAAGAAGTAAGCCGTTGCATGTACATATGTCTACTATTATTTTATTAATCGTTCTACATATTCTGTACAATTTTTCAAGTCTCAAATTAGTACTTAATAAACAATTCAATAATTCTGCGAAATATAAAACAAGTGATTAATAAAATGTGTTTATTAAGTATTAGTGTGTTTCGCCAAGTGCCTACGGCAAATAGCGTAAAAAGTTCCAAATTAGTCTTATTACATATACATAATAACTAATCAGCAAAATTTACATGTAAATATATTATAAAAGTGACAATAACTTTATTATTACAAAAAATGCAATTTAACACACTCTAATTTATTGTAGTTATGTTGAGCATTATGATAATGCGTTAACAAGGATTTTCTTAAGGAATTGAATATCTCGAGAATTAATATGATTCTTACGTAGTTCTGTATGATTTTCTGAAAGGTTATGATTTGAACTTCAAAACCTCTTATACATTTAAAAAGCTAATGGGATTCAGGTGGTCAAATAAATATTTTAATGACTTGCGCTATAGTAAGAATTTAGGATTTTCTTAAGAAATTGAATATCTCGAGAATTAATATGATTCTTACGTAATTTTGTATGATTTTCTGAAAGGTTAAGATTAGAACTTGAAATCCTCTTATCCATTTAAAAAGCTAATGGGATTCAGGTGGTCAAATAAATACTTTAATGACCTGCGCTATAGTAAGAATTTAGGATTTTCGTAAGAAATTGAATATCTCGAGAATTAATATGATTCTTACGTAGTTCTGTATGATTTTCTGAAAGGTTATGATTTGAACTTCAAAACCTTTTATCCATTTAAAAAGCTAATGGGATTCAGGTGGTCAAATAAATACTTTAATGACCTGCGCTATAGTAAGAATTTAGGATTTTCTTAAGAAATTGAATATCTCGAGAATTAATATGATTCTTACGTAGTTCTGTATGATTTTCTGAAAGGTTAAGATTAGAACTTATTTTGAAAAAGAATAAAATATGTATTATAGTAAGAATTATATGCTTGATATATGTCGCCTCTTTTATTTTGTTTTTTGAATACCATAACAAAAAAAAAACAAAATTAAAACGTAACTTTTTTTTTAATTTCACACTTTCGATTTTTCTAGTCTCGCACGGTACGGCTTTAAAGAGCACGAAACCAATTAATCGTGTTCTTCGAGGGTTTCCTGTATAATTTTCGCTCTCATCAAGAATAAACAGGAAAAAATTTATGATGATTTTTTTGCTTTTTAAACGGCAGATCCTAAGCGATCAGTAATAATGTCATTACCGAAAACATCATTTCTTAAAAATATAATATTTCTACTGCAAATTTATAATTTTTTAGGCTTACGCAATTCGTCTTACATCAACAGGTATAATATGCCGGATCCAAAATTAAAGAAAACTTAGTAGAAAGGCGACTTTTTTGTGTAATGATGATTTTGGTAATGACTACTGATCGTGTAAGTCCGCTGATATGATATAGAATATTTTTTACTTAGCGCTATCGTTAGGTTATGTTTTACATGTGATCGTCTATAATTTTAATAATTGTGCGTGTTTTAGGGTGCTACCTTTTTAGAGTGTTTAATAAACTTTGTGAGATTTAGTGCCGTATATTTATGGAAAATATAATAAATAAACATTTATGAATATTAATACATAATATATGTATTTACAAGTGAGTAATGGAAAACAATTTTTTTGCTAGTTTTTGACAGAATATTTAAGTGATTTGTTTTACAATAATTTTACAATGCATTCTAACGAAAAGAGTGTTAATAAATATGTAAGTGAAAAACTTTAAAAAAAAACTCGATATCTAACAAAACGGAATTTAACAAAACTGAATTCTGAGAGCTTACTAAAAGCTTTAAATGATGTATTTTCTGATTTGAATATGGTTCAGTGTCTTCAACGATATAATGAAAACACTAATAAAATCTGTAGCTTACTAAAAATAAAAAATTCTATTCAGAATCGCCAAAAAATGCAATATTTATGGACTCATAAAATTAAGCATGTAGCAAACACTCAAATTGATGTACAAACCGAATTACTCAAAAATTCATTAAATAAATCATTTTTTGAGTTTAACGATACATCATTTGTTGAACTGGATCATTCATCAATAAATAATGATACAGCGGTTAATTTACTCCCTATTAATGAAACAAACATTAAATTCAGAGTGGATAATTTAAATAAACATGACATACTGGTTTTATCGCAAGCGGATAGTCCAAATAAACCCGAAATAGTTAAAAATGATACTAGCCTTATTATAACGCAATCTAATCCCAATGAATGGTTACACCGTGGGACTTTTAAAATCTTTATTACTTTAGAAAATTACAATATTGATAATGTTCGAGAAGGCATTCGTACTTCATTAATTGCAGCAAAAAATAATTGTGTGCTAACTTTTAAAACTGCAAACTACAACAAAACTACCAATATACTACAGACGCTATATGCGGTGTGCAAATATAAAAATCATCAACGGAAATTTAAATTTAAAATCTCCGATAAAATATATATCGATATGTATACAATCGGGGATGACATAATTGATCATGGCCCAATAAAACAATTTATTCAACTACGCGGAGCCAGGCGAGGCGACATGCAAAATAAATTGGTGAATAAATGTCCCAACTTAGTTTATTTGGAGCAGCTAGGCGATATAGATCCTGAACTTTTAAAATAAGGAAACACCCAGAAAATTTTACGTAGAGACGTGTTGCGGAAAGCCAAATCTGAGCGCATGCAAATGAATGATTTGGTGAAAGATTGCGAGGTCCATGATGCTATCGGTAGATTAAAATATCAAGAAAATGATAAATACATTTATATGGCAGCCGATCCACTTTACATTATACTAATGCGCAAGCAAACGTTACAACTTTTACTGCAAACGAACAAAATTATTTATATTGATGCTACAGGTGGCGTAGTTCGAAATCCGTACTGTTGCCGACACCACAACTTCTCTCGAATTTATTATTACGCATGCGTCATACAAATCAAAGGAATCATTACTCCTGTAGCTGAATTGATTTCATGTAGACATAACTCGGCTGCTATTGGGTCATTTCTTCAATATTTTTACTACGAAATATTGCATTGTAAACCAAAGACATCAGTTCCTAAATTGTTTGTGTGCGATTGGTCTTGGGTCTTTATTAATTCAATAATGATACAATTCAACGGCGGAATCACAATCAAAGATTATTTAAATATAGCGTATAAGGCAATTGTTGAACAAAAAATGGAAGAAAATGTCATAGGCGTCTTTGTTTGCTGCTCGCATTTTGCCGGGATTTTGATCAGACAAATCAAAAAGAAAATTTTGAAATATAAAAATGAAATCAGAAATTTTGTTATGATCCTTATGTTTTTAGTTGTGGATTGTAAATCAATAAAAGATATTGACAAACTATTTAGAGTGTTCTTTATAATTTGCTGTTCAAAATATAAAAATTCTTTTTACAATAAAGCATATATGGAATTTTTATCAATATCTAAAGCAAATGTATTACATAATTTGGGAAGTCAGGAGAACACCAACCTTGAAGAAGGTCAAATAGACGATGCGGATTGTGAACATTTAGTCGAAAACATTAATTCACCATTTTTCACACGATTTTCGGACAATTTGAATCTAGCGCTTACAGACATCGATCGCTACCAAAACTAGGAAACGAACGACCTTAACGAAATAAACCATTTATATTGCTACGACTTTGTCTTCTTTTGTACTAAACATTACTTTACTTACCTACCATTGTGGAGTACCATATTTTTGCAATATTTCTCAGAAGAAGATCGATTATCTAACGCTATATGTGAAAATTGGTTCAATATTATTAAAAATAATTTGATAAAAGAGCGCAATCAAAAACTTGGTCGATTTATCGATCAGTTGAAAGAAAAAACAGCAATGATTAATAACTCAATTAAATTAGCTCCGCATTTAATTGGACAGTCTAGATCCAAAGACATCAACAAAAATCAGTTGATGGAAACGCCGATATCGAAACGAAAATTTCGCCATGATGAACTTGATCCGAACTCCTTAAATTTGGAGGAATTTTGGGGGAAATCCAAAACCCGGAGAAATAAATATGCAGGAAGGGCTGCGGTTTACAAATATATACAGCCAAAACTACTACAATTTGTCAAAGAGGATTACTGGTTGAAAGTTTTAAGCTCGTCCGATGAGTATTGCGTGACAGTGTTTAAATTTAACGTGCATAACCGGGTTTTCCCTTTGAGCAATATTTGTTTTTCATCCCTTAAAGGTTGTAATCATTTGACTTCAGATGCCATATATGTAAGTGCCCACATACTATTAGCGTTAACTAATGACGTATGCGTTGATCCAATAATAGGTATACGAATATTTGAGGATCCATCTAATAGATATGTTTTGTCATCGAAATTTATTCAAACTATTTGTCGTGGTAAAAGAAGAATATACTTCCCACGATGCATTAATCAACATTGGGTCATTACTATAATCGATCTCATCGAAAAAAAAAATAACTACATACGATCCTTTAACACCAGAGAAAAATATGCACGGTCTAAATAAGAAAGGCCAAAGCATTTTAGATCAGTTAAAACAATCCTGGAACGAGCCAGCTGAAAATTTTAAAACGGAAGCCGCTTATTTGTTGCCTTTGCAACGGGACAGTTACAATTGTGGGCCACTTATAATTTACGCCATTGATTTTTATTCAAATAGTCAATATCGGGTAAAAATTCATATGGATAACGAAATCGACTATTTAAATAAGCTACAAGCCTATCGTAAATGGTTGCAAAAAACAATTGCTGATAGATCACTATGTATGATGGAACACTGTTTAGTTTGTTTCGAAACTTTAATTGAAAATTCCGTAACATCAAAATGTAGTGAATGTGGCAGACGTGTGCATCATAATTGCAATATCAATTTTATTATTTCCAACGAGAAATGTATATTTTGTAAACAATAAATAATAACAACATAGAAAAAATATTTTTTATTTGAATCATTTCACTACTAACGGCCCCACAAATATTCCATTAGCAAGCCCAACTCCATTTCGCAGCCCATTTCCGTTGTATCACGTCAGCTAGTTTTTGAAAATTTGAAGTTTTAGTGAAGTAGAAACTAGTGTTTTCTTTGTAGAATGTTTGGAGAAGGTTTATAACAAAAAAAAGGGGTTCAAGCTCCACCTGAACCGCAAATGATTAGTAAAACATAAGGTCATAAATTAAAAATTACGTATGTCATTGCTAATAAGAAGAAGTCGATGGTTATCCAAACATTGCAGTTCCTTGCGGAGTTCTTGAATTTTGGGAGTGTGATTTTGGAGACGATGGAAAAATTTGAAATTGTTTTTAGTAATATACAGTAAACCCTCGATTTAATATATTTCAATTTAACGGACCACCTGGCATGGAAGCATTGAATATGCTGGATGGAAATGGGATTATTAAATGACTTATGAGTGAAGTTTTGAATATGGCCACTTTGGACGGAGCTCAGGCAGTTTTTTACCGATTATGAAGGAATTGGATTTGTTTAATGGGAATGAGATTCATTAATGATCTCAAGAAGAAGTTTATTAATAAGGCTGCCCGGAACGGGACAATGATAAAATGATGGAATTTGGCACGATGGATAAATACGGGATTATAAAATGATAAACTGCTGTACTCGCCTTAAAATGAGAAACCGAATCATAATTTTCCCCTTTTCTAATTATTGCTATAGTGGAGAGTGTAATTATTGGTTGTTTTATGGAATTAACTCCCATACCATTTAGGCTCTTCTATTGCAAGCTATGTTAGGTCTCGAGATATTTAATTTCTTAAGAAAATCCTAACTTCTCAGGTTATAGTAACGCATAACAAAAAATTAATTCGATCGCGCAAAAATTGTTAGCTTTTCAAATGGCCCCGAATACAGATAGCCCCAATCTAGACCTATCCAAAAAACATAATAACGTACTTGATAAACATATTAGGTCTCGAGATATTCAATTTCTTAAGAAAATCCTAAATTCGTATATCCCATCCTAATAATGAACTTCTGATTATTTATTATAAATTGAAATTACATTAGTAATTAACAAATTTAATATTTCGCCTAAATGACAATCTATTTTTACTTTTTAACCTATACATTCAAATTTTTTTTTTTTGTTGAGTTAGGATTAATTTAGTTCTAACTTCAAACGCGTATACAAGCGTGTGAAGTTTGTGCTAAACCAGTCCTAAAGTTAGTTCTGTACTATAATTAGGTCTAACTTCACATGCATCTTTAGAATCCGTATCGAAAATACTAGTTTCCAAATTTCAGCATAATGCGTTAAGATTTTTTTGTTTAAAAAAACTTCTAATTTATAATAAATGTATCGGAGCTTAGATTCTAATTGCGGAGATATATGGAATATTGTAAAATTGCATATACGTGGTTCTTTACTTCGAAGGACAATCATTTTTTCAATTTAAGGATCACATTTTAACTATTTATTCCACAACACTAATAATGTACCAATGTTGCTGTTCTTAATAATCAACATTTTTGAAAGGATGAAGTTTCATCATACTTAAATACACCGATATAATGCAACCACCGCAACATCTCACAAAACGGTGCAATATGATGAAACCGACAGTCCACAAAAACGCAAAACTCTAAACGCAACATTTCGCAATATGAAGCAACTTGGTGCAATAACACGTAATGTAATGCAACATCATGCAACATGCTGCAATATCATGATGCAAGGTGAGACATCATAAATAAATAAAAATAATTAATGAAATAGTGGAACTCTATGTACCGTGACGGTATCAGCAAGAGCCTCTGCAGATCTAGTAAACCCCTGTCACTATAATTTTTATGAAACTCGTTCCAGCCAAAGGATCTTCCAAATTTATATGGTCAGAATTTTTATTCGATTTTATTCTTCATCGTATAAATTTATTTTTCTTTAAACGATTGAAAAATATCCTAGTTTTACTGTGCTATATACACACCGTCACGAAAAATTTAAAGAGGGTCCCTTTGCCTTATTTGCAAAAGTCATTTCAAGATTTCATTATACAAGCCGAGTTTCATTCGGCGTAAGCGATCACGACTTCTAGCATTCGAAATTTAAGAATTTTTCGCTGTGTTGTTACTATATAGGATGCGACTCGATGGAACATCACGATTCACGCAACATGCTGAAACATGTAACAAAATATGTATATTTAAAAAACAAAAGAAAATAAGTAAGTACTTAAGTAAAAAAGTTAAGAAAACATTTTAAAAATAAATTGCAACATGGCGACCTCGCCGGCGAGAACTTTCTTACAATTTTTTAATAAATTTTTCCCAAATCAGGGAACACCTAATCGATCCTCTAATCTCGAATCGATTCCTACACCAATTGTTATTAAAATATTTTTATTCGAGAGCAATTGCAACATCCAGAATCCAAACCTCTTAACGATTTTTTCCGAACTTTGGACTCGTCATAATTGAAAAAGTAGCGCTGAATAGCGGCCGGATCTGCGCAGTATGCCTTATCAATTTTTACTGAAATTTTACGACCCGAAAAATGATTATAAACCGAGTGAGCTACTGATGGACTCAATCAATTTATCCCGAAATAATGACTCACTGCAATGGCTTTCTCACGCAACCTAAAAAAAATAGCAAAACAAAAAGGAGGCAAAAATGAAATTAGAATCAAATAGAAAATCAGAAAAAAAATAAAAACGTAACATTGGACAAAATAATGTTCCCACCAGCGGGGTCTCCTTTATCTATGTTTCAAAATATTTTGAGCCCAGAGAAAATATAAAAAGATCCGGGTAGACAGAAACCCCCTCTTGTCAATATTTATCAAAATCGTCCCAGCCCGAAAAAGTTTATAATGGATCCGATCGTCATCGAAAGATCGTCAAAGTGAAAATTTCTGAAATCAAATAATTTTAATGCGTTTTCTCGCTTACAAAACGTTTCCGCCGGATTCCCAGTATTTGAAAACCACCCACACCTTTTTTTAACCAAAATCGTTGTGGCCGCAAATTAAAACACCCGTAGCTCTTTTAATTTTTTAAACATGTGAATGAAGGGCAAACTCCACTTAATGATTTTTGTTTTTTGAAAATCAGGACTTTTCAATCTAGCTTCCTTTAATACGAAAAATGCCTTATCAAAATTCATTTGGTGTTAAACAAAAATTTAAAATCGGTTGGATTACGAAATCTCGGTCTTCAAAATCTCGGTTTTCAAAATCCCGGTTTTCGAAATCCCGGTTTTCGAAATCCCGGTTTTCTTTTCTTCTAGTTCTAATTGCACAAAATAATTAATAAAGTTTTTTAATTACAAGATTTGGTACTTGCAACATTTTGTAATTGCAAGATTTTGTAGTTGCAAGATTAATAAAATGTTGTCAAAAAATCATGTAAGAGCCCCATTTTCCGACATGCCAAATTTTTAAAATTCAACCCCGGATTCCCTAAAAATCGGGTTTCTTTTTATACAAAACCGGTATTTTGAAAACCGAAATTTTGACAACCGAGATTATGAAAACCTGGATTTTGAAAACCGGGATTTTGAAAACTGGGATTTTGAAAACCGAGATTTAGAAAAAAACCGAGATTTCGAAAACCGAGATGTTGTTACACACCCTTTAAAATCGGAACCTGCATTGAAACAATTTTATATATTTTTCAATAAATATTTTAAAATAAGGTGTGTTGAGTGAACTGGTCAATTGTGAATTTAAAGTAGTGAGTTATGTTAGTGTTTTTCTCAGTTTTTGGACAGTTTTGTCCAGCCATTAAATAGTTTTGTCTGTCCGTTAATGTCGATAAAATTTCCGCCGAGACCCTCAAATTTTACGTTAAATAAATGGTTTATGTCATAATTTTGTCTACCAATTAAAAAAATTGGTGACCCCCTAAAACTAAGAGTTCTGCCCTAGGATTATCTGAATGTGGATTAATTTTTCCACCCATTAATCAGTTTTGCGCAACCCCCATAAAATTATACACCAAATAATTAAAACAAAAAAAATTTTACAAAAATTTTCTTGGCAATTCATTATTAAAATATTGATACTGGGTTTACACCTTTAATAGTATAATACTTTTTTGCTAATAAAGTATAATACCCGGCCAGTTTACATCGCAAGCGGTGTAAACCCATACTATAATACTATATTACTTTTTTGTTGACAAATATAATTTTTTTGTTTAATATCACAAATGGAAATGTATATCGAAATAAAAAATGTCTTTACCGGCCACTTGAAAAAAATAATAAACAAAATTAAAGTATTATAACATTAAAGTAGAGTATACACCACGACTATAATACCAATATTTTTTTGATAGCTATTATACTTTAATAGCAAAATAGTATGTGATAAAGTATTAAAGTATTTTAGTTTGAGTTTACACCAACATACTTTTTTGCTACATACTTTTATTCTACTGGTGTAAACGGGGTATTAGTGTCGATGAATTTGCTCTCCTAATAATTAGTTTTGCACACTACCAAAAATTGTAAGCCATTTTTTGAGTTAAAATATAATAATGCTCGTAAGTAAATCAAACCTATAAGGGCAAACTAGCAAAATTTAGCAACGGCAAAAGGTCGTAAGACATAGCCTGTTTGTTTAAATTTAGTAACACTTTACGACCATTCTTATAATGTAATTCAAAACAGTCCGCTAACAATTTAATACTCCGTGTATTACTTTAGGTACCAAAGTATATACTTATTTGGGTGGGCAAAATTCAGTAATACTTGACAATTCTAAGGTTTAGTACATTTCATTAAATTTTCTTTCTTCTAATTAAACTCAATAGTTTTCACGGGCTCATTACATGCTTTATGGTAAAACTAATAACAAAAATAAATTTTTATGGAGTGGGTAAATCTAATTATTGAGTGCCTAAAAATTAGCTTTATGGAGTGGACAAAACTAATTATTGGGTGAGCAAAATTTAGCAACATTTAGGGTAGGTTTACAAATATTTTTAAAATTTAACTAAAAACGTTTCTAGAGAAATTTTAATATTTCGTACATTGCTTTAGGTTGGTGGGTAAAATTATTGGGTGATCAAAATTCATAAACATATGTATAATTCTAAGACATAACTCATTTTTTACGTTGATATTTAGGAGACATTTACGAATACTCTTATAATTTATCCACCAAGATTCTGTGAAAATTGTATTATTCCATATACTGTTTTAGGGGTCGACAATCCTAATTATTGAATGGGTAGAACTAATCAATGACAGTATAGTTCTAGAACATAACCGAATCATTTAAATTGAGAATTAATTAATTGAGTCCGTAAACGTAATGAGCATTTCGTCCGTGGGGTGCTTTGCGAACATTCTTATAATTTAACTTAATGTATTTTATTTATTGCACAGTTTATTAGGGGCTGGGTGAGTAAAATGTGTGAAAACTCAATAATTTAAATTAAACTTTGTTATTATTTAATTGGTGGACAAAATCAACCAATCCTTGAGCAATCCTAATACGTATGATTCATATTATTAAACTAATATTTAGGAGAAGTTTATGAACATTCCTTTAGTTTATGGAGTAAAAATTTTATGGAGACAAAATTAATTATTAAGTGCTCAAATTTTATTAATAATAGAAAAATCCTAATATATAACCGATTTATTTAAGTAATTATTTGGGGGCGCCTCAGTTCTTTGCTTTAAGGAGTTAAGTATACATTTTGGTGGTCAATTTCTAACGGAGCAATTCTAACACAACTCATTAAACTAGCTCGACAATTAAAGGTTATTTACGTACATTATTATAATTTATCTCAAAAGTTAATATGAAATAACGTTTCGTGCATAGTTTTATGGGAGTAGACAAAATAAAAATTGGATGGACAAATTCATCAACAGATGGACACTACTAATACATAACTTACTAATTTAAGTTAACATTTAAGAACGGTTTATGGACTGAAAAGTAACAGTGAAAATTTAATAGTCCGTAGATAGCGATTTAACGTGTTAGTGGTCAAAAGCATTGAATGACCAAAATTCATCAACATGTAAATAATTGTTTGTATAAGATTATTATCCACAAGTTCATAAATTTTGATTGAAAACTTAGATTGGTTTTCGAACACTCTTAATATAAATTATATAATTACCAAAAACTAATAAGACTTAGTAGTAATTGGGTGTACGAAATACATAAACATGTCTATAATTCTAAGGCATAACTTATTCATTTAAATTGACATTTATGAATGATTTTCAAATATTTCATAGTTTTTGCTAGAGTATTTGCTCTGTAATTCGAGAGTCCTAAGTGCAATTCCCAGTAGTGACCAAGAACTTACGATGGGTGTTTTTAATCTGTCAATCAAGCCATAGTTATCGGCTTTTCTCCCTTAATTTTTTATTATCAATGGAATGGACCAGGATAATTATTGGATCTCGAAATTATCATAATTTGGATAATCCTAAAATATATATGTAGTTTACTTCAGTTTCAGTACAAAACGAAGTGCCCACATTTTTGGTGCCCAAAATTTATCAACATATTAATAATTCTAATTCATAACCAATTTATTTAAATTGAAAAAAAATGCTTCACAAACATTCTTAAAATGTAATTCAACATTTTTTTTAGAAATTTGTATATTTCGTGCGTTGTTTTATGGAGTGGACAAAACTAATTAATGGCTGTCCTAATTTCATTAACATGGAGACAAACATAACTAATTTATTTAAATTAATATTTTGTAATGTTTTATGAATTCGTATCGGAAATATTAAGATTTTGTACAAAGCTTAATAATGGCAGGGAAATCTTGTAATTGAGTGGGTGAAAATAGAACATGACTCGCTTTTATTAAAATTAAATTTTATGGGTGCCCTCTCAGATTTCATGTAATTTTTTGCGTTTTTATGGTGAAATACCACCAGTGGCCCTGTTCTGGTAATAGGGAACTGGAGAAATATTTTACATAACTTTTACCTATAAATCAGTTTTTTCTGGCCTACTGAGAAAAAAGTTTGATGTAAATATTTGTACATATGAATAATTTTTCCATAGCAAAATTTTTAGGGAAAGTTATTCCTAAATTTATTTTGTTTTCAAAAAAATTACCACTAACTTTTTACCTTAGTATGCCAAAAAAATATTTAAATGGAATTTATATGAAAATTCTTTGCCCAATTCCATATTTCCGGGGAATTACCAGAATAGGGCCACAGTTGTGTTTTATTGGTTAATCTAGCTACTATTCTAATAGAAAGCAACCTCCACGTATTTTCCTAACGACGTCAAAATATATTTATATTCGTATTTAATCCAGCATATTTTTTCCTCGTATATTTTCAGGTGACGTGGTTATGGATACAATTTATCGTTACTGAAAAAAGGTATGTACATATTGATTTTAAATTCGCCTTAACACTTGCAGTCGGGAGTCGATACACAATAGGATTTCCTACTTCACACGTATCTGGTACCAGTCGCTTTGAATGGGTTGCCATAATAATACTCCTGATATATTCTCGTTGCTAACACTAAATATTCCATATTTTCCTTTCAATTTTCTTTTAAATCATCATCAACACTCGTATAATCGTATTAAAATATTAAAAAATATTATTCAGCATTTCAAATCACAGCACCATTTGGTTCCACTTAAGAATGTTGATTGTGTTAATGTTCTTTGCTCGCATTATTATTGGTGCTGCTATCGTTGTTGTTGTAGCTGACTGTAAATACGTTAAATAAAAGGAATATATGTGGTGTATGGTTTTTTATACATTTTGTGCTGCCGCGCTATTCATCATCGTTAAAATATAATCATACATATTGCTTCTGAATATATATATGTACGTATGTACGATTTGAAAATACATAGCAGTATACATAAGATGAAAAAGGCGGTAGCGTAAGATGTAGAAGAAGAAAATTTTAAAAAAATTATTTTTTATGTCGAATTTTATTATTGTGTTTGCGATTTAATGGTAACAATATGTGCATCATGCGAAATGATGTGATAAATATAATCTGGTACATTGCATATTCACATATTCGTAAATTATATTATTCAGCTTTTTAGAATATATTTTGAACAAATCATTATTTTGTTTGATGGTTTGGGAGGTATTCTACTCTTTTGCCAGCTAGATAAATAATTGCAGACTGAATTTCATTGGTTTGACGACCTTCAATCAAACAAACGTTCAAAATGTTTAGTGCTAAAGTGATTCCACAAAATATGATCGATGCCTCTCAATTATTCGACACATAATTGAGAGACATCGATCATCGAATTCAATTAATTTTTGAAGTATATTTTTAATTTTCTGACTGCCCCAACTTGGGTTTCCATTATACTCTTGTAATTTTTTGTATCATCTTAAAGATCCATTTTTTATAAGAATATTTATCCACTTTCCCCAATAAACAATAAACAAAAATGAAAAATCAGCCAATTTATTAATTCTCTAAAAACAAATGAAAAATGACCCATAGTTATTGGGACATCTTCGCTTTTGGAAGTAAGGGGTATAACATAGCCCAGGCCTCAACTCCATCGAACATTTATGGGACTAGTTGAAAAGAAGGGTTCGAGCCAGAGACGTTGTCCAACGAGTCTCCAGAAGCTGCAACAGGCGATCGTAGAGGAATGGGAGGCGATACCTCAAGATTTTGTGAAAACTTTGGTGAAATCAATGCAACATCGAATGGAAGCTGTGATTTGGGCCCTGGGAGGGAATACTTCTTATTAATAAAACTGTTTTTTTTTTGTCTATTTCCATGTTTTAATTCGATTTTTACCCCTAATTTTCATGCTGACAAATTCACAAAAACGTGTACCTCAGATGCTTACCCCCAAAAAATCAGTTTAGCGACCCCTTATTTCGCACTTCACCATTGGCGAAAACCTTTTTTCTCCTTGATGGTTTCTATACTGGGGATGGTGATCTCACTTTCCATGTGTTTCTGGATAAGCTCTACGTTATCATGTCTCCAAGATCTGATCCTCTACTCACGCTTAATGCTCACTTTCATGTTCGATTCTCGTCGATCTTAGTTCTCTTAATAAAATCGACCGAAATATTTGAATAAAGCCACTCGATCTTCAATGTGTACTAAGTATCAAAGAATCTCCGACTGTCTGGCAGTGTCCTTTCATTTTGCAAATCTAGATCGACGTTTTATTTGAATGTTAGTGATTTTTATTTAATTATGTGTATCGTTTGGATCATTTCCGATTATGTTTCATTTGTTGTTAAACAATCATTTCCGATTATGTTTCATTTGTTGTTAAACAGGCCGTTAAAAATCCGTTCAGAGTGTCGTCCGGGGGTAGGGGGTCCCTTTCTTTAATGTTTTTCATCTTCCATGATTTTTATAAAAATGACTGGAGAAGTAATTTTTGATTATCAAAAACCGATCGTGATAGGTCCTTATTTCGTTATAATTTATTTAGGGGGTCATCTGGTGGGGTTCTCGACCCATTTATTAAATTTGTTTTGGCGCATGATTTTATTAAAAATTAGTGAAGGTAGTTTTTAATTGCAAAGAAGAAGGTGGTTTTTAATTGCAAGGAATCGATTGCGATTGGTCCACATTTCGGGAATTTTGTTGAAAAGGCCGCTCGGTGTGTCCCAGACCCCTTTTTTATTTTGTTTTTTGGGTAGCACGATTTTTATAAAAATTGTTGTGGGATGGTTTTCGACTGTCAGAACTGAGAGAGTCGATAGCGATCGGTGCTAATTTCCGGAAAATGGGTTAGAGGGTCGGGTGTCCATGTTGCATGATGTTTCAGTATGTTGTTTGATGTTGCATCTTGTTGAGGGATATTGTGAGATATTCCTCTATGTTGCGTCCTGTTGGCTTTGCATCTTCTTTTAACATATTGTTTGCTTGAACGATTTTAATAAAATTTGGCGGGGTAGGATTTTTGGATGCAAGAACACGATTACAATGAGTTCTCATTTCTGGATAATTCATTTAGGAACCGTTCAGATGGGTCATCATGTTGCACTATCTTGCGTTACGATTCAACATGTTACATCATAATGCATAATGCTGCAACATTTTTTCTCCGTATAGCATGTTCCATCATGTAGCATGATGCTGCACAATTTTGCGTTATATTGCACTGTGTTAGGAGGTTGCAGCATGTTGAGTGATATTGCATAATACTGCGTTACATTGCACACTCTTGTGGGATGTTGCACCATGTTGCTTAATGTTGCATCATGTTCTGGAATATTGCATCACGTTGCGTCAATGTTGCATGCCAACACTTTAATTTTTTTCGACTCGAACGATTTAGATTAAAATTGCGTCTAATGCCAGGGTTTTTCGGGTCGAACGATTTTTATAAAAGTATATGAAACGGGCTTTCGCGTGCAATCGATTATACTGTAATAAGTTCTAAATTTGGAAAAATTTGTTTATGCGGTTCTCAAATGCGATCCTGGTTTCTTTTTAAACAGATTAACTCGAACGATTTTGATAAAAAATTTGTGTAGGAATATTTCCGAACGTCAGGAAATGGCTGTAATTGATGGTGATTTTGGGAAATTTATATAGAGGTGATCGGTTTAGTCGTTTTGTGGCGTCTTGTAGACGTAGGTCATCTAAATCGAAGGGAACGAAACTTAAATAATTGATGAAAATTGTAATCTAATATACGTTTTGGACATGTCTCTGGACATTTATCAATTTAAATTTAAGCAATTTCTTAACCGGTTGGGATTCAACTCTCTTTGTATGGTTAACATAGGGTAGTTCACCAGACAAAAAAATTTAATGTGATTGAAACGAAACCGTGTTTTCTTTAAATTCTATGTAACTAAGCCCTGGTTTAACCAAGTGTACGATTATTTCATTAACTGGCGGTAAAGTAAGAAAACTAATTTAATAACTCACCTACGTAAAGCAATCGAAATTTTTAGCTCGGGCAAGCTGCTAAGTTTGATTGTTTATATATTTCTTTAGAAGACTGGACTTCCTTGTTCATCGTTTTTGGAAAGTGATGTGCATGTAGTGGTATTCGCAAACATTCAACGTCAGCAATTCCCCTGTCTTGATGGTGAACGCCGTTATTAATTCCAGTGTTTTCCATTTGTTTTTTCCATTCTATTTGCTTCTCATAATTTTGGTATGGTTGTATTAATGTGCATTAACCAAATATTACGCAGATCGTGAAATCACCGCGAATCGGCTTTTACGGATTACAACTAACCGAGTAATAGCCTCTTAGAATTACCCGATTACAGTTTTTTTCTATGGAGTCTATTTTTAATTTGATATTGATTGGTTATGATCCTAATTTATTAAAAAGCATTCCGTTTTTAGGAATAGAAAATAAAAATATTTTCAACTTGAGCTGAAGCTGAGTAAGAGTATTAGTTTATCGAAACCCTTCTGAAAATTAAAACTGTTTTAAATTCCTTTTAGGTATAATTAAGCGTATTATGATTATCCTCTAAGCTTTCCCGTACAGCATCCTGAAAAGCTTATGTAAGCAGGTTACGTGCTGCAACATTTATCTCACATTTTATTTGTTATGAAACTTTGTTAATCTGTACATTACGTACGCATATCGCCTTTGTCTTAACGCATTACACTTAAAATTCACTTTATCAATATTCAATGCATAAATCTTTGTCAATAAAACGATGATTGAATTTGAAATGAGGTTTGAAACGTAAAGCAAAACAAAATCGTATAATAAACGTGTACTTATCACCCCTTTTTTGTTTAGGATGCCTCTCTCCGCCACATATCCTTATATATATTTATTTAAGATGTTTTTCTTATGGTTACACCAAACTCCTGTTTATGCTTAAGCGTGGGAGGCTGGTGACGATATGGTGTTGTATAAATATAGGTGCAAAATAAAGAAAACAATTTAAATTCATCTCTGGATTTTTATGTTGTTTCTGTTAACAAAAAAAAAAATATAAACAACATAGTCACATACACGAACATACACACACGCTCATAAAAACACCCATAAGAAAATATACGTAACATGAACAACATCCGAAATATTTTATGTTTTAAGATTACGACTGGAGTATGGAGACATTAAACGATAATCATGTATTCAAAGTGAATAATACAGTGGATTTATTGATATGACATAAAATGTATGAAATACATACAGGCGCACACATACCCAAACATCTTAATGACTTCTACTTCACTGCCATTTTTGATATGTGGCAATGTGAAAAAGTAATGAGTCGAATGAAAATATGTGCGATGTGTGTTACTTTCATTCGATATACGAAATTTTTGGAGTAATGGACTTTACGTGTGCTTAGCAAAACAAAAAAAATTATGGCAGAAGTTTTAGATGAATGATTTTCTACATGTTATCGTATGTATATAGCATCTGGATAATAGAACAAAATCATCATAAATTATTGAACCTTGAAGATGTTTTGTAAATAGCAGACGTGATATTTTGCCCCATTGCTTGCAAACATGTAAGCCCAGCTTTTTGTATTTTATTGATACAAAGCACGACAAGTTCACAAAATTGCTATACTTCTTCTATACGATGTGTCAACATCAAATTTTTTTTTCATATTTTCTTCATTTTCCGGTCAAACTTTTTCCAAGAAAAATTACGAGCAATTTGGATAAATTGCTTTTAATGCTTGAAAATAAAGCTCTTAAAAATAAAATATGGCATAAGACTGAAGAAAGGTCAGGCTATACTATTCGATTAAATTGAATAAGAAGTCTTTCTTTGTACTTTGGATATGGTATATACAATAAAAACACTAACTTAGCAGAAGTAGATTCCGCAATAGCGACATTCAAGCGAACCAAACCTACTAGATAAAATCAAGTGACCTTAATCTATATAATTTAAAATTGTTCTCCCTGTTTAATTGATAGCTTTTGTTTTAAAAGCTCAATTTTATTGTGAGTTTAGATCATCACCAGGAAGCCCAAATTTTACTGCTGCTTTGCCGCGTTCCTTGGTGCAGATTATAGTCAGAATCTGTTTTTTGACATCAGAAAAGGTTTTTTGACGTCATGGGAACGATGAAACCTTGAGAATGCTTCATACATTTGTCCGTGTTCAACTACAGGCTCCAACAAGTATACCCCATTTTGTTCCTTTGTTTCACCTTGAAATTGAGTTATCGTCACAGTAAATGCTGCCTTAATTGTTCCATGTTGGAACTTGAAAAAGATCGATCCTTGAAATTAAAACGATGTTATCCTTATGTTACCTTCCAACTTTAAAATTCAGAATATGTTGAGGTAACCCAACCGGAATAATGGAATTCAAATATTACAGTGGAAACTTAAGGTGGTCTTTCATCTTCTGTATCGTCTTTATCAGTTCTTAAATACAGTACTCTTAAATACTTTGTTCAGAAAGCAAGCCAATAATTTGATTGTTATTTCTGTCGCCAAATCATCGTCCCAAATTAAGTTTTCTGGAATTTCAATAGTGCCAGGTAGTAAGTTACTCCCTAAATCAAGTGCTCCAGCTCCAAATTGAAACAATTAATTATGTTTGTCTTGTTCCCCGTAACTAATGTCCTCTACTAAATTCAGCTTCTCAAAATTGTACCAATTTTTCGAATACTTTAAGCGTGCCTGACCGACAATATTGTGGTACAATAGCTAAACATTGCTGGAAATCGCCTTTAATTCACATGACCAAAAGGTACGTTGGTTTATATTACTTCCTGTTGGCGAGGAAAAGGCATGAATATATGCAAAATGCTGTCTCGTTAGGGTAGGCATAACGTACGATTTGGCCTCCCGCTGATACATTTTACCACATTGGACTCCTCGTTCTAGCGTCTTGAACTGATCGATGATGATCCTTGATACTGGTAGTATACATCCGTCTAATTATTTTGTCCCCATCACGTTGATGCTTCATTCAAGCAGTATTTCTGTCGTCCCAAATATATTGGTTTTGCACTTCAAATTCACGATTTTGCTGATGGTACTCAACTTTTTTTAGTTCATTCAAACTTTTTACAAGTCAACCACAATTTTTTATACTTCACTGTAATTTTTTTCTAAATTAACCTTAATTTTTTGCAAGGCAAATTCGTGTTTTTTCAAAGTAACTTCAATTAAATGTAGAGTAAATTCAAATATTTTTAACCCAAATTCCAGTTTTAATATTTCAAGTTTGTAAAATTTTTGCAACTTTTTGCAAAACGAATTCAGTGCTCCCAATTCTTAACCGATTATGATGGGATTGGCTAAGCTTGATGGATATAAGATTCTAAAATGATTTTTGGAAGAAATTCTGGAATTTGGTCATCTGGGACGGAACATGGCCATTTCTTAACCGACATTGATAGGAATTGTGGATGGAAATGGGATTCTTAAATGATTTTTGGAAGAATTTCTGAAATATGGCCACCTTAAATGATTTATGGAAAGTTATGGAATATGGCGAGCTCCTTCTAATTAAGTTCCCTTCCAGGTGACATAATTCCAGAACTTCGTCCAAAAAACATTTAAGAATCCCATTTCCATCCAACATACCCAATCCTATCATAATCGGTTAAGAATTAACCGAGTTCTGTCCCAGTGGCACTATTCTAGTCTTCCCTGGGAATAGGGAATTGGGAAAAATATTTTCATTGTATTTTTGACTAAATTGTATTTTTCTGCCCTACTGAGGAAATAAGTTTGGTATAAAAATTTTCGAAACAAAGTGTATTGGGAAATTTTTGTTCCACAAAATTTTTATAGGGCAAAATATTTTCCCATTTAACTTCGTTTCGAAAATATTTAGACCAAACTTAATTCCTCAGTAGGTCAGAAAAATACAATTTAGGCAAAAATACTATAAAAATATTTTTCCCAATTCCCTATTCCCGGAGAAAACCAGAATAGGGCCACAGGTGGTCATATTCCAGAATTTCTTCCAAAAATCATTTAAGAATCCCATTTCCATCCAACATACCCAATATAATCAATGTCGGTTAAGAATTGGTAGCACTGAATTTCTTTTGCAAAAAGTTGCGAAAAATTAACGAACTTGAAATATTAAAACTGGAATTTGTGCTAAAAATATTTGAATTTACTCTACATTTAATTGAACTTACTTTGAAAAAAACACGAATTTGCCTTGCGAAAAATTAAGGTTAATTTAGAAAAAAATTACAATGAAATATAAAAAATTGTGGTTGACTTGTTAAAAGTTGTGAATGAAATAAAAAAAAATTGAATACCATCTGCAAAATCGTGAATTTGAAGTGCAAAACCTATAGTGAACGGATATTTTCTAATATTTCCACTTTTTTTCATCTGGAACATTTTCAGTCAAACAGTAATTGTCGCGTCTCTTGAAGTCGCATAGTCTGCTCTCTATACGAAAGCAAATGCCGTGCTCTTTTTACAAATGTACTCGTTTGTATATAGTATGAAATTTGGTCATGCATTGGGAAACAAAAAATTCTCCAAATGGCTTCCAATGCATTGACGTATCGCGAATTCGATACCCGTTGATGTTTTGAAATTTTTTTGGAAACCCTTTTGAACATTTCCCTTGCACGATACATGGACTGGTTAGATTATGCGGTTGTCCCCACACTTGGTGTATGAATCCTAATTCTAACAACTTATGAAATTATATTACATGAACGATTGCCTTCTACCAAATAATTTAATTTTAGGCGAACAACTCTTGCTAGGGTGGGCCGACGTTCAACTTTTTATCAGAGCTCAAGGTTTTCCACGATTACTTTCCAAATCAATATTCGGACTCTGCGGACCAAATCAATGTTGGATTCTGCGAGAACATAAGCGTCAACTACGTACTGCTGGGTTACACGTTCTGCGTTCATAAACTGGAAACTCCGTTTTGTAATTTTCAAAGTGACAAATTTGTGTGCTCCACGTAAATGAGGTAACATTTCTGAGCACTAAGTATTCTCTGGAAGGTTAATTCGTATGTGGACTGCATGATGACAGTCCAACACGTATATCTGGCCAAATTTTCTGGTTTCATTTCGTTCAGGATGAACAACACGAACCGTTTCTTGAGGTGGCCTAATGTTACCTCCGGTCGAGGAACGGATGACTACAGATGCCAATGAGCTTCCTGGCAGAGCATTGGTCAACAAATTTTCTAAATACACGGGACAGTTATCAAGTGAAGGTAGTTTAACTTGCCCCGTTCTGACAACATGGGGCAAAACTTAACAGTACCATTTCAAGCAATGTTGGCACCCGATGTTCATTAACCACGTTGTATCGTCGTAATATATCAATGTGGACCACTTTCATTGACTTTCTGAGGCCTATTTGAACCCGGTATACAACATCATTAATCCGTTTGATGACTTTATAAGGAGCTTCCTAACTTTTTGTAGTTTCGGTGATATATCCCATTTCTTCTCTTGGGGTTGTAAAGCCAAAGCAAATCTCTGTAAATTCTTCGCTATCTGCTCGTAGTTCATATCTCGCTTTCATTCTATTGTTGGACTTTGTGATATTGCCTCTTACTTCATTTTGAATCCAGTTCATTCTCCGTCTTAGATTTTGACTACGTACTCATGCTTTGCGTCTACCAAACAGTACCATGGAAAGTGAATTTCCTGTTGTATCATAAACTGCACTGCGATACCCCAACATGAATTGGGGTATACGTCCATCCCGTTTATCCTCGATGCCTTTACTTGTTTCCGCAGATGTTCTTCCAGTGTTCGATTAAACCTCTCTACCATCCCATCTGATTGTGGATGTAACGGTGTGGTACGAGTCTTCGAGAACTTTGCACAGTTCTTGAAATAATGGCGAATCGAATTTTCTACCTTAGGTACCTGTTCCCTGATTCAAAATCGGCTAGGCTTTCACCCACCTGGTGAAGTAGTCAATACGCGCCAGTATATAACGATTACCATTGTTTATGGAAACGGGTCGGTGAAATCCATTGCTATTTGTTTGAATGGTGCCCCAATATTGTATTGCTGCATTCTTATTTTGCCCGAGCTTGCGATCCCTTACTCGCAGCATACAATTCGTATTGTTTTCACCAGACTTTAACGGCCTTGCGGTAATTCACTTAATAAAACCGGTGTTTTGTCTTATCCAAGGTTTTATTGATTCCTAAATGTGCTTAAGATCTCCCGCCGCGTGTTTCTTATAGCACGTTTCGTATCCGATTAGCAGGTAGCACAATTTGATGTTTGCTATTGTCGCCGTTAACCGATTTCCAGATTCTCCAGAATGTCACTGCGCCCAATAACTTTTAACAGTGGTGCTTTGAGAAGCAATTTCATACCAACGCGGTCGTCTACCTTCTACCAGCCATTTCCTTACTGGGTCAAATGACTCATCAGGCTTCTGGTCTTCTTGCAAATGATTCCATCCCAACCGTTTTCTGAATCAAACTGGATTACTGTAATAACCGTGGAACAGTACTTTTCTTCCTTCTCCACCGGGCCTTCATTAAGTCTTTAGAGACTTGCCGCTTTAGGTACCTTAAACTGGATCAACGATTTTAGCCACCACTTCGCTACGTGTTAGACAATAATCTTTCTATGTTTTAGAGAGGAGGCGGCTATAATATGCGACAACTCGTTTTTTGCCTTCTTGCTTTTGTGACATCACTGCACCTATCCCCGGCTTGCTATCATCTGTATCCAAAATGAATATCCCATCGGACTGCGGATACGCCAAAATGGGAGCCCAAATTGGTAGTTTCTTCTTTAATTCTTCAAATGCTTTTAAATGGTCTGTGTTCCACTCAAATGGTTGATTTTTTCTCGTAAGACGATGGAAAATTCATGCAACATGCAAATCGTCGGTAGTATGAGCGTAATCATAAGAAACATCTTATTTGGGTAATAATCCTTTTTATGCAGGCCAATTCATTACAGACACTAACTTCAGTGGGCCTGTTCGCGCACCTTTGCTGAAGCCATTTGACCCAAATAGTTAACTACTTCCCTAAATAATCTTGTTTGCACTTAACTTCAATCCTGCCACCCGGATCGCTTGTAGTACTTGTTTAAGATTGTTGAAGTATTCATCACTGATGTCATCCAAATATACCAGACCAGGTTTTCCAATTTAGACCTCTTAGGACTTGTTCTATTAACCTCTCATATGTAGCAGGCGTATTGCACAATTCAAATGGCATTACCACAAATTTGGTGAAAAGTCCTGCTGAACATGCCGTTCTCTCTCTATTCTCAGGATGGATCGCTACTTGCCAATATCCGCTTTATGTAGTGAAAATCTTAGCCCCTGAAAGCATGTCCAAGGTGTCGTCAATGCGCGGTAACGGATAACTGATTTTCTTCATCACTTTGTTTAATTTGCGGTAATCATTGCAGAATCGTATTGTCCCATCCTTTTTCTGGACCAGAACCACTGGCGAATTCCATGGGGTGCTAGACTTCTCAATTACGTCATCACGTTTCATTTTTTTAATTAATTCGGCTGTCTCCTACTGCTTCGCGAGTGATACTCGTCTTGTTGTCTGCCGGATTAGAGTATCGTTTCCAGTTCGATTCATGATAGTTTTTTCTAGTTCATTATCTTTAAGAGCAAATACATCGGCTAGTTGATTCTCTCAGCTGTGCCGATGACGACCCCTTTTCTGATTACATTTGGTGATGAGCTCTCGTTCAAAACACGTACCGGTACTTACTGTTGAAATTTCACTAAGGTTCTCGCACATAGTAACCCGTTATTTTTGACATTCGCAGGCTTCACAACTCCCATCTTGTTATCCCCAAGATCACCGTCAATTTTTGCGTAGATGACGTTTTCGCACATCGTTGGAATTTTCGACTTTAACTCGCAATGCATTTTGTTCACTTGCGTTTATTTGAAGGGGTACCTCCTCATTGCGGACAGTAGCATCTATCTGTTCTGGATCTACTATATCAGGACGCATCACTGATTTCGAGGCTCCGGTATCCATTGTAAAGTTGCATTCACGCTATGCTACGTAATACGCCAGTAACAGCGACACTTTTGTAATTCGCTCCTATTTTTGTGATTTTAACGGTGCAGGGTCATTTTCTCCCTTGCACCAGCTTACGCTCATAAATACTAGTGTAACTTAGTTTCCATTAAATGAGGTTCCATGTCCATTAAATGATACAAATGTTTTCTCTCTTCGTCTCGTTCAACTTCTAATTGCCTCATTTCAACATGTTTCTTGCCTAGTACGTCAGCTTCTTTCAGGTGCAGTTTACTTGGTTACTTACAATCTGTCATATAATTTCCGGGTTGTCGGAATCGGAAATATTGAGACTGGAAACGCGATCGTTTTCTTTGGTAATCTCGAAAAGTTGGCCGTGGTTTTCTTATATCTTCCTTAATAATAGCTTTTATTTCCGTATTCCTCCGATTTTCCGATTCCTCTGTATCCATATTACTGTGTCAGTGGCCAAACTTGCTCCACCTGCATCATATTTTAACGCGATCGTAAATAAAATACGTCATTCATGGTTTTGCGTCTATTATTGGTTCTTAACTGGAGTTTCAGATGTTCGTCCTTGACAGGCTCTCCGTACGTAGTTACCGCTTACTTTGGAGTTGAATCTTGTGTAATTATCTGACGTGTGACTACCGGTATCTTAGTTCCAACTCAGTCCTGACACACTCATAACTCCTATGTGTTGTGGATACAGTTTGTAAGATGTATGTAGTTTTCCCACGATGACTCAAAATGAGTGCATTGATTTGCTCTCTTGCTCGCCGTCGAATGTCGAGGGCTTCAAAATTGCTCTAGAGTTTCGAGCAACTGGTTCGGTGGAAAAAGTTTTATTTTGCTGGCCATCTGGAATTGTCTGCGATATGTTTGATTGAAGACGGGCCTTCAGTTGCTTAATTTTACTTTAAAACTCCTTGAGCTGGTCGTCGACTTCTAACTGCAGAGAGTTTATTTCCCGTCTTAACTCTTTAATGGCCCCTTAATTTAAAAAATATTATAATGAATTCTGTGATGAATTTTTGTGGTTTTTGCTGAAAAATTCGATTATCTGTAATAAATTGTTGTGCGTAAATTCTCAATCGTCTTTAGGAGCCGACCTTGCTCATGAGACAGCTCATTTTTCACTTTGATTTTTGAGCAATCTCGCGCGCGTGATAAAGCTACGTAGGGCTGACCATGAACGAAAACAGGTAGCTTCAAATGAACTACTACTATATCGTACGTTTGTCCTTGAGATATGTTCATTGTGATGCTGAATGCAGGGAATGGTATAGGGTCGAACATATCGGTATGGTATAGAGTCGAGCTCTACCACCAATCGTGTGCCATTGCATACGCCTTTTTTCGAGTACAAATTGCGTATTCCTTTTGTAACACCGTTACCTTATTATAAATAAAATGACCTCAATCTCGGTTAATTACGAATGGATCGCAAAATTGTTTAATGGAGAATTCGATTAGGCCATAATGAGTTTTTAATTATTTAGCTTAATTATAGCTTTGATGTTGAAAAGCCTAATGATTTTTTTGAGAACGAATGGATCAAAGAAAATGTTAATGGGGCATTTAATTAGACTAAATTTACGCTTTAATGTTCCAATTGTTTAGGATATATTTAGCTTAAATGCTTTTAATTCAGGTGGTTAAAATAATCATAATCAACAAGGGGCAGAGCAATTCGCCTACGAATTCGAAAAATCAAGAAAAAAATGAACGATTTCAAAGGGCAAACTGCCAATATAATTCTTAGTATTAGCTTGGTAAATGCAACATTTATGATGATCAAGGTTTCACTAAATTTTGAAGCTGGGTCCCCTTTACACTTCAAATCGAACTGCGAAATATGGAACCAAAACTTCTGCTTAACCATCTGTGTACTGCAGAGTAAGCTGGGCCGAGGCTTCGAAACACTTATGGAAGAGTAAACAAAGTGAATTGATATTTGAAATTGCGACGGTTGTAGCTTCCGACAATGCCACGGGATTGGATGTAAACATTGAAAATAGCGGTCTGAATGAAGAATTGGTTTATACGAAAAAATCGGTATTCGGTGGCGTAGACGTAAGGCAGGATGCAAACGGAATTTTTCAATTATTACGATCGGTGATAAAAATGAACGCAACTATAACCCCTGACGGAGTGCAGAACTCAAAGACGACCCATCTCCCAGCCTTTATTTCTGGCGTGGAGCTATGTAATGCGCAGATGGTTCTACGAAAATCGGACCTATAGCCGTACGTCCTCGAGTTGGCTGGAAAACCTTGAAAAAGTAAGGACGGGAAAGCGAGTCGCGAATGAGAAGCGGTTCTGTTTGATGTAATTATCACCGATTGTTCACCGAAGGATGATGTATTCGATTTTTTACCAGAAAATATTTTTTTCGTTATATCCCGACGGAGATGTTTACAGGGGTGGGATGTTGTAACATCACTTTTTCGATACTATCGAAAATTACATCTCTTTCATCACACATTAAATTTATCGTTTTTCCATTTTTCAATTACATTGCTTCTATTGCGATCTCTACCTATCTGAATAAAACATTATGTCGTTCTAGTCTTATTGTATCACTTACTTATTTTAAGAGTGATACTTTATCGAAAAACAAAAAAGAGATAAATAAACAATTTATTCTAGTAGTGTGCGATCGCAATATGGAAAACAAAATTGAAAAGTGAAACGACAAGCAATTTTGTTTTAGAAAAAAGAGATATAATATTCGATAAATATCGAAAAAAGTAATGTTACAACATCCCACCCCTGGTATTAGTAAATATACTAATATGTACGCCCAGCAAACAAATATAATCAACTTCAAGGAGACAACCCCTGGCGAAATGGTAAAATTATGTGGAATTCATATAATGGAGAATCTTAAGTTAAGCAGACTTTCGATGTTTTGGGACGAACATTTTGGATTTGATCCCATCAAGAATGTAGCGACTCTCAAAAGTATTTGCTTGCATTTTGTGGGCATAATAAAATTTAAATTCTCACAACAAAGATAAATCCAAGTTAGGCCGACCGATAATCGACTCCGTTTTAAGAAAGTGTTGGGAACATCCATTGGGTATAAAGGTATTCGCACTTTGTGGGTGGGTTCAAATACAGAAAATATTTCCTTGCAAATAAAAACACATTTGGAATTGGCCCAGCAGCTGTGCTAGAACTAGCTAAACGGATTCTACAAAATGGCCGTTCGCTTTTCTTTGATAACTTAACCTTAGTAGTTAAAGTTAAATGGGCGAGCTCCTTATAATGAAGTGACCAGTTTAGAGTAGTATCAAACTACATGGGTGTCGGAATTTTTCAACTCCTGTAAGCGGATGGTAGAAAAATGTTAAAAAGTATATGGATGTGAAACAGCCAGGCATACTAACCTTGAATAATAAAAAGCAAGAAATGGACGCTAAGAATGTTTTCTCATTTCCTGAAACTTTCCGTTGCCTCATCTTGAATCGAATTCAAAAAGCAATTTAAAGTAAGCGATTCATTCAAAATAATGGATGACCTTTATAAATTTAGATCTAGCCACTAATCAACTTTCAAAAAGGAGAGGTCGATCACTACCCAATACAATTGAATCGATGTCTCTAATTTGCAGCACATCAAAAAACTTTTCAATGAAGTTCGCTCAATAGATGAGATCCGTTTGGAAAAGATGAACTATCTTCCGCTGCATGAATACGCATTTAAATGCATCAAGGATTTGATTTGCTGCCAGTTTAACATGAACAATTTATCTTGAGCAATTTACCGTAGTACAATTTATCGTAGAATAGTTTATCGTGGACACAATTTATTGTAGAGCAGTTTATCGTGTGGACAGTTTGTCGTCTTCGGTTTATAAAATTTTATTGAATTCGACCATTTATTAATTGATTAAGATGGGATTGGATATGTTAGATGGAAATTAGATTTTTAAATGATTTTTATAACAAGTTCTTCAATATGGCCATCTGGGACGGAACTCGGTAATTTATTAACCGATAATGATGAAATTGGATATGGGTAATGGAAATGGGGTTCTTTAATGATTTTTAGAAGAAGTTTTGGAACATGGCCATCTGGGACAAACTCGGCGTTTTCTAAACCGATTTTTTTAAGTTAGATGAACATGAGATTCTTTAATGATTTTTGGAACAAGTTCTGGAATATGGCCACCTGAGACGGAACTCGGTAATTTCTTAACCGATTATGATGAAATTGGAAATTGTGAATGGAAATCGGATTATTTAATAATTTTTAGAAGAAGTTCATTAATATGGCAATCTGGGACGGAATTCGATAGTTTATTAACCGATAATGATGAAATTGGATATGGTGGATGAAAATGGGATTCTTTAATGATTTTTAGAAGAAGTTCTGGTAGTTGGCCATCTGGGACGGAGCTTGACCAATTCTAAACCGAATTCTGTAAGTTTGATGGATATGGGCAATTATTTTTGGAACGAGTTATGGAATATGGCCACCTGTGACGGAACCCGCTAGTTCTTGACCGATATTGATGGGATTTTGTAAGTTAGATGTAAATGGGATTTTCAAATGTTTTTCGGAAGAAGTTCTGAAATATGGCCATATGGGACGGAACTCGGTAGTTGCTTAACAGATTTTGATAAAATTGGATATGGTAAATTGAAATCGGATTCCTTAATGAGGTTTAGTAGAAGTCCTGGAATATGGCCACCTGGGACAGTACTCGGTAATTTCTTAACCGATTATGATGAAATTGGATATGGTGGATAGAAATGGGATTCATTAGTGATTTTTGGAAGAAATTCTAGAGTATTGCCACCTGGGTCGGAACTCGACCATTTCTTAACCGATATTGATTAACCCATTTTGTAAAATACTACAAGACTTTAGGAGCAAAATACTACAAGACGACGTCAAAGTACTATTGTTTATAATTATTATAACTGCAAACATTTCGTTAATATTAATACAGCTATTTCTTGATTTCGTCGAGGATCATCGAACAATTATTACAACGCTTAAAACCACAAATAAAAAACTGGAAAGATGAACAATCAATCAAAGCGTTTTGTGATAAAACCGGAGAGCGTCAGTGATATTTATCTGAAACTTCTAAACAACTTCACCAAGATTTCATGATTGCGAGGAAATTTTCTAACCGGTTATGCAAGCGGAAAAAGTGAAAATGGCACAATCAACAAGCGCCATCGAAAATGTGAACATTAGATATAGATATCGTTGTATTATCATACGATGAAGAGTGTTGAAAAATAATTTCGCTAAATTTCGAGGACGAACAAGATCGTCGTGGATAATAATAAATCCACAAAGATTTCATTCGTTTAAAAATTTTGGTTTTCAAAATAATGATTTTGTTAATGTGTACCATTTCCATTAAACAAATCCAGCTACACCTTATTCGGTTAAAAACTGCCTGCGTTTAGTCCCAGGCGGCCATATTCTAAAACTTTTTCAATAAATCATTTAAGAAACCCATTTCCAGCCAACAAACCCAATTACATTCGGTTAAAGAATTGCCGAGTTCCAGCAGGCCTTTTCCAAAACTTCTTCAAAACTCATTTTACAATTTAGAATCCCATTTCAATCCAACATATCCAATCCCATCATAATCGTTTAACAATTACCGAGTACCGCCTCAGATGGTCATATTCCCGAACTTATTCCAAAAATCATTTTAGAATCTCATTTCCATCCAACTTAGCCAATCCCATAATAATCGGTTAAGAAACTACTGAGTTCCGTCCCAGGTGGCCCAACTTATTCCAAAAATCATTTAAGAATCCCATTTCCATCCATTATACTCAATTTCATCACGATGGATTAGAAATGGTCAAATTATTGTACACATATTGGTTTAATTTGCTTCAAATCCAAGACACTTGCGATAAACTGGCTTGCGATAAATTGTCCACACGATAAATTGTGTCCACGGTAAATTGTGTCCACGATAAACTGTTCTACGGTTAAATGTTTTGTTCTACGGTTAAAAAATTGAAACACGATAAATTGTTTACGATAAAGAGACCATCACCCCAAGGATTTATTGCACATAATGTAAAGTGCATTTATGCCTCAATAGTAAGGATAATTGCTGTTGTTGTGTCAAGTTGTTTTTCTGGTTGAGACTGAATTTCCAAAATTTATTTATGTTTATATTTTTGTTGAGTTTACATTTTTATTTTAACTTTTGAATACATAAATAAAGAATTTTCAATGTTGAAACCGATTTTAATTTGATCATGAATTTTGACGGTATTTGTACTGGTTTGTGGACAAATTGTAAAGCCCAAATTATCAGCACTCGAACAAAATTTTCCTATTACTAACTAAAATTTTGCAAAGGGTTAATATTTATTACGAGAACTGAATCAGTCGACAATTTGTTTGCAGTGTTTGTTTTGAATTGATTTTGAGTTTTTCGTTAGTCCCATCCAGCGTGTATCTGTACCTTCATTTTACTGGTATGTATTGTGCTCACCTTGAAAAAGCAATATTAGTCATTCCTTTATATCATAAGAAATATGATTTTAATTCATTTTCCCCAAATAACCATAAATTTTGGAAAGTATGTAAAAAAACCATATTCAATTCGAATATTTTTCATAATATGGTAATGCAAAATTTATGTTTACATTTTATCTTCTTAGAAATATACGAAACAATATTTTATCTCCAAACCAAAAACAAAAAATATTTAGGCAGAAAGTAAACCCCCAACACGATACACAAACCTCACAAGTCAAAAACTAAAAGGAAAAATAAACATTTCAACAATAAATTAAACGATATACCCCTATTAGTGTTGCACGCCAGAAACAGTACCCGCAACACATCACGGTACATCACTCCTACTAGAAAAAACTGGCAGACATAAAAATAAAAACAAAAACAATAATTTTCCTCATTTTCTTTTTTCACAGACAATATCGTTTAAGAGTTTTTCCCGCAAAACAGAATAAACCCAAAAAACCAACCCATTTCAAAGAGTACACGTCCTGTTTAAAAAGACATTCTAATTTAGTGCAATCGATTTGAACTCGAATTGAAACGAAATGAAAACAAATAGGAAAATTCTTCTCACATAAATTTAGAAAACAATTCACTCGTACCAAAATAATATATAGTTCTATCCCTGATCTTTATCGTCGCCGCTGTATTATATATAAATGTACTCGTATATTGTGAAAAATTGTTTGGGAGATAACAACAAACAGACAGAAAGTTTTCTTTGTTTTTCCTCGACTATCATCACATCTCAGATATCATTCGAAATGAACTATATATCTAGATAAATATTTTATGTGTGTGTGTGTATATATCATGAAATCTTAATTGTGAAATACTTGTGTGTATTTAGTACACCTCCCAGAGGCACCCGCCACCCAACTATATAAAAATAATTCCATCTATACCATTTTACAATAACAACAAAAAGTTTTATTTTTATTCGGTGATGCGAGGGCTTTTTACATTTCTATTTCTCAAAATTTTTTAATTATATACATATATTATTTCTTACAATTTAATCGTTTTCGATTTTTCCATTTTCTTTGTAAACTGAAAATACTCTGTATAATCAAACTGCCATTATAGTCCTTAATATTAAAAACAAGCCATTATTTATTAGAGCACATGGAAGCCACCCATCGAACCACCTTTATTTGTACCAGGACTATGATTATTGTTTTGTTGTTAAACGTCTACACGGGCGAAATTAATTAATCGATATCCACGCAAGGTTTTGTTTTTGGAAAAATCATTTTTCTTCTAGCATCGTTGTATACATTTTATATAACCAAGGTGATTGGTTGGAAAATTTCATTGTTTTGATTTTTCATCAATCGCTCAAACAAACAAAAATAATACGTAAATAGAAAATATAGAGTGTGCATACAAACATACACACACACACACACCGACAAACAATCGCCCAAGAAAAACAAATGAACAGTGATGAATCATCATAATTTTCATCGTGACTTGTTGTTTTATGATGTTTTTGACAGTTTAACGACTGTGATGAGATGAGGATTTTGTTTTTTTTGTTGTACTGTACACGGTGCTGCGATGTGGTCGATTATGACTTTTTATTTGAGGTTAGATTATTATTTTTTGTCTAGTCAGGATCGATGTTGATTTATGACTTTTACATAAATCAAAATTGTATATGCGAGATAGCATTTTTGAAAGACACAGGTAGGCGGCAAAAGAGTAAGCAAATTAATTTATGATGTAGAGCACATTGACATTCGCTGTTTGCAGTTAGAAAATTGTTACCTATAGTGTCCGTTTTATATTTCAACCTAAACGGCTGTGTACATCCTAAAAAAAAAACTGTAATTTTCATACATTTTGTATATGGATATAAAGGGGGTTATAAGCGATGTTGTACAACAACGACAATTAAAACAATAATTAAAATTAGTGATGTCGTAACATCATTATCGAAAACCATAATTAGCGGGAACAAGTAAATTAAAATTTATGAAAAAATGGAGAGGTATAATGTAATTATTGTGGCCAACACCATTATTCCTGCTTAGATTTTGAAAAACCACCACCACCTTTCTCATGGATCTCCTAATTTATGAGAAATCTACGTCGAATTTTGGTGAAATATTTTTTTTATATGAAAAATCGTCGTTTCCGGTAAAATTTAAAAATGATAAGAAAAATTTTTCTTTGAAATTTAATTTAAATTCTTTTTATTTTAATTGATTTTTCGTAATTCGATGCCATTTCCTGTGGACCGATCTCACTGATATCACCCAATTTATGGAATAAACTTAAGTATGATGTTTCATCTCGAGCAATCAATCCGCTGTACAAGGACCAAATTTTTGTTAAAAAACAGTGTTTTGTCCAAAATCGTAATTTCCGTTTAAATTTTGGAAGCTGATCTAGATCGGTATTGTTGCAAATTTTATTCAAACTCGTTCAGTTCTTAATCGGGTTTCACATAAATGACATACTTTTCAAAATATTTGCAAAAAACGAAAAAGTCTGTGCAAGCTGTCACGTCCGGTAGACTTATTTTGGCCACAATTCACTGGGATCTGCCAATTTATGAAAAAAGCTTAAGTGTGAAGTTTCATTCTGATCAATCGAGCCATCTGGGCTGTACAAGGACAAATTCATTTTAGCCTTTTATTTTAAAATCGTTCTTCTCGTAAATGCTGTACTTTTCAAAATATATAAAAAAAACAAAAGAACTCCTTGCAGCGGTCTCTCCTCGGAGAGCGACTGCAGATAAAATTCATTGGGCCCTCCGAATTAATAAAAAAAAAATCCAACAATGAAGTTTCATCCCGATCGGACAAGCCGTCTGTGCTGTAGAGAGGATATAGACATTTAGTCTGCGCGGAAATGCGAAAGGTAAATTTGTAAGGAATCTCCAAATTTATGGAAAAACCTTAATTATGAAGTTTCATTCCGTTCATACAATCAGTCTGGGCCTGTAAATAGTCTGCATTTTTGTACGGTTACTTCCGGTGAACCTATTTAGGCCAGAAACCACTGTGATCTTCCAATTTGTAGAAAAAGCTCACGTAAGTATGAAGTTTCGTCCCAGATACTAATTTTTGTTGAAAAACGGTTTTTCGTTAAAAACTGTCAATTCTGAGTGTCGATTTTGTATCAAAAATAACAGCGCGAGGTGAGTAAACCGAAGTAGTGGTTATTTTATTAATATTGGTTTGATTGTGTTGAGCGCATGCGCGTCGTTTTGTTTATATGTTTTATAATTGATTTGTCAAATGCGGTTTCGTATGTTATTCAAATATTTGAAAATGAAAAATCAATCACATAGCAAACAATCGGTTCCACTGCTCAAAAGCAAGCGAATAGAAGAGGTGAGGTATACGTCATCATCATAAATATTTAACCGGTTCAATCGGAATTTTTTATTTTGCTATTTTCCTTTGCAAAATTGACGAACAAAATGCACAGACACATGAGGGACAAAATACAATACAAATATAAAATTGTAAATTATACAGTGTATGTCTACACAAAATAATTGTTCACCTCGCTAGCTCGCGTTCTAATTTTTGTTACAAAATTAACACTCTGGTTTAATTTTGAAGAATTGCGGGCCGGTATAGTTACAAATTTAATTTAGAATGTTTAAGGTCATAATCGTTTTGTTCGTATAAGTGCTATACTTATTAAAATTTTTGCAAAAACCAAAGCTGCCGATGGACAGATTTCGGCCAAAAATCCCTGGGATGTCCCAATGAATTTTCACCCAGGTCAGACGAACAGTCTGGACTGTAGAAAGGACGCACATTTTGTTTGCACGTATACACAGTTTTTTTAATAAATATTTTTCTAACTTCGGCGATATAGAGAATGGTAAATCCGCAAAAATCTCGAGGTCAACATTTTTCATCATTACTATACTTACCTTATTTTATTATGTAAAAGAAATAAAATAATGCATGATTAAATAAGTTGTGGCCAAGACAGAAGCTGCTCGCTATTATACATTTCAAAACGGGATGCAACAAAATAGGGCAACACAAAACAATACAGTGCTTGGAAAAAAAAATTTGGGCAAACATATTTTATTGCAAATTGGAGTCTTTTTTTGCTAAAATTACAAAACTTTTGAAAGCAATTTGCTTATTGTTTCATTTTAAATGTATGACGTAATTTTTTGAAAAAAAAAAAAATGTACCTGCAATTTAGAGGCGAAACTTCGAAAAAAGCCAAAATATTCAAAATACGTTGATTGGAGTTAAAGTAATGGAATAAATTAAACACTTATTTTTTAATTTTTTTGTTTTTTGTTTTTTATTGATTTATGCCTCTATTACAACAAGAAAAGTTTACTGTCAGTAAAAACGAAACGAGATAAAAATATAGATATTCTTTATACTAGAATGAAACAAAAAATACAATCAGTAAAATTTACTGACAAAATATTTGTGTATCTGTTTGTGATGTTGCTATAATAAATTTAAAAAATATGTATCGAGAGTACTTTTTATGGCAACATTTCAATACATATAAGAAATATTGTGTAGCGATAGAAAATATTTTTCTAACACATGCACCATCAAATTTTTTATAGTTAATTATGGTAACGTTCTTTTCTCTCAATTTTGATTACATTATTTTTCATTGTAATTTGTTTCAAAAACCACTTTAAACTTAATAATTGTCAACACACACAACGTGCCACACCAAAAATAAATTTGTTTGGTTATGTTTTTTGTAGTTGCCAAAATATAGCTATAAAATCTTGGTATAACAACAAAAAAAATGAAATATTTGTCTTCTTCACTCCAATGCAATTTTATATAATTTTTCTTTTTTTGGTTTTTCAGTATTTTTTACTGACAGTACATTTTTCTTGGTGTAATAGAGGCATTATAGAAGTTCTATCTTTCATATTAATATTTTGTTGGACCGGCTTTTGTTTTTATTACACTGGCAAGCAATTATTTTATTTTACGCCTATCGTTCTTGGCCGGCCGTCGTTAGGGTGCAGATGTTTTATTATTGTAATTTTTTGAGTATAAATAGTGCATATTTTTTAAGATCAAGTTATTCTGTAAGTGATCCTAGTCAAATAAAGAATAATGTGCAATTTTAGTTAAAGAAATGGCAAAAGTTAGTGAGCAATGTAAAAGCATTATATTGATTTTGACGCGAGAAAATTTAACCTCGCGTGAAATAGCAGAAAGATTAAACATTCCTAAAAGTACTGTCGCGTGGAACATTAAAAAAATGCACGAGATGGGCAGTACTCAAAGAAAGAAAGGTTCTGGAAGGCCCAGAAAGACAACTCCAGTGGAAGATCGTTTCATAATATTACAGTGTCGTCGGAACCGTTTTAAAACTTCATCGGACATAAGACGGGATGTTGAGCGAGCAACGGTAAAACAAAGTTAGTGAGAAAAAGACTTGTAAAAGCAGATTTGAGAGCACTTAAACCAGTCCAGAAGCCTGAGTTCACATTACTAGTGACAACAAACGTTTGCTATGTGCCCAGGAGCATGTTTCTTGGACTCCAGAGATGTGGAATGATGTGATTTTCTCCGATAAATTAAAATTCAAGCTGCATGTTGGAAATGGAAGAATTCTCGTAAGAAAAAAACCGGGTGAGAGGCTTAGCAACGAATGTCTCACCGAGAAATGAAGGAGTTATGGTCTGGGAATGCTTTTTTTGGAAATGAAACCGCTCGATTGTGCTTCCTTAGTTCTAGCATATAGTAACTGTTTATCTGCAGGTCCTACACCACTAATTTGAGCTTTCTGTGTTAAAGCGTTTTGGCGAGACTTGCAAATTTATTTTTCAACAGGACAACGCTCCGTGCCATACCGCCAAAAATGTGAGTTAGTAATTTTGAATTGTAGATAGAAAAATTGTCTTTCAGATGAACATAAATAATTTGTTAAAAATTTGTTTTTTTTCTTCTCTCTTCATTTAAAGGTAAAAAAGTACTTCGAAGAAACAAGTATCGATATGTTGAACTGGTCCCCGTATAGTCCAGACTTAAATCCCATTGAAAATATTTGGTCTATAATGAAGCTAGAAGTAGCAAAAAAGGGCCCAGAATCGATTCAAGCTTTAAAACGTTTGATGATCACGATTTGGGAATCCATATCTCCTACGACTTTGAAAAATTTATCAAATTCAATGAATCGGAGATGTATCGCTGTAATAAAAGCAAATGGCGGTCCAACAAAATATTAATATTAAAGATAGAACTTCTATAAAAAAAAATAAAAAATAAGTGTTTAATTTATTCCATTACTTTAACTCCAATCAACGCATTTTGAATATTTTGGCTTTTTTCGAAGTTTTGCCTCTAAATTGCAGGTACATTTTTTTTTCAAAAAATTACGTCATACATTTAAAATGAAACAATAAGCAAATTGCTTTCAAAAGTTTTGTAATTTTAGCAAAAAAAAATTCCAATTTGCAATAAAATATGTTTGCCCAATTTTTTTTCCCAGCACTGTATAAATTACAAAGAGTTAAATTTATTCTGACAGGTTCTGTACGACGGCTGACTGAGTTAACCACTAAACTGGTATGGGGTTTGTACAGTCTGTTTAGAATCTTGCATAACCATCTTATTTAAAAAAAATACGTTTGCGTTCTACATAGTAGAGGTCCCTCTCTCACAAATGACGCGTTCAATATTGGTTTTGGAACTTTTGATTGGTTGTGGGTTAATCTCATAATCCTTATCTTTTAAATATCGCCACGAAAAATAACCTAATCTTAGTAGATCGCACGTTCTTGTTGGCCAAATTAAATATCCCCTTCTCGTCCGTCAAATTTATTTCTCAATAAACCGATGTCCTTTTGAAACAACAAGTCGTAATATTCATTTATCATCAAATGTTTGCCACATACAAAATGTGTTCCCTTGCCTCTATGGCGAACATCATTGATAGTGACAGCGTTACTACAGCTTCATTTTCGAAATAATGCAGAACAGTTATCCCTTTGGCCCATAGAACGCGCCACTGTATGGTGAGGTTCACACAAGTTTGTTTGCGTAGCCACACAATTGAAAATGAGCTTCGTCAACAAAAAGTATTATTTTTTGAATAATCGTTACCTTGTTCAACAATCCAATCTGCAAATTGTCGACATTGAAAATGATCTTCTTGGACCAATTGGACATTATAAGGATGTAAAGGTAAATCCTTCTGTAAAATTTGCCATGTGGTCGTTGTGGACAAGAATTGTTGAGAACGTCGCGAAAAATATTTTCGGTTGAAAGACCTGAACGAGCACGTATGACGGTATGTTTAAGTAAAATGTCTATTTTCTACTGAACCAGTGGACTCAATCAAATATATGCACTAAATTGGTGCTAGCCGGCTCAGATGGGCGTTTTCCCTTACAAAATAATGCGAGTTTTACGAGATATTGTTTTTACAGAACCCCATTTTCATAATCGATTTTAATTATTTTATATGGGTTTGAAGCGAAATTGAGTTTATTTTACTAAATGAGGCTGTCTGTCGTAATCCTGTTGAACTTACCCTGTTTTTCGAGTTCTATGAAGCCATTCTAAAATTTTTAACTGATAGACATAGCCTATCATTCTATGTCTATCAAAAGTAGTCCCAGGGTAACTGTAAAATGAACCTGACCTAGGGTTAATCTAGGTCTTTAATCCACCCCCCTCTCCCCCCTATTTCTCTATCTATCTAGCTTTCTCATCCCATGAAGCCGTTTTGCCGCTTGCACTATGTTTCTCCATCCGCCTCGGTCCATCGCTCACGTCCTTCATTTTCGACATCCTAAAATGCGGAAGGTCTTGTTCGACGTCGTCACGCCAGGTTGTTGATGGAACACTATTAATCATCCGTTGTTGTGGAGACCTTGCACCGTGGCCGAGCCATCTAATCCCGAATCAAAAAAGCGAAATGCTGTTCAGGATTAATACCGAATCTGCTGCAGATTGGAACTATGATAGCCAACTCCTCAAAATGTACAAATACCAACTAAGAATAAAATTACGTGGGCTATAAATTGTTTTTCACCATATGCGTGGGCGATACCGGTATCGAGGCTGGAAGTTACTTTTAAGAGTAACCTACGCAATATATGTTAAAGGTAAACAAGTAGAAACTGCTCTTAACTCTTATTTTTTGTCCTATTGAAAAATCGGTTGAGTATAAGAAATGCACCACGTTAATAAAATCAATGAAAGATTAGCATACGAGAAGTATTGATAAATCTTTAAAACGAAACAATAAACATATATTTTTTAAAGTAAAATTCACGTTATTTTTCAACATAGTCTCCTTTTAGCTCGATACACTTATTCCAACATTTTTCCAATTTCATTAAACCTTCTTTAAAATATGATTTATGAAACTCCTCCAAATAAGCGTTCGTTTCACTATTGTTTCATCATTTGACCCAAATCTCTTTCCACCGGGGCCTTTCTTCATGTCTAGTCATAATAAAAATTCTCAAGGGGCTGAGTCTTCGAACATTTGCGTTGTTTCCATGATGTGTGTGATGATGCAATATCATGATGGAAGAGCATCTTTTCTTCTTCAAATGTGGTCGTTTTTCCTTAATTTTTTGATTCAAAGTGCTATAAATAATAAATATGCATAATATTCGTCTGCGATGGTTTTACTTTTTGCAAGATCGATGAATCTTATGCTTTGTGTACCCCAAAATACAGTGGCTATAACCTTATGATCTGATGCAACAACTTTTGCATTCTTTGAAACACTTGAACCAGCTGTTACCCATTAGATTACGCTGGATTACGCAGAACCAAAAAAAAAAAAACAAAAATAAAAATAAAAAAAAATAATTAAATAAAAAAACATCTACAAACATTGTTTAGAAATGGTCATTCGATTCATTTTTTAGACGTTTATTAACAAACGGAGCACGTACAGTGGTGTTCAATAAAATAGCACAGTTGTTAATTTTTTTGGAAAATATTATTTAATTAGAGAAATACTTATCAATTTCTTAAATTTTTATTTTATTTAAACAATATATATAGAAACTTAATAAAATAAAAATAAGTATATAAATTCAAATTCAATTCACAAAAGAAACATTATAATAAATTATCAAACATTTTATTTAATAAAAAGCTTCTTCATAAAAATAGCACAGTTTATTTCCATCGAAAATTTCAGTCTTTATCCAGTCTTATTGATCGTGGCGAACAATTCTCGATCTCTATTTTGTATTACTTCTTTGCACCTGAGGACCATGAGTCAACCAGCTTCCGACATTTGTGAACCGAAATTTGTTCCAAAGTATTCTGTATTTCTTGTTTCCAATGGCTTTCTTTAAATCGTTCCAGAAACTTTCGATTGGGGTTTAGGTCAGGTAACTGAGCCGGCCATTGCATAACGTTAACATTACAACAACTTAACCACTCCTTTACTTTTTTAGAGGCATACTTCGGGTCGTTATCTTGCTGAAACACCAGACTTGTGGCATGTCATCTTCAGCATATCCGAGCATTACCTCATTCAATATTTGGACATACACGTCGGCAGTAATTTTTTCTTAGATCCAATAAATTGGACCAGGTACATAACATACCAAGAGAAATCACCCCACACCATAATGGATTCTCCACCATGCCAAACGGTTTTTTGTGTAATGCGGCGACAAACTTTTATTTGGTGGTCGTCGCACATAATGTCGGCCGACAGAACCGAACAGGTTAATCTTTGTTTCATCCGTCCAAAGAATTGTTCTCTACTTTTACGGATTCTGAGATGCCAAATGCGTTTTGGCAAAATTTATCGTGGCTTTCACATTTTTTTTTTTTGATGACAAGGGAACAAGCAGGCCCATAAATTATGTAGCAGCCAACTTCTACGAATCGGGACATCCGAACAGTTTAAGTTGAGTTCCTGTTTTGTTTCCTTAGACGCAATGAAAGGATGCTTTTTGCTCTTTTTTAGTGTTTCTTCTAATGCGGCCTCGATTTTCGACTAATGTCTTCGGTTTCAGAGCATTTCCACTAATTTACGAGAACGACCAAGGGTTTGAGCTATTTCTGTTATCGGGTTTCCTTCAGATTTGAATCGGTGGACGATCCCTCTTTCTTCAACGTCGTAATGACTTGCGCGGCCCATATCTGCATATAACAGAATTTATTTACAACCTTTAAAATTGAAATAATAAATTTTTGAATGACGCTTTAATAATTTATTATTTCTTTCAATAAATTTTTCCATGTGCATTCGGTAAATATCAAATTACGACTGATGTTCTATTTTATTGAGCACAAAAAAATTATTTTATATTGGTTTTCGGTGATTTCTCCAAATTTAGGAAAAAAAATCAGTTACCCAGTATATATTTTTTTAGTAGATAATATTGTAATTGTTTGCAGTAATATATCATTGTAAATTTTTGAGAGGAATTTTAAAAAATTTCTAAATTAATGAAAAAGTGTGTTCGTAGTGTGCTATTTTATTTAAAGAGTAATGCAATTGGGACCGCTCGAATTACCCTATTTCACAAACCATATTTTTCGGAAGACCACTAATTTAAAATATGATACCTCATTTGAGGCGGTTAAATCCCTTGATGGGATATAATGCCAGAGAGACAGAAAACTAATTTAAAAAAAGACCGCTGTTATTTAGAGCAATGTGTCAGCAAGCATCACACAATTATTGTGATCAAATGGCTTGATAACAAACCTGTTTATCTAGCATCCAATTTTATGAAAAAAGGATGATATAAACAAAATAAAAAACGGAGCGCATCCCTAAAGTGATAAGTTGCCGTTTCACAACCGGAAATTGTAAATTTATATAACAGCGGTATGGAACGAGTTGATCTTTTAGATCAACTAACGCAAAAAATGATCATTGCGAGTAATGATGCATTTTTTAGATTTTGCGATCAGCGCAGGTTGGATTGAATTATTTCACCAATTCACGAAAACGAGGGCGTCTTCCAGCGGTTATTATACCGGATTTCCATCTCATTCAAAAAGAACACAGCGCGGAATTCGTTCAATCTCGGATATTCGGTGTGATTGTATTGATCATTTTTCTGAATTTAGTGGAAATAAAGAGGCAACTAGATGCAAGCTCGAAAGCTGTGCGTTTCGCACGCACGTTTACTGTGGAAAATATTCTATAAATCTTTGTCTACTAAAAGAAACGAACTCTTTTTTAAAATTCCATAATAAATGAACGTGATTAAAAACTGTGAGACTGAAATATTAAAATTTTTATTTATTGGATGTTTCTTTATTTGGTGAAAAATTCCTGAAATCACAAATTTTTGGAAGTCATGTTTGAATTTCATGTTTTTTATATTTTCAATGTATAGTCTTGATTAAAAAAAAAAGTTTGTGGAAAATTCCTTTTGTTGTTGTTGTTGTTGTTGTTAAAGATACAGGATGTCAAATTTTGATAAAAATGATGAACATGATGTATATATGGCTATAAAACGAAAACTAATTATCCGATACTTATAAACCTGGGCTCATTTTAAAGATAAATGAATATGAATTCTAAAAAAATTATAAAATTGGTACCATGTTTCAACTCTTCCTATTCAAAATGGCCACCAAAATAGTATTTTAGAATTTTCTCAAAAACCTATTATTATTATTATTATTTTTTTTTAATTTTCCTCATTTAATTCTATTGAACACACCAACAAATTGTACTTGTGTTATTTTTTGTTTTCTTGCAAAAGACGTTTAAGTAAAGAGATCTACCTATTTTTGTATTTAAAATCAAATTTTAATGTGGTATTTTTTTATTTTTTTTTTTTGCAAGGAAACAAAATATTGCAAGTCCAATTTTTTAGTATATATATTTTTATTATTATTATTATTTTATTAAATGTATTACAAAATAAATAAAGAAATTTAAAAATATTTACACAATCAAAATTTACATGTTACATAATGTTCACTATTTGAATATTTTTTACATTTTAACTTGCCTTCTCCTGAAGGTATAATTGCGTGAAAATGGCGGGTTCCTTTTATTGTTTTCAAATTCCCTAGTCTAGTCTCCAGTTGAATTTGTTTTAACTTATATTCAGCATCTGAGCAAAATTCAAAAATCATATCAGTTTTCAAAGTTTGAGCCCATTTGAAAAATTCTTCAGCATTAGTTATGGTATCATCATATTCTTTGGTGAGACTGGCTCTGGACGCCATTCTCTTAATAGTACCTCCTAGTCCATCGCATGGTCCCTTTCCATGAGCAGTTGCATGAAAATGCCACTCACAATCGACTCCAAAATCCTCTTTGTGTTTAGTTATATTCATAAAATTTTTTTTTGTTTTTATAATGTGTTACTGCACAATCAGTAACATAATAAACTTTAGATAAATCCGGAATTTTTGTTTTTAAAAACTGCAATAATTTTCCTATGAACACGTAAACTGCTACGGCGTCATGTTGGAGACAATCTGATATTATAATGTAGCTGTAATGGTGCAATTTACCTCCTTGATTTTTGTAAATTACAAACGGATGAATAGTTGCTTGTTTGTTGTTCCAATGAAAACCCTCTGCTGCATTTTGCATTATAAACGCATAATTTTCTGCAACGCCACACGAAACCAGTATCTCTATGTGGGCTCCAGAGTTAACTTTTTATTTTTGATGAAACTAGATTGTTGCAGTGTTATAAAACAATGGGAAATCAGATTTTTCAGCTTTATTAAGAAGTAATCCAGAAAATCATCTAATGGTTTTGAAAACTTTTTCAAATTGCATCGGTCAGTTGAAACCCACTGACTGAACGATAATTCAGTATCCAGACAATCGTTGTCCAAAAATGCGTTTCTCAAATATTCGCGAAAATTATCCAATTCTGGGCAGTTCTCGTATTGCAGAAGATAACATGTTGGTGTTGGATCTTTACATAATATGGATGAAATGCAGTCCTGGTATCGCGAAATTTTTCCATTGGTGACAGTTTCCATCCTGGGTCCATAAATAATTAATTTGACATTTTGGTGTATTATACAAACACAAACTGTATGTGTTCCGCTGCTTCCTGGTTGCACACAGTATTTAGGACGAAGCAGAGAAATATTAGAAAAACCAATTTTTTTTGACTCATCATCCTTATATTTGATTTTGTACCCCTCATAGCACTCCTTTAATGTGCACATCATTAGACGTTTCTGAAGTTTAACTTTTTCAATAGTTATACAATCGTTTTTCCCAGGCATTATACGACTAACATCATCATCATTATAATATTCTATCACTGAGTCTCTGAGTTCATCACTTATCCGTTTGCCAGCTTTGGGTGCTGGAAGGCTCAGTGACCCATTCTTGTTTTGAATATTTTTCGCTGTTCGTACCATATACTGCGTTGTGTTAAATTCTTCCTGGATTTCTTGTTTTGTTAGTGATTTCGGCAATGTAAACAGCAACTGTATTTTATCACAATTTTTCTCCAACTGTTGAAATTTGGCTTTTAGTTGATCCATGAATTCATCATAAAGGCGTGCATAAATTTTATTGTTCTACTAATTGCTTTAGGGTCTATCCATAAACTATCTCACATTTTTATGGGGGAAGGAGTATCGATTGTTGTGACGTGTGTCGCTGGAGGAGGAAGAATTTTATAAAATGACAGATTGTGACGTGACGTCACGTGACAACGTGTCTAATTATAATTACAGCAGTCACTTTGATAGGATAAACATTCAATATAACAATTTGCAATCAGAAGCTATTGTTCCATTTTTTGAACAAGATAGCGTTGAAAACCGCAAAAAATTTTAATCAAATGGAATAATTTTGCTAAATAAACACGCGTAGACGCAAAACGCTGAAAGGAAGTTAAAAATGATCAAACCTAGGGTGATGTAATTTACGAACGATTTGTGAACTGAATAATTCTAAACAGTTACTTTATCAAGTTGATCGTAAAAATAGCTGAATATAAAAAATACCACATTGACTTTGATTTTATATACAAAATACCACAAGGTAGCGTACTTGGACCTATTCTGTTTATTCTTTACACGAGAGACTTACCGAATATTGAAGGTACCACAGTAGCAACATTTGCAGACGATACAGCTATTCTAGCAGTTGGAAAAGATATTTCGGAAGCAACAAGCAAACTTCAAAGTGCAGTTAACACGGTGAGCAACTGGACTAAAAAATGGCGCATCTCATTAAATGAAGCCAAATCAGTACACGTCAACTTTACAAATCAAAATGTAAACTGTATTCCCGTGTTCTCAACTCAAACCAAATTCCATATGCAAATACAGCATGACCCTTGGCATGACCCTCGATGCTAAGCTAAGATGGAAAGAACACATCAAGAAGAAAAAAGAAGAGTTAAACATCAAATATAGAAAAATGTACTGGCTCATGGGTAGAAACTCTGAGCTCTCAATACACAACAAAATGCTTCTATACAGGCAAATGCTAAAACCAGTATGGACCTATGGTATCCAGCTTTGGGGTTGTGCCAAGAAAACCAATGTACAAATGATACAATGCTTCCAAAATAAAGTGCTACGAGGGATTGTGAACGCCCCATGGTACATTAGGAATGACAACATCCATAGAGACTTGAAGATGGAATACGTCACCGATGAAATAAAGAATCATGCAAGGAAACACGTACAGCGCTTATCTCTACACGAAAATGCAGATATCCGTCGTATGTTGGACACCACTAACGGCGTGAGGAGACTCCAAAGGCAGAAACCTCTGGAGCTGGGCAGTTTGGTTTAGAAGAAAGTATTATAAAATGAGTAACCAATAGGTTACTCATCTTAACCCGAGAACTTAATTTAAGAAAGATAAATTACTAGATGATCTCTGAATCAGTTGTAATATTGTATAAATAAATAAATAAATTTATTAAATAAAAAAAAAAAAAAAAAAAAAAAAAAATAATATACAAAAAATGGATAGATTTTCATACTCAAATGTCTTTTGCAAGAAAACAAAAAATAGCACAAGTACAACTTTTTGGTGTGTTCAATAGAATTAAATGAGGAAAAATATAAAAAAAAAAAAAATAGGTTCTTGAGAAAATTCTAAAATACTATTTTGGCGGCCATTTTGAATAGAAAGAGTTGAAACATGGTACTAATTTTATAATTTTTTTAGAATCCCTATTCATTTATCTTTAAAATGAGCCCAGGTTTATAAGTATCGGATAGTTAGTTTTCTTTTTATAGCCATATATACAACATCATGTTCATCATTTTTATCAAAATTTGACACCCTGTAACTTTAACAACAACAACTACAAAATTTTTTTTTGTTCTACAGTTTTTTTTTTAACAATTACTACACATTCAAAACATAAAAAGTAAAAAATTTAAACACGACTTCCGGTTCCATATACCAAATTTGTGATTTGATGTATTTTTCGTCATTTAGCTATATAATTTTTTTTAAATAATTTTTATATTATTAGTTACTTTTGCTAGAAGCAATTTATGAGTCTGTATTTTTAATTACTTTTGCATTTTAAATACACATTTTTAAGTTTGAATTTGAAATAATAAGTTTATAAACTTTTTCCTTAATACAAAAATAATTACTCTTGGCTCGATTTGTACATGTGTGTGTACATTAGGTAAAACCTACCCTGCCTTATTTTTTACATTTTTTTCTTATTTTTACTTAAAATGGTACCCAAGCAATTCAAAACATGTCACAAGAAAATTTTATTTGACTCAGTTTTAAATCAGGACTCAAAGGGTTAAAAAAAATCAAAAGAGACTTTTCAAAAACGACTCTATCTGAGAAACTATTCAATTGACCTTTTTCCTCAAAAAAATTTGACAGATAAAATAGTCTGTTTTGTTATCCGTAGGTAAAATATACATTTCATGCGATTTTAATTATTTTGATTTAAAATTAATTAAGCGTTTATTTTACATTAATTTAAGTGTCTAAAGGTACAAGCTAACAGTATGTTTTATTAAAATTGTGAAATCAATGAAATTTGTTTAACAAGTAAGAATAAATGAAAATTTTATAGGTTATGTTTTGGGCGGTATTTTAATAAATTATTTATATTTCAGGAATGGATTATAAAAATAACCATATTTTGTTGTCAAAATATGCACAGGGTCTTCAGGGAACTGAAAGACATCGGTATGATTTAAAAATAGCTAAGTTTCATTTAGATCCGTACCTAATGAAATTCAGTGAGGATGTGAATCCCAAAAATATTTCATTCTTTGAAATATTTGAATACCTCGTAAAAAGAAAATCGTTTTATACATCAGTCGAATTAAAAGCTTATAAATCACTCGAATCTTATAAACTTTATCAAAGTGGATGGATTCAATATTTGGGCGGAAAATTTGTTTTTAACGATTTTATCGTATTTGGCAAAGTACTTTATATCAATAATTAATTAAAAACTAGTTAATTTATCCAACAAAACATAATTTTTAAGGTACTACACTCTCAGGCATTAAATCTACCACCGTTGAAGGTGTGGATACACCATGATGATGACGGCTACATCAAAAGTGGACACTGTACCTGTGTGGCTGGTTTAGGAGAATGTTGTACCCACATAGGTGCCGTTCTTTTCGCTCTAAATGCAATATACGAACGTATTTTGTCGAGTGGGTCAGAGGCTGTAAGATTTTTTTTGTCTTAAAAAATTCTTGGTTTAATATATTTTCCTTATGTTATTTTAGAAATCGTTGACTGATGTGAAAGCTTACTGGATGGTGCCATCATGTAAAACATCTCTCCAACTGTGTAACGAGGAAATACGATATTCGGCCAAAAAACAGATACGTCCATTAACAAGACAAGGCAATAGTGTAACAAGGACAGAGATGACCAGTATTATCGACCAGCTGATAAAGAAGGGGCAAAGACCAGTATTAATGGCGGGTTTACGAGAGTATAATTGCGATTTTGAAATCGAATATTTATTAGATGTTTATCTTTCCAATTTGTTTAAAATTGAAAATGAAAATAAAACTCTTGATTGTTTAATTGCTAAATTTAAATTAGAGGAGTTCAAAATCGACGACGAAAAAGTTCAGCTTATTCAAAACAGCACAAGAACCCAGTCCAATTGTGAATACTGGCATAAACTTCGCCTGGGACGTATAACAGCATCTACTTTTAAGCAAGTATGTCGTATTAGAGGAGAAAGAGGCTTCCCCAACGGGTTATTAAAGAAAATTTGTTATCCAGCTGATTGTGTTAACACAGTTGCGATAAACTACGGACGCACTCTAGAAAAAGAGGCACTCAGATCATTGTACAACCAAGAAAAGAAAATTCATAATATGTAATTTGAAGCTTTCATCAACGGGATTGATAATATGGAAAGAGAAAACTTTTTATGCCGCTTCGCCAGATGCTATTTGGAGCTGCAGCTGTTGTGGAATAATGCCGGTCGAAGTTAAATGCCCTTACTGCTTCAAGGATGGTGATCTCCGAATATACATGGCTAGAAAAAATTGTCCCATTTTTTTAACTGTTGATGGAAATTATTCTTTGAATGAAAACCATCTATATTATTATCAAGTTCAACTCCAAGAGTATATTATGGGAAGTTGTTTCGTTTATTTTTATATATATTCCCGAAAAACCAAACTGTTGCTCAAAATACCAGTAAACAATGCATTCGTAGAAGCTCAAATGGAGAAAACGGATAATATTTTTATCAAGTACATTTTTCCGGAGTTGCTTGGTAAATATTGTATTATACTAATAACTCAAATTAAAACTTATTAAATTTATTATTATTTATTTATTATTATTGTGATGAAATGAATTTTAAACTGTGATTTTATTTTGTTAGATTTAAAAAATTAAAACAATGCCTTACATGTAATATTATTGACTGAAATATAAAATAATGTGATTTTTTACTGAAATATTAATGCAAAGGCGATTTTATTAAAATGTCTTCTAAAATTGATGGGTTCAAATTAAAAACGGCACACGATATCGCAACCATATTGTCAAAATACATATTATTATATTTATTTTTCTTTGAAATAGCAGTTATAGGTTGCCGATTGGTCATTACTATAAATTTTTGCCTTAAAACTCCGATAACTCGTTCAACGTGTATTCTTACGCTGGCAATACTCCAATTTTTTTCAATTGCGATGGGTTCCAACTGCGACCTACCATTTTTAAACGACGGCATAATTAATCTGGCTCTTTTCTTCTTTATAGATTCTTCAATTAAAAATCCTCGGTCCGCCAAAATCACATCTCCCTCATTTATAAAATCCAAAATTCCACAGTTTTCGAAAACAAATTTATCGCTACATCGTCCCCCGAAGCCTTTAGATATAAATGCAATACTCCCGAAACAAGAGATACAGATGAGGTATTTTATTGTTTGATGATGCTTGTACGTTGAAAATGTATTAGCACGAGCTAAACAGTTCCCTGTAAATTCAATGAAGCAATTAATTTTATAATAAACTTAAAACGTCCTATCAACGTTACCTGGCTTTTCCGAAAATATTTCGAAACAATCTATTATGAATACAGGTTTAACTTGAAATAATTGTTTGAAGAGCTCTGGAATATTTGTTATCATGGCTTCCTTATCTGGCCAGAATACAAAACAATTTATTTTATCATGTATAGCAATAATCGCCTTATAAAACAATTTAGACACTGTCTTGACTGAAATTTCGTAATGAAATGCTAGATAAGTGAATGGTAAATCTAGCCTTAATTTCATAAATGTCATCATAAATATATCGAAACTGCTCATGGGCCCTTTGAAGTTAACTGGTAAAGAATGCTCGACATGTTTGAATATAACTTCTAAGGTATCGTAATTTTCGAAACCAGTGAAGTATTTAGTTTTCTTTTTACTGTTCTTAAGATCTTCCATTATTGTTTTATTTCTGGTGATCAATTTTTCTTCTTGCAATTCTTTGATCTTTTGTGATAAAATTTTGGTCTTTCGTTTGAGTTCCTCAATTTGATCTTCTTTATCACAATCGAAATAGAAGTCTAAAACAAAAGGATATTTTAATATAAACATTGGTTGAATTAAAACACATACGTAGTACAGATTCAGTATCTAATTTACCTTCAGTTTGACATGATTTATCTTCACATATGACAACTGTTTGGCAGAATTTTTCTTGAAACATATTCGGGGGGATTATGTTTAAGTCTTCTGAAATGTTTTCTTCTGGTTCTGGCTCTGGTAACTTAACTACAATATCTTCCTGTTTTGCTCTTTTGATCGATCTATCGTATCTTGAAGTTGAGCTTGTTGAAGATGTCTTGTAACCCAACTCAACAGACGGAATCCAATCGGGATTTAAATTATCTTTAAGATCGGCGCTTCTTTTGGAAATAAAATGTCTGGAACACACTGTAAGATATTTTAAGGAAGTACACGACACCGACAAATCTTTTCTGTTAATGGCTTTTATCCAAGCTCTTTGTCGTTCCTCAGCTAGTTTGGAATATTTTTTGCATGTCTTTGGAATTACTGGAAATCTAAAAAACTTGATTTCACTATCGATTCTTGCTTTCATACCGCAATTAATGACACAACAAGCAAGAACCATGATTGTTCGAATTATTATTAACAAAATTCCAGTTTTTTTTATTAATATTTTATTATTAAGCATCAAAGAATAAAATTTAAACTCACTTTCTAATACCTACAGATATTTTTGACAATATGTTTGAGGTTATGCCCGATGAATTTGACAGATAAGGAAAAAGGTCAATCAAATGTTATAAAAATTTGACAGCTTTCGTTTAAATGAACACCCATATTTCGTGAGAAACATTATAAGTTGTTGCTAGTAACGCATAGATGGCGTTCTTCTAAACATTTATCAATCCACCCTCATATTTTTCTGAGCCGATTTGTGACGAATTTTTTTGACGAAAATTCTCGATTTTCCCACATATGTTGTTAATTTTCCGGGTTTTTGCGAAGATAATTATATTCTTAGTAATGTTTTATTTCATTTACATACAATTCCCACCATGTTTTTTTCTGATAACTTAAAGCACTGCCATTTTCCGTCTTTTATCGAAATGCTAGAATTGATCCTCATTTATTAACTGAGTTAGTGAGTCACGACACAAAACCCATTTCGGAAATCCCACGGTTTTCTAATTTTGTCGAGTAGTATTTGATTGTGCAATTTTGTGCGTCTAACGGTAAAATTTGTGCATATAATGTATTTTGGGAGCTAATGTGGGTTTTCTGACGTGATTATCACACCAGAAATCCCATAGATCCGTTTAATCATTAAGACATATGTTTTGCTTTAGTTTAATTGTGCCAAACTGTGCTAAAAAAATTAGTTCTTTTCCACAATTGGTCTGGATTTTCCCTAGACCTGGTAAATCTGCCTATTTACATGCGTTATGCACAGTATCTATTGAAGTAGATCAACTGTGTAAGAAAATGTCGTAATTTTCTAGTCACAATGTTTAGACTAGATAATATATATATAACCGGACAAGATCAGAATTCACTGGTGGCATACTCCATATCCGCCAGAATTGAGAATAGAAAACCCTTAGTTCAACCCAGTTGTAAATATAACAAGTTAAATTTTTGAAAAAGTTTTTATGAATGATTTTTGGAAATCCCACCTTTTATTAATGAAATCACTTAAACAAGTTGAAATAAACATTCAGATCAAATTTAATGATTGTGCCTACTCCTCTTCAGCCAGAATCACCCATATAGGAAACCTCCATTTCAACCTTAATTTGAAAAGATCAATTTCGAAAAGTTTTATGGGTGATTTCTGAAATGAACATTTTTTTTTCATTTCATGATTGTGCCTACTCTCCATCAGCCAAAATCCTCTATAGGAAACCCTAATTCCAAAATGGGATTTCTGTCGTTATTCACACCTAAAATGCCACTTGCTACTTAAAGTTATCTTTCAGATGGAAGTTTAAGACTGGCGAATAACGTATTACCTAATCGTATTCGCCTCATGTGTAATAACTAGACACATTTTGCTAAAACTAGTTCTGTGTAGATCCAGAAGTCTAATATTATTCTGCGGAGGCATCATGTCAGAATGATTTTCGGTGTTATTATAGGACACTGACTAATTGGTAAACATGCGAGCAATGCAAATAGATAAAAAATAGGTCAAAACCCCCTCATATATATTTCTACACGACAAATTTTAATTTCGTTAAGCGTCTACCAAACAAAAGTTATCATCCTCACATTTTCCAACCAAATGTACAACTTTTTCATATTTTCGAAATATTTTTTTTTTGTGTGAAACTAAAATTATTTGTCAAAGTCATGTAGAGATACACAATAAATAAAATATGGAGAATTATAAATTGTCTCCACCATTCCTGTTTCGATTTTTTGCTTTGTACCAGTATATTATATTTACATGGGCTTTCGAAGCAACCGAAACGAAACAGGAAAAATTTTTTGGTTTTGTAACCGAGGGGGATATTTATATGAACACAATATGAGTACTCTATTTAATCGGGGGGCATACATCAGTTTGTCAATTTGATTTGATTTGTTTTGTATTCGGCATCATTCGTTTGCGTTGTGGGTTCTTTTAAAAAAAAAACGCAAAAATCATTTTTATGTTTCCTGAATTGTCAACATGAAATTTGAAACTGTCTGTGTTTGTGTGTGCTCCATATAATGTATATATTTGTATATAGGGATTCTAATGATTGTGTTTTGTGTTAAATCAACATAAATTGCGACAAATTGCTGCGAATGGATTCAATTACATGCTGCGGTATTGTGATGATACGAGTTGTTATTTTTGGCGGTGTGTAAATCGAGGGTTTTATAGGTTATTTGAGTTACACATGTAAATAAAATTTACTTTGGATTGGATTTTTTATTAGATTCATTAAAATGATCTGTTCTACCTGCCAATTCCCATGGCAAAGATATAAATAATAATAAAAGCAATAATAATCAATATATAGAGTGCAGAGAAGCCCGTTCCAAATAAATCCACGAAACGGTATATGCGGGATAATGGCCTTATTTCGATTTTTTTTGTAATACTAAATTCGATATTTTTGTTATTTCAAATCCGAAATGATACACAAGATACTCATTTATTTTGTATAAAACAATTTCTAATGTTGTTATCGTAGATGTAAGCATATAAAAGATAATATACAGCAATCATAATCAATCATATCTAGAAATGAACGGATACGGATGGATACGGATCCATATAACTATCTAGAGAAATATATGTATGTTTAACTATTTATAAAAGCACAACATTTATACCAATAATAACACATATTTTAAATGGTTGGGTAATAATTCATTTTTCCGATATATCTGTCGTATATCATTGCAATCATATTTTTTATGGCCGAGCGGGGGCTAAGATATATCATCGTTTTATCTATATTTATTGGTATAAATGGTAAATATATACCAATATTTATAATATATAAGCTACATAAAGCTCCTACGATTTTCCACCCACTCCAAATCGCGACATTCAACGACGGTGTTATTCATTAATATCAATTACTGTCATCGTAATTAATAAATAAATTAAACAAAATAAAAATATTCATTAAACATCCGCCTAATAAATTCTCAAATGGAAATTTATTTTTCATCAACAGCGAAAATTATATTTTCCAATCAAATTGTTTTGTGAATTTTTTTTTTATAAAGCACAACATCGAAAATAATAATTAATTATGTATAAAGTAGAGAAATAAGCTCTCCTCGAATTATTCCCATGCCAGAAACCACTGCTCCTCATTTTCCTCTATATATATAAATATTTTTAAAGTTATAACTTTATATTAAGTTATCCGGAAGGTTGGGAAATTATTTTTTTATTTTTTGAAACATTTTACTGGAAGGAAAATGATAAATAGTACACAACAGTGAACCAAATTTCCCAATGCGATTTACTTTTCCGGTTAATTTTTTTTTATGTAATTAGAGATGAAATATTTTTCATTTTTTGTGAAAAATTGGCAGATAGATTTTAAAATATATGATAGTGGAAAATTAGCGGAGATTTTTCCAGAATTAATTCATTTGAAATTTTATAAAGTAGCATCATGTGTGGTTCATTATACGAAAGTTTCATTTTGAAATATGACAGCATTAATAATTAATTTTCCTGGGACTCGTCTGGTTGGGAAAATGATATACGAGTAAACTAGAAAGTTTGATTTTTGTAACAATTATATTTTGGTATACATTTTAAAGTACTAAATGGTTAAGTACTGTGTGTAATCTAGAATAAGAGAAATCTGGGATGCTGAGGGTTCAGTATAAAAACTAGCTCAGTCTCTACCGATGTATGCAGACTCTTAGCAACCTCCTGATTATAGCGTTTGCTGTATGTCGCTCATCTCGGAATGGCGGCACATCATGTTCTCCTCTAATTGTGGGACATTTTATGGATCAAAATAAAGTAGATGTTACGGATGAGACTCAGCCAACCCGCAATTTTCTACTAAGCACACCGACGCCTCTCTCACGGTGATGTTTTGCCGGTTAGATATCAGGGTAATTGCATTGGTCGTGGGAAAATAGTGGCTGGCGTGCTCCTCGCCTACACCGTGGAACAGAAATAAAATTAAAAAGTAAATTATAAAAACTGAGTTAAGTAGACCAGAATTTGTCTAAAGAAACTTGAGGAACGTTAGATAAAATTAACAATAACTTGGTGTATCCATTCTAATAGACCCCCCGAATGACCCATCGACCGCGAAAGGTCGATGCCAGCTACAACGAAGCATAATAGAGCAGGGAGGGATGTCTCTTCAACAGATCAGGCCTCTCTTCACCCGTCTTCCAGTGAATCTGTCACAATTCACACTCCGGCAGCTTGAACCTACGTCCCTTGACGTCCCGGCAGCTTGAACCTATGGACGACGCATACGCTGGACTCACCACTCTGACCTTGTGAATGTCCTGCCAAGCGAATGAGGTGAGTGGCAAGCCTAACCAACTTGAATGCCAAGATACTTCCGCCGTAAGGAATTTTATTAAAAAATCAAGACAAAACCAGCAATCGTCCAAGGGGAAAAAATAAAAATGATCGCAGAAACCAAAGATGAAATAAATCGGACACACAATATGGCCGCCAAACGTACAAAATTTTGAAAATGAAACCCAATGTGACACTGTGATGCGCATAACGGACGTTAATCGGCGCTCGATTACAAAGTAAAATCGAAATAATAAACTTTGAAAAAAATTGAACATAAAAATTTGAAAATTAAAACGAAATATAAAAATGGAAAATGAAAAAAATTTAAATAATAAAAAAATTTTGTACCTTGAGTCCCGGTTGTGGTCCCACTGGAATGTTGGGCGTACTCCCGCCTTTGATAAATGAAAAGGACTGGCCTCGCTCGGTTAGCCACCCTTATATTCTTCAGTGTTGGGCGTCTTCCCGCTTTAACCGTAGACAAATTCCAAAAAATTCTACAAAAGGCCGGTTGGCCACCTGTGTCGTTGGGCATTGGCTGGCCGAAAAATTAAAAAAAATAAAATTACAAATGGCCCCGGCTGGCCACCTGTATGCCGCGGTTTTCACCGATATCCAAAAAAAATTACAAATGGCCTCGGCTGGCCATCTGTATGTTGCAGTTTTGACCGATACGCACCAAAATGGTGAGTAGCCGCGTGGCGGCCACCCGCTGAATATGCGGTACCATTGAAAAATTCTGCGCTCGGGATTACTTGCAGTGCTCGCTTTTAATTGCAGTGGTAGCTTTATCAAAATGCGACACCCATTGAAAAATGGGGGATGCCCGGGGATATCGTACCGTTGGTAATGTATTCCTTTTGGTTTTCGGATTATCACTTTTCTTTGGTATATTTATATACATAGAGATTTGTCCTCACTGATCTTTATATTTTTGGAAACTTTATTATTTTCTCAAAATATACAGAATTTTTTCTCATTAGAAAATGAACGAACCACGAACTCTTCTATTCTCCTTTTTTTTCAATTAGAACAATACTGTTATGTATTTTCTGATACTATAAATTTTGTCATGAATTAAAAAAAAAATTATAAATTAAACTTCAAATTATTAAGATTTTTTAAATATTTTAGTTTTCGTCGACTTTATTTTATCACCTTACCAACTTGACTTTTTTATTATACCACTAAAACGAGACTATCCAACAAAAATAAAATCTCGCACCACACAAAAAAATATAGAAGAATATTTTTGTTGTTTTCGCGCGCGTCTTGCATACTCCCTCTCACCCGCATCTGCTGCACGCACCAAAACAAGCAACAAAAATATTCCTCTATATCTCAGTCGCTCGTACACATGCATGGGGGTACACATTGGTCCCGTTCTCAAAATCATTCGACGTTTACGCAATACAAAATATTAATGCCCAACCAATACAGAGCATTAATACTCCCAATGTAACACCAATGACACATCACAGATGGCAATGCAATCAGTAAAAGATATTTTTCAAATAATCACAAAGAAATTAAAAACCCGAAAACGGAAAAAATTAATGTTATGACCAGGGAGTCGTAACATAGACCATGGTGTTCCTTATGCGCCCAATTATAAAACGAGGATCCCTTCGAAAGGTCTAAAAAACTCAAAAATGTTCGAATGATGACAATATCTTAAAAATAATCTCATTCAGTTACAAAAAGGACCAAGTTATAGTTAGGTGTTATTAACCACTTCGAATGAGGTGTTCAAGGAGTGTCTGTGGTGATTGTAATCGGCAGGATTTAGAAAAACGAAACTATAAGATAGATACGGCTCAGGCGCCACCTACCTGAGAGTAATGATGATGTTTCAACTTATTATTTTGCTACCAAAAGCAAGAAATGATGGCCAGCACAATTACATATCTATCGCCTCAGTGTTAATGAAGAATCTTTTACTACTTTAATTAATTCTAAACTTTTGAGACCGGGCTCAAAGAATTTGAATCTTATCAGAAGAATTATTGAAAGGATATGGATGCGCAAAATCGAAGGATAGGAAAAAAGAATTGGTTATGACAGGATAAACTAGGCGTTCCTGGCCGCTAAGGGCCCATCCCCGGGGATGATTTACCGCCGTTTTCCTGCTGCTTCGCTGGTATTTATTACTGCTTTAAATTTAATATTTTAGAATGATGGAGTTGATGCTGATTTCCAAATCTCGCGAGGTTTGTCTACCTACGAAAAATCAACTGTGTCTTACTTTAAGTATCATGCCCTCAGACGGATTTTTGAAATCATAATCTTAAGGAGTCTGAAATTAAGATTAAATTAAATTAAATTGCTTTATTCCGCTAGCTTTTGAAAGACTTCTTTGTAAACTATGTTGCGTGTGAATTGTCGTTTCCGTGAAGCGATCCTTTATATTATTTTGGTTTCTCGATTGGGCCAATGTGGCGTAGAGTTGACCGTATGAGAAATCTGATGTATCGATTGATTGAGTGATTGTGTAAGCTGGAATTATCAGAAATTGTCTTCGCTAAAAAACAAACGGCAACGATGTGATGACGTTATCACCACGATTACATTCGGAATTGATTTCAGCTGTGATGAAATTTTGCTGAAAACTTTTCACCATCAATCGCGTTCCATTGCACAATCCCTTCTTTGGATTTAGATTGCGCACCATCATTACGATACCGCCAGGTTTCAACAGCAAAATATTTGGCGGCATACCGAACGGTGTCAAATTCTTTATTGTACCTATAGTAGACCTTGATCTGGCTTGTAACAATGTCGATAATTTTGCGATTCATCTCAAGCGGCTGTTGATTGGTTGGAGCAACGAAGACTCGCTTGCTATCCGCGGATGCCATCAATAAAGCCGCCTCTTCATGTCCCTCTTGGAAAATAATTCTTTGTTGCAGCCTCCACGTTGAATCGGGTATACTGACATAACGCGTATTGATGAAGTTTGTACTTTCATATTAGTGAAGTTCATGTTGGCCGTATAATATATATGATGACGACGCTGGCGCAGTTGAATCCCTTGAAAGTGTACTTGTAAATGTACTTTACAGCTTTCAATGATGTGCTGACTGTTGACGCGTTTTGGTTGTGAACTCCGCAAGACCCGGGCATCATGCAGCGCCTGACGATTTCATGCAGTCGATGATTCTCGTTCGCGTCTGGAATCTGAACGGATAGGTATTGCTCTAAGTAGTATGCGTTCCGGGGTTGTGGATTTTTTTCTTCTGCTCGAAGCGTCGCCAAAATGTGAGCCTGCGGGAGGCCGCGTTTTTGTAACTCAATCGAGTAGCAGATAGAAGCTGTCAATTTGATTTTGAATAATCGCGTTACCAAGTCTGGTCGATCAGCTGTTCCTTCGCCCGGTGCAAGGTTGTTCTTAATTTCACACCAATCTGGATTTGCCGCGTGAATGTGATGAACAAATCGGAATCGGAGAATGACTGGAATGCCAGCTGCGATATTCTCGTTCTGGGCTCAGTTTGCGACGTGATCAACAGGGTCTTCTGGTTTGCTCTAATGTAGGTCAATTTGGGGGCTTCAACCTGAAGGTTTGGTCCACCAGCCATTACTGTTTCAACTTGCTAGCTTTCACAATTGAGGTGAAGATATTTTAAAAAATCGATGTCAGGGCTGCTTTGTTCCTGATTTGTATGTGCTTCTTCATATGCCTCATACGCCAATTTTGGCTGCCATCGTGGTTCTCCGTATTGGAAGAGGTGTGCATAAGTCATTGGATGCAGAAGAGGGGGGTTTAAAAAGGTTTATGTTGACAGACTGCTTAGCTAGATCGACTGGATCTTGTGGATAGATGCGGTGTCACACTCAAATGGTGGTTTTCCATCCTCATTCACAAACACCATTCTAACTTCCTTTGACGTTGGAGTGTGGAGCGACGTTGGTCCGACTGAGGTATGCGATGGAAAACCATGTTGACACCTGGTACCGCTTCATTTGCACCAGCAGCTTCTTCTTATTTTTGCTTCAACATCATGATTTTGCCTTAGATTCGATATTCACATTGTTGGATGATTTTGTCGTCGCTCTGAGTGCTATCATTCATGTAGAGCTGTTTAAGTTTATTCATAAATCTTGAACACTTGAGGCCACGTCCAGGTAGCTCTACAAATTTAGCTTCCATATAGATACAGACAAAATAGTTGATGTTGTCGGGGTTGGCTGTGTCAGATAAGAGCTATCGGAGAAAGCGTGAAAGCAACGTGAAAACTTTTAATCTGCTGACCGATCGGGTATGATTGCAGAGAAACGCAGAACTGTCGTCTGCAGCCGTTAACATCCACGCGTTCGTTCAAAAACAATATAATTCGTTACAATATATATCATCTCTGCACGACGTTGTTGAGTTAATTGTTGTCCAGAACTAATGGCGACTCGCCGTAATCGTCTTTCCTCTGTTGTCTCCCGCTCACGTCGAAAACGTTGCGTTGCTGCAATCGCTTGTCGTTGTGCTTCTGTCTCTTCGGGTGTCTCTCAACGGCAAACGTTGCGCTGCTGCATTCACTTAACATCGCGCTTTCGCTTCCTGTGTTGTCGCTCGCTCGCGTTGAAAACTTTGCGAAATATTTTGGTCGCCATAATCGCCCAAATGAAAAGGCCATCGGCCGTTTGGTGTGTAATATCGATGCTACGGATTCTGTGGTGGGTATTCAATGCCTGCGGCAGGAAAAAAGTGTTCGCATCATAGGACCTTATTTTTTGAAAGTGTGGACGGAAACGCGGTTATCATCAATTCTACGCGATATTATCCAATAAGGCGGACTATTTTTTACCCCAGCTTGATGGAATCAACTTGCGGGTGATGTTTATTTTCAACATGACGGTACAACGTATCATACTACGCGTGAGAATATCGATGAATTGCAAAGGTTCAAACACCATTAGATTACTTTTTTATGGAAACTTTGAAAAGCAAAGTGTACGTTGATAGTCCAGCCTCAATCCAAGAGTTAAAAAATAAACATCATTGCCGAGGTAAATGCCATAGAAACGTCCCTATTGGAAAATGTCATCAACAATGTTGACCATTGGATAAAATAAATCCAGCCGTAGTGAACATCATTTGAGTGACATCTTTTTTGACATTTTCAACTTGATTCAAAAATAAATATTTGTCGTTTTAGTTTGCGTTTATTGCCTGCATCTCAATTGGACAACTCAATATATAAATTTATGGAGACCTTGTGATATCGTATGGGATGATCCTGATCAAATTAGCTCAGCCTAATGGGTTCAAATTACAAATTTACGAGGCCTTTCACCTAATAAGTCTATTGCCAACAAGCACGCGTTACAATCTCTGGCGGTCTACTAAACTATCCAGAGGTTTTTTTTCGATTATAAACATCTATTATTTTTGATGTTTGTAGACAGACCTTAAATATTATTTCGTTTATCGCCATTTCCCTAATACAGTTTGCAAATATTTTCCACCTACATCAATTATGTTTTGGCTTGTGACATCAACATTTTACTTAGCGCAGTCTGGTAATTTAATCAGACCTGTTATTTCAAAACATTTTCCAAACATCCCATATCCGACATCTAATTAAATTTCCGTTAATTACCAACCATAGATATCCCCCTTTATTAAATTATTTTGTTTTATTATTTCTGGTTGCAGTTTTTTTTTTTTCATAATAAACGAGATTAAATGGTCCATGCCTAACAAAACATTGGCTAATAATCACAACTGTATTACATTGCGTTGGTCATTTATTTTACCATTAATTATGTTAATTCGAAATTTTAATCGACCATCGTTGTGTAAATGGTCAACAAATTTACAACCTAATTACACAGACAGGGCCGTATTCTACAGTAATTATGTAACATTATATTTTCTCGTCTCCCTAGTTACGTGTAGTACATCTACCTTAGTACTGTATATACCTAAATACAATCTGCTGTATATTCCAATTACTTATTTAATTTAAATTTGTTGTTGTATTCATTACTGGGTTACTAGGAGATCACCCTTCTCGCCTCATTTCAACTATATATAATCATACTTTAGTAATTAGGTAGGAAGAGGATAAGGTACATACATATTTTGCTCTCTCTGTACGCTCATAAAAATCTCTCGTTCTGGTTAATTATTTTATTCATGGTGATGAAAAAATATAAATAATCTTCATGATTTTCATTTATACGTAAGCTACATTATCATCGCACACCATAGTGTGGTGAAATTGGTGGAATCTATATAGCTGAAAGGGGACGAGATTTTTTCGGGAGAGTGATGCCAGGAAATTTATAAATTAAATTATTAAATTGTTGCTTATAGAAGATCTTTGCAATAGATTAGATTTTTTTGATTGGGAAATTTAACAGGTGGATTCTTCCACACATAGATAATATGAAATGGAAAATTTATGTATACGTAGAAGTTTGTGGTGGGCTTGGTTGAAATATATACGGAACGTATATATTTCAAATTGAAACTCAGTATGAGATTCTTATTCATTGTATAGATAAACACGCTATAAGATTTTCAATTATAGCTAAGTATCGATGCTCTAGCTAGAACACAATAGATATAAATAATGAACATTTTTCAAATAAGTATACAGTTAATAATGGACAACTGTATGTATTAAACAACTATTTAGAGGGCGCTGTTAACTCCGAAAAGATGCTATTGAAGTTTATCCAAACTAATCCAAAAAACACAACAACAACAAACTTATTATAATAGTATTGGTGTAAGTGAACATTCAGGCGAATTTATATTGTGTTATTTAGGCGAGGGTGCACCATGAGATTTAAAAATGTGATTTTTAAATGGATATTAGATTGTCTAAATTACACTTTATAAATTTGCCTGAATGTTTACTTACACCAATATTATTACAATAGGTTTGTTGTTATTGTATTTTTTGGATTATTTTGGATAAAACTCACTAGCCACCGAAACGCTTTATATTGAAGTAGAATATTTAATTAATTAAAGTTGGCTAATAATTAAATCATTATTGATTAAAGTTATACTATTTTTTTTAAATAATAAAGATTCGTCCGAAACGGAGATTCCGACAATACAACACTGATTTATTAATAACCGATATATAACAATTAAAAGGTGTTTTAATCAACTAAGGACAACATATTATTAGGCTTTGAACAGCGACAATTACCTAACACTAAATTATAACCGGGTCCAATGGATTCTCAGTAGTACAATATGGCGCTCAATCAGCGCATAAACGTCTTATAAATGGAGCGCCTTATTTTCCACATCCATACAGTTAGCAGAACCCATCCAGCAGAACATTACAAGAAACTATGGATAATTATAGGCTAATAATATTGGCTAATTAAATACTCTATTAAATATTTTTGGCTCCATCTCTACTAACTTTTCCAAAACAGAACGTTGGGTCCTGCTAACTTTATAATAAGTTAACAGAACCCATATCAAAAAATTATAAATTTAAAGGCTAATTAAATGCCCCATTAAAATGTATTTTTTTTAGTTCGTTGGTTCTAGAAAAAACATTAGGCTTTTCCCCTTGAAAGCTGGCACATACCAAATCGAAAATCGGACCAAAACTGAAATATGAACGCAAATCAAGATCTATTGACGTACAAATAATATTAGGCTCATTATGTCATAATGAAATGCCCTATTAAAAATTTTTGGGTTCCACTCGTTCTTGACCAAGCTTTAGGTCATTTAATTTAAAGCTAGCATAACCCAAATCGAAAATCTGACCAGAACCGAAATTAGAACGTAAATCGAGACCTGTTGACATACAAATAATTTTAGACTCTTTACGGCCTAATCAAATGACTCATTAAAAAATTTTAGTTCTTCTCTCGATTTTGAGCAAGCTTAAGGTAATTTTATTTAAAGCTAGCAGAACCCAAATCAAAAATCGGATCAAAATCGAAATTCGAACGATCTGTTGATGAAATTTCACTTTGCATCCTGCCCCTATAGGCCGTCTTGAGGTTTGCACAGTCCATGGGCCGACCCATCTTCCATTCCATGCCAGTATTATAGGCTGGCATGGAGCTTGCAATATGCAGATGGTCTTAAACCGGTCTTATAGCCGTAAGTCCTCGACTTGGCCGGGAGGCGTAAAGTAAGGACCTAAAAAGCATAACCGCGGAAGAGTAGGGTGAGCCTTGAGCCCCAAAACAGATAGCAAAGTTAACAATGAAAGAATAAAAAAAAATTTAGAAAAATTTGGCCTAATGCAAATAACTATTAAACCATCACCGAAATTAGAACGCAAAGCATGATCTATTGACATACATGTCTTGTTTTGCGTTTAGTTGGAAGGACTGGAGCCCAAAATGTTTATAAGAGCATTTAATTAGTCTTGTAATGCTCTGCTGGATGGGTTCTGCTAGCTTTGGGAGCGTCAATTTTATCTTCAAATTGATGCAACTAATTCCATGTTATTCGTATTGTTGTCGAGCATAAAATCGGTTTCGGCAAATAAAAATAAATTTACCCCTCTCTCAGTTCGAGTTGAGTTTCATAACGCTATTTGACATTTTTTTTGAGCTCATCTAGACTAGCAGCATTCATATGATAGCTTTAATGGCAAAAACATTTCTAGAGAAACTTGCCTCTCTGTGTAAACTAAGGACATGCGGCTTGCTGTGTAAAATCATAGTAGAAGGGACATTATTCGAATCCTTCGTAATAACATCTAGTGTGCGACAGGGAGATGCACTTCCGCCTGTGTTGCCTAATCTTGTGTTCGAGTACATAATAATGGAAAGTGGTATTGCAATTTTTGGCAGATCAGGCCAAAATCTTTGGTATGCAGACTATATCGTGTTTTCTTGGATGAAACCCAAATAATATCAAGAACTGCTTCATAAGACGCATTCGCGCCACATCATTAACCCATTCACCTATTCACCTACTCACACAACTACAGTGTTAGTGTTAGCCTTTTTAAAATTAAAGACTTCTGCTTCTTCTGGCAGCACACAGGGAGACGCTCCTAAAAGAATTAAATGAAATTTTCATCGCTTTATGGTGATCATCATTCGATACGAATGACTCTTTCACTGAACTGTTCTTTAGGTAAACTTAGGCAAGTAGACGCGTAATTGTAGATACACTCATTTTTCCGACTTTGATAAGATTTTCTCGCGAACAGGTTTATCCATTAAAGTATTCTTTTAACAAAAATATTCAATTTTTCAATTTTCAAGTTTAGTGATTGGTTCAGCAATTCTACTCACGAAAAGCCATTGTCTGCGCGAGATACCTTTAAACTGTTGCCTGTTAGTGAGTATAGACTGGATAATTGTATCTCCTGATGGCTTACCATGTTATTCCGGAATGAAGTCAATTTGTGTCAAACGCAATGACAGTTGTTGGCTGTGGTTTTAATTACGCTCCGTGTTAATCGACGGTCCACAGTATTTAGTTGAGAATTGGTAGCCAGAACTGCTTTTCTCAGTGTTTTTTCCTTTTTTCAATTCTTTTAAGAGAGTTATTTAAATTTTCTTGACCGTTTTTCTCATAATTTGGGAATTTATTTGAAAATTGTTTACTATAGAAGTGGTACAACTGTAGCTCATTACATTGCAACATGTAAAGGCTCTAAGTACAGCAAAGAACCATTCGTCCTCAATTAGCACATTACAGCCTATAAACTTGCAACGATTCCGAATGGTATCATTCCAAGTTGTTTGAGTTCGTAGAGTTGAGTTCGGCTTTAATTTGTGTGCCCCTAAATGTTGATTAGTTAATGAGAGAGTGAGAAAATACGGTCTTCAAAAAAATTATAACGTGTATAATAATATAAAATTAATGAAACTAATTAATACCCGAAGTGCCCGAACAAACATTCATAAATGAAAAACATTTTTTTTGTGTTTATTGCAGAAGTTTGAATCAACAATCTAAAAAAAGTGTACTGTTAAAATCAAGTGTTCGTAAGATCAATGAGTGTGCGCCTAAATGACTATTCCGAAATTAAAATTGTGAAATATTTAACATCACAATTTAGAACTTGGCGTAACCCAACATACCACTTATAATATTAACAGTATAAATTAATGAGTAACAGGAAACCTTGTATGTAATAAGAAGTCTTATACTTATATCAATAAAAGCACTTATATTATATTAAACCGTGTATAAAGTTAAATATTTAATAAAAACCACTCAATATTATAATTCTGCAATAATAAAAAAAAGGTCTTCAATCAACATTTCTACTGCAGTTCAATTGTGGATTCATTCAGCATTCAATATTTAATCAACACTCAACAAACAGTAAGAACTTATATCATAATTAGTCTGCTCTTAAATTTTAAGTTTTTTTGGTTTTCTTCGACTACATTTAAAGTAGTTTTTGTAGCTAAGATTGTGTTTTTTTTTGTATTAATTCTTATTAGATAAACTGGAGGTGGGTAGTTAAGTTTTAGTTTAGGTTTAGCTAGTTACATTAAAAATTTAATTTCAAATTAATTTTCATGCTAACACCCCGATTACGCTAGTCGTGTCGTTTGTCGTTTCAAGTGACTCTTTTAATATGAAACCATAGTCACCTGCCATGCCAACATATCTAATATGTGTATTATCGTAGTCACTTCAAACGACAATCGGCGTATTTTATGTTTTTTCTAGTCACTTCAAAATTTCACACGACTCGAAATGACAGTTTTTAATTGTTTTTTTCGTCTCAAGTCACTTATTGGCATAGCAACTGGCTAATTTTCCATACAAATAGCAAATTTTTATTGTCACCTGAAACGACAATCGACTCGCCTAGCGTAATCGGGGTGTAAATTTTTTCTTTTTTTTTTTGATAAGTTTTGCTTTCCTTTTATTTCGTTTTTTTTTCAAATAAATTATTTGATATTCTTTATATGAAAATTTGGGGTCTTATCATTTTGAAAAAATGAGATAAACAATATTTTTGTATTGAGGATGAACTAGGTGAGTGTCCACGGTAATATGCCGGTAATTAGTATTTCCTAACCTGCTACCTTATAGCGGTTAAACATGGCCTACCCAAACTCAAAATCCCACCCTACTCCCAGACGCTTAGCGGCGTAACAACCGCTTCAGCCCCTGAGTAGGCTAAATTCTATAGCCCAGCATGGGCGGTATTTTGTTTTGTTTTTCATATTATTTTTTTTTTTTTACTAGAATTTTAATTTCTATCTTTCCTGTCGTTTAAATTATTATTTTTTTATTCAAATACCCTCCATAGCATGTTAAATGCTACAACTTTGTCGTTATATCGCCGAAGTCAAAAAGATAGTTTTTAAAAAATATCTTTGTGTGCATAAATACAAATACCACTCTCAATTTCTCAAGAACAAATAACAAATTCTTTTCAAATTGCAAAAATTAAATATTTCAATATCGAATATGATGTAAAGATTATGGGTTCTTGAAATATGTGCACATGATTTTTGAGCTACCACCCCTTAGCACGAATACCACCATCCAATTTCTCAAGAATAAATAACAAAGCATTTTAACCCTGCGTCACTAAACCCAATTTCTGTTACAGTTCTAATAACCATCGGCGTAATCGACCCATACGTTAATATTAGTCTGAATGGAGAAAACTTAGATTCCAAAATAAGAATTTGTCACTTTCAATTTAGCACAGTTCATTTTTTATAAAAATATTAGTAAATCTCCCATTCCACACAGGGTTTTTTGTATTTTGCTATTTTTTTTCAGGCAAACTAGTTTTATTTTGTTTTGTTCTGCTCTCTCTTATATAAAATTTAAATGAGTCAAAAATGTCCTTGAATTGTTTTTTATTTAATTTATGTTTGAGTTGTGTGATTGCACAGAAAATCTGTTTAAGTCGCAATTAAATCTTGTATCATAGGTAAACGGGGACAGAATCGAGGAAAAATCCGGTATTTTTTTATACGTGTGCCATCAGCCAATGGCATAATTTTTTCTTCAGAAAAATATTTAATTCAAGGTTACTAGGAAATGGTTTGCACTGCCTTCAAACACACAGTCACAGTCTTGTCAAAAGTGGTTTTCGGAAGCTAGAGTAGAGTTATAATAAAAATGTGTTAGTAAAAATCATTATTTCGACAGAATAAATATATCAGGTTAAAATCAACCAATTTACCTGTTAGATTACCGTGTTTTCTGGAACCACTTATTCTTTTGCTTCATTAGGATTTGTACAAATTGTAATTGTAATTGAATGACTGCCTGAGGTTCTTCGATATAATTTTGAGGCGAGCTAGATTGTTGGAGGTGGACATCGGTAGTTCTTATTACGTTGGTAAACTTTTGCCAAATTAGTTTACGATCCGTGTCATACTCAAATGGAACCGCCTATCAATTTGGTTGTATAAGGCTGAAAGCAAGTTTCTTTAATAATGACCTCTTTTTTTTCACATTTTTGCAGGTGTTTTGTTAGGCGCAGAACGATTGCTTCTGGTTTATTGCATAAATTGTAGGGGCCAGGTGGTTGTTGCTCACAATAAATTTCCAGTTGAGATGTGTAATAAGTTTATTTTAATGCCGTATTTTGCTGGTTTATTCGGTATATACTGGCGAAAGCTGCAGCACCCATGAACATTTCCTAATTTTTCGTCTTTTGTGACAAAATATCATAAATATTGTTTGCCATTTTTTGAGCAATCCGTTAGATTTAGCGCACATTATTATTTTTGCGTCATCATTCGCTCTGCCATTAATATTATCATCATCCGTCGTCAGTCTTGTTCTTACTCGGTTTGCGATCCATGATCGTCTTCGGCGAATTCAATTTCGGCGTCTTCTTTATTTTCGCTACCTATCCCATCAATAACCTCTTCAAATATCCAGCTATTGTCCTCTTTCGTAACAGTACTTCTCATAAATCACTAATCACCACAGAAAAATAAAATTATCAATAGAAAATAATAATTACCTAACTTGGGTCTAAATGACCTATAAAATTATAAAAATATATAATCTATTGGATCCATTAGTTTGAAATTCTGGGATAAAATTGCAAAAATTAAATATTTCAATGCCGCGTATATGTAACGATATATAATCTGTCAAATTACGTGCAGTTTGGTGTTTGAGCGGCTTCCCCTTAGCACGAATACCACCCTTAATTTCTCGAGAAAAATAACAAAATATTTTAAAATTGAAAAAAATTAAATAATTCAATATCGGAGATGCGCTCCAATCCCAAAATTTATTTTTATTTCTCTGCATACAGTATCGTTCGAATTGTGGAGGTGCTATTAGAGGTAGAATTTGGTATGTATAAATATACAAGCAAGCTATATGCGATTATTTCATTTTGAAAATTAATTAAGGGGTGGGGTGTTTTGTTTTTTTAAGGGTGAGCTCAAAAATCAAAATTATTTTAATTAAATATTCTACAATAAATAAATTATTTAAATTACTCTGTTTGTAGTGAGGTGGTGGCTCGGCGGGGGAGGAAGGTGTACGATCCGTCAACGTTTATTTAAATTCTGCCTGACTGATGACCTCAAAATTTTCGGTTTGCGGAATTCAACAGCTTATAAATTCCGCACTGATTATTTTTCCAATTTTACAAAGTGAGGGGCTAGCTCAAGTTTACGGTTTTAAGTTGATTATGCATAAAACATTATAATTATAATCTAAATGAAAACTAATATTGAAAACTATAAAATATAGGATTATTCGGGGTGAAAACAATATATTTGAGGTGAGGTTACCACAGGTTTGCAGTTTACTTCAAAACTAATGAGACTTTTGAACACTTTTAAAATATAAGAATTCGGCGTTTCATCAGGCTGTAGTGGCAAAACTAAAAAAATATTGTAAACTATTTGAGCTTATACTCAAAGTAGAAAAATAATGCCTTAGGGAATTATTATAATAATTCGTCACTGATTGATAGTTGCGCACCACACGACAAAACCACTAAGAATGAAAAAATTCTACTTAATAAATTAAAAGATTAAAATATCAAAAAGAAATATCGATGTTATTTTTCAAATTTAAGTTAAAATAACGGTTTCGTAAATTGCAAAATACTTCCTAAATTGGGTTTCGCTTTCGAAGTCAATTGCGATACATGCGATGTTTTTGTGCATCCGTGATAAACGTCGGTTTGGAGTATGATATCGATATACAGTATCGTATGCAGTTGTGACATCCATATGATGCTCGTTAGAAGAGTTATGATATCCTTGGCTAGTAGACGTGATTTGCTGAAAATCTGTTGCTTGTTTTCGCAACCAAGAGCTCCTAAATTTGAAGACATCTCTCTCTAACTATGGTGTCAAAGTAGAAACGACGTGTCAATCTGACTTATTTATTTTATTTCGTCCTTCATTCTACATACAAAATTTAACTATTATGATTTTAGTTGTATAAATGTTGCAGAAATCATTAAAATAGAAACAAACTTACGCAATATGCAGCTTTTAGCAAACACCAGACAGTCTACATTAAAATAGTGACACAATATTTGATGCCTCCACTATATTTACTCTAAACATTATCACAATAGTTTTGTCACCACATAAAAACTATCGACATACACTAAACTAATAATCAACCACATTAGGTTATCGAAACTTAATAAAATTTGTTTGTATAAATTAGCTTTCTACACACAGCATGGCCCCATATGAAAAATCAATTCAATGTGGAATGCATACATTGTACATCGCGAAGCTGTTAATTAATTTGAAAATAATTGTTTAACCCATTCTACCGCCATATACATATATATGCAAAACGCCACAGGTATAAATTTTATCATCAAACACATCATACTGCCGCACAGGGTTATTTAAAATAAATATCGATATAAAATAATATTCCAACTGTGTATGCGCGCGATGAGTCACATTTCTTGTTCGCACTGTAAAGTTCGTCTATCGATTCACATGTTGCATGATCAGAAAAAATTCCATATTAAGTCATAATTATTTATTTTCCAATTAGTGATTGTGTAATTTCAACGTCTATGTGAAAATGGAAAAATTGAACATGATTCAATAAGAAGAAAACGAAGAAATATTAAATGTAAGTAGAACGCAATGTTCAAGAAGAAGTTAATTAGATTTTATTTTCTTTCATTTTTCGAGAGCCAATGGAAATAAATTTTATATATTTTCCTTTATAACGAGACGAATGATTCGATGAATGAGCGCGTTTAATCAGTCGTCGGTGGTAGAGGGTGGTATCACACCACGCAACATGAGATATTGGATGATGGTTGAATACCAATAAATGTTTGTAAATATCGACAATTATTTGGTTTATTTTATTATTTGTGTGTGTGTGTGTAAGTAAGTGACGGGGGAAAAACTACAGGAAAATTGGAATAAATTTTTCATCAATTAAAATAATTAAATTGGCATTTATTCAATGATTTTTAATAGTTTTTGTACAATAATGTTTTTTGTCGCTGTTCTTTCGGTTCTGTGATTGCCGTTTTTTATGGCTCTAAAGTTTTAATTTTCAATTTAATTTAAAATTCGATTGGAGGATATTAATATTCGAGGCGGTTGAAAAAAAAACAATGAAAAGTGTTGGTAGGAAAATAAAAACTTATCTTTTTTAACATAAAAAGTCATTTAAAAGTGAATTAAATTTTATTGCTGCGTAATTAATTTAATGGTTAATTATAATTCAGCTAAATTGGGGCCTATTAGCGGTATAATCTTATTGAGCAGACTGTTTATATGGGTTAGAGTTGGCTGATTGTGTAGATTAGGTTAGGGTGGTTTAAACAGAATCAGGGCCATTTTACTGAGGTCCGTTAAGTCATTTAAGAGGAGCGCTCCCAAGAATTTTAGCCTGGTAAGCGCTAAAACGGACAGAGGCAAGCAAATAGAAAGCCGTTTCTTCGCATTTTTATAAGACAGAGTCCGGTAATAGCACCCACCACCATCTGCCTAGTTATTACACATGACGTATTATTAGACCATCTGTCGTTCGCCTCTTGAAGCAGTAATTTTCACGTAGCGAGCGGTATATCAACATTCCGTTGGGAGACGAAAATAGTGGATTCCATTTAACTCTTAACAGAAAACTCTACTCCTAACATTCCCATCTATCTTTGAACCACCAGTTAAGGAACTCACATCTTCATTAATTTTCTTTAAATGCTTATCTTAACCAGTCCTTTCTGGTGGGAATATCAGTTCTATACCTCTGATCAATAGATGATGTCGGGATGGTATAGTGGCTGGTATTTGGGATGTTCTGGATGAAGAGGAGACCCTGATTCTTCGCTTTATCAGTCAAGGTCAATCCAATACCATTCAAGCTAGGGGTCGATCTAAGGAAGTTCATCTCAGTTTTGTATTTACATTGATAATGCAACTGGTTACCCAATCTATATATATAAAAATGGATCGTGGTTTGTTCGGATGCTTAAAACTTGATTTTGTTCAATGTCAAGGTAAATTATCACAAATATCGCGAAATATTAATTTTTATTTATGAACACAAAACAGCTGATGATCCAGTTTAGTATACACTTTAAACCCAGTTTAAATCCAGTTTAAAATAAAATCAAAACAATTATGCCGAGTACATGATAACAAAAATGTAATAGTTTAGTATGTTCAGCATAATGAGATGATTTTATACAATTTTGAATGAGTGTGATTTTTATGAGCGGAATATAGAAGTGAAAGTTCATAATTCAGCCATGGAGAATATTCTTTTGGCGACTACACACGGGTGAGCATCAGAGGTTACAAACGCAAAAATATTAAAGTATATATTTAAGCGATATTGGCGGATTTTCCTGGAAAATTAAGGTACATTTAAAATCTAAAACGACTGGACCAAATTGGTACTTCCGTTCGTAATTGCTACGCAATTACGCAACGCATTTTGGAAAGAAGAAAAGACGAACAATTATTCACAGGTTGCGCTGTATAGGCGCAAATTTCGTTTTTAGTACAATTCAATCACAGTTCAAAAGGTGGTTCATCGCTGAAGGCGGTCATTAGCTCAGCATATTGTTTGTTCTTTCTGTTTTCATAATTTGAGCTGTGCGGTCAAATAGTTTACATTTACGAAATATATCAGTGCGATTCTGTGGATTATCTATTTCTGAGCGATGATCATACTTTTTACACTATTTGCCGTAGGCACTTGGCGAAACACACTTACACTTAATAAACACATTTTATTAAACACTTGTTTTTTATTTCGCAAAATTAGATTTTTTGAATATTTTAATCAAAAAATTTGTTCAAAAAAGTTTAAAAAACCACTCGATCGATTTCGACTAACTTGTTAGGTCATCATCACGTGTATCAACTGATTTGTAAAAGTAAAAATTTGTTATATATAGCAGGAAAAAGCCAAACATAAACAAAAGAAGGAGGAACTAAAAATAGGCAATACAAATTAATCTATTGATCGCGCAGGTTGGAGTTTAGTCATCGGCTGAATAACAAAAGTACATTTAATTACCCGACGTATTAGTCAAGTTATAGAAAAGGGTGGGATCTGTAATTGGTGAGAAACGAATTTCTCTCTGTTCGTTAAGGTAGGGCCTTCTCTTTTTTCTATAATTTGACTAATGCTTATTTTTTGTCCCTCCTTCTTTTGTTTATTTTTGGCTTTTTTCTGCTATTTATAACAAATTTTTACTTTTACAAATCAGTTGATACACGTGATGATGACCTAACAAGTTAGTCGAAATCGATCGAGTGGTTTTTTAAACTTTTTTGAACAAATTTTTTAATTAAAATATTCAAAAAACCTAATTTTGCGAAATAAAAAACAAGTGTTTAATAAAATGTGTTTATTAAGTGAAACTGATGATCATTTACAGTTCGATATTTGTTACGATGCCAAGAAGAGGTCATAGTAACATTGGTCGGCGTTCTCAGAATGTAACGCGACACTCAATGTAGTTTACAATGAGTAACAACGATTGAGAAGAAAAGATGTTCGTGCTCGGCAAAATGATGAAGCAAGATCACAACGTGCGACTATTGAACGACAACGTCAACAACAACAAATTCCGGTGAACATTGAATTTGCAGCCTTTCGATATGACCTAAACATTTAATACATTGTAATACAGTTGAATTTGTGAAAGAACCGCCAGAACCATTGCACACGCTATTTTTCGGTGAATCTCCTAATTCGAACCATTTCTTGCAACTCATCAAGATATACAACGATTGTTTTCAAATGACGTCGTTTGGTGATGAAATTGTAAATGAACGAAATTTTAATCCAACATTCAATTTAATTTCACCACCATCAACAATGAATGCTAATACACCAACACTGACACCACAAAATACACGATATAACACAAACTATCACTTATCTTGCCTACAAAAGACAAAAAATACAAAATATGCCTCCAAATATATAGATTCATCCAGATCAAGAACACAAATATCTGCAAATATACTTTCTTGGAGATTCACATGATGAAGTAAATTGGCGTTGTGCTATCTCTGTTTACGACTTCGTTGGAGCAGATGCCATCCGATGATCACAGCATTTCATGAAAGCGGAGAAACGCCAGCAGGAACTCATGAACGACAATACAGTGCACCTACAGTTAGTGAAATATCAATTGTTGTTTTTACTGAAAATTTGGAATCGTGTGATATAATCATCAAACGCCGAACTGGAAACGCACTACAACGAATAAGTGAGACACATCGATCGTATGACGCACTGGAATATCCGCTTATGTTCTGCCGTAGCGTGGTGAAGTCGAATATCATTTGAGATACAATATGATAAATCCAGCCAATGGCCAGTACAAAAAAAAAACACTTTTGATTGTTACTTCACAAGTTGTAAATTTTTAGGGGTCGATACAAAAGGTCAGTTCAATGAACTTTTACGCATATCGAATGATGATTCGCTAAAACATTGACAACCAGTTACTGAGATATCGCCGATTGTTTCAACATTATGCAGTTGATATATTCGTTAAGGTTAACATAGAACGACTCAATTACATTCGATTCAATCAAGCTAAGTTGCGATCTGAAGAATATATCCACTTGCCAGATGCGGTCAATAGCGACGCAGATATTACATATGTTGGTCGACTCACAATTTTACCATCGACATACATTGCCAGTCCGAAACACATGTACGAGTACTCGCACGACGCGATTACGTGCGCAATTATGGGCGTCCGAATATATTTGTGACGTTTTTGCAATCCAAAATGGCGAGAGATTACGCAGTTACTGCATCCCGGTCAATCACCAAGCGATCGTCACAATGTTACAGCGCGAGTGTTTCAACAAAAAACTGAGATGTTTGATGGACTTCATTGGGAAACAACGTGTATACGGTACTGTTCGATGTTCGATGTATTCAGTTGAGTGGCAGAAAAGAGATTTGCCACACGCTCATATTCAGTTTTGGATGGTGGACAAAATTATGCCAGACCAAATTAATGACATCATTTCCGCCGAAATTCCTGATCCTGAGATACATCCAGAGTTGCACGAAGTGGTGAATACCAATAAGCTCCACGGACCATCCGGACAACACAATTCCACTTCGGTTTGTGTGTCCTCAAGCACAACACGCTGATCCATGTACTTTTATTTCTGAAACTGGGAACGATGGGTATTCACTCTATCGGCGTCACTCACCAGATGACAATGACAGAACATTCATCACTCAATTAAAAGGAGCGGATATCGTGATTGACAACACATGGATCGTACCATATTCTCCAATATTGTGTAAGGCATTTAAAATACATATCAATGTTGAGTATTGCAATTCGGTGAAATCGATTAAGTATGTCTGCAAATACGGCGGGCCAGCTTTCCGTATATATATATAGGATAATCTCAATAGCCTATTTGGGTCAATCGAACTTCTAATATTGGCTTTGGGAGGTATAAATATTACATTTACTTCAGTTCATTTACTAGGAACATGACATAGTTCTAGGCTACCCTTGAAGATCACTTTCAGCCAGGGTAAAGTTAAGTCAATCATTTGTTGGGCATCCGAAGGCTTTTAAAGTCATTTATAATCCAATGAATTTTTCCCCTGCTTATAACATGGCTTACAAAGTCTACGACTCTGTTGTACCAAGTCCTTTGTGGCGTAGATTCAAAGCTACTATGAGTTTTCAGTAGTAGCTCCAAGGATTCTGCACTGGTATAAAACTCGGTGGGGCTTAGAGCTAGTACTTTTTGCAGCATAGATGTCTCAGCAGACTCCCGTATTTTAGCCTTTGCTTCATTTGTTTTAGCATTTCTTAATTCGTATTTGTATGTTTTAAGAACTTCTTGTAGCAGTCACAGTCCTTAGCAGCTTTAGTTTCCTGGGATGTTCTAAAGGTTTTCCTGCAGTTAGGCAGGTTTACCCAGAGGTCTACTAGGAGGACCCATAGCTAATATATACTTGTTAAAGCCGTTATTCTTAGAATTACTTAGGCGTAGGGAACGTAAATGTAGGGAACGTCGTGGAGAACGTAAACTGATATTAGCTAGAGATTTTGACCCAATAACTCAATGCTTATTATGTCCACATCAGAATTTGTGGTCATAATTAATTTTGCAACAGAAAGATATTCAGATTGTTTTTAGCAAGAATGTAGGGACGAATTTTACCAGCCTTCTTCGCGTATAGCAGTTTATATTTAAGAGTCCTAAGTACAAGTACGCAGTCACCAATGACCCAAGGTTCTAGGACTGGGAAAATGTTTATCTCTCTGCTTTTAGTTTGACCATGAGCGCAAGGAACCGCAGGAACTGCAGGATCCGCAACATTAGGTTTGCTCTTCCACTTCAACCACCATCACAGTTGCACCAGAGTCCACCTCCGGGAATAATTACTTGAGGCATCCACAAAGTAATCTAATTGACGTGTTTTTTCCTCCTCATCCATTTCCATGGCGTTCAGTTTGTCAGCCAAGGCCCCGCTCGGTATTGGTGCCCTCAAGATGTCATCCTCACCTTTTTTTTAATTAATGTGACTGCGCTGAAATCGTAGCTCATTTCTCAAATTGTTGTTTTTCAATTAAATGTTTTGCTGAACAGTAGACTGCGGATATGGTGCATGTAGGTTGATTGTCTGTCGCTCAATTCATTGCCTTGGTGTCATTTTATTCCTTAACTCCTTATTCATAATACATCCTCTGTCATTAGTGGTATGATTTTCCCCACAATTGCACTTCTTTACTTCAGGTGATTGTCTCGAAACCATGCTCGCTACTGTTGTGCTCATTGCTGTACATCACGCAAACTCTTGCGTGAAACTGACTTACGTTTGTGTGGCTTTCCACTATCACTACTACTATTTAAATTTCGTCAAAATTTGTTGAGGAGTGGCTTTGTTCTTTTCTTTACATGTTTTACATCAACGTCGAAGGTAAAACACTTTGTCAGTTTACGGAACGCTTTTAAGATTTTATTCTGCTGGAGTTTTCTTTTGCCAAAAAAAAGATACAAATATGAATAAAAAATTTACAAAGGGCCGAATTTCAAAGGGCCGAATGGGTCGAAGGGCCGATTTTTTTTTGTTTATTATTTTCATAAAAAAATATAATTTTATAAATTTGTTGTTTTACGGACTATTTTTTTTATTAAACATACATAAATGAATTTTGTTTGAATTTATGTATTTTACTATTTTTCATATTCATGAAATTCCTCGTATCCAGTCAGCGATACATTTTGGTGAAAAAAAAAAAATTGGGTTTGGGGTCGTGTGCACGACTTTCAAAATCCCGACTTTTAAAATCCCGACTTTCAAAATCCCGACTTTCAAAATCTCGACTTTCAAAAGCCTGATTTAAAAAAAATCTGAATTCGGGCGCCCATAACTCTCGCGGGCACGCGGGAGGTCGTTACGCAGCCCTCCCCCTCCCCCCCTCCCCCTGCGACCGGATAGAGGATATGTCCCATATGGTACAAAAAAATAATTAAATTAAATAATAAAATAAAAAGTATATATTTCTATATACAAAAAAAAATCGAACCTTCGACCCTTTCGGCCCTTTGACCTATTCGGCGCTTCGGCACATTCTGCCCTTAAACATTCGGCCCTTCGACATCCCGCCCTTCGACATTTCGACCTTTGACACATTCGGCCCTTCGGCACATTTGGCCCTTCAGCACATTCGGCCCTTCGATATTCGGCCCTTCGACATTTGGCCCTTCCACATTCGGCCCTTTGATATCATGCCATAAAATAACAACAGAAATTCTCTTTTGTGATAGTGCTACTACTTGTGGCGAGTAGCGGAATCTCTGATTTTCCGATAACAAGTTACTGAAATTAAGTGAATCTAAATCGCTTTGTACCTCGGCGGCCATTTAAATTTCGTCTATTATTTAGTAGGTACCAACTGGTTTGTACTAACCTAATACTCAGCAAGCGACGCGGTAGTTTAGTTGAAGTTGGTAGTAAAAATTTGATTATGGTTTGAATTTTGCTCGGATCTATCTTCAAATAATTTTTCTTAACAACTTAGCTTATGTAAAAAGCTTTCGCATCAAGATCGATACGTCTCATCGTTATTTTTCAGTCCCGCGTTTTTAACTAAGTCCATTCAAAATGTTCTTCAACTGTGGCAGCAGTAGTCCTTACGATGGTACGGTCGTGATACTTACTTTCGGTATTAACCTTGTCATGGCTTGATGGGGGGCTCATATTACTATGTCCTTGCAAATTAATACAAATATTGGAATATTCTGGCGCAGATAAAGCAGTTTTATCGCGAGAACTTATCTGAAGTGTGAACTGTGTCTTTCCAGACTTTGTTTAGCTTCCTTCCCATCAAACCACCAATAATTGGAAGAGGATTGGAACCAGTTTTAGTCGGTCAATTTACCTTGCATGAGTCCAGAAAAGTCTTATTTCCCCATTTGACTTTCGTACATAAACTACTGTGGAGGACTAAGCACTTTCGCTTCGATCACCTCCAATCCAGAATCCGATCTAATTTATTCTCGATCAGGTGTTGCATTGCAGGAGATACGCGGTAATGGCGCGGTTTCCCCGGGCATTATCCTCTACATCACATCTTTTATTTTAAATTTCCTTACAGATACCACAGCTTGAATGAAAAGTTCTTTGCTCTTCTACCAAGTACACTAATAAACCCTTTGCTATGCAATAATCCACGAAGAGTTTCTCCAAAGAGAGTTACTTTGATGTACGGACGAGGACCTGGTGACCTGGTGGAACTCGGCTAAGAAATTTTGACATTTAAATAAGGGTTCGGATTCGGACTGAATGGCGGATGGATGGAAATATTTCGATAATTTGTTACTTTCGTGGTTGTATTATGTGATAAACTGAGGTTGAAGGCTTATTTGAATATTGCATGACTAACTCGTATACATTTTATTTGCTGCTTCGGTTGCAGAGGAACTTTCGGTGTAAAATGTGTATAAATTTTCAATGTATGAATGCATTTCGACACAGTGTTCACAATCTAAATCGTAATAATTCCAGCATATTAGGAAATTTCCGTAAAGTAAAATCCGTCACATCCATTTCATCATAATTCGCATTAAATGAAACGATATTTTGTACATTGTACATAGTAATACATGTGGATTTGCCAATGATTATTTATCTGTGCCAACTTTCCCATAAGGCTCAATTTTTATTTTGCATATCATTATTTTTTTATCTTTGCATAAAGACGAGGTAGTTGTATCTTTTGTTGTTGTAATTTGGCTGTGTTTCTAGACAAGTTTAATATTGCAAAAAACATTGCACAGCATACATTTTTATATCTCACCTCGTGGGACTTACCTACATTGTAAAATTTATAATATTCTTACTGTTGAAACTGCCAACTTGGCAAAGAAAATCAAATGAAAATTGCTTGGATTTAAAATCAATGCAATTACTCGATAAAAAAAAGTTTTCCTATTCATTTATGACAGAGCATTTCATAATAAAATTTTCATAATATTTAAATTTCCTTTAACTTTCGATTCAACTTTTTTATTCATAGTTAACACAATTTGTGTAATTTCTTATCAGAAAGCGTGAATAATCAAATAATTTTTATAACAAGGCGTTCACACGTGAATTATTATATGAATGAAAGTTTTATGCTTAAGAATTGTTTCTGTGCTAATCCAAATAGGGGCCGCGAACATTAAATGATTCCTCAGTGAACTTTTCGTTTATAAAAAATAAGCAAATCGGATTGTGAAACCTTAATAAATTAATTTGAAATATTGCCTGCCTACCTACCCTCGTTACAAATCGATGGAATCCAATGAAAAAGTTTTTCCTTTTTCAAATAAACTTTCGTCGGCATATTTTTTTATAATAAACGTTGTTTTTACCTTAATAAACTTTATAAACAAATGCGTTAGCAGGTTTTACGAAGGAATAAGCGTAATAATTTCAAAATTAACTTTTGAGTATATGATTTGCGAAAAAAGTAAAGAAAAATTATGTTCTGGTTTACAAGGATTTTACTTTTCGAATGGGTTTTCTTGTGCTTTCATCGATCACATTTTTTTTTTAACTTTCAACCCGAAATAATATTTATAATAAGTCATTATGTTAAAATCTTTAAATAACCCATATTTTTTTTATTTGCAGGTACGCAAAATTTTGGAATCGGCTTTAAAGCGTAAGTAAAATTTAGAGCATCAACAACCTTAAATTATAAAGCTGAATTCACATTTCAGTTCAAAAATTCAATTCTTCCATGTAATATAAGTCTAATTTAGAAACTTCCCAAACTCATCCTCCTTTCATGAAACCTAGTTTTCTGACCGCGGGAGGAATCACATCAATCAGAAAATTATTTGTTTATGTAAAAAATGTATATTATTTTTTTATACAGGGTTATCCAATTCGAGGTTGATAAAGTAGAAATCTGTATACCGACATCTGTCAAAGATAAACGTCAAGTACGCTGTCATTTATTTAGTTGACATTCTGCCATTTAAGAATATGGAGCATTTAACAATCACCAACGCGTTAAAATTATTAAAGCCGTCGATGCTGATTTTTCGAACAAAATTTTCTTCAGTGATGAAGCTCATTTCTCGCTTGGTGGATACGTTAATAAGCAAAACTGTAGAATTTGGGGCTCAGAAAATCCACAATTGATTGTAGAGAAGCCATTACACCCGGAAAAAGTCACTGTTTGGTGCGCATTGTGGTCTGCTGGTGTGATTGGGCCGTATTTTTTTGAGAACAATCATGGACGAACCGTTACCGTCAATTCTGAGCGCTATGGCCGCATGTTAACCGATTATTTTTTTACGAAAATCGAAGATTATGATCTTGACGATATGTGGTTCCAGCAGGATGGAGCAACCAGTCACGTAACACGAGCAAATCGAGATCTTTTGCAAGAGAAATTTCCTGGACATTTGATTTCGCGATTGGCTGATGTCAATTGGCCTCCAAGATCCTGTGATTTAACGCCTTTGGATTTCTTTTTGTGGGGCTACGCGAAAGATCGTGTTTACGCAAACAATCCTCAATCTCTTGACGAATTGAAAACTAATATTCGTAAGGTAATGGCCGAGATACCGCCCGAAATGTGCCGAAAAGTCATTGAAAATTACCTCAAAAGAATCAAGGCCTGTAAGAAGTCCCGTGGAAGACATTTGAATGATATCTTGTTTAACTAAAAATGGCAAGGATCAATCTGTAAAATGAAATAAAAATTACAATACATTCCGAATATTTTGTGTGTTTTTTTTAAGTTTACTTTATCAACCTCGAATTGGATAACCCTTTATAAGTAGGTGGTGCCCTCTTCTTTAATGATTAACCTTTATTATTTTATTCGAAAAAACAAACGCTGTAAATAAATGTTGTTTATTATTTGTAGATGGCAGTATGCATTTTGTTTGCGGTTTTATTACATTATTAACATGAATTACATTATTAATTTTTTTTGCCGGTTTTTAATGTTATTTACGTAAAAAAATCTTTTTTGCACCAATTTGGTTTACTCTGAGAATTGTTTTTTGGCATTAGCAAAATTTTCTGATATTCTTGTATTGCAAACCCTTAAGCAAGTTTATAGCTGAATGGATAATTGAACAGATAAAAGGACTGTAGATAAGGCTGGAAAACTATATATAGTGGTACTAAAATTTGAGAGAAAATTATAATTATAACAAATTAGTATTATAACATTAAATACACTGTGGTGGTGAGGGTACAAGAAACTTATTACAATAGTTTTGCTTAAAGTAAGCATTCAGGCGTATAAATTATCCTTATACATTTTCTAGGTGTGAGATATACATATTAAAATTTTCCAAGAATAACAATGTTCCCTGAAGTTGGGGTCTTAAGCATTAAACATGAAGTACAGTAACATTAGTGGACTGCTTAGACGCAAACGAGTATCTCTAGTAAGTAACATGGGACTGACAGCGTGTACCTTGAGATTTGAAAATGTGATTATTTAATGGGCAGGTACATTAGGTACATTCCAAGTACTTATACTGTATTTCATAATTATAGCACCACCATTATTTTTTCTTTTTTTAAATTAAAAAATAACGGAAAACTGAAACTACCGTTATTTTGTGAACACATGTTAATAATAGTAGACAAAAATTTAAGATGGATTTAAGATGGTTTTTTACTTTTCAATATTATAGCACCACTAACGGTTTACTACGTTTAATTACATATGTTTTAGTTTTATCTTGTGCTTTGTGATAGTAATACACGGTTCGTAGTTAAAATTAACTTGCGATTAAATGGGACGTGGTAAAAAATTAACCGACTTCGAAAAGGGTCAAGCTTTAGCTCTTCATATAATCAGGGGATAGGGTCAAGGTGGATTGGACGTGAAATTCACCGAAGTCATAAAATGGCCTTAAATTATTTGACAAATCCTGAACCCATAACTAGGTTAAAAAACGCTACTGGTATACCAAGAACGCATTGTGGGAGAGCAAAGCGACGAATTATCATTGAAGCGTCCAACACTACTAAGAGTTGCCGTCAACTGTCTGCAAATGTTGAACCACAAGTTTCAAGACAAACCATTTGGAGAACACTAAATCGTACTCCTAACATTATCCGTTTAGAATTGAGACCAGCTTGACGATTGTCGCCATGTCACAAGTCGGCTAGACTGGGAAAATGTAAGTAAATAAAGCATATTTATTTCATTGGTAATGATGTAAAAATAATCAGGTTATATTTTCTGCCGAAAAAAAGTGGATTGGTCCTGATGGGTCCAACAATTATTGGCTGATTTACGGAAGGAGGAACAATACTTTTCCAAACGAAGTTTTGGTAGCGGAACTTTGATCGTTTGTGGAGTTTTTTTTGCAAATGGATGTTTAGAACTCCAGTTCCCGTCAACAAAAATGAACAGTAAAGAATACGTTACTGTTCAACTACTTCAATGTAGTCTAATATACTAATATCATGTTTATGTCAGAATTTTGAGATACAGTGCGTGTTTCAACGAGACCACAAGATCTTAAGAAAACCATCATAGAACAATTGAATAAAATGATCAAAAGTTGTTTAAAATCTTATAACGAGAATAAAAACAAGAATTTTTGAGTTAATTAACAAAGGCGGAAATGCAGCTTACTACTATTGTATTCTTAATACTGAATTAAATGTTAAATTTTCATTTTTAAAGATGGTGCCATAATTTTGCAACACCTAAATTTTAATTAATTCTAGTTATTTAACATAAACTTCAGTGATATAGTGGACCACTTAGACCAAAAGCAGTGTTTCTAGTAAGTTATCTGATTTTCTAATTGGTCTGACAGTGTGTTCCAAGAGAATTAAAAATTTGATTTTTTAGTGGACCGCACTTCTAGAATCTCGTGTTTGGCAATTAATTAAGAAATATTATTGTATTTTAATTAATATTTGCTTCTTTTTAATTTTATTGCGTCTCTGCTGATGGTATTCTAGTGCTGTACAATTTTAAGAAATAGGAAAAATGCAGGCCGAACTGCAGACTCGAAAAAACTTAACATCCTCAGAATCGTCAAATATAATTGTTTTTAAATAAAATCTATAGTTATTAATTCTTTTAAGTAAACATTCAGTGTTCCAAAATTCTGCAGAAAAAGAACTATGTTACCAAGCAGAAATAATGTTACATTTCTAGCTCCGTTGTTTAAGAGACGCTCTGGATTTAGAAAATCATAAGTTGTAATTTTATTTTATATGTAAACCTTTGTTTTTAATAACAGTCACACATCGACTTGATCAAGATTTATATGTTCGTTGAATCGTTGCAAGAGGAGTGTTCTTGATCTCTCGCTTTATTAATCGTTTTAGTTGCGCCTTTTTGTCAACTTTAGATGTTGCCAATTGGGACTTTAAGTAACCCCACAAGAAATATTTACAGGATGCCAAGTCAGGTGATGAGGAAGTTCAAAAATTAGGATTGCAAGAGCTTTCTTTCCCGTGTGTGGTGGAGCTGAGCCTTGATGGAATATCCAGTTACCATCAGGGTATAAGTGTTTCGAATCTTTGAGAACAGGTTTTAAACAGTTGCTTATATAGTAAACTGCATTTATCTTATCGACTTGGTCCAACGAAAACGGGTAGTGTTGTGTCAAAATTGAATATTCCTAAGAATACCATGCAGCCTTTCGGATGAGGGAACTAGTTTGGCTGCGATTCAAATGTTGCGCACATTTGCATATCCATACTACGGTAACTTGAATCTGGTAACTTTCATGGCTTACGCCCTTTAGGTCCACACACATTTTATTTGAATCCGGTAACTTTTAAATTTTCTATGTGTTTGTGTAAAATGTTAAGAAAAAAAAATCATTTTATTAATCATTTAATTTTATTTATCATCCATTTTTTAATCATTTTATTAATCATTTAATTAAAAATCATTTAATTAAATTTTATTTTACTTTTATATTATTCGAATTCGAATTTATAATACAATTAAAATTTTTGTTTTGTGATGCGCACGGCTCAAAAACAAATTCAAACTGAGAAATAACACAAAAAATGACCTTGAGAATTTTTTTATTTCATTTTTGTTTGTTGGGGTTTTAAAATTTTTGAATCTACAAAAATTTTAGTTTAAAAAAAGAATCCAGGACAAAACCAGTTTTTGTAGGTAGGGGAAAAAACGAAAACGTTAACGGATTCAAGCTACCCTAGTATGGATATGGTGATTTGGCCATCAGCATTCGTTAAATAAAACCAAGCTTCGTCGACTGTAATATACTTGTTCCAATTACCGCCTTTCAGTAAGTAGTCGGTAAACGCCCAGTAAGCGCTGGTTTCTTTTGATGATTGTTTGCGCAGACATATTGTGATGCTTCGACGGCTTCTTCGCAAGTCTTACTTTCAATTTCTTTTTTAGAGTTTATTCTAGACTCCAGTCTTTGTTTTAAAATGTTTTGTCAGATGTTTCTTCGTCGACGCATTGGATTGGGTTGCCATTTTTAGCAAATTTGTCGTTTTGACATGGATGATTTTCGTCCAGCAATTTTAATTGCTTTACATCTCAATAGCGGGTTTTACTTTTTTCTATAGTTGGTTAGTGTACCTTTTGGAATGTTGGACTCCACTTTTTCACACTCTTTGATAATTACTGAAAAACTAACATTTTTCTCTAAAAAATTTAAAACGAGGAGCAAAAGAACAGCACTTTTGTCAACATCATGATGAAAACTGACATTAAATCAAAATTTTTATGAAAAATGTATTTTGAAATTAAAATTTCCTTTGGTATAATTCATTGAGTAGTCAGGATTTCGGCTAGCAAATTGCTTGCTTACTAGCCGATCGAGTATCTACCCCTATCTCTATCTAAAATAACAGGGGCCCTATTCCTGAATACGAATCTGATTCAATTCAAATATGAATTTTCGTTTTCGTATCGTATTCAGGAATAGGGCAGCAGGATTCTGTTGAATAGGATAACGATAACGGCAAATATATTATATATCGGCGAGTGTGGAACGTGACTCAGCCATTGACAAGTTTTTCGTTTTTTTTTCTGATATATTATTTTTAACGTTAATAATCACGTCTCATTTAAAATTCTGACAGATTTGAACTCGCGGCCTTGGGGTTGGTAAAACATTGTGGTCTATGCCTTAACAACACAACCACTGAGTGTTATACGTACGTGTGTAGAGTAATATTCGGAATGGGTACAAAGGGCCGAATGTTGAAGGGCCTAATGTGTCGAAGGGCCAAATGGGTCGAAGGTCCGATTTTTTTTTGTTTTTAGAAATATTTTTTTTTAAATTTGTTGTTTTATGGAATATTTTGTATTTTTTTTTATTAAAAATAAATGAATTTCTTATGAATTTATGTATATTACTATTTTTCATCTTTGGATATTCATGAAATTTCACGTATCCAGTCAGCGATACATTTTGGTGATGGAAAATTTTGGAGGTAAGGTCGTTTTCCCCGACTTTCAATATCCCGGCATTTTGAAATTATTGCATTTCAAAATGCCGGGATATTGAAAGTCGGGGAAAACGACCCTACCTCCAAAATTTTCCATTGTAGAGGGTAACGGCTTCCATAACTGTCACGGGTACGTGGCAGGCCGCTGCGCCCCCCCCCCCTTAGGACATAGGAGCCGGGATCAGCAAACATGTCGCACTGCGTGCCCCACGTAGGACCGGATTATATAGAATCTACTAATGACACCTACTCTAAAAAATATTAAATATTAAATTTCGTTTTTTATCTATAAAAAACAAAATTTAATATTTAATATTTTTAAAAAGTCCCGACTTTTGTCGGGACAAAAAAATCGGTCCTTCGACCTATTCGGTCCTTTGACCTATTCGGCCCTTTCACCCATTCGGTGCTTCGACACATTCGGCCGTTCGACATTCGGCCCTTCGACACACTCCGCCCTTCGGCCCTTCGACACATTCGGCCCTTCAACATTCGGCCCTTCGACACATTCGGCCCTACGACACATTCGGCCCTTCGACACATTCGGCCCTTCGACATTTGCTAACAATATTATTCTTAAACTCCATTTAACAAAGTATTAAAAATGTAAAACTTTAAATTTTGTCCAGGAAACACTTCTACACTGAAAATTGGCAAATCCACTGAAACTTCACAAATACGCTGTACATTCACACATACAAATGTATACACAATACACTCTTAATCTCTAACACTTTTTGTTTCGAACTTATTTATTTATTTTCGTAATATAGTAGCATAATTTTCCGAAAAAAAGTGTTGTACGGGTCCTTCCGAAAGGGCGCGGGACATTTTTTATGTTTTTCTTATCCACATGACTTTGAACAAAATTGATGGAAGGCGATTTCAAAGTACTAGGAATCGATTGTGATGGTTGCTAATTTCGGAGAAAACCGTTTATTGGGTCCTTCAGCGGGGCTCGGATCATTATAATTTTTTTCTCACTCGCCGCAAGTGGCAGCACTATCACAAAAGAGATTTTTTTTGTTATATAATCACCAGCGGAAATTTTTTATCCATTTTGTATTTCTTTTATCAGTAAGCTAATAGAACAACAATCAAAATTATTGGTTACTATAGTTCCGATTTGAGGGAAAAATTGCGCCGTGTTATTTTAAAAAAATCACGTGACTTTAGAATGCATCGTAGGCTCATTAAAAAACTCAAATTTTAGAATTTCAAGAAACACCCTGTCAGACCCTTTAGAATATCATACACCTTACTATGGACACTAGAATGACTTGGAATGTACCTAAGACCCAATAAAAATCATATTTTTAAATCTCAGGAAACACCCCGTCAGACCCATTAGAAAATCATATAACTTACTAGCAACACACCTTTGTGTCAAACTAGTTCATCAATATTACTGAAAATCGTGCTAAATACTTGAATGACTTTGAAATGTATCTAAGGCCCAATGAAAAAAAATTCTAAACCTCTTGGAAGATCCTGTCAGACCCATTAGGAAATCGTATTGCTTTTTGCGGGACACTCTTTTGGTCCTAACCAGTCAACGAATATTACTTTTTTTATTACGTAGATTACATAGCGAATTTTTGCGTCTCTGACATCGACATTGAAAATAAATGCTTTGTCTTGATTCGCCTAATTTTTTTATGACCCTAAAATGTCATGACAAAATCTTTTATTGAATCTGCTCATACGCATTACACCTTAACAAAGAGAAAATTTATTAAAATTGCTGACGTTTTTGTCAAGACACTGTGACAAAATGAGTAGAAAATCTCTCAATTAAACAAAACAGAGAGCATCCAATTATTTTACTTACATTTTGGTGTTAATAGTGTGAGCATAAAATTACAATTTTGTCCTGACATTTTATCGTCATGACATAATTTTGCGAGTGAAGATTGTGTTGCATAATTATGTTGGCTTCTACAAAAGATGCAACATGGTCAGCACTACACGATAGCATACGTCGATTTACTTAGTCATCTCTACGATGCCTTGTCAATGGCCTTCGAATAGTTATTTTATTTTTTTATAGAAAACTATGCGATCTGGTTTGGGGCTGAAGGCTCATCCTGCTCTTCCGCATTTATGCTTTTTACGTCCTTACTTTACGCCTCCGAGCCAACTCGAGGACGTACGCCTATATAACAGATTTAAGAGCATCTTCACATTGCAGCCTATACTGGCATGGAAGATGGGTTGGCCCATGGGTTTTGCACACCGACAGGGGGTCATAGATGTGTTACATTTCACCACAGATCGTAATCTGTTGACGAAATTTCACTTTGCATCATGCCCCTATCGGAACAAAAGCTGCGATAGGGTGGGTTCTACACGATAGCATACTTCGATTTACTTAGTCATCTCTGCGATGCCTTGTCATTGACGATCGAAGTGCCACATCAGTGTGTAGCAAAATTTTAAAATTAAAAAAAAATTATGACTGTTCCATCGCATAAATATGCTTCTTGAAGACGGTTACGGCTAAATTAGCTTGTCATTGTTAACTTGTTTTTTTAACAATTTATTTCCTTTTGCATAACATCTTTTTTTTAAGTGTAGATTTACACTTTTTGTGCTGTTGTAAAGTTTTTTATCATTTTTAGTTTGTCAGAAATTTCACTAAAGTAGAAAAACTTGTATTTAGGCTGACATTTGATGGTTAACGTTTAATAACTCTTACACTGTGTGTCTCATATACCAAAATTTTCCACTAATTTAACTATTAAAATTGGTGTTTTTCATATTAGAATGTAGATTAGAATGTTTAGCCTTACAAATTTTGCACTGCATTCTTTTCTGCGCGTATAATTTAAAGTAACCAAAATTTTTGAAATTTTAATTTTATTTGTTGTTGTGTTGTGTTTCAAAATATATATACAAGAGTTTTAAAATATGGCGGACGGAAATTTCGAGGATATCGATTTTTTGGCACTAAAATTTTACGAAAATCGACCAACTAATTTTTCATGGTATAATTTACCTAGTTTGAAGACCAGCGCAAATTTTTGTTCACGTCAGCTGAGCTGCGTACTATGTTATACGTGAAGGTACCAACAGAATTCAAATTATAGTTTGGGGATTTTAAAAACTTCTAAAGGGCTGAAAATTTTAGATTCGCGCAATTCGAAACAAGCATCATTAAACCTATATTTTAATTTTGTCAAGTGTGTGTCTCCTATCTGTATTCCAATGGGAATATTATCCTCTATAAGCGATTTTTCAACATCGTTGATCATCATCAACATCCTTTGCTCGGTTATATGCCATACACATAAACAAACGGAACAAATGGAACAGCGCCAGTTAATTCTATTTATTATGTTATACGTGCCTTTCAAAAATTATGACATATTACGTAAAATTGCCGTACGCTTAAATCAAATTAATCAGCGAAATTGCTTTAATAGCAACAATTCGCTGGCAAACAAAACACGCCGAATCGTTTGTACAAAAACATCACGTACCAAACGATAAACATCTACTTACTACTAAACAAATTTGTTCTTTACAAATTTTTTTTTTTTTTTTTTTACGAATAAGATAAGACGAATACAGGGACGCACAAATTATTAAAAATTTCCAGATCAAATCAATTAACGTGCATGAAGCGAAGGAATTTATGGGGTTCGTACGCGCCATGCTGATTTATACGTGAATATACGATTTGCAAGTAATATATGGATGATTGGAAGTCATACACACCTTCGGATATACATTTAACAGTTCACCGGATATTTTCTTTTATTTTATTTTCCACCTGGCTGATTAAATTATACAAGCCGTGTTGTTTTTGTGTGCGCTGTTTATATGTAAATTTGTATTTTTTGTTGTTGTTGTTTACGAAACAGTTCACCTTAGGGATGGAAATGGATATGGCATACAATTATACAAATACACAACATTAATCACTCAGCATAATGGTAAATTTTACACATATCTATACGGTGTTATGTTTTGTAGTCGGAATAATGTACTATATACCATATTGTCAGTTGTTAGCTTTTTGGTGTACATATAATTGGGAGAGACGTGATAGATCACAGACAGCAATTCTAGAAAGAGGCATTTGTTAAATGAGTTGTAATTTATTTCGCAAACAATCGTAGATTTATGTCCCGTATGCTCATTTTGTTATGTTAGATAGCTGTATAATAAATATTAAGTTTCCTCCCTACTGCGTGAGAAAAAAGAATAGAATCCCTGAAAAAATGGTGAAATGAAAGTCTGATCGAAAAACAAAAATCGGGTGTTCATTATTTTTTTGAAATAATCTAGTAACATCAAACTCGACTCCCGCTTCAACTCTCTGGGTGTGGGCGGGGCAATTTAAAATATTTAGTGGTAACCCCATTTTTATTGCAGATTCGAATTCTACGCTTCAACACACGTGTGTTTTGTTCGGCAGTTTTTTTTATTCGTAATAGATGGTGCTGTATGTGTAAGAAAATTTGATTTTCACAAAATTCTGGAAAATGCAGGTCTGATTTAAAAGACAAAAACAGATGCTCAAATTTTTTAAAAAGCTATCCAGTGACATGAAACTCGGCCCATCCACTAACGTAGGAATAACGATGAGAGTGTTAGTAGTAGTTTTGATTTGTAATAGATCAGATTGTTTACGATTACAGCGCCATCTATCATGAATAAAAGAAACGGTTCGCACGATACGTAAACATAGAATTCGAATCTGCTTTATAAATGGGCGGTTTCCACTTATAATTTTACAGTCGCGTGTCACTGAAAAGCTTTTTAAAAAATATTGAGGAGCGGTTTTTTTTGTTGTTCGATCAGACGTTTATTTCTCTAGATTTTTAGTGTCTCCATATTTTTTCCTCACCTGGTATAACATAACGAAGTTTAATTTAAAGATACATTGTTAAATTTGGAATTGATCAAATAAGGAAAATTTATTTTTAAACGTTTCTCTGAAGCATCTTTGTTATGCTAATCTAACACCATTGGTCCCAATAAAATTATTAGTCAAAGGGATATTTTAAGCGTTGGTTTACTAACAATTCTAGGGATTCGCTCTAACATTTTGAAAAAAAAACGTCCAAATTATTAATATTATCGATCCCAGGAAGGGATCTTGGGTCGATCCCAAGAAGGTCCTGCACCGCCTTCTGTCAAAGATGCATTGGTGCCAACCGAAAATTAAATCTCAAGGAGAGCGGCCTAAGTAGTTCGGAGGCTGTCATCGACCTCGTCGAGATAGTCATCACACAAGGAGTCACGAGCAAGCCAATTACATTTCCTTCAATATCATAATGAGCCGATACCACCATCAACACCTTGAACTAGTTGGACCACAGGCGGCTAATAAAACATTGACAGTCCTTTACCAGTTTAAAGGTGTTCGTAGGATTCCGCAATACATTGAACACAGCTTTACTATTCATATAAAAAATATTTTTTTCATCTGAAACAGCGAGGTTAGACACATCATTTGCACACAGCGTGAGAGCAATCAACTCGGCCTTGAACACCATGCAGGTTGAACCTAAACTGCCATAAGATCGTACATTATAAAAAGAATAGTAAGTTCCAAACCTCGCTCCTAACGATTCAGTAAACTAACGATTCAGACACCCACTTATGGAGAAACCACAGGTTTCTCGATGGGTAAACCACTTAGAAAGAAATATGGTAATCATTTCCAGAAACAGTTTGCCATTAACCACAGTGATTTCTGTCACAGATAAACTGATTGAAAATTTATCTATGCCGTGTAATCCTAGGTTGTTCCACGCCCCAACAAACCTTAGTCTGAACGCAGGGGAACAAGCCATACGCAGAATAAAAAACTATCAGGGGTAGGAACAAAATAATCTGCAAAGTGAGGCTTGGAGACGAGGACATAGCACCGGTAATATCCCTGCATGCTTACTCTGTTTGTTGACTGTTGAAAGTTTCCCTAATAGGATTAGACAATTTTACCACGGGCCACCAAACAACAGTAACATAAAATAGCATATGTAAGACTAATGTTTGAAAAGAAACCTCAGCATTTTGGGAGTTAAACCCCAGGACTTCCCAAACGCTCTTCTTCATTGCCAAACAGCAGCAGTGGCTTTTCTCCTAGAAAGATTACTGACTAAGGTAACGCCAAGATATTTGACGGTATCTGATCTGTTGATTGTTTCGCCCAAAAAGAGAAGGGACAAACAGCTCGCCGATATATCTTGGTCTAGTAAAGACCACCATTAAGCTAGTCTTAGATGGATTAACGTCCGAAACGTTCTCAAAACACCACATCTTTACAACTTGTAAAGCGCGTTGCATTAAGTTAGATAGGCTTGTTAAATATTTACCTGAAACAGTAATGAACAGATCATCAGCATAGCTCTGGGCAACCTTTGGAGAATTTAACGGAGACTGACGGGCTATCCAGCTCGATCTCAGTAATTCTTGACTTGAGTCAATGTCAAAAGTAGTACAGGCCTCGTTAAGGGTAGGAAACGAGGTGCTATCGAAGGAACCCGCAATATTCAGGGCCGTGCCCTCGAGAAACTCTTTAATGTTAAGCGTTGAATCAGAAGAAACCCGAGGTGTAATTAAGCAGGAAAATAGCCGTCAAGACCACCTGCTTTATGGCAGGTGGAAGAAGAAATTAAGTGCCATTTTCTTCTTCCACCGTATAAAGCAGGTTCCAGGGCAAGACTTCGAGGATGATTAGCCTGCAAGCTAAACCCAGTCAGATGGCTTACCAGTTGCTTTGGGTTCTTCGGAATCATCAGACTTATAGTGTGTTCATGGCCCCGGAAGTTAGATAGGAAAAAATTCCATGGTATTAAACAAAATGTATTAAAACAACAACATAGTTAAAATAATTTCTACTCGAGTTCGGCACTATTAGGCGTGGTATGAAGCATTTCACGCAATTTGATTGGTTTTGAGTTCGTTAGCGAGTATGGAACTATTTATTTCCGATGTAATGTACGCGACTTTAGGGTCGCAGTACATTCAGTATGGAAGAATCAATATTAGACAAACCCATATTAAGTTTGACAATGCCGGAAAAACTGTTAAGGCGGATCAGTGTTGTATTCTTTCGTTCCTTCCTTTCTTCTGAAGTTTTTTTAAACCAATTCCATTGGTTAAAAATTACGTGTTTTTTTTTCTTGTAAATTTGTTTCGGATGGATTGATTTAAAAAAATCAAAAAAAAAAGAAGGAACGAAAGAATGCAACATTGAATCCGCCTTTACTTTCTTCACACAATAACACAACAAGCCCTACGAGTGGACGTTAAACTATCTTTTATTTCCTTTGTGCTACTATAATAATAAATCCCAATCATTTTGAAGGTTCTTTCGACTCTATTTTTAAGCTTCCTGGTAGTTTTTCATAGTTTCTTAAGATTTTAACACCGGAAAGGCTTATTGCGATTTTTTTGTTTGGTAATAAGAGGCCAAAATCGAGAAATGTAGTGTTTTCTTCTTTCTCTCCTGATTTAGAGACGGTTTCTTTTGAAGCTTTCTTCATAAGGTGATATAATTTTTTAAAAACTCTCCACACTGTTATTCGGCTCACCTGCACACTGGCTCTCGCTTTAATTTTTGCACAAGATAGTGCACAATTGGATGCTGTCCTTAGAATGGCTCGCTTATCGGCTGCAGATTTAGCCTCAACAGTTCGGCCTTTGTTGTTTAAGCCATTTATTTGGAATTTTTGATAAAATTGAGAAGGTCTTACTGCTTGAGCATCCTTACTGCTTCCTGGTTTATCTGCAATTGCTTGTAGAGAATAATTTTCGCTGTGTAGTACTTGAATTTGAACCATTTCTTCCTTACTAAGTTTTTTCCTCGACCCATTTTTAATTTTTTATGTTAAAACGGTAACTTTTTTAAAAAAAAATTAATTTAATTTAAGTTTAAATTTGCTAACACATCCACTTTATTGATAACTATGGTCGTTTCTATTCAAGTGAAACAAACAAAAAATATACTTTTCAAAAAAAACTAAAATAAAATGATTCCGGCCTACTAAATTATTTTTATTTAAACATTTTGTCATTTTGAACAAGTGTTTATCCAGTAAAAAAATCTTGAAAAAGTTAGACGAATTTTAAAATATTCCAAAAAAATATTCCTTCCTATTCAAGTGAACTGCAGTGTATGTCACCTTAATTAGGACTTCAATAATTTGGTTCTACAGACCGAATTAATAACATATTAAGAAGGATGGTAACTGGCTCGTAGTCTTACAAATGCTTTTATTGTTGTAACTGGTGGATCAACCTTAATTTAAATTCGTCAAATTTTCCATTAGTTGAGTTAACATCTTTTTTGTGTAACTAAACCGACTAATACATTGCTGGAAATAACATCCTTCCAAATCTCTTCAGTTTTTTTCGTTCACCATAATTCTTGCTTTGCTTGACATAATGGATGAAACATGATCCTAATTAGATCATGGCTTAACTTTAAAAAATTCCTCTACACGACTTGCAATGTTTGTGCGATCCTCAAAAAAAGATAATCTAACAACAATGCGGCAAGATTTCTAAGCTGTCCAACTAAATATTTGCACTGCCCGTTAAAGATAAAACTCACAGGTATTGTGAAGGTTCGAGTCATAGTTCAGGTTTCTTAGACGTACTTGAAACCTTCGAGTAGTCGTTCATTACTAAAAGTGTATTTCTGAAAACGGACTGTAGAGTCATCATAGCAACCAATTTGTTCGCCCTTAACTATTGGAATAATTTCATCTGAACTGTGGTTGGTGATGGCCATCCTGCTAAACAGTCGAATGTTTTCGTAATCCCAGAAAGGTTTCCTTTAGTTAGTCTAAACGGAGAGATGGAACCTCAATCGGAAATGTGGAAAATTACCTAACTAGGAAATGAAATTTCATAAGCATTGTATCCCATTTGTCTACGAGAATCGCCTAGACCCAGTTCATGATGCATTCGAACGTTCGAAGTAGTCAGTGGTATCTGAAACAGGTCCTAAAAATCAGCTTCATCTTCGAAGCTAGGTTATTTTCAATATTTCTTGGTCATGCACCACCAGCCTCTAGTACCACATTCTCATTTGCTAAAAACATACCGCAGTGTTACTAATATACCTCCAAAAGCACAACAAAAACAAGTTTGTTGTACTAGTTTTGGTGAAAGTAAATATTTAGACAAATTATGTTGAAAAATTGAATAACGATATATTTTAGTCATTCTAAGTATTTTCTAGGCATTTAGTACAAACTTTAGTGACCTTGTCAAACTGCTCAGATCCCAAAGGAGTGCCATTCATAACATAATTTTCTAATAAATTTGATAAGTTGATCTAACTTCTGTGAGTATGTCAAAACAATTTTGACGGAAAGTTAATGGAATTATAAAACCTTGAGATTCAGGCTATCATCTTTCAAATCAGTCGTTTTATGACAACAAGATGATGATCCTAAATGACTACTCATGAAAGCTGGCTGAGGGCACTTTTTGATCTATGGCCCTTTTCCAATTACCGACTTATTTGTGGACACCGACTTATTCAAATAAGTCACCTCGCGAGGAAACTTATTTGAATAAATATGCCTACACAGAAATGTCTCCAAAAATGTGTGTTGTCTAAACGTAATACATGCTGTTTTTTTCAAATCTAGTAGCGACGACGAATATGTCAAGAAAATTTTTTCTTCCATATAATAGAAATAGCGTTTTGTTTTTTTGTTATTACGTCACAAATAAGTCAGTACAATGAATTAGAACAAACTGACTGACTTATTCAAGATGGCGTCAAATAAGTCAATAAGTCTGAAATAAGTCGGTAATTGGAAAAGGGCCTAAGTAACTGATTGATTTTTTTGTGGTTAGGATTTTCATGCATTAGTATTTGACAGATCACGCGGGATTTCAGACAAGGTGTCAAAGAGAAAGATGCTCAGTATGCTTTGACATTTCATAATGAATAGACTTACTAACGAGCAACGCTTGCAAATAATTGAATTATATTACAAAAATCAGTGTTCGGTTCGAAAAGTGTTTCGCGATTTACGTCCGATTTATGGTCTACATAATCGACCAAGTGAGCAAACAATTAATGCGATTGTGACCAAGTTTCGCACTCAGTTTACTTTATTGGACATTAAACCAACCACACGAATGCGTACAGTGCGTACAGAAGAGAATATTGCGTCTGTTTCTGAGAGTGTTGCTGAAGACCGTGAAATGTCGATTCGTCGCCGTTCGCAGCAATTGGGTTTGTGTTATTCGACGACATGGAAGATTTTACGCAAAGATCTTGGTGTAAAACCGTATAAAATACAGCTCCTGCAAGAACTGAAGCCGAACGATCTGCCACAACGTCGAATTTTCAGTGAATGGGCCCTAGAAAAGTTGGCAGAAAATCCGCTTTTTTATCGACAAATTTTGTTCAGCGATGAGGCTCATTTCTGGTTGAATGGCTACGTAAATAAGCAAAATTGCCGCATTTGGAGTGAAGAGCAACCAGAAGCCGTTCAAGAACTGCCCATGCATCCCGAAAAATGCACTGTTTGGTGTGGTTTGTACGCTGGTGGAATCATTGGACCGTATTTTTTCAAAGATGCTGTTGGACGCAACGTTGTGTGAATGGCGATCGCTATCGTTCGATGCTAACAAACTTTTTGTTGCCAAAAATGGAAGAACTGAACTTAGTTGACATGTGGTTTCAACAAGATGGCGCTACATGCCACACAGCTCGCGATTCTATGGCCATTTTGAGGGAAAACTTCGGAGAACAATTCATCTCAAGAAATGGCCCGGTAAGTTGGCCACCAAGATCATGCGATTTGACGCCTTTAGACTATTTTTTGTGGGGCTACGTCAAGTCTAAAGTCTACAGAAATAAGCCAGCAACTATTCCAGTTTTGGAAGACAACATTTCCGAAGAAATTCGGGCTATTCCGGCCGAAATGCTCGAAAAAGTTGCCCAAAATTGGACTTTCCGAATGGACCACCTAAGACGCAGCCGCGGTCAACATTTAAATGAAATTATCTTCAAAAAGTAAATGTCATGGACCAATCTAACGTTTCAAATAAAGAACCGATGAGATTTTGCAAATTTTATGCGTTTTTTTTTAAAAAAAAGTTCTCAAGCTCTTAAAAAATCACCCTTTACTTTGTTTAAATATTTCACAGTTGTTTATATTTAAGAATAGAAATTCGCCTGAATGTTTACTTTTATGCAAATATAATGATTGTTGTTGTTGTGTTTTTTATAGATCGCCATAAGAAAATTCGGCTTGCTTGAGCAAGTTGGATAATGAGTAGTTTTGTGGATAGGCAGTGATTTTTCAAACGTAGGCCAGTTAAGGTACGTTCCGTCAAATTTGTCGAGATTTACCTAGGTAGTTAAATACTTTCATTAACAGTAATGTATTTTTATATAATTAAGTATCGTACACTAGGTTCGATTAAGTATCAAGTCGTGTTTATATATTAACAGATTTTAATCATGGTGCTTTAATCTCAGGGTTCCTGTTTCCATAGCGTTTTGTTTACACACTAACATTTCACCGTTATTCCGTTAAAAACCCGTGAGTCTTCTCATTATATTTTCTCATTATTGCTCTCACTGTATTTCTATTTGCGAATTTTCTATGTGATCGACTCTTTCTCTTTTTCTATTATTAACTACTCAAAACTATGTGCTCTGTGAACCACACCTGCAAAATATTACGAACGCAATAAAGTTGACGTAGTAATGCTGAAGTATATGGAACACTTCGCTTTCTGAGAATGTATAAATTGATATGTAAAAAAATATTTTATTTGGCATTCAGTCCCAAGCCCCAAGGGGCTTATGTTCTGTAGCCTCTATCAACCAAAACCTAACTGGTACAACTCAATAAAAAGAAAATATGAAATTTTTTATGTATATTCCAGGTATGTAAATATTATATAAATTATTAAAATAATTGAAATGTCAGATTTTTCTTACATACATCCATAGAGGAAAAGCGCAGGTAAGAAACATGTCCATAAACATACATAATGTATAATGGGAAAATACGAGTAGAAAAAAATTTTTTTTTTTTGGTTAGGAAATTGTTTGGAAGGAAATTGGAATTTTTTCTTATTCTTTTCAAATCTTACGGCAAAAAAATAAATTGGGTGATTCAAATAATCATAATGTAGAAACTCATATTTCATCTGATTATATACCTAAACCGGTATAGTGAGTTGTTATTGGTTCCCATGTATGTGCTAAAATTATCTTGAGTGTTCGGAATAACTAGAAAATTAAACAGATGTGACATATATCGCGATTCTTTGATGGAAGTTGTGGAATTGATAAAATAATAAAATATGATGTGTTAAAAAATAAAAATGCCTCTCAATTGTTTTACGGAAATCCGTTGTCATTTTAAAAAAATACGCCTTTTTGTACGCGCAGAGGTTTGAGTCTATCCAGTTGCTTGCGAGTGTAGTTTTATTATGATTAACGATGATTTGAAAGACATTTGTCTTTCAAGGCGGGAGAATTTTTAATTTTAGTACTATTTGAATTTTAGTTGTTAACCAAATGTTAAATAATATTTTAGTCAGTTTAGTTCGTTACCTTGCTGAAGGAAAAACAATGATTTAATAAATCCCACTGCACTCAATTCGAAACGACGAGGGGTAGCAAAAAAAGTACTTGAACGATACACACGCATGTTTCTATTTTTTGTAGTGAAATTAAAAATACATTTGTAGAATAATAATTTTAAATTGCATTTTGTGTATATATTCGGTTGTTTGGAAAGCAATTTCGTTTTTCCCCAACATGTAATGTTTCGAAGCCAACTTCAAACTTAAGCCGCATTGTTAAGATATATTATGATAGCTGATAAATCAGAGCCTATTTGTGCATAAAGTTGCGGTGTCAGTATCAAGACTGGTTTTCAAAATGTCGTTCTGTCAATTTTGATGTTGAATATGCACCACTTTTTGAAAGGCCAGTGGAAGCTGATGAAGACAGAATAAAGGCATTGATTGATGCAAACCAAAATTTGATCCGTCGCATTGATGTTTGTTTTGCTTCTCAAACGGCAAAAAAATGATTATTTTTTTTACCAGCAAAGATGACAAAGAAAAGGTTTTGGATCAAAATGGAGAATATTTAATTAAATAAAATCTTACGTAAAAACAACGTTTTTCATTTTCACCAAAAAAGCAATATTACTTTTCGAACAACCCAATATAATCAAATAATGCAGTCCACTTTAAAATCAGAGAATTATTTAAGAAAAAGATCACCTGTTTGCGTAATCGAATAAAATGAAAAATCCAGTGATTTAATTATCTCTAAACCCATCAATAAAAAATATTTATATTTTGACGTTACGTTATTACGTATAGCTGCTGATCGATGCCATCATTCAAACCAGTTTTTACAAGGTTAAAGACCAGAAAATGTCAGAATCATGAACAATTTTGACCTCGCGATTTTTGCAGATTTACAATCGGCCAGATCACCGAAATCAAAAAAGTGGTTTACAAAACATTTCTATGTGTCCCTAACACTAATACTTTAGGCTTTTCTAATACTTAAGCCTTACGGTCCATCGGATCGCCTTACGGTCCATCGGAAGTGGCAGCTTCCTTCGGAGCTTTTTCGTTTTTTGCAAATATTTTGAAATGTATATAGCATTTACGAAAAAATATTGAAAGTACAAAAATTATTAATTAAATTTCCAAAAGTACCGTTCTAGACGTATAAGAAGTTAGCCCAGAATTTTAGCCCAGAAAATAAAAAAATTTAATCAGGCAACACACTATTAAATTAAACCCTCATTTACTCTTTATGTGAAGTTATCCCAGCCCAGGAATTTATAAAATTTGCTTGTATTATAAGTTGTTAGGTAAAAAACTCATTTTTCTATGAAATTAGTCTTAGCCCAGAAATTTAAAAATATTACATTATTAATGAGAAGTTAGCCCAGCCCTGGAATATATCAAAACAAATGAGTAGTTTAAAAAACAAATGAGTAGTTTAAAATATTAAAACTTTAATTTAAATCTCGGATTTATACAGATTTAGAATGGGTATGCAAACAGCTTATTTGTGTAAGAATTTCAAGATGATCGGAATGTTGCAACTTGCCGGAATTTCGACAAGTTGCAACATACCGATCATCTAGAAATTTTTACCCAAATAAGCTGTTTGCATACCCATTCTAAATCTGTATAGTCTCAATCCGAAATTTAAATTAAAATTTAAATATTTTAAACTACTCATTTGTTTTGATATATTCCTGGGCTGGGCTCGAGAGTAAATGAAGCTTTAATTTAATAGTGTTGCCTGATTTAATATTTTTATTTTCTGGGCTAACTACTTACGTCCGTTCTTATACGTCCGATTTTTGGCAAATATTTTTCGGCAAAAATGTTGCCTTTGTACAGCCCATTTGGATTGGTAGATTGATTTTAGACTTCATACTTAAGGTTTTTCCACAAATTGGGAGATCCCAGTTATTTATGGCTGAAGTCGGTCCTCCGGAAGTGCCACCTTTCATAGAGCTTTTCCGTGTTTTTTGTAAATATTTTGGAAAGTGTGTAACATGTAGAAAAGAAAAAGATTATAAAAAAAATAAAGATTAAAGAAAATATCAAGATTGCTAAAAGATTAAAGTTAAATTTCAACCAAAATTAGTTCAGTTGAACGGAAATGACGAGTTTTGAAAAAAAAACATTATTTCACCAAAATTCTGTAACTTTACAGTCCAGAGGAATTAACTATTCGGATAATGAAACTTCATAATTAAGCGCTTTCATAAATTGAAAGATCCTTGCGAAATGTGATCAAAATCTGTATAACGGAAATGGCAGCTTCCGTAGAAGTTTTTTATGTTAATTTTTGCAATGATGTTGAAGGTTTGGGGGCGGCAGCCTTAATCCGCTAAGCATAATTACGAATTAATGTAGCCTTAATATTATAGTGACTTATTCAAAATTCATATCGGACTTTTGTCCATGTATGGGCCTTTTGCCTAAGTGGGCCTTTTATCCATGTTCCTCTTTTGTCGGTTCTTTATCTGTGACAGCCTTTAATACAAATGTCAGCTATTTGTCTACTTGGGCATTTTATCTCTGTTAACATTTTAACTATACGTCAGCCGTTTGCACTTCTTTGCAAGTTCAAAGATTTAAGAAAATATGTTTCTTCCCGATCACATATTTTGTTAGTGCGTGTGAGTTGGTGGCCTATAATTAGTTGATGATATTACGTAAATAGTGGAAAACTTGTAAGAATATACATTGTATACCAAACATTATTAAACTATGATATACACCCACTCATCGTACTGCCTCCTAAACAATTTTTAACCATAAAAACCAATTTATTTCGTTGGGGTTTTTCTTCTTTTAACATCACAAAAATGTTGTGGTCACAATATAATTGGATGTGCTACAGAAAATACATAAAATTTTATCGATTTTCCAATTTGTTTGTGTTTATGTGTCGTATTTTCCAATCATGTTTCCGTATAAAAATTACTCGTAGCATACATTCATTCATTGAGACACACACTCACATACAGTAAACCTATCGCATGCACAAGGGATTTTCAGGGTACGATACATAACCTACTATGTGTATATGCTTACACTAAATATAGAGCGGTTTCAAAAGGAATATTAGAAGTAAATTTATTTTAATGAATTGAGCAACAAGTGTATATGTATGTATGTGTATTGTGTATGCATGTATCAATATACTATATAAATAGATGTATAGCATACCCCAGACCCGACAATTGTCTCTCGATACACACAAAACTTATGGCCATTTTTATAGTCGATACGATTTGTCTCGTTACGCTATTTATAGACAATTTTTTACTTGTTTCATCGATCAATATTCAATTTTTCATAGACATGTTTTTTTTGATAAAATATGATAACAAGGATACATAATGGTGGTATATCATATATAAATATAGATAAGTGCAGAGATGGAAAGAGGTGACCCACCGGTTTGATAAATTTTGGTTTTATTAATTTTTCTATTTTGTTTATGTCAATCAATCATACTATAAATCCTTAATTTAATTTGGTTTTACGTAAAAGGACACAAAGTAACAAAAATGTATGTTCCTTTGGATCGAAGTGTGAATTAAATATGGCGTAAATTTGATTAAATGATGGACTAAACGGTAATCTGATTTTGTGTTTTTCTTCTAAATCAATTATTTATAGGGGTATATCCATCTATACCGGGTGGGTATATAAATAAGTCCCGCAGTTTTTAACAAAAATTGGGCTGTTATTAAAAAAAAAAGAACGTTAGGTTATATATTTTATTCGAATTATTGTGCATCGCTAGTCACTAATTTTTCTGATATTTCCATCGATATAAGAATATAAAAGGATAGATTATGGTGTACATTTTTTTCGGCTTGCAAATCTGTCAAAATGTAGGGGAAGCATTGGATGCGTTATAGGGGAGCAAAAGACGTAGACAAAAAACTTAAAAAGGAGGGATTGTTTATTTCACGATCATTAAACTAATAATTAATTAAACATTTATCCTAAAACTTATAAATTACATAATATAATATTGTTTTAATAGAGCTATATACATAGATAAAATTAAACTTAAATATTTTTAAATATAGCGATTCGAGTAAGGTGGTTTCTAACTGAAATTAGATGTTTTGTTTTGGATGACATATAAAAATACCTAACACTTGAATATTTAGTTAACATTTTTAATTAAATTTATTTAAAGAAAAATTAATTGAATTTTATTAGTATGAACAAAAAATACGTTAATATGAAAATTGAATAATTTTGATCAGTTTTTGGTTAAGAGCTTTTATAAATAAATGTATCCTATTTATTAAAATTATTATTAATTTTGGTATCTCAGAAAAAATGAAAGTTAAAATTGGATCTGTCACAAAAAGCATTAAAAGAGATTTTTAAGATTTTTTTTTCAATTTTGATTAATTTCTCAATAGGAAATTGACCCTTTAAATTAATTAAATAATACGACGCTTATGGATAAAACCATGCGTCGCAATGTCAAAAAATAAAAAATAAAAAAATTTCCAATAAGTATTAAATATGGAAATGTATGATTTTTAAAACTTAAGATTTCTAAACAATTTCCATTTAACACTAAATATTTTCAATTAAACTAATTAAAATAAACTATAAGTGTTGGTTATAAACACGAAAAACACAATTTATTATGAAATAAATATAACTTTTGCGACACTAAAAAATTACGATTTTTTTTTGGCACCATCTTTTTGAGTATGACGGGTTATTAAATAGATCAAAATTTTATTAAAAATTAATATTCCACATAAAAATACTTATACTTTTTATATTCAAATTGTTTACTTAACATTTTAAGATATAATTACGGTTAAATTAATTCACAAATAGGCTCAAAATACGAAAATTGTTTACCTATGAAAACTTAGAGCACTCAATTTTTTTGAGTCGTGATTTTTACACGTAGAAACAATGCACTTCATTTTTATGAATTATAATCACTTGATTTAATTTTAAATAATTTTTTTAAAAATCAATTTTAAATTATACACGCACTAAAACACTATTAATTACAAGAACACTTTGATTGTTTATGATTTCAAAACTATAAACTCTTTTGACAATGCCGCAGAGGTAAAGCGATAACATGGCGACAAAAAAAAGAAAAAAATGCGAGAAAAGGAGAATATGAATTCTAAATATTTTGTTTAAGTGAGAGTGAACCAAATATATGATTTCAACGCATTTCAACTGACAGAAGTGTGAGCCGAAATTTTATTTTAGATTTGTACGGAAAATTTTTGGGTTCATACGGCGTGGATATTTCTGGCAGCATACGAATACTACCACGGAAGAACGCTTCATCTTTAGAGGTTATCCCATGAATCAACCCAATTTTTTGTATCTTCATATGATGTAAAGTGCTGCTCAGACAGGCCATTCGTCATCGATCGAAACAAGTGGTATTTAGATGGGACAATGTCTTGTGAATACGGCGGGTGGTGTAAAACTTCCCAATTGAGTGTTTCCAAGTAGTGGAAGTGGTTGGTTTAATCTCATCAATTATATTCGGCAGGGCTCCTCAGTAATGGTTTCTGTCGGATTTAGCAACTCAAATTACATGACACCAAGCTGGTCTCATCAAATACACAACATGAGTTTTGTCGATGTTGAAGCATGGCCGGGTATGGTCCCCATGATTCCTTCTTTTTTGGTTTATAGTAGTGGATCCATTTTTCATCACCATCCATTTTTAAACAGTATGAAATTGTTGAGTCACACTCCTATAACGTAAGTGCAAGTTTTTCTTGCGTTTAGCACGAATCTTGATCTAATAATGCTTCCAATTACTCGTTTTTGTACACTTTCGGCCTTTCATTTGTCTTCGACTTCAAATTCGTCGTTCTTAAACTTTTGAACAACTTTCGACAACTTTTCTCCTTTAAGGCAACCTCACAATATGCTTCTACATGCAATCGATACGCCTCAGCTTGAAATTTCAGAAATATTTTAAGGTTATATTTTTGACAGATGACCAACTTTAGGATATGAAGTTTTACATCGGGCAATTTTAACCATAATTTACTCGTGGCAGCATCTTTTGTCGAACAGTGTAGACTTTCTTTTACTTCATTTATTTGTGTAACAATATGATTGGGCGATGATGGGATTTGGGAATTGATGGGTTTTGGTTTTTAGTCATTATTCAATTTCAAAAAAGGAGGTACGAAAAGTTTTGAGGTTTTTCTTTTTAACTTTGAAGCTTTATTCAGAGAACAAGTACAAATTATCCATCGTTGGCTATAACTTTTTTAAACTTTCAGGCAGCATACAGATACTGCATCGAAAAAATTCCTCGTGTTTTGAGACGATCCAAGAATCGACCCAATTTATGGCTTCTTCGTAAGCAGTGAAGTGCTCCTGTGCCAGGCCATCAGTCATCGACCTGAAAAAGTAGTAGTCTGAAAGAGCAATGTCTGGTGGATACGGCGGGTGGGCCAGGGCATCCCATTGAAGCGTCTCCAAAGTTTCCTAGACGGCTCTTGTAACATGTGGTGGCCGAGCGTTGTCGTACTGAAAGATCACTTTGTCATGTCTTTTGGCATATTGTGGGCATTTGAGCTTTAATGCTAGACTTAATTGCATTAATTGATGTTGATAACGTTCTCCAGTGATGGTTTCGTTAGGCTGGAGTAGGTCATGGTGGATCACTTCGAACTGATCCCACCAGATGCCCAGCATTAGCTTCTTGCCTTGAATATTCGGTTTGACGCGGTGTAAGTTGATGCATGACTGAGCTTATCCCGCGATTTTCTACGCTTTGGGTTGTCGTAGAGGATCCACTTTTTGTCCTGCATGACGGTTCGATATAAAAAAAAACCGATTTGGTCTTTGGAACAGTTGTTAGCACGTGAAAAACAGCGTTGGACATCTCTTGGCTTGAGTTCATTCCGAACCCAATTTCCTTGTTTTTGCACCACACCCATGATCTTGAGACGGGTTTCAACCCTTGTTGAGTAACTCCCAAAGTTTCAGCGAGGTCGTCTTGAGTTTGGTATGAATCACGGTCTAATAACGCCTCCAACTCAGTGTCTTCAAACTTTACTAGCGGCATGGAGCACAAAAAATATGTTGTTTCCACTTCACCGAAATGACATATGCTGATTTTAGAGGGAATGGTGACGCTTTAACAAGAATATAGTTTCAAGATGACCTACTGTTAAAGTCTGCCGAAAGGTTCCTGTCTTTGCTATCCCAGCCAAAATATGGTAACGCAGATCAATTTTGCTATCCCAGCCGAAAATATTTTAAAATATCGATAATGCAGATTTTATCGATAAAGAAGATTAACTTCAATATTCAAACCCGAAAAATTCCGCCAATTCTCATTTAAAAGTTACAAATTTTCTAACATAAAATGTCAATAACAGACATCTATACAATAGCAATGAGACGCAGTAACGTTTAGCTGATGAATGGTTTGTATATCAAGATTTTCAACCATGTCCCTAAGTAGAATTTGATTATATGTTTTGAGTAGGTTTTATTAGGTTATATTGGTGAAATGTTCCATTTTCCGTTATTTTGGCGATAAAATTGTCCACCATTCGAGATTTTGTCAGATGGACACCAATCTGACAATGCTGATTCGATAGCCCATGACCATAGGTACATTCTGAGTATAGGCTGGAGTGGGTCTGTTGTGGCTATAAGGGTGAAATTTTTATTTTTCCATAGTCAGATATGCTGTCTAAATGCCAAAATCTCGAATGACGAACGATTCTTGACATTGCTTGAAAATTTTCTTCCCCAATCTTCTTTATCGACTACTTTCGGCTGTATAAAGCAGATATGCCAATTCATCCCTATAACCCAATCAGACGCACCCCTGACCTATTCTCAGGATCTACCTATGGTCATGGGCTATTCAATAGGCAAAGTTAGATTGGTGTCTATATGCCAAAATCACGAGTGACGAACGATTTTATCGACGAAAAATGGGGAGAATCAAAATTTCAGCCCTATAACCCCATCAGACTCACCCCTAACCTAAAATCAAAATCTACCTATGATAGTTGGCTATTGAATCGGCATAGTCAGATTGGTGCCTCTATATCAAAATCACGAATGACGAACGATTTTATCGATGAAAAATGGCATAAATCAAAATTTTACCCCTATAACCCATCAGACCCACCCTTAACCTTTACTTAGATTCTACCTATGGTCATGGGCTATCGAAATCGCATAGTCAGATTGGTGTCTATACCAAAATCACGAATGACGAACGATTTTTAGATGAAACATGGGGAAAATTAAAATTTCACCCCTATAACCCCATCAGACCCACCCCTAGTCTATACTCAGAATCTACCTATGGTCATGGGCTATCGAATTGGCATAGTCAGATTTGTGTCCATATCCCAAAATCACGAATGAGGAACGATTTTATGGATGAAACATGGGGAAAATCAAAATTTCATCCCTATAACCCCATCAGACCCACTCCTAACCTTTACTCAGAATCTACCTAAGGTCAAGGGCTATCGAATTGGCATAGTCAGATTTGTGTCTATTTGCCAAAATCTCGAATGTCGAACGGTTTTATCGATGAAAAATGGGGAAAATCTAAATTTTACCCCTATAACCCCATCAGCTCATCCTTTACCTACAATCAGAATCTACCTATGGTCATGGGCTATTGAATCGGCATAGTCAGATTTGTGTCTATATGCCAAAATCACGAACGACGAACGATTTTATCGATGAAACAGTGGGAAAATCATCAAAATTTTACCTCTATAACCCTATCAGACTCACCCGTAATCTACAATCAGAATCTACCTATGGTCATGGGCTATCGAATCGGCATGGTCAGATTGGTGTCTATATACCAAAATCAAGAATAACGAACGATTTTATCGATGAAACATGGGGAACAACAAAATTTCACCCCTATAACCCCTATCAGACCCACCCCTAACCTATACCCAGTATTTACCTATGGTCATGGGCTATCGAAACGGCATTGTCAGATTGGCGTCTATATGTCAAAATCACGAACGACGAACGATTTTATCGATGAAAAATGGGGAAAATCAAAATTTCACCCCTATATAACCCCATCAGACTCACTCTAACCTAAAATCAAAATCATGATCATGGGCTATTGAGTCGGCATAGTCGCATTTGTGTCCATCTGGCGAAATCTCGAATGATAAACGATTTTATTGTCAGAAGAAGGGAAACACAACATTTCACTCCTATAACCTGATCAGACCCACCCAACCAATACCTATATTTAAAATCTGCCTATGATTACGGCCCATTGAATTGGCATAGTCAGATCTGTATGTCTGGCATAGTCTTGAATTCGAAACCACTTTAACGACAATTACAAACCATTTAAAGCTTGATAATTTTTATCTTCTTTATTTGCTATTTTCCGCTGTATGAAACAGATACTTAGTACCAATTACAAACCTCTTCAAATGAAAAATTTTCCTATCATAACACTTTGTATGTTAAGTTTTAATAAATTAAATGTAAATGAAATGAAACAATAAATTAATACCCGATAAATTGAAAATTAAATTTGTTGTTGTAGGTTAGTCACTTTCGGCTAGGATATTTCAATTTATATATGATTTGTTTAACTTTCGGCTGAAGTAGTCAAGGCACTATCTGCATTATCGGGTTTTCACTTTCGGCTAGCAACTATCGGCTAACTTTAACAAGGTCAAGATGGCACCTTACTGAAGTTAGCAGAAAATTTAACCGAATAAATTTATTTAAATATGAATATAAATTAAAATGTACTAGTAAATTCTTAATGTTATGTTATTATGTCTATTAAATTTCAATTATACTACATATATGAAAATATTGTCTATGAAAATTCGCGAAATTAACGTAATTCTCATGTAAGCGTACTACAATTTAAAAGTCATGTAAGCGTACTACAATTTAAAAGTCGAGGCCTTAGAAGGCAATAACCATCCATGTAAAATTTCAGTTCAAAGTTTATTTGTGATCATAGTTAGATTTCCAATAATTCCCAACCATATCTGAACCCTCTTTCTCGTGAAATAATCCATATTCAAAAATTCGTGTAGCCCGCATTAATCATTTATCGTGTAAGAGGAATTTATTATTAGGCTCGGGCCTACAAATAAAATATCTGTACAAAGTTTGAGGCTAAAGTTTATTTGGGATCGTAGTTAGATTTTCGAAAATCCTTCACCCTCGCAATATGTCGATAAAGTAGTTTTTCTGCCGAAATTTTGCGTGCAGTGTCGATAATGCCGTTTGGATATTATTATGAATTCCTCTCTCGAAAGTAGTTTTTCTGATGAATTTCCGGCTGAAATGTCGATAATGCAGATTTTTTATGTCCAATTTTCTGCCAACTTCAGTAGTATCAAGATGGTCCGATGCGATTTAATACTAGTTACTCGATCTTTTGTAAATCCCTCAAAACTTATTTGTACTCCCAATACTTGTGATAAATAATAGAATAAGATGAAGTTAGCTGAGATTTATTGTAATAATCACATTGCATTTACAACTTTTGTTTTGTGAATTGGCATTCCCGCATAAAAGTTTGACTCGAAATAAACATTTATTTTAATTAAAATGGGGACAAATGGAATATAAAAGGGAAGTTTGTTTGTGTAGCAAAAAAATGTATTGCGTGCTGCACTACAGATGGTGCTGCATGTCAAACACATGTAGAGCCATTTTTGACATTTCTTAGCATCGCATCCTTTATACTTTATTTAGAGTCGATTTTTGTAAAGTGATAGTTAAGGCGGTGATACATGTACAGATTTTGCCTTTAAGGCATACAAATTATGCGAGCTGATTGGTTAAAAGTCGGCCATCTTGAATCGCCTTAGAGGCAAACATTTTGAAATTGAACATTTCTCAATTTTGTATAAAGCAATTTTTTTTGCCTTAAAGGCAAAATCTATACATGTATCATCGAAAATAGATTGTCCTTGCTACTTTATTAGTGGGTTCAGTTCCAGACAATTACTTGCTACTTTATTAGTGGGTTCAGTTCCAGACAAACAATTACTAAGAAGAGATAAAGAAATACATATTTAACAGTTGTTACGAGCCCGAGCTAAAATAGAAAATTCATTTGGAATCCTTAGAGCAAAGTTTAGAGTATTGAATAATGCTGTAAACATGTTTCCAGAAAATGCGGAAAAATTCTTCGAAGTTCCAGCGTTCACCACAAATTTGTTAAGCACCACGATTCGGTAAATATGTGACGAATACTATACTTGGCGAAATGATTTTGCGCAATTACCACAATATAGATATGTTCGTGATCGTAGTTGAGTTAAATAAATTTAGTTTGCCATGGATAGTTGCTTTACATATAAGGTATAAACAGAACCAGAGATACAGCGACAAGATGCAACGCCTGTCAAATTAAAATACACATAAACCATAGGATGCTAAATGTCGCTGGTGACGACGACGATGTCGCCAAATTTTTTTTAGAATCTATTCTAATATTGTCGCTGGCGCTGCAGTACTACCAATATAAGTTTCAGATTATTATGTTGGTAAACATTTTTTACAACTGTTTTTAAATGAGTTTCAACCAAATTTTAATGTTGTACACAATGTTTTATGAAAAAAAATTTAAAAGATAATTGAAATATTTTAGGGTTAATTTATTATTATTATTCTTGTTTTGTCACTTCAACGCTGACGCGCTTGTTGCGTTTACCAAAGCGACATCGCCGGCAGACAAATGTATTTTGTCGATGTATTTTGTCGCTGTATCGCTGGTTCTGTTTATACATATATAGTGCAATTGTATGACGATAATGAAGTAAATACGGATATTAAACAGGGTGCGGCAACTTTTATTTTGTTTCTAAAAACAAAAAAATCTATCTTAAATATCGTTGGCTGTGTGGGCAGTGAGGCACCATTCTGTTGAAACCAAATATCGGCTAAGTCTCCCTCTTCACGATACCGACCGTTATTACAGCTCCTATGATTTGATGATAAAGGGCGGTATGGACAACTTTAGGTTAGACGAGCTGTCAGTGAAACAGGAAAGACCAGTGAAATCGCTCAAGCAATCTCCTTAAATTACTCTTCGACACTATCTGTTTGTCGCAAGGCTGAAAGCTACCATGAGCAAAGTGGCAGTCCTTTGACATTTATACGTCCACTATATTCACGAACGAGACAATTTAACAAGGGCACAAAAGTTCTAGTACTTAAAGGGGTTGGTAAAGGGAGAGTTTGCATCACTCATTCGGTACCTGTCAGAAAGAGGTGCCAGTTATAATGAGGAGTTTCGAAAATTAATTAAAATGTACGATCGGAAGCGAATCGACGATCGGTTACAGAGTTAAAGGCACTTGGTCCTGAGGCAGAACGAAGAAATCCCTGTTTTATATACGTAGCAGTAAACAAATTGGATAACGAAACAAGATCTCATTGATCACGGGAGATGGTCGAAAATTATTTTCCCACAGTAGAAGATTTACTTGCTTGCCTTGGGCAAAGAGTAGACTTGATAGAATCAATAAGCGACTATTCGAGAAAAGACCGTCCAGTCCATTCATTTATACGAGCACGCTACATCCTTTCATCGTCAGGAATAAGGTGTCCAAGGTGTAAGCCATACAAAGAAAACTGAATGAAAAACGAATCGATTATGAGCAGCAACGGAATCTGACAGTGCATGAGGTAAGCCTTTCCACACAGATGAAGGTAAAGAAATCATAGTATAACCGAGGCTACAAACGCACAACACAATGTGTACATCCGCACAAGGTTCTTACGACACCTTGAGGGGTCATAACATTGTTTCATATGTGGTTTTGTTTTTGCATTTTAAATTTCGTTACCATCAAATAGATAACGCATTTTTCTGATGGCATTGCCATCTATTCTATAGCATTGACATGAAAGTTTTAATTGGGCATGGGTCTTAATATGATGTTTTTGTTTTTATCCATCCCTGTTGTATTACGTAAACGTCGAGTAAATTGAGAGTGATTTTTTTGTTTTTGGTGCGAGAATTTTAGTCTAGTTTTAAATTTCAAAAAATAAAGTAGAGTTTTCGAATTTTAAAAAAGTTAGCCTTAGAGTCTGGTTTAAAATGTAAAGCAACAGAGTCTAGTTTTGAATGTCAGCGGGTTTTGGAGTTGGATCGATAAGAAAGCAAACTATCGTAATTTAATTTTATATAAAATAATAAAATAAATAAATAAAATTCAATCACTTACAAATATTGTGATTTGTGATATTAAGTGTAACGCCGCCCCGGTGGCAAAGTGGTCAGCTACCGAAGGTCCCGGGTTCGATTCACGGTGATGAAAACAGTTCACGGCTGGTTTAGGATCAATGAATTAATCACTCATGATCCGAAATAAAAATATGATTATGAAACCTCATTTGAGGCGACCAAATCCCTTGATAGAATATAGTGGCAGAGAAAGATTAAGTGTACCATATTTTTTTTGAATTGTTTATGTGGAGTGTGTAACTGTACTCACCTTGAAATTTGAGCTGCTTTGACGCAGATTAAACTAAATTATGGTTTAAAAAATTTTTAAGTGGATTATATCAACCAGTGTGTAAAATTCGCGTCTAATAGTCTAGGCAGACTGCGGATTAGTTAAACTGGTTTAGTAAAATTCGGTCAAGTACTCTTGGAAATAAAATTCTATTCAGATCAACATACTACGAAAAATTCAAAAATCTACTAGCAAATCCAAGTTTTTCCACAGGGTGCTTGATTGAATTTTGCTAAACTAGTTTAACTTATCCGCTGTCTGTCCAGGTTATTAGGAAAAATTCAAAATATGCAAAGAAGGTTTTGGTCTTTCTTTAATTTTGTCAGTGTTAATTATGTTGCTTAATTCAAAATATTTGAGTTGCTGATCGTTACTGATAAAGTTGTTTTTCAATAAATTTAAAACAAAATAACAGAGAAAATTTCAAGGTCAGTAGAGGCCATTCGAGAGAGACCAACCGACTATTTGAAATTTTTATTTAACAAATACCGCAACCTACGGGTGGCCAGTTGAGACCATTCAAATTTACGCTTACGGCAAGCCAACGCCCAGCAGTAATTATTTCGGACAAAGGCGGGACGATGCCCAACATTTGCGGCGGCCTATCAAAACCAACTTTTTGGATAATGGCGCAAAGACGCTCAACGTTATTTTTTCCAACGGCGGGAAGACGCCCGACGTTATTTTTTTCCAAAGGCGGGAAGACGCCCAACTATACTGGGGGCCCAACCGAAGTGCGAAAGTCACATTTTTCTTATGTTTTCTTATTTTTTTTTATTTTAACTTCCATTTAAATTCCAAATTTCAATTTTATATTAAATTATATTTTGTAATCGACATAACCATCGTTGTGCGCGTGATCGGAGGCAGCACGTTGATTTCGCTCTCAAAGCTACTCACCTTCGGCGACAATATTTTGGTTTGATTTATTTTTCCTCTCAACCAGTTTTGGTTTGATTTATTTTTGTTTTATCCCCTCTCCCAACTCTGGATTTTTTTTTCTCCCCGTTGGACAAAATTTCCTTTTTTTCTGTTTATTGAACAAAGAAATTGCACGGCGATTCCTGGCATTCGGTTTTATTTCTCTTTCTCCTTGTTCAGTTAGTATTCGGGTTATTTTACTTGTTTTTGTTTTGTTTTTTTATAAAATGAAGTACTAAAAATCTTTTCTGGTCGGTATGTTGGATGGATACCGACATCTTACCGTCATCTCCTTGGCAGAACACCCACAGGGTCAGAGTGGCACGTTCCGTAAAATCAACACGGTCCCCCCATGGCACTCCGGCAGTTTTAAGGTGTCGGAGTTCCGGCAGTTTTAAGGTGTCGGAGTGTAAATTGTGGGAGATCCTCTAGAAGTCCCTCCGGGTGAAGAAAAGTTTTGTCTGTTGGAGAAATGTCCCTACCCTTATATGCAGCTTCGTTGTGGCTGGGCATCCGCCTCTGAAGGGTCAATGGGCCATTCGGGGGGTTTCTTCAGCAGACATTGTATTTGTCATTCCGGGAGATCTGGTCATTTCTGGTTGAACATACCTAGTTATTATTAATTTTATTCACATTCCTCAAATTTCGTTCGACGGATTCTGGAGTAAAAATTCGTTTAATTAAAGTTGGTTTTTTTATTATATTTTTATTTTATTACACGGTGTAGGCCAGGAATATATCAGCCCCAACTTCCCCACGACTCAAACCTGCGATGTAGTAAAATTATTTTGTGGTGGCATGTTTCCATAAGATACCAAGTTCTTGGTTTATCACCAACTGTAAAATGAGAAAAAATTCAAGGGAAACTAATCGAGATGAAATGGTGGCTGCGAAGATGATCTAGATACGACACATACTGCAGATGGAGTTTAAAAGGGAGTTACCGAGGCGCATTAATCGTATCAGCCTGAATCCATTATTGGATGACACCTATACGAGTAGGACGCCGGATCAAACGTCGAAGCCATCTTTTAAAGTGAAGCATTCGATTACCCAACCGACAAATCATGATGCGGCACAGTACAATAAATTTAGACGTGTCATGAATTTTTTTAATTCAAACGAGCCTAGAGAAATTTGAAGTGATCAATAAATACCACGTCATTTTGCCACATTAGTTCAACGTTAATCGGGAGTTGACTGTATATTATCCCTATAATGTTATTATCTCGATTATTATCCGTTTTTTATTTTATTTTTGTTGTCCTTAAGATTCTATTCTCATCGAGACGAGAGTATAATATCGATAATGGTTATTATATGGATTACAATTGAAAAAGAGTCGAACATTTTTATATTCTTTAATCGGAAGGATCATCGTCGACGACGATGACAATGAAACCAAAATAAAGTCCATATATATACAAAACTCGTATAAAAAAAGGAAATTTATATTTCCGGATAATTGTGTCATGTGTGCGTTTGTGGGTGTGTGGTGAGTATGACGATGTGCTTTTCATTCTTGTTCATCGGGCATGCATATAAGGGTGAGCATCGTATGTTGTGTATTGTCGTGTTAAATCAATCGAATAATCATTTTTGATAAAAAGCACCGATACTAATGAGTTTTCGAATTGTTATCTGTTACGTTTTATAATCCACCATATGCGTTGTCGTGTGTGGATTATCCAAATCAAAATATAAAAAGTGTGCTGCTAATTAACCATTAATCATGCAGCTATGTAAATTTACTTAAGATTATGTCAGTTTATGTATATTATGCGTACAACTAATGGGTGAGGTGGGGGGGGGGGGGGGGGGGAGATTCATATCACAGTAATTTATCTATATTTTTGTTAAGTACTTTTTGTTTTATCACCACAACAGCACATGGCTCCATACTCATTGTGATATATAAGAGCATATAGGCATGGGACAAATATCACACATGATATGACTAATGGCAAACAATTTGAAACAAATATTGACGTTATTATCCAAACTTTCATTAGTAAAAAAACTATATATGTACTATGTATATGGCAGAATAAAATGGATAAAATTTAATATGTTTGTTATCTGGGAGATGAAAAATATATTGCACTCGTAAAAATATATTTTATCCAACCAATGATAAAAAAAAAACGCGGCTGGCAGAATACCAAAACAAAAAAAACTCTTAGTAATAAATACATCACGCTTATGGATACGGTTGATCTCTTAAGCTGATTTCATACGGTTAGTAAATTTTTATTTTTAGTTAAATTTTCCGATCAATTGCGGTTGTGCTTACAGCATTATGGTTTAAATAAACTAATCATGCTGTACAGTACTATAGACTCGCTCCAGCCGAAAATGTCGATAATGTAGATTCGGCGATGTAATAATAAAAAATTGTCAGCGGAAAAATGATGATAATGCAGCTTCGGTTGGAACAACTAAAATTAGCTGATTTGCTTTGGCAAAAGTCTGCTTAGCTTTGAAAATAAAATATTAGAGGCCATTTTTGGCTTCAGCAATATTTGCTTGTGAATTTTCAGTAACGGAAAATAATTGTTCATCGTAGTTGGTTTTTATGTCAGTAGTAATTGTAATCTGAATTGGTTTTATGAAAATCTTATTTTTTTTAGTTTCATTTAAAGCCAACTCTATACTTTATTTTTTTATGAACAATTATTACTCGTTACTGGAAATTCACAAGCAAATATTGCTGAAACCAAGATCAGCCTCCTATATTTTATTTTTCAAAGCTTAAGTCCGCTTATTTGAGTCTGCAAAGCAAAACTGCTATCGGCAACAGAAAAATGTCGATAACGCAGATTCAAACAACATAGAATGCCTGCGTGTAAAAGGCAGTAATATCCGCATGTAAAAGTCGGTAAGACAGATTCGTATAGATAGTCGACCGAAAAATGTCGATAAAGCAGATAAATATTTTTGGTGTTAAACAGTGATTTCTTTTTAAATCCAAAATGTTGTTTGTTCCATTAACGTATATTATTAATTTTTTTTTATTAATTGCATTAAAACTGTAATAAAGAACTTATTCGAATAACTTGTACTTCGCACACACCAAATTTGAAATATTTTAAAAATTGACCGTATAAAGTGTCATGGCTGGAAATAGATTCAAATGAAAGGTATTAATGATGCACATTTCAGGTCAATTTTCATTTGGGGATTTCTAAAACATTCGGTAGAATAAAACATATGAATGCGGTTAATAAATCCACAGAAATACCCAGCCGAATAATGTCGATAATGCAGATACAAATAGTATGTCGAGAAAATATTTTAGGAGAGGCTGAATATCGTATCTATCTTGTAGCAAGCGGGTCGCAATATAAATGTCTTAAGACTAATGTAAGACTGGATGCCATAAGATTATTCTTTGTGCGTGATCCACACACGTAACTAGCATGTTCAGCGGCAGGCTATAACAAACATTTTCTCATAAAGACAAATAAGTTAACCTACTCAAAGACGCTATTTAGCGGTCAATTTTTAGGAATTTTCAAATTTTGTTTGCGCGATGTATTCAATCGAGTTTTTTCAGACAACCAACATGAAAACGGACCTGAATTTTTTTCCAGGTGTGAGCATCATTAAGACCTTTCATTTCAATCTATTTCCAGCCATGATACTTTAAACGGTCAATTTTTAGAAATTTTCAAATTTTGTGTGTGCGATATATTGAATCGAGTTTTTCTGGCATTTTTCGGCTGGAGTCGGCTAACTTTATTATGGTGTTGCACGATCGAATTCTGTGTGTAGGACCAAAATATTTAATTCCGACGATATCCTGACGATATTTGTGTACCGACGATGTTTCGAGAATGGCTGAACGAATACATTTTTACGTTAATTTACATTTTTTATTTCGCAAAATTGTAAAGTGTGTGGAATCTGTATTTCTGGGGATTGGGTACATGCCATATGAAATCGACGCAAGAAACCACGGTATTGCTTTTTTTTATTAGTTTCATATACGCGTCATGTATCGGTTGAAGATCTTTGACCAGAGAACAATTTTGTTATGAACACTTTAGTTTACACATCCATCGTTTTTTTGACGGTGAGGAATTTTTCGTTTATTATTGATTATATAGTAAGCATTCTTTTGTAGCAACCTCTACATTACCAACATTTAACAAGATGGAAGAATAGGATAGGTATGCTATATATGACCCAGTTCTTTTAGTATTAATCTATATTTGCAATCTATTCTGGGACCGAAGTACTCCCAAGTCTTTCGCAGTTCGGTTTTCACGTCCTTACCTTATTCAGCCGCCTGCCAAATGGATAATGTACGGCAGATCCGATTTTCGTAAAACCATCTGCACATTGCATCGCTCCATGTCAGCAGATGGGTCAGCCTATCAGTTCTGTACTCCCAATCCAAACGCCAAAGCTTTAACCACTGAGCCGTTTGGTCGGTAAAAATTAATCTGGTTCTCTTAAAACAAATTCGTATCATAGCAGGCAAGGAGCGCACGGCCATTCTATCTTCAACGGATAAAAACTTTGTGAATCTTTTTGATTTAATAGATTTATTTATAAAAATAGTTAAATAAAAAAAATTATATAATGTGAAAATCACTTGTCCTTACCATCTCTAATTTACCTGAACGTAATATCGCACATGATATGGAAAAGTGATACAACTCAAAAAATGAACCTTTTGAGTTAATTCACTAGAAAGATGCGCAATGTTAGACTTCGTGATCGGAAAGCCCTCTCGATCGGTTTCTGTTTGAGTCTACTCAAAATTATTTACTATAATCGAATCCGACCTGTGTTACGAACCAATAAGTTTTTCAAAATTTCGGTTCGGTAGATTTACGTTGTTGACTTGACGTGTAATCACAAAATCATTTACGAATAGTAATGCACTCGGGATTCCACTGAATACGACAAATACCTTCGATTTCATATAAGTCAAAAACCGATCAATGGAAGTTGTTAGGCTAGCGTGCTGCGATGAATTCAGGGCTGTCAAACTTTTCGACTCTCCAACTGAATTCTATGATAGTTTTTGCCGAGCTGGCATCGATTGCCTTGATACGATATTTTTTTATCACGACGGTTTTGGTAAATCTCTTTGAAGTAACCGGACAAGCTAGCTTTTAGTGCTTAATTTACGCTACTTCCGGAATATTCTCGGAACCGCCGGCTATAACTTGACAAAATATCCACTAATCATTTGAAACAATAGTTGCTTTTTATTTGCATGGCCGAATTCGATGAATTCCTGCTAAATTGATGGAATTGTAAATGTAATTCTAAAAACTAGTTGCTGTGTTCACCATGAGGCGCGTTTAATTTTATTTCTTAATACATATCTCATATAATTACCAAACCCAACAACATATTTATTTGAAAGTTAGCGGCGTCAAAAACTACTTAAAAATTATGTTCAAAAATTTAATTTTAATTTTGAATCGACCACGATTTTTACAATTCAGTGACACGAACCGGATTTTGAAGGACAAATTGATAACAATTGATGACAGCGGTGAAATTTGAATATCGAGAGATTCGATGGAGATTAAACCAGATTAAACAAGAAACCAGAGAAATATTGATCCGAAAAGCTCTAAACCGGAGTTACCAAGTAGTTCGTAGAACTTAACATTGGTGTTGGTAGAAAAAATCACGGTACGGTATAAAGCATGCACGAAGGTCACAAAAACACAGCATTTAGTGCAGGCAACAGATTATCGAAATTCAATGCAATGCAATTAGTATTATGTATGCTCCAGCGAATAAAAGTTAAATATTGGGTCAGCCACCACTGGAATTCACATAGACGAAGCAAAAAACTTAAAGTTAAAATCAGCCAATACCAACAAATTTGCATGTCACGGTTGCATTTGGTGCGGGGTTCTAGGCCCACCAAGGGCAGGAATAAAATTAAACAATCGGTGATATTAACAACAAGGAGCTTGCAACGGGCAGATAGTATTCCATCTACGAATACTTAATTGAGCGGTACGATGATTGCTACAATTCAAGAATCCAGATATGTAACACCTTAGATCTGTATTCCCAAAATATTCCCACAATAATTTTCCCGCAAATATTAAAACACCACAATAAATGATTTTCACAATTGTTTCACCGTTATTAATTCACCATTTACAATTATTTTTAATCGTACCACTATTTTCACTTTAACACCACTTGTAATTTTTTGCACTTAACTTTCGTAATTTGTTTTGCCTTAAGAAATGGGAAGAAAAAGCTGAGTCAATTTATCAATTTTAAATGATCTTCATGATGGGCAGATCTTAAAAGTGATTTGTGGAAGTTACATAACATTCAGAATTCAATGACAGCGAGAATAAAAAATAACAAAAAATCTTAGAAAAACTTTGGTGTCCACTAGAAAATTCTATTTCGCGCTGGAATTGAATTTTTAGCCAGCGATGGATAAGTCCAACAAGTCAAAAAACGTCCTGCATTTACAAGCAATTTGGGGAAAAATCTATAGATGTGACGAAACCGATTTGGTAAACAAAGGATTGTACAAAAAATAAATGCTGCTGTTTTTTAATAGACTGCTGGAAGGCAGTTCATGAAGGAAAAAGTCACTATTATCCCGTGCGTGAATGCAACTGAGACGCACAAACTCATACACACATTATAAATGACTGGAAAAACGAAAAATCCTGGATGTTTTAGAGAGTTGAAATACTGTTAATAAAAAGCGAACTTTTTATCCCTTGAGTTTCTCGTCACTTGAAAGCTAATTATTTTACAGAAAAGGATAATATCTCCCTGTGGCTGGAATTAGAAAAAAATATTTACATAGCATTTTAGTAAAAATAATTTTTTTCTCGCGTACTTTGGTAAACAGTTGGTGTAAATTCTTTCAAAAGCAAAATTAAATTGGGAAAACTTTCCTTTCCAATTTCGATACGGAAAAACTTTTTCCTAAATTATAAGAATTTAGATCGAATATGATTTCTCAGTAGGCCAGAAAATGATAAATTTGGCAAAAGTGTTATGTATGATTAAATATTTTTCCTAATTTTTTTTCCTAGTGAAAGCCAGAATAGTGCTACAGGTCAGAATTTTAAATTTGTAAACGACAATAGTTTAGCGGAGAACGATATAACGGACTGAGCAATTGGAGAAAGCTGTCCGCGCATTGCGTGCTGCGTTTGCACACTTTGGACCACTCACACCTTAGTGGTTGCCATGGCTAAAATTCACGAATTTCTTAGTTTAAAGTTGCTATTTTGCAGATAAAGACGCCGAGTAGAAAAAGGTTGCATCTTTTCGCAGAAAAGGACTTCGCTGGAAGAAGTGTTAAGACTTATAATGAAACTATGTAGAAAAATAAATTTGAAGTAGTAATAATTGATTGAGGATAGATAATGTATTCTGGTGAGAATGAGTGAAAGAAAAAAATTTATGTTAAAAATTAAAAGTTTTTTATTTTCATAAAAAATTGATTCGGTTTGTATTCAATTTTATGGTTTTCCAACAGCTTCGTGGATGAAGTTTTTATTTTTTATGTTCATGTCGTACAATTCTTGAAAGTTGCACGGTCTTGCGCACTTGGACGCTTCTTGCCCAAACCTGGCATGGAACCAACAAAAGCTTGGTACCGGCGGTATTAGTTGCCTTGGCTGTATCAGCCTGTGTGCCACGATCGATGGTCGTGGTTTTCTTTTTTTGATAGTGTTTGTCACTAATCTCTCTATACGCTTGATACGGTTTTCGAGCTTCTTCATAGATGTTAAACAGTCGGTGGTTTGGGTGGCTACTGATATGTACCGCTTTGGGGCAGTGAATCGCGATTCGTAACACGGAACCGGTTCACGTACTGGTTGCTCTATCCCCGTTTTTATTATTTTATTCAAGGCCGATTGCATGGATTGGAGCTGTTGTTGGTTGACAGATGGAATTGCCCCTGGCGTGTTTGGTATGTTCGGTTGCATGCCATCCTCTATCGCCATGTCAATTTCATTGATAAATTCATCCATAAAGGGGTTGTTTTGTTGAGACATTCTACGATAAATTATAAGTATGTGTTAGCATTTTATTAAGAGATTATTTCAGAATTGAGATGTTTTTCATCCGAAAATGCGAACAGTTTCCTTCACTCTGGGGCCTTATTCTTGAAATCGGTTGAAATTTCCGCATTCGAATGTAATTTGCTTTAAAATTCTTTATATTATTCGAATTTTTCGCCGGCTACTTTAATCATTTTTTCATATTTGTTTGCAACTTTTCTATTATTTATTTACCTACTAAGCGAAAATTTCCGACTGGGTAAATCGATGCGGAATTTTTATCTTAGTAGGGAAATAAATTTTATAAAAAACAAATTTGGAAAAATGATTAAAGTAGCCGGCCAAAAATCCGAATAATATAAAGAATTTTAAAGCAAATTACATTCGAATGCGGAAATTTACACCGATTTCGAGAATAGGGTCCCTTATATTTTATTGGTGGATTTTTGGTTGGTGCGTACTTCATCTACTCGTAGGAAAGTCTCGTAGTCACAAGTTTTTAGTGACTTTCGTTACGAATATGTAATTTTGATTTGATTTGCGCGTGTCTGTTTATTCATGGGGGGGGGGGGGGGTGATGAGTTTGTTTATCGTGGTAGCTTGTGGTGTAATTGGGTGTTCCACAATGAATTTCTCAAGTAATTTGATTGTTTGACCGTACATCAGTCCTGCTTGTGAATATTTTAGGTGTATGTTGACCGGAACGCAAAATCTAGAAATGTAGTTTTCGACGAGCAGAGATCTCTTTTATGCAGCAGGCTTCTAGCCACCGCGTAACAAGATCCATGCAAATAGTTGTGTTCAAATCTGTCTACATACTAGGCCAAAAAGTATCTAGAAGTGACGAGTTTGCGAGTTGCTCGTACACTTGGATGTGAAATATTACAAGGAATGCCGAAAATGGTTCGACATAATATTTCTGGATTGTACGGGCGATTGTTGCCTGTAGTTATTTCGCAATAAATTGTCAAATCGTATATGTGTATGTTGTATGTCTGTGGTGATTGTGAATTGAAGCATAAAATCTAAATGACGTGATTGCCTAAGATTGGATTTCGCTTTAGAGGAAATTGCTCAATAAGCAGTGTTTGCTTAACGTTGCTAGGAATTCTGTAATAGCATTAATTTTTCCTTCGGACGGCAGTATGCCATTACATGTAATCTTGTGATGGAGAAAGTCAAGATTGATTGTCCCAAACACACATTTTGATGTGTTGATATTCACGCCATAATTTGATAACCTTTAGATGATTTGTTCCAAATGAAGAAAGTGTTGTTTCTCGTCTTTTGAGGGTGGGAGAAGTTCGTCGATTTAAACAACAACGAAATCGAGATCTTTTGCGAAAAATGCGCTTTCTTTGCCACGCGATTGCGAGCCGAGTTTATTATGTTTGGAATTTTTGTAGAAATGGTGTCATGAATGACACGTGTTTATAAAAAAAATGGCCACGGATTTTGGACGACTTGCGAAATTAATGCGCTTACCACAAGTGGGCTTAGGCCACAATTTCACAAAACTCGTCTTTGTGTTTAAATTTATTTAGAAAAAAATAAACACTTCATGCACTTTTAACAATTATTAATAAAATTTATTTTATTTCACTTTTATTATTTGTGATAAAATAAAAAAAAACTCACCTGATTTTGATGTTTACTTCGGAGTACACCGTCGTTCGGTGTCACCAGTAAGTAGACTATGAACACTTTAATTATACTTTTCACTTTCTTATTTATTTAAAATTTAATTTTTATTTAAATGATTTTTAATAAAACAAAATTTATTTTTTAGAGGTGTGTTGTTATTTGCTCCAAATTCCAAATTGAATAGAAAGATTTTTTGTTTTAATTTTCGTCACCTAAAACATTCAATCGCACCAGAAAAAAAAACAAAACAAATCAAAACTCGTTTTTCCGGTTTTGATACTTTTTTTTGGTTGGACTGCCCCATTAGAATTCCGGTGCACACCTTTTATAAAATATGTTTTGTTAAACATAAATGTCCGCAATGCCATCTCTTGTACAAAAGCATGGTGTATGTGTAGGTTTTTTGCAAAATCAATACGATATTTGTATATCTCTTAAACGATATGATTGTAGAGGTTATCGGAATGAAATTGTTGTGTCACCAAAATATAAATTTTCAATTGTATTTTGCTTACACCAATTTTGTATGTACAAGTTGTTGTTGTACTATTATATATGTAGGCACAAGTTGTTTACATTATTTGTTTGGACAATATTGTTGAATATTTTGTTGAATAATTCTTTATAAGGAGAATTGTTTGTCGATAAAGAATTTTGGTTACGGAAGATTGTCCTTTGAGGAATAATTATGCGATGTTTCTTGTAGTGGCCAAAACGAGCCGCTATATATTTCTTCAAGCTCGCGGTAGAATAGGCAGAGGAAAACAGGAACAATGGACGTAAGTAATTGAAACATAACTGAATTTCAATTCCAGTTAATCTGCCATACTTCTGTATTCCATTTGCTCCAAGGTGCATTGATTTGATTCTACTACATCCTTTTTTAAAATTAAATTAAAGTCAAGTTAGTTTTCTCTGATTAAACACTCCAGTCATAATAGCATCAGAAGTTCCTTCAATGTTAACCAAGCCGAGACAATAATTTTGTGTGTTGTTATGAACGGTTAGACATAAAAATCTATTTGCCCTAATATTAGTCCCTTCGTCAGTAAATTGTATTGGAAAAGCTTTTATCTACATGTTTTAATTTCGAAAAGTGATTTCGTGTTCGTGGCTCTAATTTCTTTTCCATAGTAAATTTAACAATTAAGTATACTATCTGTATTTACGAATAATTTATTGCACAACTTAAAAATTCACAATATGTGCGCTATATTGAAAAGCATAACTGCTCTATAAAATTAGAATTAAAAAACCGATTAAAGAGAATATCATGATTTTACCTGAATCACCTTACGCCAAATTACCAGTGTGACGCTGATGAAAGATAATTTTTTCCTAATTCTGATATAATCATGTGGCATATTGTTCTAACGGTTTTGGAGGAACAACAATTTTGTTATCACTATCATTGAAAAGATCTTGAAGAATGTTACAAATTTAGTTGAAAACCTTCGTTGTTACGCTGGGAGCAATTCAATTTGGATCATTCCAATAAAACATTATTGGAATGATAAATTTTTCGTCATTACCCTGTGTGCAAATCCTTCTTTTTGCACACGCCCCCAAACTATCTGTCCATAATGAAATAGGCATCCTTTAATCTGAGTAATAATTTTACTGCGATTGAGGTTAATTTTTCTTTCTAGAGGCAATTTAAATAGTTCATGAAAAATACTTTTCATGAGGCACTAATTAGAGTCACAAATTATCTGTCAATGGGACCTTGTATGGTAAAGAGCTGTCGGAAAATTGATGGAACGGCATGAAATGTTTCGTTATTTACGCAGTAAAGAGAATCACCCAATGCCTTTACTAAGGTGTACGTCCTCATAATTATATTGAGCCCACCTTTTTTTTGTAATTAATCACTTTCCTTTAAGAAAAAAGTATCCCCTTCTAATTACTTGATATATTCGAATATATATCAACTTCGGATAAACTTTGCGGCTAGTTCATATTCCCATTTTTCTTTCCGGTTCGTGATATATCATTTGTGTCCGCTTCGGCGGGTGACTCGACAATCTGGTTTAAGAAAAGGTGAGAAAAGTCGCTGCTGACTTTTCGAATAATTTAGAAAAACTGAAGTCAGCTGATTTCCTTAAGATGATTGTTGACTCTTATCACATGTGTTCTTTGGAATATTTCCTAGACGAGGCTTCAAAATAAATTCCCTTTGCAATGTGCCACCTGTCACGCACACCTTCGAAACAAATACCGAATAGATGTGCATTGTGAAGTTTAATGTCGGTTTTTTGTGCAATACGGGTGACATACGAATATAAAGGCCACACGACGAGCTTACGAACAAGCGATTTTTTCCCTATTATAATTCCAGTTACCTATACGTACGTATACAGGGTGTCCCAAAAGTCTAGAGTCAAACGAAGCAGGGTGATAGAGGAGATCTTTTCCAACAAAAAAAGCCATATAAATTTTTTTCGATTTGTTGATGGTTAAAAAGTTATTCCACTTTTAGTGTTTTTTGGTGAAATCGTATACGTATGCACTAAAAAATTAATTTAAAAAAAGCTAACAGTTCTTTTGTTTATCTTACTTTTTCAATATGATCTTGGAACGTGTGCCTCTCAAATAAAGTCATTTTTGTTAACTTTGATATCTTTAGTCAAATTAAAACCATGGTTTTGTGAAGCCATTTCGTTTCAAACAAAATTTTTACTGATATTTAAGTAACTCTGGTGGGGAAAAAATGTACTATGGAAAGTTGATCAACTATCAAAAGAACTTGTGGCATTAATGCAGATTCTAAAATGGTATCACACATATGAATATTCGAAACACACTGGCTTTTATCAATTGTTTTATAAAACTAGTCATGTTTATTAAAGAATGCAATTTACAAAATTTCGTGTGCTGAAAAACAAAACTACTAACATTAAATTAGGAACTTAGTTTTAGAGTATAACTAAAATGCTATAGTTACTGTTTTATTTAATTTTATATTTGTAAACAATCTAGTAGCTCGGTTTAAACAAAATTTGCTGTATAAAAAGGGGAAACATTTTGTAATTTATATCAGTTCGACAAAATATTTAATATTTAAAATGTCAGTAAACAGTGCTGTTTATTCTCATTGTGGATATGCAGATATGTATTTCATTTATGGCGTGCCCCAAACGGGCACATCCCAATCGTAGGGTATTTCAAAACGTACATCGAATGTACAGTGAGGGCGAAATCCCTGGACATGGGAGGAGAGACGGAAGACCAACGCAGTTTCATAACAATGAAGAGAATATAATTGAAACAGTGGCAGATAACCCCTCGATAAGTGTTCGTCTTTTATCAAGGCGATCAAGGAGTGTCACGGATTTATCAAGGAGTGTCACGGTTCACGGTGCATCGTATTCTAAAAATTAACCAATTTCACCCTTATCATGTGCAACGTGTACAAGACCTGTTACCAGCTGACCACGACAACTGATTGCGATTTTGTCGAGAAATGCTACGTCGCCACCAAGAAAGTTCGCAATTTTTTGACAATATCTTGAGTGATGAAGCATGCATTAGAAGAGTGGGAATATTTAACATCCACAATTTGCATTATTGGGTGTGTGTGAACCCAAAAGTTGTGCGACGTAGTAAATTTCAGCATCAATTTGGAGTGAACATCGGCTGGAATAGTTGATCGAAAATTAATTAGTCCATTTGAACTACCACGTCGTGTCACCGGGTCGGTGTATTTAAGTTACCTTCAAAATGAATTAAATAACTTACTCGAAGACGTGTCTTTGCAAGCGCGTCACAATATGTGACTGCAGCACAATGGAGCCCCTCCGCATTATTCACAAGTAGTGCGACAACACCTCAACATGAATTATAATAATCGGTGGATTGGAAAGGCCACCACGCTCTCCGGATCTAAACCCTTTGGATTTTTTTTTATGAGGCTATTTAAAAGAGCTGGTCTATGAAAAAGAAATTTAAACCGAGGAGGAGATGCGGCAGCAAATATTGGAAGCGACCAATATTATCAAACATAAAGAAATTGCGTTTCGACGGCTTAAACAAAATTTTGTTAGACGATGTCGATTATGTATTATGGCAAATAGTGGACAACAATGGAGGATAACATTTAGAATAAAAAAAGTAAAATGTAGATGTAATTTTGTTTTTTTCTCCCAAAGCAGCTATTTCAGCACTCGAAATTTTGTAAATTGCATTCTTTAATAAACTTGACTTGTTTTATAAAACAATTGATAAAAACCAGTGTGTTTCGAATATTTATATGTGTGATACTATTTTAGAATCTGCTTTAATGCCACAAGTTTCTTGATAGTTGGTCAACTTTCCATAGTACATTTTTTCCCCACCAGCGTTACTTAAATATCAGTAAAAATTTTGTTTGAAACGAAATGGCTTCACAAAACCATGGTTTTAATTTGACTAAAGATATCAAAGTTAACAAAAATGACTTTATTTGAGAGGCACAGGTTCCAAGATCATATTGAAAAAGTAAGATAAACAAAAGAACTGTTAGCTTTTTTTAAATTAATTTTTTAGTGCATACGTATACGATTTCACCAAAAAACACTAAAAGTGGAATAACTTTTTAACCATCAACAAATCGAAAAAAGTTTATTTGGCTTTTTTGTTGGAAAAGATCTCCTCTATCACCCTGCTTCGTTTGGCCCTAGACTTTTGGGACACCCTGTATATAAAAATGAATCGTGGTTTTTTCGGATGCTTCAAACTTGAACACGACTGGACCAAATTGGATATAGCAGTTCAACAGGTGGTTCAACGCCGTAGGCGGTCATTCCGTTTGGCAGCTCAGCATATTGTTTGTTCTGTGCGGTCGCGATTAAAAAACTCCGAAATTTTTATCATTTTTCACTGATTTTTCGAGTGAAATAGTTTACATTTACGTAATATTATATCATTATATCATTGCGAAAGTGTGGATTATCTATTTCTGAGTAATATTTTGATATTTCGATAACAAAAAAAATGATTTCATTGTTTTTGTTGGTCGGCGAAAACCTAACCCCATTTCCATTAGATTCCAGTTGATTCCAAAAATTTAAATTGCATCTTTTTCGTTCGTTTGCTTTCTTTATTTTGGCTATTTCAAAGGTAAATTATTGATAAAGAAAACTTTTATGTGCGATTTATACAAAGTGATGATCATTTACAGTCCACTATTTGTTACGATGCCAAGAAGAGGCTTTGCTCCACGTTCTCAGAATGCAACGCGACACCGAAATATCGCAGCACGTCGAACTGAAGAGGTACGTGCTAGATTCAACCATCACTGTTTAGTAGGTAACTCTAGCTACGGTATTATTGTGGATGTAACAGTTTTGTAATTGGGAATGTATACTATTGGCATTTGTTTACGTTCAACTCCAGGCGGGTTTTCATACAACACCAGCGTTTTTGTGAAAAACAATCGAGTTGAGTTTGCGATAGGTTTTTTTCAAATTTGTCCAATTTAAAATTAAAAATTTAATTTTTTTTTAAATAATTTAAATTTAGTAGTTATCAAGTATAATAAAAAATCCATCATACAATTTCCATAGTTTTCTTGTAATGGTGTCTTTCTGTATAGTTCTGAACAGTTCTGTCATTATCCAGAACTATACACAACATCGATATTACAAGAAAACTATACAAGTTGATGATGGATATTTTTTGTTATACTTAGGTAACTATTAAATCCAAATTATTTAATTAAAAAAAAAATTATTTTCAATTTTAAAGTGGATAAATTTGAAAAAAGCTATGGCGAGCTCAACCCGATTGTTTTCCGTAAAAGCGCCGCTACCATATATAGCAAAGCTATTCAAGTCGGCTTTTAATAATTTCGGTGGCAGTTGAAATGGTTCTATAAATCTTCAAATCGACGAGATGAACGAATTCTTAATAACACCAGAAGCGTCGTTTATTGATAGAATGAAGAGAATGGGTGATATTGGTGATCTGAAGATCGTCTGATACTTTCTGTCTATTAAATATGAGTCCACCTACAAGAGTGGTTGTGATTTAAACCTTAGGGCTCTCAGCTTACATAATTTTGTAAAAAACCTTGTCGAATGCCTTACTAAAATCTGTCGTAACTGCATTCCCTGCTTCCGTGACATGCAATGCACTTGATGTAATCTCGGCGACGTTAGTAATCATGGAACGATTTTTGGGGAAACCATTTGAAAAGACAGAGCATAGGTTTGGATAGAAAATAGTCAACGTCGGGATCCGAGCCGTTATTCGAAAAAGCCGAGGTTACATCAAGGACATTAAATGTCGTGGAATGTCATGGAATGAAGTGGATGCAGTTATACGACAGATTTTAGTAAAGCATTCGCTAAGGTTTAAGCTGAGAGCTCTAAGGTTTCCATCGCAACCACTCTTGTAGGTGGGCTCATATTTGAGAGACAGTTATTTTTAATGTTGCTGATCTGAAATAATCCTGAACTCAACATATTATCCGTGATTTAAGTTGTCTTTAAGGAAAGTGTGTATTCGAAGCTATATTTAGGATGGGATCATCAGCGCACGACCACCCGAGTACAGGCAAACTAAAGACGCCAACGACAAAAAGGTCATGCTGACTATCTATGACGTTGAACACAAAATCAACAGGCTCGATTAGAAGCTGATACGTGCCAACATTACAAGTAAGGCAAATGTAGCACAAACAAATTAAAATATAAAATCGGACCTATAGTCGTACGCCCTCGATTTTGCAAGCAATGCGCAAAGTAGGACGTGAAAAGTAAACCGCGAAAGAGTTGGGAGTGCTTCGGCCCCAGAACAGATTGCATAGATTAAAAAGTAAAAAAAAGTATGTTTCCCATTATTGGTATGATACATATCAGCTCAAGTTTATCGGTGGTGGAAATGTAAAGAGCTGAACTAGGAGAAGCCCACATGCACCGCAATGTGAAAGTTGGTCTCTGTAAGAGCAAACCCATCGAATGAAAAATTTTGAGTTGCCAAGAACACCACTCTTCATGTTTTGGTAGTAAAGGGATATCCGCCTTAGTTTGTATTTTAGTACTGTATTGTTTTCGGATTTCGACGATATAGCAAATGGTAAATGGCAAAAATTTCGAGGTCGAAAATTAACAGTTAATTTGTAGGGTGCTACCTTGTAGAGAAAAAACCACTACCTTTTAGAGAATTAGGGCTCTAGTTTTCAAAATTTCTAAAATTAATTTTACTTGGCATAAAACCACCCTATATGGTAACAAGTATTTCTCTGGATAGATACATAGGAGCTTCTGGTAAAATGTGTTTCTGATATCAATTTTCTTGGTATTTAAAAATAGTTCTAATTCTTCTATGTATCGATGGGTTGCAACTTTGAAAGAATTTCTCCTTTCGACAACATATCCGAAAGCTCCAACTCAACGATGCGATGGAAAAATATTCGAAGTAGTTCGTGTCTATTCAAACCATTCATGTTACACGGAAAACACCGGAAGAACATAGCTGAGTGGACCAACAGTTGAATAATATTGTCTGATATAACGCATCTAAAAAATACGATTTCGATAATAAATTGAACAAATAATTCAAAAATAGGGAGAAAATTTAAAAGAACGTTTGTAAAATCACTTAAAGGCTACAGTTTAATCATATGGGAAATCAAGTGCAAGCACTGTTTCGAACGTGCTCAATATTTCTCAATATAGTTTTCACTCACAACAATCTTTTGCTCCAGAAAACAACCGGGCGAACGACATTTCGTTTCTTTATAGTTAAAAAAATTTTGAAATTTTTTGGTTTTTATTCATTTTTCAAATTAAATTTCACCACCAAAACCGAACACAATCAATACGTAAAATAATTTTTCTTTTTCATTTTACTTCTTTCCAGATTGAAAAATCCATATTTTCATAAATTTGCTTCGTTCTTCTGATTTGAAAAAGAAACATAAAGAAAATAAGTAGACAACGAAGAAAATACACAACTTTGGTCCCTGTGGCAATAAGAAGAAGGAGACATAAATAAAAATATCAAAGCATCGCAAATAAGGAAAACTCAAAACAAAAAAAAAAACAAGTTGTGCGCTCGAAATATCCTCCAAGGTACAAGCGAATACAAAGGTAAGACATTTTATTTGATTTGCCATTGTTTTTATTATTTTGTATTTTGTACACGCTGTACAGTATGTGGAAAATGAGAAATGCTGATGTTCACCGAAAACTATATATGACGAATTTTTTTTATTTTATTTGCCAGTTCACCATCTGAATATTGTATTAACATTTATGGGCTTTAATATATAAATAGCGAGATGAAAATGACGACGGGTTTTCATTACTCGACGGAAAATCCAGTAAAATGCAAGAATGAATGGGTAATGTGTTTTTTTCCGGAATTTGGGTTTAACATGTGGAATAGAAAAATATTTAATTAAATTTGTATTACATTCGAATTTTTGTAAGGCGTTCGTTTGATGCGGATATAATATGGTGGAAAATAAAATACATATGTATATGCGCCTGATGGAATAAATACGCTAATTAATGCAAACGAAACGTATATATATAGAAAAATATAGGATTACGGTTGCCATGTGGTGGTTTAATTTTTATCATAATTTCATTCATTGTTCTCGTTACTTCCTCATCAAAAGTAAATTTAAGTATTCTGAGAATAATATTTTATAATAAATATGAATCAGTACCGATGTACATAATACCGTGCACACGCGTATTTACGCTGAAATACTGTTAAATGTTTAATAAGGTTTTCCGGTTGGTAAATTTGGGAATTATTCAAACAATATAATTATAGAATTAGTGTGTTACTCAAATTAGTTCCATGGAATTGCAAAAGTCAACAAAAGTTGCAAATAAACAAGGTTTTAGGCCATTAAAATATCTCCCGGGACATATACGACTAAAATACGATCTACCTACTATGAACACGTATGTAAAGTTTTCAACGAACAACAAAAAATTAACAAAACGTATATGTATGGAAAACCTATGACATAACAGTCGGTGAAAGTAACCATCTTTACTGCTGACAGTAGCGCATCATTGATAAAAGCAATGTATCGTAATTTCAAAGAATAAATGTTAGCAAAATTCAATACAAAGTGCTTTAAACCTGCAACAAGTGGTCGGTTTAGCTTTTTTTTTTTTTTTTTTTTTTTTTTTTTTTTTTATTTATTTAAATTATTACAACTGAATACAATTCATCTAGTAATTTTTCTTTCTTAATTTAGTCACTTGTGAATGAGAAGACGCCCATTGGCCGGCTCCATTTATAGGTTATTTACTGTAGTAGTAGTCTTTGCTTTGGTGTCCTTAATCCATTAAATCAATTGGTTTCGTTCTCTGCAATCGTCTTACTGCATGGGAGGTGTCCAACATACCACGAAGCTCTTCATTTACGTGTTGATAAATACGTTGTCCATGTACTACTGCAAGTTTTTTTATTTCTTCTTGGACCGTCGGGATATTTAGATCCCGATGAAGGTCATCATTCCTAATGTACCACGGAGCGTTAACTATACCACGTAGCACTTTGTTTTGAAAAGTTTGTATTATTTTAGTGTTGGTTTTCTTTGTACAGCCCCAGAGCTGTATTCCGTAAGTCCATACAGGCTTTAGCACCTGTTGATATAATAGCAATTTATTTTCGGTTGACAATTCCGAGTTTTTCCCGAGCAGCCAATACATTTTTCGATATTTGATATTAAGTTCTTCTTTTTTCTTTTTAACGTGCTCTTTCCATCTGAGCCTGGTATCTAAGGTCATCCCTAGATATTTAGCCTTATTTGCATACGGAATCTGCTGACCGTTAATGATTACAGGTTTGTAACTGACTTTTAGATTAGTAAAATTCACATGCGTGGATTTCGATTCATTGAGCCCGATTCGCCACTTTTTTGTCCATTTTATGATTTTGTCACATGCTTCTTGAAGTTTCGTTGTCGATTCCTCGATAGTGTCTCCTACTGAGAGAACTGCAGTGTCATCAGCAAATGTTGCAACGGTAACATCGTTTAAATGAGGTAAATCTCTGGTGTAGAGTAGGTAAAGAATTGGTCCCAAAACACTACCCTGAGGGACTCCTGCCGAGATCTTTTTTAGCTCGGAGTATTCATCTTCATATTTCACACGAAAGTGGCGATTCTCTATATATGATTTTAAAATCATGTAATATTGTTTTGGTAAATCTCTATGTAGTTTAAAGAGTAAACCTCTGTGCCATACCTTATCGAAGGCCTGTGCCACATCTAAGAAGATCCCAGAGCAAACCTTTTTCCTTTCTAATGTATTCTCAATGACATCTGTAAGCCTGTGAACCTGCTCAATAGTTGAGTGTTTCTCTCTGAAACCAAACTGATATTCTGGGATAAGGTTTCGTTGTTCTATGGTTATTTTCAATCTTTTGAGCAACAGCCTCTCAAACAATTTCGCTAGTGTTGGTAGAAGTGAAATTGGCCGATAGTCGGTATCTTTAGTTGGGGCTAGAGAACAGAGATATTTTCCAATTGTTTCATTTTTCACTGCTTTTATGAGTACCTTAAGTTTGATGTACAAGTTGTTTAAGGTGGTTTTATCTTGCGGCGCACGTGTATTCTGCCATTTCTTTCGGGCTTTTTGTTTTTCCTGCACTAATTCTCTTACTTCTATTGGGTAAATAATGGCGTTTTCTTTCCTGGATGATAATTTGGGGGTGCATTCCCAAGCAGACCATTGTATGACATCAAGGAGCCGGTCTAGTTCCTCTTCTATTTCATATTCACTTTTGATTGGCACTTGAAGTTCTATTTTTTCCTCCACTAACTGCTTAAACAATTCCCAATTTGTTTTGTTGTTTGTTAGTTGTGGTGAATTTGTTTTTTCTATTACATTTTCACTAACCGTCATAATAACAGGAGAATGATCAGATATTAGACTTTCATCATTTTCTAAGAAGATGTAGCGTTCCGATATGCCTTTAGTGATGTAGAAATCTATTAGGTCTGGGATTTTGTTAGGATCTGTTGGCCAGTACGTTGGTTTTCCTCCTGAGTAAAATTCACAGTTTGAGTATTGGCCAGCTGCAAGTAATTCCTTGCCTTTTGGAGAGGTTAATCTTGAACCCCAGAAGGTATTTTTTGCATTAAAATCACCTCCGACAATGAAGTTACTTCCTAATTTCTGGAACAGATTAATGTAGTCTTCTTTTTTTAGGTTATACCGTGGGGGGCAATATATTGCAGATATATTACAGGTGTTGTGATGACCAAATTTAACCGTCACGGTGGTTACTTGCATAGATTCTTTTTCTATTTTTAATTCTTCATGATGTTTGATATTATCCCTAATAAATATAGCTGACCCTCCTCTTGCTCGTTCTGCAGGGTGTGTGGTATGGTAACAAGTATATCTCCGGATTGATACATAGGAGCTGCTGGTAAAATGTGTTTCTGATATTAAGCATATATCAATTTTCTCTGTATTTAGAAAGAGTTCTAATTCTTCTAGGTGTTGTGTTAATCCGTTTGCATTCCATATGGCTATTTTTAATGAGTAGTTTTGATGTCTGGTTTCTGTTCCGCAATTATGAGTTGAACTAGGTATTGCAGACATTATTTATTTTTAACTATTTTGGAACTTGGTATTTCCAGCAGGTTAAGTCGATTCAGAATTAACTTATTTAGTTTATTCTGTTCCTCAAGGCTATTTAGAATTGCTTGGACAGTGTTTTTGAAATTTTCGGTACCGTTTGCCTCATTTTCTTTCGAATTTGAAGCGGCCTGTGCATATGTATAATTCTCCCTACGCATAGATGATTCGTTTCTTGCTCGATTCTTGTTTGGATGATTTAGAGGGGGTTTGCGTGCCTGATCCCTCATTTTTTGTAGCTGCTTGGCAACCTCACATCCTCGGTAGCTGGCTGGATGCTGCCCATTACAATTTATACATTTTGCTGGTTCTTCTTTTGATAGTTTGCAAGTTTGTGTTGGGTGCTTTTCAGCACATTTCACAGATCTTGGATCGCGCGCGCAATATCGTTGCGTATGGTTAAAGCCTTGGCATTTTTTACATTGTACTATTCTTGTACTGCCTCTTTTAACAGCTTCGATCTTTACTCGCATGTTGAGTATGCCAGTTATGTTGTAAATGTTTTCTATTTTCTCGGATTTATCAAACGTTAGCATGAACAGGGGAAGCCCTCTTTTTGAAACCGCTTCTAGTCGGTTCTCTCCGCTACGGTCGGTTTAGCTTGCAATTAAGGTTTAGCTTGCAATTAAATCAGCACCGCCAAAATTATAACTATTATCGAGATGGTTCTTAGACCAGAATTTATTACAAATTAATTAAATTGAATTGGTTAGTTCAAGACCACCCCTCTAACTTCGCTAAAGGTAAATTTTACCCCAACTCGATTATCTATTTAGAAAATTTCAATTTAATCAACTTTAATAATTTGTTAGACCAGACCGCTTCCAGATATTGGGTTAAATGTACTTCGTGAACCTTGTGAAAGAATGAACCTTATCGAGGTGGGTAGCAAATTATTCAAATATGTAATTTAAAGGTTGATTTGCCCTCCACAAGGCTCACGGATAGTTTTTGCAAATTTACCGAGTTTTGCAAAACCGGTAAACGATAAATAATTTATGACGTGCACAATAAAATTTAGGGGTTTTACACATAGATGGTGCTAGCGCGGACAGTTGTTAACGATAACGAGTAGTAATACCAGCACATATCGCAAAACAAAAATATTTTTTCTAATAACGAAAATGTCGAGTTTTGTGGAAAACTAAAATTCAATTGAAGCAAATCACGGAAGGCCAAACACATTTGAAGACACCGAGCTGCAAGCGTTATTGGATGAAGATGCTACTCAAACTCAAGATCAACTGACGGAAGTATTAAACACGACTCGCCAAGTTATTTCCAAACGTTTGCATGCTATGGGTAAATTCAAAAGGAGAGAAAATGGATGCCTCATGAGTTGACTGAGAGACAGATAGAAACTCGATTAGTCACTTGCGAAATTTTGCTTTCACGTCATGAAAGAAAGAGCTTTCTGCATCGAATTGTTATGGAAGATGAGAAATGGATCTTTTTTCAGAATACCAAACGCGAAAATTCTTGGCTTTGATCTAGCGAAGCATCAAGATCGACTGCACGGCCAAATCGTTTCGGAAAGCTGGGCGAAACTGCCAATGGACAACGCTATCGATAACAACTCATCAATCTGAACCATGCATTGCATTGCTCTAAAAACGGTTAAAATGGGACTACAGACTCGAACGAGTGATATTGCAGCACGACAACGCTCAATGCCATCGCACTTCCATCGTCCAGGACACCATCAAAACGCTGAGATGGGATCTGCTACCGCACCCACCTTATTCGCCAGACGTGGCCCCCTCGGATTATCACTTGTTCCGGTCGATGGTGCGTGTTTTGGCAGGGCTACACCTGCCCAGTTTCGTAGAAGTGCAAAATTGGTTGGCAAGAGATAATGGCGAGGGGGTGGCAAAAATTTGTAAACCATTTTTATATTTCTGTTAAAATTTACCATTGTTCCAAAAATCCCGGAAATTTAGTTGCGCATCTAGTATGGTAAAACCGATTTACCGGTAATTTATTATAAATTCAAATAAATTACGTAATGAAAATTTTAATAATTTAACAGAGCATAATTTTTAATTGTTGATCTATAAATCCTTTTGCCCAGCCAAGTGCGCTCCCAAAATCACATGGTAGTTAAGATATCGTAGTATAATCTGGATCTAATAAGCATAAATTGGCCGTTTGGAGCCTTTCTTTTATATTGCCAAATCTAATTTCCGTTTAAAGGTTAATGATGCTGTTTCCTGTGATGTTGCTCCAATTTCCTCTATTGAAATATTATAGACCCTCTTTTTGTTCCTCGCTAAAGGGTGTATTCTGATTAGTTAATTAATCGAGAATGAACTTTAACGTAATATCCGCAATATAAAGATTTACATCCGTTGTTCCAATGGGTCTCGCAGTATTGAAAAAAACGCTAAGCTCTTTCATCAAATCGTTTTTGTTATGCTCGGCGATCTGCTAAACATCAGAACCTGATGTTGAACTAGTGAGTGTTGGTTTTTATTAATGTCAATATCAATGTTAATATTACTAGAGTCAATTGAAATGTCTTCTTCCACAAAATCATCTCTTTTACATACCACTTTAAGCCAATTGAATGTCGTGAGCACAGCACAAGCATACCAATTTTCTTCATTAGATCCGTAGTTATTGAAGTTAGGTTGTGGAGCGAAGTACAAAATTTGGTTAGTTTAGTGTTAATAAATGGTAACACATTTTTCAACTGGCATTGATCGGCGGATCCGGATTAAACCGAGATTTTAAAAGGAATCGTGAGCATGTACATTTACATTGATAAAAAGCTTCTCTTTGGGTTATTCTTACCTATATTTCTTTTTTTTTTCAATTACTGCAAATCATAAGTCGTGCAAATTATTTATTAAAATAATAAATTTTATTTAAAAAAAAATATTAGGTTAGGGAGATATAAATCTATTATTTTTACGTTTATTTCGGGGCTTTATTTAACCCAGACATTTCGATGATTTTTTTTTTGTTGAGATTTTGAGAAGAATTTCGGACATGATAATATTGGAAGGTTTTTAATAATGAAAAACAAACAAAACATTTTTTTTCGAAGGGTTCTGGAAACACGGTGCGATAGTAAAATCTACTATAATATTAAACACATGAGAAAATTTTTCCGATGTAACTGCCAAGCATTTGTCACCGCCATATCAACGCTGTAGGCAATTAAAGAAAAGTACCACATTTTCCCTCTATTGGAATTTCGGTATAAGCTCATGTTTTGTTCGGACCGTTCAACACCACCCATTCCTTTAATATACTTATGTTTCAGTCCCGGCTGCAAGACTTTCATCTTTCTCTTTTCTTTAGTGGAATATCGTTTTTCCAAATTTGTTGGATACACCGGGATGGAGTTTGATCCAATTATCACCACGTTGTTGTCATTCCATTTGCAGACTACCATGTTTTCTTCTATACAGAAGCTGTAGTCAAAAGACCCACGATCCGTCTTTTTTAAAACTTGTATTATTACGAAGAGGGCACTAGAATAAACGATTTTCTCTGAATGTTCCTGTCCCGTTCAAATTTCTCTTATTAATCTCTTTAAATAACTCGATACTGGAGAAAAACTTGTCGAAAAACAATGAATAGCCAATATTTATATTCCTGTGGGTCGATTCTGGTGTCTTTAGGAAATAGGAATTTTTTTCCTATATTTAGGAAAAAATTTTGATAGCAGTTTTTTCCTAAAAAATGTTTCCTATGGTTTATTTTGGTACACATAAGAATAAATTTTTCCTAAATTCTAAATAAGTTGAATATTGAAAACCATGCTCTGTAAGCGGTTAAGAAATGTCAAACATACATTTATTGTATGTAATTATAATTTTATTTGTCTAATTAAAAATTAAAAGAATTAAATTAATAGAATATTGCATGTGTGGTAAAAGAATATTTTTCCGTACCCAAAGTAGGTGCGGAAAGATAAACGTCAAATCCGCGATAAATAGGAAAGAAACAATTCCCATAAGGCACACTAGAATAAGCTTATAGGGGGAAAAATAGAAAACTGCTATAAAATTTAAAATTCTTTCCTATTTCCTATTCCTATAGGAAAACCAGAATCGACCCACTGGATTGTAAAGCGTCACAAAATTGCAATACAAATTCATATCTTCGTATCTCGTCTTTTGTTTATCGTCGATGCTATAATTGTCCCCCACGGGAGCAACTTTCTGTTAAGGTGGCTAAATAGTGGACAAACTTTAGGAAATTTATCATTTGAGTCTAAATTTGAGTTATCACACACGTGTAAATTACTTATTAGAAAGGAGAATCTGTTTCGAGGCATTGTTTTAGCAACCATTTCACAATGTACATCACTCTCTGTGCCCCCAATACAAGTGCCGCCGAGGTAGATTATTATAACCACTCAAAACTAAAATCCCACAGATCGCTTTTGTTTCCTCTAGGCTGACTTTGGCTGGCGTATTATTGGAATTTATCTATTTATTGGTGTTATCTAATATTTCAAGAGCCTGGGTATTTAATAATGATTCCGAAAAATTGTCTAAATTGACCTCATTTTTCTCTCCTGAATCGTCATCAGTCCAACAAATATTGATGAAAGTCGGAGGAAAAATAGTGATATTCACTGGATCGTTGTTTTCGTCGTCTGAATCTTCCTCCAGAATACGAATAATTTCATTGAGTGTTAATGTCCTACGAAAAATAATATAAAAGCGTAAATTTCTTAGAAGTACAGGATGGGCCAAAAGTCGCCATGGGATTTAAAAATTTAATAACTTCTTCGGTTTTATATTTTTTTTCAGATTATAAAATATACAAAATGGAATTTTTTTACACTAAGGCTGCGGGCCAATTCTAAGGTAAATCTAGGGTAAAAGCCGTTTTTAACAGTGTATGCGGTAAATTGAAATACCGTACTAAAAAGTAGGGTAAAGCGAAGACACAAAAGGTAAATAGTAGTGGTTTGTGTTTTTGCTAACCAAATCATGAAAATATGTCGGCCATGTTTCTAGACATAATTTTTTTCTATTCACTAGCATTTCTCATGAAATAAAAATGCGCTTCGATATTTATGAACACAGTTTTATATGCTAAAATTTTTATTTATTTTTTCTAATAGTTTATTGTGTATATTACGCAACAAATTTGCGAAAATATACAATTTAAATTTATTCGTATAAACAATACGAATAATTGGAACAACGACAATAAAATTTATGACATTAGTTCGTGTACCTACATACCAATTTTTGTATATTCCTAGAAACAATGTGTCCCTTTAAGCCGCATTTACCTTATTTTATTTACTAGAGAATTGGTACGATTTGAAAAGTAATTTGTACTAAAATTTCAATTTACTGTACTAATCGATTTACCTGAGAATTAGAGAATATAGAAAGTAATGTCACTTAAATGACCCCCGTTTGAATGAAATCAACTTTATTGAAAATCTGATTATGAGTGATGAAGCTCATTTTTATTTGAATGTCTTTGTTAATAAGCAGAACTGTAGGTTCTGGGGTTCTGAAAATCCAAGAGCCATTCATCAACGCAAATTGCACCCCATTATGTGTCCAGTATGGTGTGACATTACACCTGAAAATATCCGTAAGGTCCAATGATATTTTCAGATATAATGTCTTCTTCGAAAATGAAGATGGAAGTGCTGTAACCATAAATGGAGAGCAATATCGGTTTATATGATAGAAAATTGTTTACGTCCTGCTCTTGAAAACAGACCTGAGATGTGGTTTCAGCAAAATGGAGTCACTGCCCACACTACCCGAGGCACAATGGCACTTTTAAAGCAAATTTTTGGAGAGCGGATAATTTCCAGAAATTCGGAAATTAATTGGCCAGCGCGTTCGCCAATTTTGTCAGCACCCGACTATTTTCTTTGGGGTTATTTGAAGGGGCGAGTATATGTGAACAAGCCCGAGACAACCCTTGAACTCAAGGCCAATATTGTTCCAGAAATTCGAACGCTACAGCCACAAATTTCGAAAGATGCTTTTTTAACGAAAAAGTTATTAAATTTTTAAACCCCAAGGTGACTTTTGGCCCACACCACTGTACTTTGGTCTAATGTGCCCATAATAAATGGTACACTAAAATTTAGGTTATAAAATATTTAAAAAAAAACTTTTAAACACTTTTTTTATTTTTGACTAAACTGTTCCACAATTAGTCTGTTTTGTATAAATCCACAAAAAAAAAAATAAAAAAATAACTGTAACATTAAAAAATTATTACCTTTTATAACTCATGATTTTTTGATCTGCACGTGCTAAATTGTCAAGCACAACTAAATATCTTGCGCAGAATTTTTTTTATTTTTTGTACTTGTTTTAATGTAAGAATATAACGACGAAATAAAACGAAAGAGAAAAATATTCTCATTTGTATTAATTTTTTAAGGAAACCCCCACAAAGTTGGTGTATCATTTATGGCACAATGATCATTTCTGAGTTAACATGGTTACAATCATTCGTTTTGGCTCAAATATGCGCGGTTTTTTTGGATAACTTGTTTCCATTTAGAAGGCAATTTCATTATGCCACTTTTTCAGAACGTTTTGTCCCTATTAGCAAAAAACTGAGGTAGCTGGTTTTCACAAGCATCTCTTGAGGTCATTTTTACACCACCAAGAGCGTTTCTCATATAGACAAAAAGTGATTAAAATCGTTTGGTACCTATAAGATGAAAGCATAATAACCGCCCAACCAAGCTCCCGGAGCTTCTGGTGTCTGCATGAACGTGTGTTGTCCTAGTGGAACACAACGCCTCTCTTATTAGCTATTTCTGGCCGCTTTTAGTTAATTGCTGTTTTCAGTTGGTCCAATTGAGCGCAGTAGAGGTCTCAATTGAGCGTTTGGCCATTGGGCAGCACCTCATAGTAGATGATTCCCTCCCGATCCCATCAAACACATATCTAAATCTTCCTGGCTGTCAATCCTGGTTTGGCCACCGTTTGGTCCGCTGCACCAGCCTTCGACCATGATCGTCATTTTCGTATGTGACCCGTTTGTTGTCGCCAGTCACCATCCGCTTCAAGAATGGCTCGATTTCGTTCCGTTTGGCCAAGGATTCGCAGATGGATGCATGGTACATCAAGTTTTTTTTGTGCCAACTCGTGTTATCTTTGAAGCCGACCTTTGCAAATGGTTTTAAACTATTTTGGGTTCGATTTTCAGCTGCTGGGCGATGGTCCGACAGCTTGCATGCCGGTCTACTTCGATAATTTTCAAGATTTTCTTGATATTTTCGACGATAGGCCTTTCTGTGCGTGGTGCATCTTTGATATCGAAATTACCGGAACGGGATCGACGAAACCTACATTTCATATGATTTGCTGTGACAATATCGGAACCATAGGCACCATTCACAATTTCAGCCGCCTGTAAAATATAGCGAATTTTCTCTTTGTTTATCTCCATCCTTGATACGCTATAACTCAAGAGTGAATCGATCAATCAAAACAATGAAAAAATAATATTTTAGTACATGAATTGTACCACTTTTCAACGAGTATAAGTATGGTCCACTGCGACAAATACATCACGAGATTTATGCCACTAAAGCCATCTCCCCAACCCATTGTTTTGTTATTTTCTATATTACTTGAATGTGCGAAACTGCTAGAATGGCTGGCTTCACTTGTTGAATTGTTTCTCTTTTTATTATGTTTACGTGGCACTATTCTGGTAATTCCTTGGGAATAGGGAATTGGGGAAAGATTTTATATGCAATTTCAGTTCAAATATTTTTTTCCGGCCTAGAAAAGTTTGATGTAAATATTTACAAATTGGGAATAATTTTTCCATATCTAAATTGGCAGGGAAAATTATTCCCAATTTTGTTTTGTTTTCAAAAAAATTACCACTAGATTTTTACCTCAGTATGCCAGAAAAAAAATTTAAAATAGAAATTACATATAAAATCTTTCCCCAATTCCCTATTCCCAGGGAATTACGAGAATAGTGCCACTGGTGTTTTTATTATGTTTACCTTTCGAATAAAATTGGATATTTAAAAAAAATGCGATAAATTCTCATTTGATATTGAGGATCAACATCCACATTTGCTATGCTATTTTCAAAACTCTAATCTACTGAATTTAAAATTACTCGGATCATCGAGGTTTTCCAGGTTGTCATACATATCAAAGTTAGCATAAGAAGTGCCCGTTCAAATATAATTGGCCTACAAATCGGAATTTATCGTATTTTGTAATGGTAAATTTTATTCGAAATGACATTTGTTATGGTAACTGTTGAGCTGTGTGATAACCTGAAAAAAGCTCTGTGATCTGGCCAACTTTTAATACAGCAAACCTCTAGAATGGAATAGCATAGCGATTTGGTGTCTCAATAACAAAGAAGAATTTATCTTGGCAATTATAATTGACAAGGCGACCTGCAAAAAACTCTGTAATCTGACCAATTTTTAATACAATTTATCGAGCACATGTAAGCAATCCTGTATGAAATTTTCATAGGACCACTGTGTACTAAAATTTGTTTACGACAAATGGACTCGGTACAACTGTTTGCCTTGAGTTCGTCAATGATCTGACGCTTGCTGGTGGCGTACACTTTGCTTTTCAAATAACGCCACAAAAAGAAGTCCGAAGCGGCCAAATCTGGAGATCTGGGTGGCCAGTCAATGTCGCCTCTTTCTGGCATCAGACGTTCGGGGAATTTTCGTTACAGACACTGAATTGTTTTAATTTGCAGTGTGGCATGTCGCACCGTCTTGTTGAAACCAGCAAGCGTCTAGACCTTTTTCACTCATTTACGGGCAGACATAATGAGCCACATCAACCGAGATCGATTTCCATTGACTGTTCGGTTTTCTCTGAAAAAATTTGGCCCATTGATGGTTTTGGCGCAAACGCCAGCCCAAACCGTCACTTGTTGGCCATGCAATGGCGGTTCACCGATTTGGTGTGGATTCTCCGTTCCCCAAAAGCAGCAATTTTGCTTATTGACGCCGCCAAAGGTGTGAAATGGGCCTTGCCGGTCATCAAAATTTGCTTTCGAACACCATAGGTTCAGAGTCAACCATTCGAGCGACTGTTTGGCCGTATTCCAAGCGACTTTATACGGAAACAAATGCAAATCATCCTTCAAAATGCACCGCAAAGTGGTTCCACTGACACCAAAATGCTGAGCGCGTCAATGAAGTTTTGGGCAACACTTACTCTGACCGCTTCAACCAATTCATTGGAACGTCTTGATCGTTGATGAACGGCATGTTGACGATCTCTTACTGTCCCGTGATCAACAAACTTCGACACCAAATCGACGAATAGTGTTTTCAGACGATGAATGTTGGCCATGATTTTTTCGACGATATGCACGTTGAGTTAGAGATGGATTTACATATCTGACGATTTTTTCGCGATGCTGCTTGCTGCATTAAATTCGGCGAACGCTGTATTATCGATGATTTACATATTCGACGTTTTTTCGGCGCAGTCTTTTCACACATATATACATAAACAATATTTTGACACATAATTTAAAAAAAACAGATGATGTTGCGCCGAAAAGATAAATGTTGTTCATGTCTTTGCCATGCCGACAATTCGGCTAAGAAGTTCTTTCTGATTGGTTGAATGTGTAACGTGATGTTCGGCCCAGAAAAATAACAAGGGCAGATATGTAAATCCACCTTAACACAACTGAATGACTATTTTCAATGTACAGCGTCACTATTTCGGCACGTTGTTTCGGCGTGAAGTGATTCATGGTTAAAATTGTACTGAATTCACGTTTCAATATCATGTCTAATCAAGTCAATCGGTTGACAAATGTTACAGTTATTCAATGTTGACATACCGACATAAAAGATAGCGCATCCTGTACATTTGTACTGAGTGGGGGTCGTTTGCCCATTCTTAAAAACTCCGAAATCATAACCCCGCTTTTCAAAGGCCCACCTTTGATAATCCAATTTTTTCAAATCCCGATTTTAATAGAAAGCGGGATGTTATTCGTTTGTCTCAAGGCAGTACAATGTAAAAAATAATAAAATAATTGATGGATCCGAATCGAAATTAAAATTTTAACATGGAAGAAATTTTGAATTTTGGTTGAAAAAAATGGAACTAGGTTCTTTAAGGTTCAATTTGGTTTGTAAAGTTATAGGAAACTGAACTTAGCCATTTCTCAACTTAGCTGTAAAGAAATTTGAACATAAATTTCGGATAAAATTCATGAGTTGGGCCATGTTACGAGTACATAGTTTATCCCGTGTTTTTTTTAATTTTTGATGATATCAGTAAAATAAAAATTAAAAAAAATACACTCGATATCTAGCGGAATAATTTGAAATTTTAGTATAGATTTTTCGGTTTAATACGAATGTTTTAATCGATTATAAATGTAATCTTTTAATTAAAGGTACTATTTATGGTCGTCTTGAAAAGGACCAAACACATTTTCATAGAATCTTAGAACTTAACCAAAATTCAATTTAGAATCCAAATCCGCCTCTAAATTCCACGTTTGACAATAATTGGTTAATAATTCGCCAATTTGCGTACTGTATGATTGAATTTTCATTGAATTTCATTCAAAATTCAAGTTGAAATCCAGATTTAGTTCTCCATATCAAATTTAACGATAATATGTTAAGAAATTACCTACTTACATTCAGCATAGCTGGTAGGGTACGATTCGCCAAGTCGGGTATTGCCACAAACACAAAATTCCTATACAAAATACAAAACTCCAAAATAAATTCCATTTTATGCCCATGGACCCAAAACTTCATTCAAAATTCAAGTTCCAGAAGGAAGTCCCAGAGTCAAGTTTCAGAATCTCAAACCAATTCTGCAAATTTGACAATGCTTGTTTAATTGCTTGTTTAATGGCTTAGTTTAATGGCTAAGTTACATTCAGCATGTCCAAATTTCAAAAATTCTAGAAAAACTCATGTTAAAATGCAAATCACATTCCTTAATCCAAATTTCACAATGTTCGGTCAAGAAATGGCCAAGTTTTAAATAAAAACGTAGCTGAAAAAATATTTTAATGTCTTTTAAATTCCCATTTTTGGTAGAATTTCAGAAAATGCGGGATTTCAAAAACTTAACTTGAAAATGCGGGGATTTCAAAAGCGGGATTTTTTAAAAACGGGTTTTAATAATTCAGGATTTTGAAGTTGGAGCTTTCGAAAAAGTCATAATAAAGTCTTCATAATTGATTTGGAGTCATTTTTGCTTTCCACCTAAAATGATAATTATTATTACATTTACGTTCAATTAAAATTCAGAAGGAATACAAAATTAATTTTTGTTCTTTACGGGTGGGCAACCCCATTTAAATAAAGCTCGTTGTTTAACATTAATAATTGCATAAATTCGAATATCAATTAAATGCCAAACAATGATAATTTATGAATAAATTTAATTGGATTTGCCTCTCTACATAAACGAGCAAAATAATTAAAACATTTATCATAATTATTAAAATTGTCTCATATTATAATTGATGCAATTCCAATTCTATTTAATTAGTAAACAAAATATTTAATTAAAATATTTGCATAATATTCATTGAACAAACTTAATATTAATATTTTTTTTTTGGAAAATTATTGTAATCAACATTCAGATTTCTCTTTGTGATGTATTAATTATATTTGAAATATTTCATTACTTATGTAACTGTTTCTGTCAGACTATCGTAATTTGGTTTGGGCAAGACTTAAACATAAGCTACCATATGGGTTTTAATGACTTTATTATATAGAAATTTCCTCCCGGAAAACTGAGCGGGAATGTCTGCGGACTATTATGGCACTCGACTGGAATTGTATAGATTTAGACTAAATTACCTCGCCGAAAGTCGGCATATTTCCCATCCCGGTCGTGTTCCGTCTCTGATTTATCTCTGGTGCTTGTGATGTTGGTTTCTTCTATGGTTCGTTTATTGTGGATTCGCCGTCGTTGATCAGCTACGTTATTTTCGTGGCTTTTTACTATTTTACAAATCGGTCGATTAGGCGCGTCTTTGTGTGCGCTCTCCACTATTTGTTCATCATGCCCCAAATCCTTTCTTAGTCTTGTCACGCTCCAGTACACTTTCTCAATTCCGATTCTTGTCACCTTTGCACAAGTCTCCGTCACGGTCTTCTAGATCGCTTTCTCTTTTTAGCAATTAACTCCACTACCGGACTCACTCTCAACCATCGTGCTGGAATTTTCGACTAGGACCCATGGAGCCAATTCGTCCCTTCTTTTCTCTGGTCGTAAACTCTTTCTAAACAGACTTGCACTATCTATGCTAGAACTTAACATCTAGTTTTGGTTGTTTCTTGAACCCTCTGTGGATTTCTTTATTCCTGGTGTAACAAATACCTTTACTGCGTAACTTGCTTGCTTATCTCGGGAATCAGGCTGCCTAGCAAAACTCTAATTCCATCGTTGCGTACAATCCCGATCGTATTGACATAACTTCCCGCATCTAAAGCATCTTCTTTAACTTTTGATGCCATCTGGCTCTGCATTGAATCTGACCGCTGTAATTTTCTATGCGTCCAATAGCTTACTGTTGGTTGCTACAACTCCAACTAATTATTTCTTTTATCTCCGTAATACAGCAGCGCGCAGTCGTGAGTCAATGAGATTTTAACACTTACTTGTGACAATTTTTTCACTTTAAATTAATTTTAAATAATAAAGCGCATTTATACCGATCAAATTTATTTAAAGTATTCGAATACTTTATCATACTTTAAACTTTTTCAACACTTTAATATTTAAACAATTTTAATGATTTTAATGACGCGTTAATGTCTTTTAAACATTTCAAATACTTAAGACGCTTCAAACGCGTTTAACACTTTAATGAGTTTTACACTTTTTAACACTTTAAACATTTTTAACGCTTTTTATACTTTAAACAATTTTAACACTTGTAACATTTTTGAAATATTTTGTAGTTTTATACTTTTAACAAAGCACTTTTAACACTTTTTAATAATACTTAATAAACACATTTTTATTAATCACTTGTTTTTTGTTTCGCAGAATATTTTGAATATTTTTCAAAAAGTTTAAAAAATCACTCTCGGAGTGATTTTTTAAATTTTGAAAAATATTCAAAATATTCTGCGAAACAAAAAACAAGTGATTAATAAAAATGTGTTTATTAAGTATAAGTGTGTTTCGACAAGTGCCTACGGCAAATAGCGTAAAAAGTACTTTTTAATAAATTTTACTTTTAAACTTTGTTTAATAAATTGTATTCTTCTAATTGAATAATAATGTTAATACTTGCAAACTTTTTACCACTTTAAACATTTGTATTTTTTTTAACAATTTTAGTACAATTTAATCAGTAAGATTTTAAACTACACTTTCAACAATTTTATTACTCATAACACTTTGTCACTTTTACCACTTTCTAACATATTTAAACGCGTTTTAATTCAATTAAACACTTTTTGAATAATTTGAACATTTTAAACTTTTTAACGCTTTTAATACTTTAATAATTTTTACATATTTTAAATATTTTGAACATTTCAAACGCGTTTAACACTTTTAATGATTTTTAAAACTTTTAATGACGTTTACACTTGTCAATGTAAAATATGTTTAAATCTTTTGACTACTTTTGAAAACACTTTTGAATACGTTTAAACTTATTTAACTTTTTTAACACTCTCAATACTTTAAACAATTTAAACATTTCAAACAATTTTAACACTTGTAAAATTTTTAACATGTTTAGTATTTTTACACTTTTAACAATTTTAATCTTTGAAACATTTTTGTAAACCATTTTTGAATACTTTTAACTGTTTTAATAATTTAATTATTTCAAACAGATATAACACTTTCAACAACTTTAACACTTTTCCTACTTTAAGGCTTTAAATACATTTATCATGTTTTATACTTTTAACATTTTTAACACATACACTTTAATCCTTTTTATAATCTTCTATAACTTTAGCGCAATAAAACACTTCTAGAATACTTTTGAACACTTTAAAATTTTTAACACTTTAAGCATTTTAAATATTTTAAACACTTCAAACGATTTCAACACTTTCAACAAGTTTAATGCTTTCACACTTTATACACTTTTAACTTAACTCTTAATACTCACCAGAGTTAACTTTTTATACACTTTTAATGCTTTGCACACCTAAAACGGTTTACAACTTCCTTCAAACATTTTTAATACTTTTTCTGTTATAAAGCAAGCACTTACACAATTTTAACATTTTAACCAAAGTTATTGGCGAACATGCACAAAATTTATATTTAGTTTTATCGTTCGATTTTCCTTCATGACTTAAAAGTAAGGTTTCAACTTTTGATTTGAAGTTTTAAACATTTCTGAACAATTATAAACATTTTAACTCAACTTTTTGACTTACTTGATACTTTAAACACTTCATACACATTTAAACTTTTGTAAACTTTTTAATCTTTTAAAACTTTTAACACTTTAAGCACTTTTAACACAAAAACTTTCAGCATCTTTAAACTTTTTTAATACTTTAAAATGTTTAAATACTTTAAACACTTCGAGCTCTTTTAATACTTTTAATCGCCATTACATTTGGCATACTTTAAACCCAAGAAACATTGATAACACTTTTAAGAGTTTTAAAAATTTTAACACGTGAAAACCAACTATTGGCGAATATGAAACCTCATGACTTAAAAGCAAGGTTTCAACTTTTGATCTTTACATATTTTTGCTGAAATTCTTTTAATCGAATATTGATATTACAATTTTCACACGATACTAGAAATTGTTCGTTATTTGTATACGATTTTCTCGCAATGTTTTTCATATTTGTTTTACCCCTACTCGTATATACAAACTTTTCAACAAATTTAAACACTTTGGAACACGCATAAGGCTTTAATAAATTGAACACTTAACATTTCTAACACTCCAACAGATTAACACTTTGAACACTTTATAGACATTAAACACTTTAAGCATCTTGCAATTTTGAATATTTTTAAATACTTTTTAATACTTTTGAAATTTTTTAAACACATCAGAATAAATAACAAAAATTAACACTTTAATTGTTTAAGTATTTTAAATGTTACAAATACATTTTTAACACTTTTAGTAGCTTTAATTTTTTTGAACTATTTAATACTTGTAACACTTTTAAGCCTTTTAGTACTTTTCAGCATATTTAAACACAATTGAACACTTTTAACATCTTTTTATTACTTAATAACACTTTCAACTCTTTTAACAATTTGAAAATATTAAATAATTTAAACACTTCAAACGATTGAAACACTTTCAAGACGTGTAATGCTTTTTACCTTTTAATATTTTAATATTTTTAATTCCTTTCAAAAATGTACACTTTAAACGCTTTAAAATCCTTCGAACATTTGTAGCACTTTAACACTGTTTTACAGTATTAAAACATTAAACGCTTAATTTTAACTTTTTCCGTGAACAAAAATTATGTGAAAACACTTTAAACTTTTGTAACATTCTTTACACTTTTAGTAGTTTTAAACACTTTTAACAATTTTAATGATTTTAACACTTTTAACCATTTTTGAGCACTTTTAAAAATTTTAATACGTTTAAACAATTTTAAAACTTTACAGAACTTTGAAACTTTGGTAAAAGTTTAACACTTTTCACAGTTTTAAAACACACAATTTTTACTTTCTCTGAATGTATTTTAATCAAATATTTATTTGATAACTTCCACGCGATACTTAAACTTTCTCGCTATTAGTATACGTTTTTTATCGAAAAGTGTTTTTGTGTTGTGTGTGTATGAGCACTTTTCAATAAATATAAACATTTTAAACCACTATTGGATACTTTTGAACAATTTTGACTTTATTAACACTTTAAATTCTTGAATCAATTTAAAAACGGTTTTTACACTTTCAACACTTTTTAATTTTTTAATTTAACACTTTTTTATATTTTTAACATTAAAAATACTCCCAGCACTTTTGCACATTAACACTTTATACACATTAAATCTTTAAACACATTAAACTATGTAAACTTTTAGTACGGTTAGCACTTTTAATAACACTTTTCAAGACATTTTAACACTTTTAACAACTATTGAATACTTAAAAACACTTTAAACTTTTTTAACATTTTAAATACTTTAAACATTTCAAACGCTTTTAACACTTGCAACACTTTTTGGAGTTTTAATATTTTAAACGATGCAAAACCCTTGAAACATTTATAACACCTTTTACAATTTTAAACGGTTCCCTCATGACTTAAAAGCAAGGTTTTAACTTTTAGCAAATTTTACGTATCTTTGTGCTTTTTTTCCGAATGTATCTTAAACAAATATTGATATTACAATTTCCACACGATACTTGAATTTTTTCGCAATTACTATACAATTTTTCTTGCAAAGTGTTTTTCATATTTGTTTTACTTCTACTCGTATGTATATAGTTAAGCACTTTACCGATAATGGATTATTCGTATAAGCAGTGAAAATAAAAAAATTTTACATAGTCGAACCGGGTTCTACCAGCATTTAAAATATATTTCATAAAATACAATAAACAAAAAATGCTCGGTAAAACCTTTTTCACCTAACCGCGGATACACTGAAAAGCCATTTTTATTTACCTTAAGTGCAAAAAAATATAAATAAAAATTTCGACAAACAAAATCGATTATATTGAATTTGAAATTTAAACTATACTTGTGTGTGTATTCTCACTGATTGGGTGCTCAAGCTCGGTGGCCCTAAAGGTAAAAGTGTTGTTTTATATCGGGAAGGGGAGGGATGATGGTACAAAAAAATATTTAAATTCATGTTTATTTATTTGCAATAACATAAAATCATTTTCAATATTTTATTTATTTTTCCTATACAACTGTAATACCGATATGGATGGAAATGTGTGTGTTGTATGCTTGGGTAAACGGAAGTGTAAGAGGGCAGCATTTCCCAGTAGAATACAATTTAAATAAGTTGTATTTACATTTTTTTTTGTTTATGTATATATTTGTATATAACCTACTACTGTGTTATATATTTACATATTTTTTTTGTTCGATATTTTCAGACTAAAAAATGGTTAGGTAACACATAGCCTAAAAAAAACCAGCCACAGAAGAAACCTAAGAATATTTATGTAAGAAGTAAAATCAGAATAAACATAAAGGAAAGAAATCCTAGCATCAACCACCGTATAACAATATACCACAGTGCACAAAAACGCTTCAAGTTTTACCCACCCGATTTTTTTTTTTTTTACTTCTAAATGGATTTCAAATTTTATAAAATTTTTCATAAATTTTTATATGTTATCTAGTGAAAACTGAACACAAAGAAAATTTGAAAAACTGATTTTATTTTTATAAAATAAAATAAGCATATAGAGTGTGTCTCTAGAGACGGTGTAGAATAATAATATAGACAAAACTAAAACATTTTTTTTTAGTTTTTATAGTTTATTAAATTACACAAAGCTTAATACAAATAGTAAATAATTTAAAATGCGATTAGTGTGTCGTAATAGACGAGCAACCATATTTGGTATGGTATGCTTTTGCTTTATAGTGATTTATATTTTACGGTTTTTGGAAATTGGGCCGGCGTGCCTCTTTAAAAAACAGACACCGATGATGGTGCGCGACGACAAATTCATGATAAATTCGGAGCACAAAGTATTCCCATATCATCGGAATATGCCTTTAATATTTATTGGTGGGGTACCACGATCTGGCACAACATTAATGCGGGCGATGCTGGATGCGCATCCGGATGTGAGGTGAGTACTATTTTACATTATATTACACAATATGGGTTTATCACAATTTCTCTATTCTATTTTGGATCATTTGGGACTCTAAATATTTATAATAGGGAAATAGGTTCCACACATTCATAAGTATTATCTCTTTATATTTTTCAACTTCATTTTCAATGCACATAGGTAAATGATTCATGTTTCTGCGGGAAAACGTTTTACACCTTGACAAAATAAATTATGTTCCACAACCAGTCATACCTACTTGTATTTATAAATATTATCTGTTATATGCACTAAAAAATTTAGTATTTCCTAGGCCTGATTGTACAATCCCGTACGATCACGTTTAAATAAGGGCGCTAGTGACTTACATAATTTAATGTTGCAAGGTCTGCTACAGAGGTGATTAAATTATTGAATTATTTATTGGGGGGGGGGGGGGGGGGGCACCTATTTTTAAAGGTAAAGTCCGATTTTGAACCAAAATCTCTGAATGAGTTTTAAGCGCCAGCCTATTAAGGCGTGTAAACCAATTCAGAGATTTTGTTTCAAAATCCTGCTTTATTTTTAAAAATAGGCATTCCCCCTAATAAAATAATTCGAATATTTTGATAGATTTAAATAAAATATATTAATTGAAGTCACATTTACTGCGGGACCAATAGGTTCCACACCAAGCTGCGCGTATCTGCTGTACAAATAAAATATAACCCTGGACTGAGTAGCTAATGTGGAATCCCTTTGTGCATTTATTCGAATGTGATGAGCAAACAGCGAACAGATAAGCAAATAATTTTTAATATTTGCAGAAATTTCAGTCGATATAACTGTGTGCATGCCATATGTTATCGAAACCTTGAACGACGTCCAATTTGATACAGAGCAGTTTTGTTCAAATGGTTTGAGAAGCAATCTGATTTCTTCTTGTATGGTTTTATGGTCTTTTCTACATCCAAATTTATCTGTGCCAAGTTCAGGGATCCTTGTCGCATTAGGTCATGTGTCTTCTGTCTGGAACTTCTCTGCATTTTACTGCTTGCCGTAACATATTCGCAAGATATGTTACTGCTATACCCACTTTATATTTTGTTTTAAGTAAGTGAGATGCTTAATGAACAGTGACCGTAGATTTTATTCAATATTTCAGTTTATTAAGAATGTATTTAACCCTAAATTCAAGATTCGCTGTTTGGGTCAAACTGAAAACCTATGTCCTCCTTGTATCTCTTTTTAGTATTTCGAGCACTTAAAATTGTCCGGCCCGATTTGACATTTTCATCGTTTTCGCCTTCCTCAAGATGTCACTTATGGCATTATTATTTTTTTGCCCATTATACGTTATTGGGATCTTTCAACATTCAAGCATTTAAATCTTTGGTGGTGACTATTTAAAGGAGGAACAGCTGACCAAAGCCTCTTGGGTTCCACGGTATCGGCCTAATATTTTCTAATTTTGAGGCATACCTTTCGAGTCCTTGATCCTTTTTCCGGTGCAAGATCTACTACTTCTGCTTTTGTTACTTCTTTGAGGTTCTTGATTTTGACCCGAGCCTCGAGAATAAGAGACCGGATAGTAATCGTATGGTGAACAGTGTTCACCCGAACACGTGCTGCTCTTACCTTACATCTTATGCCTGGTCGACTCACCAGGAGTTAATATGTTCTATGCCAAAAAAGAGAATCATGCGTGCGAAAAATTTCACTACAAATTTTCACTAAAATGATTCATCGCCGCACGAATTTCACTTCTCCCCTCTTAATTACTACACCTTAAATAATTTTCACTTAATAATTAATTCACTTCCTAGGTGAGTCGTAATGAATACTTTTTGTTTGGCCTAGTTGGAAAGTTAGTTTTGCTAATTTTTGCGGGTTTTGCAAATTATCGTTAATTTTATCATGGATAATGGGTTGTTAAGCTTGTATGGCCGTGTCACTTATACAAGTTAAATTGTTTAGCAGATCGTACGTTCCATCATGATGAATCATCTCATTGCCAAAAAGTATAGATAGGTTGACTTGCTCTGAAGCATTAAGTTGTGGTGAACATACGGGGCGAGTACTCATGTTTGATTCGGAGCTTATTTAAAAACATTTTGATTTCATTGCTAGTGAATTCAACCCCGCTGTCTGAAAAAATGATTTGTGGTCATCCAAATACATTAATTACTTCATTTTCTAGGAAATATATTAAGGAAGAGGTCGTGGTCCGTTCGAAACACTTAGGTTCGATTCTAATATACAGCCTGTTATTCAGAATTCTGTAAGTTGGGCTACTCGGTAGCACTATTGAGTACACGGTCGAACCTCTAGTAAGTTTGGTAATAGAGTCACACCGTATTCTAGATAGTACATCAGTTAATATATTTTCTTTGCCATTTTGATGGATAATCTCGATGTTAAAAGCGATACTAACTACATCGTGCTAGTTTTGAGATCATGTCCCGCATGCCCGTCAACCATTTAAGACTGGCATGGTTTGTAATACCTGAAGTCCTGTATCCCTTAACAAATTGACGAAATTCTTTTATGGAAAGATCAGCAGCCAAACATTCCCGCCCAGTCACCTTGTAATTCTTCGGAGCAGCATTCATCTTTTGCGAGAAATAAAAAATTGGCTATTCAACGTCATCCTGGGCCTTTTAAATCGAGTCTCCTAAACCTTTGGTACTCGCGCCACGGCGACTATAGAAGTGTTTGGAGTAGTCAGGATTCGCAAGAACAAGATCCGTTGGCAACAAAACCTTAAGCCCTTTCCTGTACTTCTAGTGTCCATGCAAACTTATTTGATTTTTAAAGGAAATTCGAGATATGAGCAGAGATTTCGGGAAAGTTGTGAATTCTCAACCCGCCATCCCAAGGAAGCGTCGCATCTGTTTGACGGATTTTGGTATTGGGAAATTTACTATGGCTTCAACTTTACCTGGGTTCGTTCTTTTAAATTCAGGGTTGATATGGTTCATTAAGCAGGCCCTCTATAATTGGTAGAGAATACAAATTTTTTAGATTAGTGATTCTGTTAGATATTTAGAGACAAGCATAACGGAATTTATAAATTCGCCGATTGTGAATTAGTTGGTTGATGCATTTTAACATGTGCCGAATCCGAATCACCAAAAGCATCTAAAAACGTATTCCCAGATACAGTCTGTTTTTCATTGTTGGGACGATATAAAATTTCACTACAATTTAGCTTAAGATATTTGATGTTAATCAATCACTGGCGCCACTGTCGAGGAGACCCTTAATAGCTTTACCCCGAATAATGACGTCGATGTAACTTGCCGTAATCGGTTGTTTTGACATAATTAGTTACTTCAGCGAAATAAGTTGGCTGTACATACTTAGATGTAAGTCGGCAGTTTATAGACAAGATAGTTGGCCTCTGCGGAGTTCGGCTTTACCTGGGACGATGCATTTGATTTGCACTCTCCATCCCAGTTTTGGAAGTGTTTCGCTTCAAGTTTGTTTTTTTGATTTCGAAACCTTTCACAATTTTATCAATCATTTTTTTTTATATTTGGCATTTCGCACTTTATTTTTTTTATTTCATTTTCATTATGGAAATTTCTGCGACCACCTTTTTCAACTCAGTCTTAGTCCACATTCTCAGACGTACGACAAAAAACGCGCAATTCCTCTACAATTCAAAGATTGGTTGATATTATGTCCTCCTATTTGCGGGGTGAAGATTTATCTTAAGATTGTATCCAGAAGGTTTCTTTCTTTAGCATGATTTAACCGATTATTCAGAGACTGAATGCTGGAAATGTAATTGCTAATCGGTTCCCAGAGTGTTTGTTTTTTAATATAAATTTGAAAGCGCAGCCCAGCTTCAAACCATGATAGAAACGCTTATTGTATATCAGGTCACTTTGCGTTTGGGTTATTTCGCACAAAATTGGAGAAGAAATTGTACTCTTGGCTAGATACGTATTCAAATATATATTTATCCAACATTTCAAATCTATAGCCCGCACAACTAACTATACTTTAAATCAATTCAATTTAAATAAAAAAAATCACTGATGTTCATCTCTCAAATCATCAACATTTAAATTACGTCATTTTAGGGATTTATTTATACCATGATTTCGATTGTAACAACCATATCATATTAAGCCGGTCGAAAGGGTGGCAGAATATTTGTCTCAACGTTTTGATGCTCAGCACCTGCCCGTTTTTCATCGGAGTTGATTGATCGCTCGCCCTATTTGACTTAATTTGAAATTATACATTAAATTGCTTCAATTTTCCTCGTGAGATCATTTTTGTCGGACAAATGGCGGTTCTTTGAAGATATCGGGCTAGCTGAAGTCATAATATGCTCGCTACTTACGTTTTTCTAGTCGGGGGAATACTTGAGTCCTTCAAGGATAAAGAAAAAAAATTTCAACCGTCAGACATATTTCGACCGGCATTACCTGCCATGGTAGTTGACCTTTTTGTCGGTGTAGTCATGTACCCTGCTTGAGTATTTATGCTTTTATGCAGGCAACGACCCTGTTCTGGAAAGAGTTGTATTGGTCTCATGAGTGGACGGCCCCAAATTATACAAAATCAAAAATCAAAAAATGTTGAACTCCAAGTTCTTACACTCCAAAACTTGTGTGTATCCACCTCTAATGGTAGACTTCAAACTCAATGGGGTTACAACGAAAACTTTTCGGTAATTTAGTTTTTCGATTGATTTTATTCTTTTGGTCTTATTTCGACCCAAATTATAAAAATGAAGAAGCAAATTTTCGAGTCCAAAGTACTTACATACCAAAATTTTAAGCTCCAGGAGTATCCACTTCTAGCGGAAGACTGAACGAAATGGGCTGTTGAAACTTTACTAAATTAGTTTTTGAATTAACTCGTTCCAATTATAACAAAATAAAAATGAAATAAATAAAAATCGGGGAATGATCGCCGTAGCAAGCCGAGTTCATTGTTGTGTTCATTCCGAAGTTTATTCAGTGATTGATCTCTTTTTTAATCGATACCGATAATCATCTGGATCTTTGAAAGAAACTGAAATTAATACCGAGAATTAATCGAGGATCACAATTAACTGGAAACGATAATTCATTCTGCAAAACCAACAATTATTATGTAAAATAATCGGTTATTGTAAGATATACAAATAACGAATGCTCGACATTAGGCTCTTCAATCATAACAATTCTACAAAAATATAAATTCCATTTTAAGACGATAACTCTCCAAAAGTCATTGCACAAGGCAATTCATCGAAAACTGTAAAATCCGGGGCGCTGTAGTGACCGCTTTTTTATTGGCCCGAGCATCATTCGAATTCGAGTTTCTGTATATCTCTTAATGTTCGCGTCGAGACCCACAACCAAGGATGATCACTAGTCTAATGAGCGCCTTTTATATAGATTTTATCTTTTGTTTTATGCGAAATGTTGCGAGACTTTAAGATTTTAATGATTTCGTACAATGCTCGACATCCACGATATTACATGTTATTTCGGAGTATGAATTTTTTTTCGCTATTTGAACGCCAATAAGATTAGCAGTTGACTGGCTCAAAAAGCATATGTTGTTTTGCTAATAGGCGGCTGGATTTAAAATAAAATAATATGCGCTGGGCTCATAATCTTCGGAAGATATGAACACCTTGCCGAACTCCTGATGGTATTTGAAATGCTTCCAAGAATTTGCCTTCGTCTCACTTATATGGTCAGATAAATCTGTCAAAACCCTATGAGTGTGGTCAATGGGAATTATGATGATTTTTAACTTTTCCAGAGACATTTTTTCGTTTACGGTTACATCCCATACACCACAAACGTTCACGGAATCATGAAAGAGATCGCAGACATTCGAATAGGCCAAAAAATTTTCTATCACTATTGTGATAATGGGACATGAATGATGATTTTCACCACGTTTTTCAAAATTTAAAACTTCTTCATTTTCAATTTTATTCTCAATTGGAAATTTTAGTATTTTCTCCAATAGGATTTTTACCCAATTGACATTCTCAAATAAGCTACGAACCCTATTTATTGTAATTATAATCAAATAACAGAAATACTAGAGATGTTCACAGGGTCACGTTTATACTTATGGATAGTTCTAAGATTTCACTTTCGATAGTTCTGGACAGGGTTCGGGTATGATGGTATTTAAATCCGATTTTTGACAATTTTGAAATTAGTCACGAACGGACGATATCAGCTGTTTTTTTAGAAAACCAACTCCAAATTCGGGTTTGCTAGTATTGTTGCTTTGGCAAAGCGTGTATCGAAATCGATATGAAGCTAGCACGTAGAGTTAGTACTAAATAGTACATACTAAAAAACCAAAAAAAATCATTCAATCATCATTTGTCGGATATGAATTAAATTTTTTATTGTAGTAGAATCCTTCTTGACCTAGGCAAATTTCAACAGTTGTATGGGTCAGACGGTAGTACTAATGGTGCGAGGTAGCCTCTGCTAAGCATTTGTCGGATATGGATTTAATTTTACGATTGTTTTGAAATTTTCCTAAGAAGTTCATTAAAAATTTTACTACAATTAAAATTTTAATTCATGTCCGAAAATTGCTTGAAAGTGGCCAGCTCAAACCATTAGTACGTGTTTTGAACCCATACGATCATTTTGAAATTTGTCTGGAAAGCTCGTTAAGGATTTTCTGACAACAAAAAATTAAATTCGTGTCCGATAAAAGCTTGAAAGCCAACTCAAACCTATAGGATTTGTCTAGGAAGATCGTTAACGATTCTGCTACAACAAAAAATTAAATTCATGTCCGAAAATTGCTTGAAAGTGGCCAGCTTGAACCATTAGTACGTGCTTTGAACCCATACGATCATTTTGAAATTTGTCTGGGAAGCTCGTTAAGGATTCTCTGACAAAAAAAATTAAATTCGTGCCCGATAAAAGCTTGGAAGAGGCCAACTCGAACCTTTAGAATAATCGTCTAATCCATACGGCTGTTTTAAGATTTGTCTAGGAAGATCGTTAACGATTCTGCTACAACAAAAAATTAAGTTCATGTCGGACAAATTTTTGGAAGAGGCCAGTTTGAACCATTAGCATTTCCACATATTTCATTTGAAAAATTTATATTAAATTTGATATAATTTTGTTCTGTTACGTTTTTCTTATATTAAAATGCAATATTCAAGATTCAACCCGAGAGTTTTGCCATCTCACATATCGTGCTAACTTTACTGTCTGGAATCGAAGGCAATATTTTAATCATCGATGTTATTTCCGACTTGTCGTGTTTCTTTAGCGCTAAGAGATTGAGCCTATTTTGCGGTATGTGTTTTCAAATAACTGATGGAGGTTTCCGTGCGATTCAGACTAGAAACATTCCATATTTCGAGTTTTAAAGTGCTGTCCTCAATTCGTGCCCAAAGTCGTTGTTAAAATTCCAAATTTATCCGAGGCTTATGTTGACGTTTCATAACAATTTGTTTCTAATAAGTTGGTGGTCAGGTTGTAGTAAGAAGGAGATAAACAATTACCGGTAATTACCGATGGCCGTTACGAAGAGGCGGTGTTAACAATTATTGTAGTTCAGCAATTCCGGCATAAGACTCGACTCCCGTGCTGATCCCCCCTTCTTACACTACAACTTAACCAACGTTTTACTTAAGTTTTTGTTTTTAATTTGATGAATATTAGTAAACCATTTTAATCGTGAATTCAAATAAGTGAGTTGTTTATGTTCTAGAATTGTCCACCTGTTGATGAATCTCCTCCACTAGTTATATCCATCCCATAAAGCAAAGTACGGAACATTAAATTTTTTATGAGGTTAATTAAAAGTTGTTTTAAGAAATTTTAGTACGTACTTAGGTTTGGGGCGTGATAAATTCATATAAGATAACATTTATGGAAAAACAGCTGAATCTGTTGGTGTTACGAATTAAATTGTCCCCAAAAATCAAATCTCAATTGAGCCAAAAAATTACCGGGATCATAATTAATTCTTATCATTTCAAGTGTATCAATCAATCTTTCTAGTTTATTTACCCCTACCGGTGGTATTAACTTTTATTGGCCGCATGTTAATTAAATATTCGGTACAGTATCACCTAATCCATCTTAATTATCTCCCAACTGTTTACCAACTAACACAAAAAATCAAATGTTGAATTTTGACATGACCTAAGAAGAGAAATTAAATCAAATCAAAACGAGAGATATAACAAATAATTAAATTAAAACTAAACAAATATTGAATTATATATCCATGCAGCTAGATTTATCTATATTATACTTGCTTGGTCAACCAAAAAAAAAAAAAACTTTTAGCAAATTGGCCAATTAAAACTTCTTGTACCATGATGATGAACGTCGTGAGGTGAACGTAAATATGAACCCTTTAATTAAAATTAACTATACCAATAAAAAAAAATTCGTTTATTTAAAAATTCTCCACACGAATAATTTCGTTAATTTTAAATACTTGGGAAAGTAATCGAGAAATTGTTAGTAAGGAAAACTGGAATTTTCAACAGTTAATTTTCTTCTCATCTATGTATAATACATATAGAGGAAACGAAACAAAATTAAAGTTTAATTATCATCATCATTTTTTCTGATGATGCCCAACTTAAATAAAAATGAACGAACCAAATATTTATCTTATATTCAATTTTCCATTTTAGTCTGTTTTCAAGTTTTTTACTTTTTGGATAAATTTCTTCTTAGACGCGGCGTTATTCTTCATGTTTTCCTCATTTAGTGCTTCTTATACACATACACTCGTAATAATATATTTTATCCCGATGTCATCAGAAGAAGTGAAAAAGTTTTTCGTTAATATTTCATCTTTCGTTTCTTAAAAGTATATAGCAAATAAAAAACTTTTAGTTTTTTTTTCTTGTGTTATCTCTGTGTAGCGATTGCTATTTTCCCCGTTCCGCTGCCAACCTCCCTGAAATTAATTGAAAATTATTAGTGGTGAGATCTAAATGTTGGCGGGTTAGTTTGAAACGATATATAATGGCTATACAAAAATACGTGGAAAATGATGTTTCAAAATTAATTAGCTGCGGGTTAAGAAATACTTTTCGGTTTTATTTTGTTGCAAATCATAATTTGTTGGTTTAAATTATTAGAGTATGTATATAATGTTAAATGCCTTCAATTTAGTTGTGATTAAAATAAAAATCTACGCGTAGTCTTTAAAAATTATGTATTAGGTATCGATTTTTGGTTAGGCCGTGTACACCGTATATTCCGTCCACTGCTGTTGTCGGCGTACACTCATCCGTCGTAGATACGTTCCACGGATTATCGTGTAAATTGAAATCACGTAAAATTAGCAAAGGATTCCTCTACATAACCATGTAAATTAAGGTAATGAACCTCAGGAAAATACATACGCATAAAAGATAAAACACACCAAAAGCAGCGTAACAGATTCCAAACAACCCACACAAGCGTTTGTGAATGAGCATTCACATCAAGCAGCGCATTGTTTTGTTTCGTAAAATAAACTTGTGTCAATTTTCGTGAGGTTTTGAGTAGCATCAAAGGCAGTAAATTGAAGCTGGTGGCTGTGGAACCTGCCGTGACAGATGCAACTTCATTAAAATTTTTCTATTAAATTTACAAAATATTTGATTTCTTTTATTGTAAATTCCTGTATTTATAATCAAAATATGGTTTGGTGTCGTTACATAAGTGAATAATTTGCTGCTGCTGGCTGCTGCTGCTGGTTGGGGTGTTTCTTCCTTAAATGTGTTGTCTCGAACTATGTTAAACGCACCAACCTTATTTAATTATTAAGAAAGACTAAAATACTAAAGAAAAGCCTAAATTTGGTTTTATTAAAAAATAATCTAAATTTTATTTATTAAATTTATAAATTTATTGCAATTAAAGCGCGATTTCTACTGTAAAAAAATTTTTCTCAGTAAAAAAAACGAACGGGATTCAAGCTCCACCTGAATCGCAAATGTTTGGTAAAACATAAGGTCAACAATTAGAAATCACGTATGTCATCACTAATTACAAGAAGTCGATGGTGATCGATGCATTTTTGAGTGTGATTTTGCAGGCGGTGGAAAATTTTGAAATTTTTTTACCGATATACTTCTGAAAGGCTCTGGAAATCTCAAGGTCTTCGAAGACATCATATTCCATGTTCCCGTGGGTCACGTACTGGTGATAGATGTTACGGCATTCAGCCTTATCAAAACTATGTTAACATCACTAGCCGCCTGCTTTAAAAAGACGCCTGCTTATTACCGAGTTCCATCCTAGTTTAAATTTCCGAGTTCCGACAAAGGTGGCCATATTCCACAATTGCTTCCAAAAGTTATTGAAGATTCTTATTTCCATCCACCATATACAATTTCAGCATAATCGATTAAGAAATTATCGAATTCCATTCCAGGTGGCCACATTCCAGAACAATTCCAAAAATTAATTAAGAATCCCATTTCCATCCAACATACCCAATCCCATCATAATCGATTAAAAATTGATCGAGTTCCATCCCTCGTGACCATATTCCAGAATTTCTTCCCAAAATCATTTCAGAAAACCATTTCCATCCAGCATACCCAATTCCATCATAATCGGTTAAGAACTGATCGAGTTCCGTCCCAGGTGACTATATTCCAGAATTCCTTCACAAAATCATTTAAGAATCCCATTTCCATCCAGCATATCCAATCCCATCACAATCGGTTAAGCATTGATCGAGTTTCGTCCAGTGGCACTATTCTGGTAATTCCCCGGGAATAGGGAACTGGGGAAAGAATTTATATTTAATTTTTATTTTAGCATATTGTTTCTGGCATACTGAGGTAAAAAGTTAGTGTTAATTTTTTTCAAAACAAAATTAAATTGGGAACAATTTCCTCTACCAATTTAACTATGGAAAAATTATTCCCAATCTATAAATATTTACATTAGAATTTTCTCCTCAGTAGGCCGGAAAACAAATATTTGAGAAAAATTACATATAATTCGTTCCCCAGTCCCTTATTCCCAGGGAATTACCAGAATAGTGTCACAGGTGGCCATATTCTAGAACTTCTTCCAAAAATCATTTGAGAATCCTATTTCCATATAACATACCCAATCCCATCATGATCTGTTACGAATCGATCGAGTTCCGTCTCAGGTGGCCATATTCCAGAATTCCTTCCCAAAATCATTTAAGAATTCCATTCCCATACACACACCCAATCCCATCATAACCGGTTAAGAATTGGTCGAGTTCCATTCCTCGTGATCATATTCCAGAATTGCTTCTCAAAAACATTTAAGCATCCCATTTCCATCCAGCTTATACAATCACAACATAATCGGCTAAGAAATGCCTGAGTCCCGCCCTAGATTAAGTTCGATCGAATAGATTAAATTTAAAAACATTCGGATTTAACGGACAATCGGATTTAACGGACTCCCCAATAAGTCTGTTAAATCATGCTGTATAAGATAGCGGAATTTTGACAGCGGAAAATAAGAGATTACGCTACTCGCCGCAAGTGGCAGCACTATCACTAAAGAGAATTTATTTTGTAATGTAATTACCAGCGGAAATTTTTTATTCATTATGTGTATATTTTTTCACTAAATAAAACATCTCAGCGGAATAAAATATTAAAAGTGATCCTTAAAATGGCAAATTGATTGATCTCCGAAGTAAAGGAACTCTGTATATGAAATGTTGAAATTTAACAATATTCCGTCTTTCCGACATTTCTTCCACTAGTAACAAATGATTTCGCTTGTTTTTCTAATAGCTTAGGATATACTAAGACTATATGGAAAATTTGGGGAAAATTCATGGACTAGAATTTTCACAAGAATTTTTTGATTTTCTGCGGCTATATAAATTATTTGCAGTTTTTGGCCAATATCTCAAAAACTTCCACTAGTAACCAATACTTTCGGTTAATTTTGTAATAGCTTAGGTCATACTGAGACTATATGGGAAAATTTGTGGAAAATTCATGGACTAGAATTTTCACTAGAACTTTTTGATTTTCTGCGGCCATATAAGTTATTTTCAGTTTCTGGCCAATATCTCAAAAACTTTCACTAGTAAGCAATAGTTTTGGTTGGTTTTCTAATAGCTTAGGTCATACTGAGACTATATGGAAAGTTTGGCGAAAATTCATGGACTAGAATTTTCACAAGAATTTTTGATTTTCTACGGCTATATAAGTTCTTTTCTGTTTTTTAACAATATCTTAAAAACTTCCACTAGCAACCAATACTTTTGGTTAATTTTCTAATAGCTTAGGTCATACTGAGACTATATGGAAAATTCATGCACTAGAATTTTCACAAGAATTTTTGATTTTCTGCGGCCATATAAGTTTTTTTCTGTTTTTGGACCTTATCTCAAAAACTTCCACTAGCAACCAATACTTTTGGTTGGTTTTCTAATAGCTTAGGTCATACTGAGACTATATGGAAAATTTCGGGAAAATTCAACGACTAGAATTTTCACTAGAATTTTTTGATTTTCTGCGGCAATATAAGTTACTTTCAGTTTTTGGCCAATATCTCAAAAACTTCTACTAGTAACCAATACTTTCGGTTAATTTTCTAATAGCTTAAATCATACTGAGACTATATGGAAAATTTGGCGAAAATTCATGGACTAGAATTTTCACAAGAATTTTTTGATTTTCTGCGGCTATATAAATTATTTGCAGTTTTTGGCCAATATCTCAAAAACTTCCACTAGTAACCAATACTTTCGGTTAATTTTCTAATAGCTTAGGTCATACTGAGACTATATGATAAATTTGGGAAAAATTCATGGACTAGAATTTTTTGATTTTCTGCGGCCATATAAGTTATTTTCAGTTTCTGGCCAATATCTCAAAAACTTCTACTAGTAACCAATACTTTCGGTTAATTTTCTAATAGCTTAGGTCATACTGAGACTATATGGAAATTTTGTGGAAAATTCTTGGACCAGAATTTTCAAAAGAATTTAACAAGTAAAGGATTGGTATTTTTATCTCTTGTTAATTTTACTGAAAAAATTGTTTCACTGTGGAATTCACGCATAATGCGTGGATTCCACAGTGAAACAATTTTTTTCAGTAAAAAATACTGAGAAACCGAAAAGAGGAGAGTAAACATATTAGAATTACGTTAGAGTGACAAAGACAACAAATATTGCCATAAAAAGTATTGAGTTTCATACTTTTTATGGCCACATTTTCAACAGTAAATTTTACTGAATTTTTTATTTGTTTCGTTTTGGTACGTGGAATTATATTTTTTCTCTTTTTACTGAAAAAATATGTTTCATTGTGGAATAAAGGCTTAATATTGAAATAGAAAAATATCACATTATGTAAATGAAAACATTTAAAATTAAATCCTCATCCGAGCTTTCCAAATCCAGGACTCGAAGTTTCCTTTGGCATATTTATTACATCACTATCGGTAACACTGATACACGTTTCATCAATGGCGGTGATTCGTGTTGTCCGCATTACTTTATCGGTTGTGCTGGTATTATCGGTTTCAGAATTGAGCAATTACACTGAAAATTTTGACAGAAAAATGGGTGTGCTACGAAATCCTGTTTTTCAAAATCTTGGTTTCAAAATCCCGGTTTTCAACATCCCGGTTTTCTTTTCTTCTAGTTCTAAAGTGTTGATTTTGAAAAAAATATTTTTTATTAATTTGGGCCGGCCGGATTAATAATATTTTAACATAAAAATAAGATATGTTGCTCAAAAATTTACTAGAAAAAAACAATGCTGCGAAGTCAGAGGTCCGCCAACATGTCGCGTGCCGCACGTAGGATCGGATTATATAGAATCTATTAATGACACCTACTAAAAAGAAACATAATTGCACCATTTTGTTTGCATGATTTTGTAATTGCAAGATTGTGTACTTGCAACATTTTCAACCCCATTTCCATCGCACGTGCCGAATTTCAACATAATCGATTAAGAAATGGCCTAGTTCCATCCCTAAAGACAATATTCCAGAACTTTATCAAACATCATTTTAAAATCCCATTTAGATCCCACATGCCGATTTTCGATAATCGATTAAGAAATGGCTAGGTTTCATCCCTATCCGCCTTATTCCAGAACTTTATCAAAAACGCATTTTTAAATCCCATTTAGGACTCACATGTCGAATTTCAACTAAATCAGTTAAATAATAGCCTACTTCCATAGCGATGGCAATATTTCAGAACTTTATCAAAAAACCATTTTAGAAATCTATTTCCATCGCACGAGTAAAATTTCAACAAAATCGGTTTAAAATGACCAAATTTCATCCCTATTAGCCATTTTCTAGAACTTTATCGCAAACTCATTTTCGAATTTTGTCAAAAAATCAGAGTCCCATTTTCCCACATGTCAAATTTTAAAAATTCAAAAAAAATCGGGATTTTTTTATTCAAACCGGGATTTAAAAACCAGGATTTTAAAAACCTGGATTTTAAAAACCGGGATTTCGAAAACTGGGATTTATAAAAAAAACCGGGATTTCGTTACACACCCAAAATATTTAAATTTTTTTTATTCACTTTTATGTAAAACACACCATACAAAAAAAAAAGAGAATGCGGCAATTCAAAAATCAAAATATGCTCAGAGAGCTTAAAGGCGATGCCACATACACATTTCTACGGACGACATCTAAAAACAGATTTCGCATTTACGAATTAATTAGAGCATATTCTTGACTCAAATCAATGAGATAATATGTAAAATATCTCAAGTTAGTAGCTAAAATAATAAATTTGGAATTATTTAATAATTTTAATTGAAAAATTATCAATTTTCTATTTAGCCGTTCCTAGAAACGATTTTTTCTCTGAATGGTATAATTTTACACGTGAACGAACGCACAAAAATCTAACATGATTTCCGAATTCATCAAAAAATTTAAACGATTTTTTTCTCTGTTGTATATATATTTTTCAAAATATATATTTTTCATTAATTTAATATTTTTATAAGGCTCATCATGAATATGGTATGGTAAACTTATTTAATTATAAAATGAATTAGCTGCTTATGTATTATGAAAATTTTATAAAGAATTGTTGTTGTAAAAATCGTCTGTATTTTTTTTGGTATGTGGCGAGGCAAAATAAGTTTACGCACGAATCGTCTGTTATTAGATGTGTATGTGGCAACGCTTTAAACATGTCGACTGTATAAATTTAACGAGACATTTTAAATTTGACGTAACATGCCGTGCCCTTTTGAAACATTGCACATTGCGTTTCAACAAAATTTTAATTGAATGTGCTTTGCTTTAAAAGCGGACATATTTTGTGAATGGCTGAAAAATCCGTCAGAACCGCGAGTGGCGTCAGTGATCAATCCAAGGATCCATTTCGCAGGCAAACTTAGCTCCGGATGAACGAGAACGACTTGACCCACCTGGAGGTTTGCGACCTTTGACTTCTATTTTATTCGCTTCTTGAGAGATTTTAAATATACTATAGACCATTTTTTCCAGAACGCTTGAGTTATGCGCTGAAGCTGGTCCCATCGCTTGAGTCGATTGATATTGATTGTTGTTATGTTTGGCTCGTGGGTGGACCCCCAATGAAAAAATGTGCCTGTGTTAGTGGCTGTGGATCATTAGGGTCATTGGAGAGAACGCTGAGGGGTCAACTGTTCGGGCAACCTTCCATACGAGCCGCTAAAGTTGAGAAGTCCTCAAATGAAAGAGGATGTTCGTTGGCCACGCGTTTGAGGTGGTGCTTTACGGCTTTTACTCCAGCCTCCCAGAACTCTTCATGATTTGGATAACGCGGTGGTATGAAATGCCATGATATAATAAGTTCAGCGCTGAAAGTTTCAATGGCTGCTCGGTTGACATCAGATTTGAAGAAGCCTCAAGTGATTTTAAATGATTGCAAGCACCAACGAAGTTGGTATCATTATGGCTATGTATGGATACTGGCTTTCCTCTTCTGGCAATAAATCGATATAAAGCTGCTAGGAAACCAGTCGTCGTTAAATCATTGATGACGTCAAGATGGATTGCCTTTGTGCTGAAACAGCCGAATACGTCAATGTACGATTTCAATGTGTTTTTACATCGAGTCCCCAGAATTCTAGTCAAAACGGGTCACAATAGTCTACTCCGATGCTGTGAATGCTTTGTGTGGCTTCACCCGGTCCCCAGGTAAATCACGTTTAAGTCCATCGATACTGTATTGAATCAAGAAGACGTTGCCAATTATCCAACTAAATTATTGAATTTGTTTTCAATTTTTTTTTTATCTTTCTTTTTGAATTCTTGCATTCTTCTCCGAAACGTCATACCACCACAATTTTGCAACGACATCAGGCTTTTAGTGAAAAAGATGATGAACAGTATTGAAAATTTATACGAGATATACAAATTCAAATGTTTGCCGTTTCCGATGAGAATTAAAACACAAACACTTCCTTTCTTTGAGCCGCATTGCGATGCGTGCTATATATATTATCGCATTAAATTTAAAACCGCGTCAACGAAGTCAGAGTCCCATTTTTTCACCGCCTGATTGAATTAGCGTTACCCAAGGAGCATTGAAAGGAACAAATTCAGCAGAACATTACAAGATACTAAGGATAATTATAGGCTAATTAAATGCTTTATTAAGGACGAAAATCATATAAAAACAACAAGAAAAAGGCTAATTTTAGGCCAATTAAGCAGATCCCAAATCGAAAATCGATCCAAACCCGAAATTAGAACGCAAAACATGATCAATTTTCATACAAATAATTAAGGGCATATTATGGCCTAATCAAAAGCATCATGGAAAAAAATTTAGACCCCCTCTTGCTTGATCAAGGTTTCGGTTATTGAGTTTAAAACTTGCAGAACCCAAACCAAAAATCAGTTCAAATCTAAAATTAGAACGCAAACTACAATCTTCTTACATACATTTTTTTAAACAATTTTGGGTTCCACCCATTTATAACCAAGCCTAAGGTCATTTAATTTAAAGCTTGTAGAACCTAAACCGAAAATCCAACCAAAACCGACATTAGAATGCAAAATAAGTTGTTTTGACCTACAAATAATTTTAGGCTCATAGTGGCTTAATTGAATGTTCCTTTAAAATGTTTGACCCAGCTTGAGGTCATTTAATTTAAAGGTAGTGGAACCCAAATCGTTAATAATTGTGGGCCCAAATAATTTTAGACTCAGTATGGATTTATTAAATGCCCTACTAAAAATTTCTAAGCTTAACTCATTCTTGGCATAGCTTCAAATCATTTAACTTAAAGCTAGGAAAACCCCAATTCAAAAATCGGATCAAACCCGAATTATCAATTGATCTTGGTTTGCATTTTAATTTCGTTGCTGTTTCGATTTTTGATTCGGATTCTACAAGCTTTAAATCAAATGACCTTACGCTTAGTTAAGAACGGTTGGAGCCCAAATTGTTTAATGGGGTATTTTAATAGGCCATAATGAACCTAAACTTATTTGTTTTGCGTTCTTATGTCGGGTTTCGTCCGACTTTCCAATTGGGTTCTGCTAACATAATTTAATGATCTAAAGCTTGATCAGGAAAGAGTAGAGCCTAATTTTTTTTAAATGAGACTATTGATTAGGACATTATAAGCATACAAATATTTGTATATCAAGAGACCTTAGTTTGTGTTCTAATTTCAGTTTTGGTCCAATTTTATGTTCTGGGTTCTGCTAGCTTTAAGTTTAACGACCTAAAGCTGTGTCAAGAATGAGTTTTTTTTTTTTGAAAAAAATTCTTCTTTATTATACTTAATAAACACATTTTATGTAACATTTTTTTTCTACTTCGCAAATAATTACATTTTTGAACATTTTAATTAAAAAATTTGTTCAAAAAGTTTAAAAAATTACTCGATCGATCTTTAACAATTTAGACATATTACATATACAACCCAAAAGCAGACGTTTAGATAATATCCTTAACGAACAGAGAGAAATCCGTTTCTCACCAAATACGGATCTGTTCTGTTCTAACGTTTGTATTAGTATGACTAATACGTCGGGTTATTTAGCCAATGACTAATCGCTTATCTGCTATTCTTTTCCTTCTTTTTTATTATTAATTTTTCCGTATAAACAACAGATGGTTGGGACCATCAATATATTAATTTTTATTGCCTATTTTTTATGTCTCCTTCTTTTACATCTTTTTTGTTTTTTCTACTATATATAACTAAATTTTTATTTTTACAAATCAGTAGATACTTCCGATGATGGCCTAACAAGTCGAAATCGATCGAGTGATTTTTTAAACTTTTGGACAAATTTTTTAATCAAAATATACAAAAATTCAATTTTTTTGCGTCATAGAAAAACTAGTGTTTAATAAAATGTGTTTATTAAGTGTTAGCGTATTTCGCCAAGTATCTATACGGCAAATAGTATTAAACGTGGCAACTAGAAATATTTTTCGTAGCCTTCGAATTACCTTAAATGGACCTTCGTAAGGTTAGGTCCGCACTTCCATTTCTATTTTCGTGTATCGACAGGAATTAAATATTGCATATTTGTTCGAAGTTGGTTTATGAAATCGTCAGTGGATGGAAGAGGTTCTGACCCGGGAGGACCTAAAAATATATTGCCAGGAAGTCTGAGGCTTTGGTCATACACTAAGTCTGCCGTGCAACATCTAAGGTCCCCTTTTACACGTGCTGCCCGCAGCAAAATAATTGGTAACTCAGAACTCCAATACTTAGTGTTTTCTCGGGCCTTAAGTGAAGTTTTTAGTGTTTTGTGAAAACGCTCCACCATATCATTTGCCTGAGGATGGTATGTTGTGGTGAGGATTCCGTGCGAATACTAGATTTTTGTAAATTCTGGGAAAAACATCGACTCAAATTGGTTGCCTTGATCTGTCGTAATCTCCAGAGGGACACCGAATCTTGATACGTATTGCTCGGCAAACAACTTCGCGATTGTTGCAGCGGTCATGTCTGGAATTGGGTATGCCTCTGGCCAACGGGTTAACCTGTCCACGATAGTCATCATATAATGGTTGTTATTGTGACCTATTATATCCATGTGTATGTATTGGAACCGTGTTTGCGGAATTTTGAAGTTGCTATGCGGTGACTTATTATGTGGCACAATTTTCGATTTTTTGCATGACAAACAGTTTGTTACCCAATTTTTAACATCTTGATTTAAATTGGTTCAAAAATATCGAGTATGTTACAAATAAGTTTATGTGAAGCGCGGATTCCTGGATATGAAAGGCAGTGTAATGAATCAATTCAATCGTGTATTTTAACCCTGGAGATATACTCGACGTGACTAAGTAAAAAGAAGACGTTAAGCTCAGACGTGATACAAAAAAGTTGATTTAACTTTAACTTGTTGTTGTTGTTGTTTAGTACTAAAGTGACATCTTACAGAAATTTTATGAAATAATTAACCAAAGTTTCTGTATTTTAGTTACCATTTTGAAATTTTATATTTTAATATTTCCCTATTTCCCTAAAAATTACTTGCACTTATGATTCGATTGAATCCAGCTGTGAAGGAGATGTAAGTTTGTAAGAATAAATTTAGTGATTTATCATTTAATTCTCTAGAGTTAAGGATACACACCGTTCTACACACACTACAATCTCGATTATCCGGGATCCGATTATCCGTAAATCTCGATTATTCGGGATTATCCGCGGGGATTTTTTAGTCTCTTGGTTAATCTGAATTTCATCTGATTAACTGGGATTTTTTTAGCTCTAATAAAAATAGTTCGAGCAACTGGGATTTTTGATTATCCGGAAAGTCCCACTCATCCCGGATAATCGAGGTGCAGGTGTATATAGAACACAAAGTGTAAGTAATATTCAGTCGCCGTGGCCTGACGAGATGGACGAATTTTTTCATGATCTTATCAGATCGAAACTGGATATTACTTCTGTTACAAAACTTCATCGAAAAAATTTAGCTTCAACTTGATCAAAAAATGTTAAAAAATCTATTGCGCGTTTGTCGTCCAATTACTCACCTTTAATATTTAACATTTTTATTATTTCACAAAAAATGAAATAATAATAAAATAAATGTCAAAAACGTGAATTCATAAAGTGAGTTTATCTTGGGTATACGAGTAAGCGCGTTTTTGACATTTGAAGCTTCTGAGTAACGTCGAGTATATCTCCAGCATAATAGTTTTATTAACACGTCACTAAAGCAAGCCGAACCAATTCAGCAGAATATTACAGATTACTAAGGATAATTACAGGCTAATTAAATGTTCTATTAAAAATTTTTAGGCTCCATCACTCCCAATTTTAGGAAAAGTTAGCAGAGTCCATATCAAAAAATGATTTAAAAACAATAGCAAAAATTTATTGACATACAGATAATTTTAGGCTTATTATGGCCTAATCAAACCCTCATTAAACAAATTAGCCTCCATTCGTTATTGGTCAATCTTTCGGTCATTTAATTTAAAGCTAACAGGACCTTAATCAATAATCAAACCAAAACCAATATTAGAATGCAAAACAAGACATACAAATACAAATAATTTTAGACTTAATATGGCTTCGTTAACAAATTTTGGGCTTCACCCGTTCTAGACCAAACCATAGGTTATTTAATTTAAAGCTAGTAGAGCTCAAAAACGAGAATCAAACCAAAACCGATATTAGAACGCAAAACAAGATAAACTGACATTTAAATAATTTTAGGCTCATTATGGCCTAATCAAATGGCCGGTATTTAATAGATATTATTCTGCGTTCTAATTTCGGTTTTGGTTCGATGGTCGATTTGGTTCAGCAAGCTTTAATTTAAATGACCTAAAGCTTGGTCAATAACGAGTGAAGCCAAACATTTTTTCGATTAGGCCATACTGAGCCTAAAATTATTTGTATACTCATAGATCTTGTTTTGCATTTTAATATTGGTTTTGGTCTGATTTTTGGTTAAGGTCCTGCTAGCTTTAAGTTCAATGATCTAAAGCTTCGTCAAAGCCGAGTGGATCCTAAATTGATTATGCCATTATGCCATTTGATTATGCCATAATGAGTCTTTAATTATTTGTATATCAATTGTTCTTGGTTTGCGTTCTAATTTCGATTTGGGTTTTGCTAGCTTCTAATATCAACTTCTAATATGGCCTAATGCTAAGTCAAGAACCAGTGTAGGCCAAATTCTTTAACGGGGCATTTGATTAGGTCGTAATGAGCCTAAAATTATTTGCATGTCAAAAGATCTTGTTTTTCGTTCTAATTTCAGTTGTGCAACGAGTGAAGCCTACATTTTTAGTGGGCCATTTGAATAGGCCATTAAAAGCTTGAAAATATTGGTATGCCAATTGATCGTGTTTTGCGTTCCGTTTTCAGTTTTCGCCCGATTTTTGATTTGAGTTCTGTTAGCTTTAAATAAAATAACCTAACGGTTTGGTCAAGAACCAGTGGGGTCCTAAATTTTTAATACAGCCAGTGGCATTTGATTAGGTTATCATGAGCCTAAAATTATCTCGACAATAAATCTGGTTTTTCGTTCTAGTTTCGGATTTGGTTCAATTTTCGATTCAGGTTTGACTAGCTTTGAAGTGGAAAAGCCTAATAACTTTTCTAGAACGAGCGGGCCAAATTAAATTTTAATATGTCAATTAATTAGCATAAAATCAGGATGGAGTCCAAAATGTTTTATTAGAGCATTTACTTAGTCATAATGTATTGTCATATTCTGCTGGATGGGTTCTGCTTGCTTGAGGAACGTGTTTTAACGTTTGCTGCACTAGTCCGATTCCTCTCGGAAATACATCGCAAAATACCCAATTTTATACCTCAGTACTACTACCTACCGTCCCGTCAGTTTCGTCGTTGTCATCTCTTCTATTTTCTTTATATTTTACCTGACATGAAATCTTCGAGTAAGACAGTGTTCGTCTCCTGGGAATTACATTACATTTCATCGCGTAGCCTGATCCCGAAGCATATACAAATTCTACCTTATTCACAATAAACGTATTTTTCAATAATTCCAAATTCCATTTTATATCTTAAGACGAAAATCTTAGTAAATACAATAAAATCTATTTATTATTCATTCAGATCTAAATATAAAGATTGATCGTCATTTGGTTCCGTCTAGCATAATGAGTTTGAACAAAATTAAATCCGTAAAAATCTATAAAAACATTTGCTATATAGATTAAGGCCTCCCGGCGGGGGGCACCACACTACCAACACCATTAAATTAAATATCCGTTTAAATAAACACACAAGACAATCAATCATGATGTTGTAGAACAATCGAAATATATACACAAAAAATAATCTTAAGACGACGATTTCCTTATTTCGATCGATTTCATTTCCATGTCACCCGTTTTAGGCGGGTAGATTGTATACCCGTACATAGGAAAATCATCGCAGATTTTTCTTTCAATTTTATTTGCATTTCATTAATGGTTTTTGTTTTTGTTGCCGAGTATACGTTCACTATCCGCAGGCAGACAAACAAAACAAAAAAATATCGATTTTCCCGTTAATTTAATAAGTTTTTCCAAAATATTTTCTTTTTATGTTTTTTTTTTTTTGTTTTATAATTAATTGATAGGAAGTGAACTTAAACTAACTTTTGTGTTAAAATTCAAACCGTTTTAATTTTTTGCCTTCCGCCTAATTTATATATACATTGAGACGTATTATGGCGGAAAATTTTTCGTTTTTATTTTATATTCGCCTGAATAAATACCAGATCATTTGATTATAATTCTATTAAATTAATTAACATTCTGATTTGTGATGACTTTTGAAAAATGTGAAACGTGAAGGAAAAATCTTAATTTTCAACATAAAAATACAATTTTCTTTTATTATTCAAAATTTGAATCCTCATCTGGAAAATCTTACTTATAGTTAATGTGTGAAAATATCAACAACAAATATTCATTCGAGCAAAAATTTTCACCTTGATAAACACACACACACACACACACACACATCCAAATATATCTTTTTCCAATTTTCATCATCATTACAACGACGAGCTTGGATTTACAGAAACGTACCGTATACGTGTAACACTCGTGTGCTGCTATGTGTATAGACAGAAAAGATGAAAAACTGTAATGTAAAGGCATGAAACGATAAAAGAGGAAAATGAATATAAATAGAAATGCATGAAGGAATCCGAAATAAGTAAATGAGATAAATATTTGACATCCCACGTGTACCACTCCGCACCCGATATTCGGTGATAAACTATATATATATACGTTGACGATACCAATATATGAATATTTTTTATTTTATTTTATTTTGGGAAATGCTTTTCAAACGAAAATCTTTTATACGTCGTTTTGTGTGTAGGTGGTGGGGGAATTTTATCTTATATATATTTTTTTTGTTTGAAATTTTGTATACACAACATACTATATCGTTTTATGCTTGGCGCAATGGAATTACCTAATTTATTTCATCTGTATTTCAATTTCCATCATTTTTTTTGCTATATGTATATTGTTGTTACAAAATTTCCATCTCGTTCTATAAGATCAACTAAGTACATGAAAATTAGAGAGTTTTGTTACGTTTTTACGATTACAGTTTCATTAAATTAAATTGAATTTATGATGTTTGAAAGATTATTTAAGGGCGGATGAGCTTATGGCAACTTGAATTACTTAAAGCATAAAATGGGTTTTATATTTTGCTTTTATGTTTTTTGTTGTTGCTCTGTTGTCGTTTTTAAAATGAGATTAAACAAGGCGCAAAGTAAATCTGTACGTGCTTGAAGTAATCTGATTTCAAGCAGATTTATTGTGTTCTTGGTCCGATTGCTTTCGAATTTGTCTCTATCTGTTTATGCAATTTTGTTGTTTCTGGTGTAGTCAGTAATTTCAATTCAAGGCAGCCGGTCTCGATTTCAACTAAATATATCGAAGCCTAAAATAAACGCAAACTAAAACTACAAATATTTATTTTTGAATCAAGTTGGACACTTTATTTTGAAGGTTTATCGATGCCATTTATGTATGAAAAATTATATCACTCAAATGTTCATCAAACACGTTTCTATGGCATTTATCTCGGTAACGATGTGGTTTTTTACATCTTGCACGATGGCTGGAAAATCAACGTCCATTTTGCTTTTCAAAATTTCGCATAAAAAGTAATCTAATGTAATGGCGTTAAATCGAATAATGTTGCACACCAATTCATTTTTCCACGATGCAAAATTAAACAATTTTCGGAAAACAATTGCAATTCGTCGTTATTTTCACGCGCGGTATGGCAATTTGCATGTAAATTCAAGTTCTTGTGTATAATTCCCAACAAGCTGGTCCTTGAAATACCTAGTTCAAGTGATTGGCGCGTTGTTGATTGTTTCGGATTATCTCTCACACTCTGCCTCACAACAGCGATACTATGTGGTGTGCGAACAGTTTTGGCCAGCCAGGCTTTGGTGCATCCACCACAGAACTCGTAGTCCCGAAATTATGCACCAAACGGCCGAAGGTTCATGATTCGTGAAAATATTCATTTTGTTAATTGCGCGAAACGTGTTTTTTATTTTTTCACCATTTTTGCAGTGCTCTTGAATAACTTTAACATTGTTACCTTATTAAAGTTAGCCGAAATTTTCCAGCCGAAAGATAAAAAAAATCGATAATGCAGGTAGTATCTTCGCTTTCTCAGCCGACAGTGTATAAATACGTCATCGTTGATCAACACTCTTCAGCCGAAAGTTATCAGCCGAAAAATTTATCATTCATAACTTAAAAAGCAATATTGTTAAAATTGCTTCAAATGAACATATATTATGGTGGGGATGCCACTATTTCCATTTGATATATCATAATGTTGGTCATCTTCGGCGTAATTGTGGAGAAATTCTGAAGGGGATACAGGGGTGAATTTTACCAACATTTCGCTAATTCAATATATCGAAAATGCATTGAATGGCCTGTCGTTCTAGTTTAACATGCCGTGTCATTGATGTCAACTTCGGCCTAACTGTGGAGATATTCTGAGAGGGATACAGGGGTGAATTTTAGGAATATTTCGCTAATTCAATATATCGAAAATACATTGAATGACCTGTCGCTCTAGTTTAACATGCCGTGTCATTGATGTCACTCTGGCCATTTGATCGGCCACCATGTTGGTCAAGTTCGGCCTAATTGTGGAGAAATTCTGAAGGGGATACAGGGATGTAATTAATTTAGGAATATTTCGCAAATTTCCGATATATTGAATTAGCAAATTTTGCTAAATTACACCCCTGTATCCTCTTCAGAATTTCTAGAACAACAGGCCATTCAATGCATTTTCGATATATTAAATTACCGAAATCTTGCTAAATTACATCCCTGTATCCCCTTCAGAATTTCTCCACAATTAGGCCGAGGGTGGCCAACATCGTGGCCTATCAAATGACCATAGTGGCATCAATGACACGGCATGTTAACCTAGAACGACAAGCCATTCAATGCATTTTAAATATATTGAATTAGCGAAATTTTCCTAAATGTATTACACCCCTGTATCACATTCAGAATTCCTTCGAAATTCGGCCAAAGTTGACCAGCTTGGTGACCTATCAAATGACCATAATGACATCAATGACACGGCATGTTAACCTAGAACGACAGGCAATTCAATGCATTTTCGATAAATTGAATTAGCGAGATTTTGCTAAAATACACCACTGTATCCCCTTCAGAATTCCTTCGCAATTCGGCGGAAGTTGCAATGCAATTAATAACATAATACATTCAAATTGGTTACAGTTGATGTGTCGTTGAAATTAATTTTTCGGCTGATAACTTTCGGCTGAAAAATGTTGATCAACGATGACGTATTTATACACTTTCGGCTGAGAAAACGAAGACACTCTGCATTCCCGATTTTTTTAATCTTTCGGCTGGAAACTTTCGGCTAACTTTAACAGTAGAACATTGTTTTCGATAAATGGCAAACATTCAACTAACAAAATGACATGAAATGACAGAAAACAAACATGGCGTCTTTACAAATTATTCTTTATTATCCTGCGTCTTATTTGGTCAACCCTTTACAAGCACATGGAAATATGTGGCTGCAGCATGGTGGAACTCCCCCTCAATATGCACTAGTAGTGAGACAACACCTCAATGTCTAAGCCGCTGGATTGGAAGGGGGGAGTACATTGCATGGCCACCGCAGTCTCCTGATCTAAATCCTTTAGACTTTTTCTACGGGGTTAGAATAAACAGCTGGTTTAGAACTGAGGAACCGCGGCAAATATCATTAAAAATAACGAACGTGTATTTCGGCGGATTAAGCAAAATTTTATACGGCGATGCCGATTATGTATTGTGGCAAATGGCGGACACTTCGAACACTTATTTTAATATTTAAAATTAATAATACTAATTTTATTTTATTCATTTTGTTTTATTTCTGACAAAGCATCTACATATTTTAGAACTTGAATTTCGTAAAGTGCATTTTTTAATAAACACGACTTACTTTGTCAGAAAAATTGGTAAAAAATTTTCTGTTGTAAATAGCCCGGTAAGTGACACTAGTGTGTCCAATTTCTCGATGTTTTTCATTTCTCGATATTTTATATCTATTTCCTCGAGAATTCTCTAGAAATTTTTATGATTAAAATTTAAAATTAAATTCGGGTTCGCCTCAAGTTTTATATTGGAAATTATGTAATGCTATTAACGATTATCATATTTGTTTGAATTAAAACCAAAGCAATTTTGTAAAAATAAAATATCGAATTATATTTCGTAATTCATTATAATACAAATTCAATTTATTTTTTCCACATTAAAATAAATGTTTTTATAAACATAAAAAATGCATTAAAAGTAATTAGATCCTTTATCACCAAACAAAATTAATAAAAAACAAAAATTAGACAAATAACCGACTCATTTTGAAATATTTTTCTTCATAAAACTCTTCAAAAAACATAGAGCATTGATTGTAAAATCCGCCAATCGATTCCTTTTTTTGTTACAAAATCATTAGCAATTGAGAAATTTCGCTCGTTTTGTGTAGATGTATGGTAGATAAAGCTTCAAATAATTGCTGTATATTGTCAGTTTTCTTGCGTGTTTTTTCAAGAATCGCAAATTCTTTGCTCAATTCATGAAATTTACTTTCTCCTACTTCATGATATTGATAAGCTTTGACAGTTTCTGCGATGGATAGTTGCAGTTGCTCTTGCAATGAAAATTCTTCCATAACTGGTTGAACTTCCAAGTCAATTGGTTGTACATGAGAATCATCGTTATCGATTGAGTTGATAAGCCCAAACATTCGAGATGAAAGAGTTCTTGCAAGTTTAATCGTTTCTGTTTAAGATACTAGACTGAAAAATTGATTCTCTTCATTTTGTAAGTATCGTGGATTATTCAGGTATTTTAAAAGCAAAACCAACGGTTTATCTCTTCGTGTCAATATTTCTATCTTAATTGCGTCAAGAAGCTCACAACTTAGTAAGAAGTTAATTGTTTCGAGGCTAATAAATACAAATTTTAGGGCCCCTTCAGCAGTTAACATCGTCGAATCTTCTCGACTTAAGTTCTCCACTGTGATGTGTATTGGCTTTAATGCCTTTTGGCGTTCTTCAGCAGGCCTGTTGTATTCTTCTTCCACATGTAATCCAAATTAATATAATCCAGTGTAAAAAGGCTTTTTTAAGTCTTGTAAAACCAGGTGAAATACTTTCTAATGTATTTCACCTGGTTTTACAAACCTGAATCAGCGGTAGATTTTTCGCTTCAATAGGCTCTACATATTTTGGCGAAATGTCGTTTTTAATCTGAATACCTTCACAATCTCCGTAATACATTTTATAACCGTGTCGTATGATGGCCTTAGCTGCAAATTTGTGGTTTCTAAGTTCTCTTCAACGGATTCTAAACTGGTAACAAGAGTTTCTTCTACTTGTTGATTTTTTTGGCACATAGAGTTTTTAAAACAGCTAAATGTAATCCGTGATTATAGTATAACTGCTGATGCCGGGAATTTTCCAAAACTCTGCATGAGAGCCGCTCTATCGCTCATGACAGCAACAATATCTCGTTGCATTGATAAATTAAAAATACTAATTTAATCATTGACCAATTCTAAAGCTTTATTGGCTGGACAGCTTCCATTTATGGTTACAAATGTACATTCATGTATCGCTTGCTATTTATACTCGTCCACTCATCGATAGATACACTAAAGTTTTTTCCACATGACTGGAAAGCATTAATTTTATTTATAATTTCCTGCAACAGTTATTTTATCTGTGTAGGACTCCGTGGAAAATTAATACCTTTAGCACACATAGCTTCTCTAATTACGCAACTCTCTGTAACTTGACGGAAACTAAAACCATCAATAGCAATCATTTCTGCAATATATTCCTGCATACTAGGCCGTTTCATAAATTTCTCAATTTTTGGGATAGCAACGTCGTATTTTATTAGCAACGTCGTATTTCTAGAACCACTACTGCTAATACCAACACTTGTGGTTGGTGGGAAAACACAATCTTTTTTTTGCCATACAACTTTTCTCGTTTGTATGTTCCCGAATGATCTTATTTTCGTTTAAATATACCCATAAATTGAGAAGAGGAACAAAATAGAAAAGAAAATTATAAATGTACTATTTTTGCATGTTATGACCAACGGGCAAGAGAAATTTTCATATATTTCGTGAGAAATGAGAAATATTAGCATTGTAATTTTCTCGAGAAATATTTCTCGAGAGGAAACACTAAGTGACACCATTTTAAATTCTGCATTAGTGTCGCATATTTTTCTGATACTAGGTCAACTTTCTGGAGAACATTGTTTTTCAACTGGCGTCACTTAATAAACATCAACGAAAATTTTTGAGAAGCAAAAAGACTTTTCAAAGCCATTGTTTTTATTTGACAGAAGCTAGTACATGTTGGAAAGGCACACTCTTCTAGATCGTATATTTAAAAAGAATGTTAAACAAACGAACGCTCGGTTTTTTTAATTTTTTGGTGGTGTGCATGCGATTTCTCAAAAAAACACTAAAAGTGGAATAAATTTTGCACCATCAACAATTTGAAAAAAACTTTACTTGGCGTTTTTTGTTGGAAATTAGCTCCCTTATCACCTTGCTAAAAAAATAAAAATATATATAGACCCAAAATGGAATTAAATATGCAATTAAACACCTATTGTCATTCGTTGCTTAAACAACTCCCTCGAAATATTAAAATCGAAACAGTATAATCATACACATTCAAGGTATTAAAAACATTTATGATCGCTTCCGAATTATTAAAATTATTAACACAAAAAAATGTATAAAGCTTAGCTTGGTTATCGAAATGAATTCCGATTTTATTTTATTGTTGTTTCGGCAAGAGAGATGCATACACATCCTCTATACGTGTTTGGGGAGCTGCATTCACCTGTATATATGGCAGTAGATTTTTTAAGGAATTCGCTATCTGAAATCCGGCATGCTTTTATGAGTGCAGATTTTGCGATATGCTCTTTTTTATTCTCTCGTTTTTTCTTGTTATTTTTTTGTTATTTTGATCTTGCACGTGCACATTCTGTGTTTCAATTCAGTCGAGCTATTTTACGTGGAGTGGTTTAGTGTTTTTGTGCGTTAATTTTTTCGAACTAAAACATGGATAGAATTCCTACGACTACAGATTGAGAACAAAAGCTTGTTGATTATTTTGATAGAAATTCCGACGATGATGGGGAGAATGTGATTGAACCAATTTGTGTGTAAGATCATCCTACAGCCGCTTTGTGATCGGTTGATGTAGCCAATTCTAGAGAGCGTGATTCTGATAACGACGATAATACAAATTATGAACTGGATTCTGATGACTCATATGCAAAAGATGAACAGCTTCAAAGCATTCATTTTGCAGAACTTGCTTAGGATATGGAAAATATTGATGGTAGTGCTAACGAAGAAGAGTCAGAGGAACAGCTGTAAGCAAGTCAGCAAGCGGCAATCGAGGCAAACCGTGGAAACTAATAGAAAAGCCAAAATTACGTATGCAGCGAATCAACGAGCACATAATCTGAAAAAATTGAGACCTTGGCCAGATATCAATGTGAATTAAACGTACGCGTTTATTGGCATATTACTAAGCGCTGGCGCAGAGAAATGAAATATAGAGGCAGCTAAAGATTTATTTCACAAGTCTCAAATGTTATTTTATAAAGGAGTGATGTCACTAGAGAGATTCGATGAAATCAGTCGTTTTTCGTGTTTCGACGATTCAAGAACGTATGTGGATCGATTACGAGAAGATAGGTTGGTCCCAACACGCCAATGTATAAGAAGTTGACCCGAAATCGAAGAAAAAAATTAATAGCCCGAGAAAATTATAAAAATGTATTACTGTTTGCAGTAAAAAAGCTGCACAATCTATTAATAAATTAAATCTATTTTACTGAACATCTAGAAAATCACTTTCTATCCATCACTTTCTATTAAATGAAAGAAATTATGGGGGGGATAATCAATATTCACCATCAATCCTCGATATTTTCGAATGGACGCCTGAATATAAGTTATATGCACATTGACACACCTTACTTTATATGCCGATGCAGGGGCCATCTCTGTGTTCGCCTCAATGAAATTTGGTACTGAACATAATTTCTTTCATTTAATAGAAAGTGTTGGATAGAAAGTGATTTTCTCGATGATCATTAAAATAGATTTAATTTACTAATAGATTGTGTAGCTATTTTTTACTGCAAACAGTAATAAAATTTTATAATTTTCTCGGGCTGTAAGTTTTTTTCTTTAATTTAACAATAAAATTTTCGGGATGGGATTATTTTTATGTGATTTAGCAAAGACACGCACTTTATAAAAAAAACCTTTTCGGGATGGATTTCGGGCCAACTTCTTATACATAACGCCATATTTAGACTCTTTTCAAAGTGAATTTAAATTTGGCCATCCAAAAAACTCAAGATCGATGAGGAGTTGGTGACTTCCAGAAATAGGTGCAGCTTTCGCCAATATATACCATGCAAGACAGGCAAGTACGGGATTAAACTATTTTGGCTTGTAGTGCGAAAACAAATTATCGTATATCAGCAGAAATTTATTTGTGGTATTAACCAAACGATGAAACATCCACTAGAATTTCACATGCCTTAGTAATGCACCTAGATCAAATAAACACGAAATACCCTGACTGTTGGCATCGGTCGGAGCAACTAACAAAAGACGTCCGTTTCCTGCTTCTCGAATGAGGCATCACTTGTGCGAGCTACACGACCGATTAAAAAAACGATTACATGATTACAACGAACACAACGGCGGCGTCACCACATTCGACAAAATGATGCGCGGCTACACTTGCAAAAGGAAACGTAACTGATGGCCAATAGTCATATTTTATAATACGCTTGACGTGGCTAGACTTCCAGTTTGCCGATTGTTCGAGCTATGTCATCCGGCTTGGAACATACGTATAGAATTGACGCTGGGATTGGATCAGAAACATGAAGATAACCGGAGCAAAGTTCCACTGAAGCTATCCGTGCAAAATGCTATGAACTTGATGGCTACAAATTTAAATCCGTTCCTAAGCGACCGTTCCCACAATCCTCAAAAGCAAGTAACTAATCAATGGAATATTCAATAAAATTTTACTCTGTATCTCTGGAGAGAGATACTCCACCAATGCTGATAAACAAACAGTATCCACCTACACCAGGTTCATCCAAACCAGGTTGGCTAAACGATCCCAACCAAAATAACTCCATGTTCACGAATATCATATACTCTGCTAATTTAAGCACCTATAGAAAAATTACGGAGCCTGCACGCAAGAAAATCGTGCTCTACGAAATAACTTTTCACTTATTTGAATTCAAGAGCAATTTATTACGCGTGGACCAATCACGAGAAATGCAGAATTGATATTAACATAAATTTTTAGGACATCGGCATACATCGAAACATTGGATGACATCGTTAATAAATACTGTAAAAAGTAACGGTCCCAGGTCCGCTGGGAGCCTTGTGGAACTCCAGAAGGTATGTTAAATGGAAAGGAGCAAACTTTGGAGACATCAACACATTGCTTTAGAGAAGTAACGTAAAACGCAATCCATTTAATTGGAATGAAGTCGGATCCGAATTCGATTAACTTCTGAATAAGAATTTTATGATTTCCTACGATTACCAACAGTGTCAAATACGAAAGACGTGCACTTCTATCCTAGATTTAAATATGAAATAATAAACGATATTTTACAAATATCAGGAAACACTCCGTACGAGAAGCTAACATTAAACAAATACAATAAAGGTTCCCACAGAGAGCGAGGCGATATTATCGGGGCCTGTCCCACTTATCAGGTTTAAACCTTCTAAGCCAATTATAATTTCTGAGACATCGAATTGAATAATAAGAATTATCACAGTTAATAAATTTACCTGGCAAGATAAACAAATCAGAAAGATCAACGGAGTTTTGGAAAAAATACACATTCGTAACGCATTCGTTACATAGACCAATCGAATCCAAAAAACAAACATTACAAGTGACATATTCCTCGGATTTACGAATGAAAAAACCCGTTTCGGATTAAGCGAAATTTCATTTTCAATTTCTAAAATAGACATTTTATAAAGAAAATCATTAAGAATTTTAATCTCTACATAATTCGCGATGTTTACGTTTGTTAATTTGGCTCCCAGGAAAGGCGAGTGAACCAACGCCCGGCAAAAGTACGCCTTTTTCATCGAAATAATTAATTCGAAAACATTCCTAGCAATTCTATAAAACGCAGAGGCAGCTAACGAAATGTTCAGCCCGTCAAATAACGCTAACTAATTGAAATTTTCGAGGAAGTTGTTTAACAAAGAAGCATCCATTTGCCCAAAGTCATAGCTAAAATCATTTTTAACAAAACAACACAATATCACAATCTAAAACATAGAATTTAATTAAATGTGGTGTGTGATTCAGGTGAATCCGGACAATATTCAACTTCAAAATATCTTACTTCTCAAGGCACTACATTTCTAAAATTTGAAGAGCGCAAATAGTACGTTATGGTGTTTATCCGCAACTAAAACGATTAATCAACAGTCAATAATCACAAGAGAAGTGATAGGACACCTCCCTGGAGAAAGCCTTTGGTCACTTAAACAGGATCGGAAGGAGAATCGAGTCACAGTAATGCGACACCAAATCATGAAACCAATCCATGTAACGCTGGTTTGGTCGATGTCATAGTTTGTGCAGGCCTCACTGATGATAGAACAAGAAGTACTGTCAAAGACTCCCGCAATAGGGTAATGCCAACAAGAAACTTATTAGTAAACGATCTTTCAATCTTTGCAACAAGTTTATGCAGAGTAGTTTCACACGATTTTTCGACTCTGTAAGCATGCTCAGTGCTGCTGTTCAGAATCTGTACAAAACTTCCCAAAGTTTTAAGGAACGTTTATGAATGACTAATAGGGCGAGATGTCCTGCGGTCTACTCCTTTTACAAGATTGGAGAACTGTTCCAAAAGCAATGCGTGAAATAGTAGAAGTAAATGATCCTGAATGAGATAAAGCCCATGCTGTAATTCAGCAGGAAAGACTCCATCCATTTTTATACTAACTGCATGAATAATTGCTGAATCGCCCAGTGCCTTATTTTAGAGGTGCTATAGGCGTGTTATATTCGTAGATGGTAAGCTCCACAGTCAGAGCATTGAGCATTTTGGACTCGTTTCCCGGATCTGATTGTATCTCTGACTCGATTATTTCTATCAACAGTTTCTTGCTTGAATCTGGTTTATCTTTTCCTTGTATTTGTTTAATTGTGTGGTGTACTGGTGTAGATTATTTCTTCGGGCTCGTATTTTTTTTTTGTTTATTTCTCGTTTTGTTTTCGTTTGTGATCTTAGTTCTTTTGTTTTTCCTAAGTCTTTCAGCTACATCCTCATTAACTTTAAAATTGACTATTTCTTCCATGGTAAGTTCCTAATACCCGCACTAAAAACACTTTAAGATCTCAATTATTGTGGAGTGGACCCTTTCGATGAATTCATTTCGATGGGACTTTGAAGCTCGCAATCTGGGAGTAATGCGTAGTTTTTTATGTCAATTGTTTGGTGGAATCTCAATTTCAGCTCGAATGTTGTTTTTAAGATCTTGATTTGTTTGTGGATCATTGATATACACTTTACTTTTCAATAAACCCCAAAGAAAGTAATTTAGTGATATTAAATCGCATGGTCTTCGAGGCCAGTTGACCCTAGATTTTTTTTTGAAATTATGCGATCATCGAACTTGGTTACCAATAAGTCGAGTGTTTCATCAGACAGAAATCGTTTTTTTAAAAGAACAACAATTTTCATAATAAGTTTGAATAACCAACACGCGTTGTTGTGCTGTAAAGGAATACATGTCTTAAAATGGCATAGTTTTGAGTTTTCATTTGTCAAAAACTTTTCGGGTTGCCACCACACAAAAAATATATTTTTTTTACCTTAAAACAACGCAACAGACGGAACACGCTTTAGTAGCGTTCATTGAGCATTCTTTCTATTAGGCGCAATCAATTTCGATCCTCAGAATTGTTCTCTCAAGACCTAGGTATTTTTATTGATGATATTTGGGTTTAGTTTTTCTTTTAAAATTTTCGTATAATAACTGTGATAATTCCAGTGTGATTCCTCATAACCATAGATGTCTTTAACTTTCTTCGTTATCAGTTGATTTTTGAACATATTTACAGGTGCTTCGCAATACGGGTTTTTAGTCTGTGCCGTTTTCTTCCGTGATGTATATTGAGGAATTCGCTAATAGAATGTTGGCTTCCAACTCTACCAGGTTATATATAATTCTTAATTGTACTCATCTAACCGGGCTTTCCATATTCGTAATTTGCTGTTTTGTTGCTCACGACAAATTTGTTTTGCTCCATACAGCTAGTTTCTAAGATTGGTAAAGCCACAAAACTGATTACGTAATTATTTTCAGTCTTGTTTACCGATCTGAATGTAAAGGTGACTGGACTATCTTTCCCAATATCACCTTGTGACAATAAGTAGCCAATTGCAAAATCAGAGGCATCTGTGGTCACTATTACCGATTTTTGATGAAAAAGTTTGAAGTTCGTTTTATTTCGGGTTGCTTTTCACCTTCATTAATTGTGTTACCTATATTTGTATGTGTTTATCTCGTGAGTTTAGTCAAGGGTTTGGCGATTTAGCAAAATCTCTAATGGAGTACCAATAATATGAAGCAACCTTGAGGTTCGGGATAGCGAGGTTTAGGAATTCGGTTTCTGTTTTCATGAATTCTGTTTTGCCAAGGTTTATCAGTTTTTTTCGAGTTTTGAGTGTCTATCATTCTCTGGCAGATAGCCGGAGCATTTTTAACCCGAAAGGTAACCTTAATTCATACTTCCCGTAAAGTGCAGGTTTTGTCTAGATTCTGATGACAGATGATTCCATTATTGTGTTGACCTAAATATTCTATTATTGTGTTAAAGTCGTTGCACACTTGAAAAATTTCCAAAATATATTTTTGTTGATTTTAATGCCGTCACCAACGCAGATTTGATTTTAAATTGGATATTAGTTAACTTTGGTTTTATGGTATTTATTGCCTGGGGTCCCAACTTACCCGGTGCCATTTCAACCAACTTTTTGGGTTTACAATTATTTCTGATAATATTTTTGCTTTGCTTCATACTATTCTAGATATTTTTTTTTCAATATCTCAGGTAATATCAATTTACTTTTAAAACACAAAGCTTTTTAAATTGGCTGTAAATTTATCATTCGTTCATTAAATTTTGTTATATTATTTTACTATGGGTTGTAAAAACAAATCATGTTGTAGGCAGGCAAGTAATACATATAGGAAGGTAATGCATTTTTTATAATTTTCCGAAATAAAATAAAGATTTAAGACACCATTTTTTATGTTTTCGGGCTAGTTTACGTTCCACCTTCTCATCAGTCACTATAAGGGTTGCTTGATTTTCTAAATCACAAAATCAAAATCCCGATTTTCAAAATCTCGATTATCAAAAGCCCACTTTTGATAGTCTTTTTCGCAGTACAAATTTCGATAATCTTTTGCCCAGTAAAATGTAGTAAATGCATGAAAATATTTTTTTCCGATTCAATGTGAATTAGAATGCTACAAAAGTCGATAAGAAATTTTGAAGTTCCATTCAATGGTGTTCCATAAGAAGTAGAAATAGCCTAGTTTAATTAAGCGATACCAAATTTCTAAAATGCGTTCAAAATTCATGTTAGAATCCCATTCTAGACCGATATATCATATATGACCATTATTGGTTAAAAAATGACCAAGTTCCATTTAGAATGGCCCAGAACTTCACGTTAAATCCACATTAAATTCCCAATTCAGTTGTACATACCAAATTTAACAATAATTTTTTTTAAAGTGGGCCAGTTCATTCAGCAAGACCGAATTCCGGAACTTCAATTAAAATTCAAGTTTGTTACAGGATGGCTACTGTCATCCTGCAGGTTTCACTAAGCGCATGCAGAGGCCTCCACGGTGATTTTTTGCCGGCTACAACTCAGGGAGAAGTGCTATGGGTCGTGGGGTTTGAGGCTTGCATAGCTCCTGGCTTACACCGTGTACAGAGATTTTAAAAAATTATAAAAAAACGCAAATAATAATTAATCATAAACGGGAGTTCTGCCGAAATTTGTCGGCCGGAACCTGAGGAAGGAACAAAAAAAAATAAGTTATAACGGAAGAGAGGTGCCTTGGTGCGCGCATCCTACCGAACTCACACGGTGGTAAACACCGGTTTCGAATCAGGATACGGGCACCAAGGGACCACCAACCCTACGCCGACACAGGATGGGAATTCCCCCCTCATCATACCCAACCCAGAAATTTAATAATTCATTTTTTATAAATTTGGACAACAAAAAAAAACAAATATATAGAAAGACACAACTTCCCTCAAGAAACAAAATGAGGGAACGAGACCAATATGCAACGAGCGCGCGACCGTCGACCGTTATCCGGCGCTGGATTACAATAATTTTAAAATATATATAAAAATAAAATAAAAACAAAATAGTATCTTAAACCCCAAAAAAAAAAAAAAAAAATACAAACCGCCCATCTAAACATTATTAACTCCCCCACCCACCATCCAATTCAAACCCCCAAAACCCATCTCACCCGCACCATCCTATACCGCACCACCCATATTATCACCCTTTAACACCTCCATACCCACTTCCACACACACACATACACACACACACACACACACACACACACACACACACACACACACACACACACACACACACACACACACACACACACACACACACACACACACACACACACACACACACACACACACACACACACACACACACACACACACACACACACACACACACACACACACACACACACACACACACACACACACACACACACACACACACACACACACACACACACACACAAACACACACACACACACACACACACCACCCACACAAACCCCCATCCACCAAATCCCAAATTCTCAACCCAAACCCAAAACGCCTCATCCCACCCCTTCACCTCACATACCACCACTCCTACCACCCCCATACCCACACCACCCACACAAAACCACATCCAAACGAAATATATTTTTATTCCACATTCACATGCTCTATGAAACCAAAATAGAACAGAAAATGAAAAAAAATCTATCAATTTTAAGGAGGGGGTTAACAAAACCCTACTTATCTTCGAACACCCTAAACACAAAAATGTCCAAATCAATAGGGATCATTCCCATGAATTGCTTGAACTTTTAGTGAAGAAATTAAGTTGATATCTTCATCCGTTCTCAAGTTATCGTGCACACAGACGGATAGACGGCAAACCGAAACCATATAGCATTTTTTTTAACAAAAATGCTTAAAAACATTTTTCTAGGGGGTTTTACTTTGCTCACACCTGATGCATGTTGGTCTCGCTCTCAATTTTTATTCCTTCTTATCGTCGTATTATTACAGAACAAAAAGGGTGTACCAAAACCAAAACACTCAATACCGGAAAACAAAGACACAAACCACTCAATCGGTTAAGCAGAAACACAAACCGTGGGGAATAAAATATATAAAGAGGTGGTTACGCACATGTAGTCGTAAGGTCGTAACAAGTTTCAAGAATCCAAATCCAATTTTGCGTACCAAATTTAACAATTATTGTTAAGAAATGGCCAAGTTCCATTGAGCATGGCCAAATTCTTGACAAATTCGTTTTAAAATGCAAATCACACCCAATAATTTGATCAAGATCAATCAAATGATGACTGAGTCCTTAATAAAAATGTAGACAAAAATATATTTGTCTTAAAAAATCAAGTTTTGGGCGGGATTTTTGGGGATTTCAGCATAATCGGGATTTTAAATCGTGCGATTTTAAAAATCGGCACCTTGAAAAGCGGGATTTTTAAAAGTCTGGGATTTTGGTAATTTGTAATTCGGGTCTTCGTACCGATGCTGTCCCTAAGACTATAGTGTTTTAGTATGTTGATGAGTACGAGTATATCTAAAACCGCATTAACACCTCAAAATCAATTATTTTCTAAAAATATCTTTGTTAATACTACCTTTTTTCATTTAATTAAAGATTTCCTTAAATAGGTTTGTCAACCGCCCACAGGTAATAATACCTATATGTAATCGGGCGGATATCTCCCTCTCTCACATTTCGTGTCAACCGCAATTTTTTAAGCAACTAACATATTTCATGTACATAACATCCTTTTCACCTTTAGCATATCCATTGTCTTTGTTAATATAAGGAAAATGAAAAATCGATTAAAATTTACAATTTACCACTAAGGGGGGTCAAAGGTGACGTCCACCACCCACACACTATTATCTACGTGTACGTAACTTTCTTTACAAACTAAATAAAAGTTTGTTCTTCTTACAGTTCGTTCCTTCATTTTGTTCCTCGTATTATGATTATTTTTACCATAGTGTGTGAAAATCTAATTAAATTTCGTATTATTTATCCTCGATGTGTAAAAATATAATGAAAAACGGAAAATCATGCGGGGGTGATAAACGTGTACATTGAAAGATTTTTATTTTTTATTATTATTGAATATTTCATGTCACATTTTATAGTTGCTGTAATGATGATTGTTACTGGTGGGACTGGCATTGAATTTTCCTTTTGTACAGATTTATAATTAATGTGGTTTGGCCCACGCGTCCCTTCATCTTCGTAACCATCCAACCGTTGCGTGCACACATACACGAAAAAATATAACTTTTGTACTTACATAAATTATTTATATTTTTTATTTTTTATTTTAATTTCAGGTGTGGGCAAGAGACCCGTGTCATACCTAGAATATTACAATTAAGATCGCACTGGTTAAAGTCAGAAAAAGAATCGCTGCGATTGGAGGAAGCGGGCATCACCAAAGACGTGATGAACGATGCTATAGCACAATTTTGTCTTGAAATTATTGCGAAACATGGTGAACCGGCCTCGCGGCTGTGCAACAAAGATCCATTAACCTTAAAAATGGGTTCGTACGTAATCGAATTATTTCCGAACGCAAAATTTTTATTTATGGTTCGTGATGGCCGGGCGACCGTCCACTCGATAATATCACGTAAAGTGACAATAACTGGTTTCGATTTGACCAGCTATCGACAGTGCTTAACAAAATGGAATCATGCGATACAAACGATGTACGATCAATGTAAAGAAATAGGACCCGATCGGTGTATGATGGTGAGTAAATCATGTTATTGTTATATTTTCCCGTATATACAAAAATATTTGCGTCGCTGACGCATCTTCCCGCTCAACTCATGTCGAATGAATATAACGCGTGGGCAAATAAATCAAGATGACGTACCACACACTATATTACTGGTGTAATTTGATTATGTATATAAATCCTGACAAATAACCCAGCAACAAATCCCGAACGTACAAACAAAGGCAAGAAAATTGTATTATCACACCAAAATAACAATTTCCATTTAATTTTCCTCATTAATTTTTCCACCCTGCATGACATCGAAAACGAAACGAAACGACGAACGTCGCAAAGCACAGCGCATACAAAACAAAACAAAACAAAAAAAAATTAAATAAACTGTTGTGATCCAACTGAAAACAAAAACAAATGACTGTATATATTTTGAAAAAATCGCACAAAAAAAAGAAAATAAATCCGGAAAAATTGGTATTCAAATTAATAACAGATGGTGTCGCTCTATACGTGTATACGGCAAAGATGGTGTTGGGTAGAAAGGTTTAAGTCGTTCGTTTAATGTCTGAGATTTTTTGTCACTTTGCGTTCGTTCGCACAATTTTGGCTCTAGGGTATATCGCTCTACATAACCTACCTTATCTACATCGGTATGCGTATAACACATAGGTCGTGTGGGGGTATGAAGTCAATCGAATTTGAGTGTTGTTTTTTATCGTCTCAAAAACCAATTTTTTAAGTGTCATGGTTGATGGATGCGGGATGTAATGGATTAGCCCGATTTTTTAAATAATGAGGGAAGAAGTTTGTTTCATTTATTTTTGAAACAACAAAGGAATACGATATTTTCAAAGGTGGTAAAAAATAGCAACCATGATTGAATTTCTGTAACAATTTGTTGGTATAAATTTGTTAATTCATATTGTTACGAATTTGCCCTGTCAAATCCTATTCGTATCACTGGATTGTGAATATCGTTTTAGAATTTGACGGTTACAATACCAATTCTCGTAATTCTTCCAAATATTTCCGAATCTCCTAAATAAAGCACTCAGACTGACTCATTGTGTTCGTGGTACTCGTATTTTTATGCCAATCACCCAAACCACAATTTGTCTTTTGAGTCCAGCCTCATTTTTCGTATTCCCCTCTTTGCCTATAAAATCCGAAAAATGAAAACGGGTTTAATAGGAAAGGGGAAAAACGAAGAATGAGACAGGATTCAAAATACATAATGTGGATTGGGTTGATCGATTACTCGCCAGGATTTATACAAAAGTAATATTCTCGGTTCTGTTCCAGACTACTATAATCTGCTATATTGCAATACTGTTATAAATCTATCTCTAATAATACTACTTTAACCTAGATGTCACTAATTTCACAAAAATGTCATTTATTTTCCTAAACACATCATGAATATTCATTGCATAAAATATGTCTCGCCCATGTATGAATTGATTGTCCATCAAACCAAGAGGCGAGAATCGCTACAATATATTTTGTGTCGCAAGCTTCAGATGATCAGTTTATGCACAAAACATTGTCTGGGCGTTTCTGTGATCAGTTTGAATAGTTCAATTTTGATTAATAAACTTCGGATTTTAGTTGTTCTAGTAGTTGGCGTATGACCCATTTCATTAGGATTAGGCAGACATATTTTCACTTTTTCCTTAGATAGGCATTTTAGATGCTGTATAAGGTAGCGGAAATTTGACAGCGTAAAATAAGAGATTACGCTACTCGTCATAAGTGGCAGCACTATCACTAAACATAATTTATTTTATTATGTAATTATCAGCGGAAATTTTGTGTTCATTATGTATCACTTTTTTCAATAAATAAAACATTAGCGGAATAAAATATTAAAAGTGATTCTTAAAATGACAAATTGATCTCCTAAGTAAAGGAACTCGGTATATGAAATCTTGAAATTTAACAATATTCCGTCTTTCCGCCATTTCTTAACGAATAACGATGAAATTTGTATACTAGTATTGGGGGGCTATTTTGAAATAATCCGATATCGGATTTTTTCCGATATCTAAAAATCCGATCCGCCGCGAATTTTCCTATTATGAAATTTTTTTTTTCAAATTTGTCAAATATAAGCATGAAGTTAGCAATAATGCTCCAGTTGTTGTAGTCCTAATAAATTCAAAATAGATAATTTAATTATAATTATCATTTAACCCTTTGCACTCGTATGTCACACTGGAAGTGACAATAATAATTAACTCTAAAACTCCTCGTATATCAGTCTGTAGACCAAAAAAAAAGTATCACTCCGTAAAAGATTACAAAAATCTTGTACAAGTAAAATTTTATACAAGTTGAAAACAAATCGAGTGCAAAGGGTTAAATATGAATATTTTTTATATATTATTGTTTAATTTAATTTTTTTTAGTTTTTATATTTCGTAAAAATAATATATTGATTTAAATAGTTGGAGAGACACACATTCGATAACAAAAAATGAAATTCGTCACCTAAATAGCAGTCGGATTTTGACATTCGATTTTCGGAAAATACGATTTCGTTTTTTCTTTTTAGTTTCATAATAGCGGATTTTTCGATATCTCATTTTCATAATAGCAAAATCTGCTTTCGGATTCGATATCGAATTTTCATAATAGCCCCCCAGGGATTTTAAAGTAAGTTTTGGATAAAATTCTAGGATCTATTCGTGTTGAGACTATACGGAAAATTTATGGACTAGAATTTTCTTTGTTTCAATGTCACCCAAAAAAGGCCATGAACTTTTCCCTAATCCTAATACATAGGTTGGGTAAAAATAAATCCATTATTTTTACGTTTATTTCGGGGCTTCATGTAACATGGCTACAATCATTTATTTCAGTTCAAATATTTGCCGTTTTTTCGATAACTCTTTGCCATTTAGAAAGCAATTTCACCATGCCGCTTTCCCGAAACGCATTATCCCGATTGGTAAAAACATGACATAGCCCTGGACAAAAACAGATTGCTAACGCTTAGTGCCAGATCGTCACTATGCATAATAACCTCTCAACCAAGCTCCCGGAGATTCTGACGGGTCATCATGGATGTGTGGGGAGTAGCGTTGTCCTGGTGGAACACGACGCCTTCCTATTGGCTAATTTTGGCCGCACGATGACCATACGATGATTTCCTTCCAATCCGTAGATGATTCCTTCGAGGATCTTTTTGTAGACAGCTTTATGCAAATGGCTTAAAACTGTTTTGTGGTCGATCTTCATGTTCTGTTCGATGCTGCGAAAGCTTGCATTTCGGTCTACTTCGATAATTTCTAGGATCTTACCGACATTTTCGACGATATGTCTTCCAGTATGTGGTGCATCTTTGACATCAAAATTACCGAAACGGAATCGACGAAATCAAAATAACGCATGATTGGTGAGATGACAGTATCGGTACCATCGGTACCAAAAACGTAAAATATAGCAAATTTTCTCTAAGCAAAGAAAGGCTTGATAAATACTATGGGGACTCTGCATCATTAATTTCAATCGGAGTGAAGTTTATGCAAAAAAAAACAAAATATGTATACACCTTTAAGTATGTACTTATAATTGAAAAAAAACACTCAAAAATTGAGCTTTCATAATAATATTTGAAAATGTTTAATAAACACAAATATTTAAACATTTTTAATTCGGCTCCAATGGACCGATGTATTTTCGTATTACAATCAATGGTGGTCTCTCCCGAATAGCAAAACTCTCAGAGATTTTCGAGCATGTGGATAAATAATATTTGTTTCTATAAAATTTTATTTTATAATTTTATTTTCTAAAATTCACTCAAAACTATTCACAAAAATTAAATGTTTTCTTCTTATAGTGTAGAATTATTTGTATTTATTAAAAATTATCAAATATTATTATGAAATTTCAAATTTTTAGTGTTTTTTCAATTCTAAGTACTAAATAGGAAACAGTGTATATTTTGTTATTTTAGCATACGCTTCACTCCGATTCAATTTCAGTAGTAAAGAAGAGCTGTACTGAGCTCTGTTCAGTACAAGTGATGCCGAACGTTCAGGTCGCCCAAAAGATGTCGTCACGCCATAAACAGTCGATAAAATCCATGGAATGATATTGGACGATCATCCGTGATGGCCGAAAAAATATCTTGTCACGGATGGCTCGCAGTTTTGAACTAAGCATGCAGAGGTCTCTCTCACGGTGATGTTTTGCCGTCTAAATCTCAGAGTAATGGCATGGATCGCGGGGGAATTAGAGTCTTGCTGCGTGCTCCTGCAGGTCGATTCTGGTTTTCCTATAGGCAAAGGAATTATGAAAAATATTTACATAGTGTTTTCTGGCCTACTGAGAAATCATGTTTGATCTAAATTTTTATACTTTAGGAAATATTTTTTCCTTATCGAAATTGGATAGAAAAAATATGCCCAATTTAATTTCGTTTTTGAAAAAATGTGCACCAACTGTTTACCATAATTCCTTTTCCTATAGGAATGCCAGAATCGACCTGCTGGCCTACACCGTGGAATAGAAATAAAATTAAAATAAAAGCAAACTATAAACTGAAACTAAATTACGTCGACCAGAATTTGTCGAACGAAACTTGAGGAACGTAATAAAATTAATAATAACTGGGTGCGCCCATCCGGCGGCGACCGGATCTCCCCGAGTGACAAGTACTCAGTCTGCTGAAGAGACCTCCCTTGAGTATTTCACCCAGCAATTACTAGCGGTGTTTGTTTGATGAAACTAAACATGCCACCGCCCTTGACTCGTATGAATCAATGGATGGAATCAGACAGATTTTGGTGATCGGTCTTTTGATGGCGCTCATAGCTGTTTTCACGATGACTACCCGAATTAATTTATCTCGGTCTCGATGTGCTTCGGCCACTTTTGCTAGTGGTCATCTCGTTGGTGAAATATTGTCCTCTTTTAAGATGACGTCGTCAATTTTTAAAAATAGTGAGTGAGATATTCATCATTCCAACGACGCTAGAATTGCTGGGTTAATTTTTGAAGCATCTGCCATCTCGATAGTGTATTCAGTTTAGTGTGGGCTATTGTTGATTCTGGGGCAAGTGTAAGGGGTTGCCCTAATATAAAATGGGCTGGCGTCAATGGCATTGCTTTCGTCGTTCCGACACGTTGGTCGTGAATTAGGTATCGCTTAAATACGCAAATGTGCCCCTTTATAAGTTTCGATCTTCTCAACTTATGGGCTTTGACTAAGTTTGGTCCAGCATAATCAATGCCAGTGCTGAGGGTAGTTGATCCACCAATTGCTGTGAGACCTTCTTTTTATATCGGTGGCATTTCACATATTGATTGATTGTTCCTTTTATGAGATGCTTTCTGCGCACAATATGGAACCTCAGTTTAATGTACGACGTGCCGGCATAACCATACTCGCTATATGAGATGATGGAAGTGTAATCGGGTGTTGCGTATCGTAGTTTAGTGGCGAATTTGATAATCTTCTGCTAACTTGTAATATGCCTTGGCTGTCAAGAAATTGATATAATTTCAATAGGTGGGTTTGACATGATGTTTTACCAGATTGGATTGATTCGATATCAGCTGGGTACGATTGGCGTTGAATATGTTTAATAATGTAAGTTTCAGCATAGCTAAATTCATCCACAGTGATACTTCCACCTCTGAGTGGATTTGATCGTTTCGCATTATGCAACAGTCTTTGCATTCGGGCCACAATTCTCACTACCATCGGATAACTAGCAGGTTGGCCATACTTTGGGTGGATTGGATAGCCAATCCAACACTATTGAGGAATCACAAAAGAAGAACTGTCTCGGTTGAATTTTGCAATTTAATGCAGAAGTGATTTTCATCGTAAAGCTCTAATTTAGGAATAGGTACCGCTTTTATGGGCTCTACATCTGTTTTCACTGCGATGATATTGATTGATGGACCTCTTGGGATATATTTTATTATTACACGCGAATATAGGACTGCAGCGTAAGCATCCTTCGATGCATCGGCAAATCCGTGTATTTCGAATATGTCATCATTTGTGTATAATCATCTCTTGATTTCTATCTCTTCAAGTTATCCAAACTCGTTTCGGAGGTTTATCCACTTTGTTCGACATGTCTCGGGTAATTCATCATCCCATCCGAATTTTTCTAGCCATAACGATTGGAAAAGTACCTTGGTATTTATCATGATAGGGGCCACCTACCCCATCGGGACAAATAACCTGGATGATTCAGAGAGTAGTCCCCGCTTCGTGGTTGTGCTGTGTGGCGGAAGGCACACTGGAAATTTGAAAACATCTCGCGATGGTTGGTAACACAATCTTAGCACGGATGTTATTGATTCACTGATAGCAAATTCTCGTTCGATGATATGTAAACCTGCACCTTCAATATTACCAATAGCTTGAGATGATTTGCTGACCACTTCTTGAGCGTAAAGCCTGCCGAGTTCATTATTTGTATCAGTTCGTCGCGTAACTGCAACGCGTCGGATAGTGAATGACACCCTGTGAGCACGTCATCCACGTAAACATCTGACCGTAACCTTTCAGCCGGTGCAGATGAAGTTCCGTATGTTACGGTCAGCAAGCAGTAATGTTTTAATGGATGATCCGGTGTTTCTGTCCATACTATACGCTTGTAATCGGTGTCTTCGGAACGGATCATCACCTGCCGATACATTTTTTTCAATGTCGGCGCTGAATACGAATGCATGCTTTCGGTATCGCAACAAGATTTGTAACAACCCTTTTTGAACGGTTGGCCCAACCATAGCAACTCATCATTCAATGAGTGCCCGCCCGGTTGACGTTTTTGCGATTCATTGAACGCAACCCGTAATTTTGGTGGATCTGCTTTTTTAAATATGCCGATAAAATGTTTGATAATTTGGTCTTGGTATTTTGTTTTTTTTTTGGATTTCAACCTTGTGACCCAACCGTTCATAATCCTTCATAAACTTTATGTAATCCAAGCGCAACCTTTCGTTGGTAGATAACCCTTTCTTCAGAACTTAGAACTGGCGTAAGGCTGAAGTGTATGAATGACCTAATAGAGGCGGGTTTCTTTTAAATGGCAAGCCCACTATCTTCTCATTTAACGTCTTGGGCCGTGATGAGAATCTGCCTCCTACTATCCACCCGGTGTTTTTGTCATTAACGCTGGATTGCCTAGTGATATTTTGCCATCGTCCAGTAGCTCGAAGAAGTGATCGCTACCTATTAATAGATCAACTGGACCCGGTTTATTAAAGGTAGGGTCGGCTAATTTAACTACATTGCTCGTTGAGCTCGTCAACATTTACCAGGTTCGATGGTAGCTGTGAGCTAAGTTTAGGCACGATTAGAGCTTTAACTTGGTATGTGACATCACGATTAACTCTCGATCTTATCATGAGGTGTGTAAGTTCTTTGGATAATCCTGCTTTGGTTCCACCGATACCACTGACAAAAACTCTTGCAGTTGCTTTGGTTAGGTTTAATTTATTAACGCACGATTCATTGAGGAATGATCGAGTTGAACCAGAATCCAGCATTCCTCGAAACTATCATTAAGTTTGCCCAACACGGCCGGTAACATCGCATTTTCACTGACGATATTTGCATGTTTGACAACAGCTGATGTGTAGGTTTCTTTTGTAGTCGCAGTATTTTGCTCGTCGACGCTTCAGAATCGCTGCTGGAAATGGTTTCGATTGAACGCACTTGGTTGCCCGCTTTACTGCCATCAGGATCGGAATGAACAACAGTGTGATGTCTTCTTCTGCAAATTTAGCATGCCCTTCTTGAGCGACGGAATGATTGTCTCGAAGACAGTTGAAGCATCTTTGGTGTTCCATAGAAATTTGCTGCACTGAAGTAATGCCATGAATTTAAATCGTGTGCATTCAAACAGACGATGATGAACATCTTAGTAACTGGTTGCAATTTAGTATCAGGCTTCTTTACCGTTCATTTTATTTCTGTTAGGGCGTCGATACAAATTATGAAATGTAGTAAGCTCTGCAGCGTCGGGAAATTTTCTTCTGCAGATGTGTATCTCCAAGCCTTTCTTGTCTCGTCATCAAGTCGCTCCATTCACATGAAAATGAGCCATAGATCGCGTGATTCTGCATCCCTGCCCAGCGCCTTTAGTACTCTTTCTACTTCAAGAGTCCATTTAGGTGCTTGAACTTTTGTGCTGGTTGCAATGATTTTTCTTATGAATGGTGGATGAGAATATATCGTAGAATGATTGCAAGTTTTTCAGATCTCCATCAAATGAATGTTGGCATGATAACGGACGGCAGCTTAAAGTCTGATGTATAGGGTTGAGACTAACTGTGTCATCAGATGGCTGATGACTTCCAGATTTCATCTGAATTAGCGCCTCTACGTTCGGGATGATCATATAGTATTGATCATCGATGGTACCCATTTCAGATGGTGCGGTTGCATTAATTTGAAATATGGCGTCTTCGGTCGCAATGGACTACGTAATAATTTTTGCGTATTGTCACATCGAGTTTTGAGATCATCGTAAGTCAGACCTGCACCATTTGTATCAAAAAAATTATTGAGGCGAGTTTATTGACCCTTTATGATTCCTTTTCGTTTAGTGAATTTGTTCATTTTAAACACAATACAAACTTGCTTAATGGCGGCTACCTAACGCACATGGTAGTGACGTTTTATTGTCAATCTTCTGAATCCGGTTAGCTTCGGTCATCCGGCTCGAAAGGCCAATGAAAGTTTTGTATTCAATTAACAATAAAACTTTGATTTTATCTTTATTTTTTATTTATTCAATTGTTTTTTATTTTGAACACAATACATACAATTTTTACGTTCACACATTGACTTTTTGTTTTTGACTGACGAAGAAATGTTTTTCTCCACAAGGGTCTATTAGCGTATTGCTTTGGCCATTTACAACAACAATCGCATTAAAAGTTAACCCAAATGGATTCATCTAAATCCAAAATGATTTTGGATTTACGTAAATCCAATCCCATTTTTAGTACTAACGGTATGTACTAAAATTTTAAAAGTGATATTTCATCTATAAAATCGACATAAATATTATTTTGTTTACAAAATAAAATTAAAATATTAATAAAACCACGAAATATGCAAATATATATAGGAAAAAGCCTTTTTACTTACAAACTTTGTAGCCAAAAACTAAATTCAAAAATGTTGATTTGAAAATTCATAAATCCAAAACTAAATCCTAATCCACTTTTACCGATGCAATACGCTTTATTTTTTTTTCAACCCGAGCAAGCAGGCTTGCCCTGGGTATTGTACACCGAGTACAGGTTGTGCAGTGCAAAATGATCCAGTGTGCGTAGAGTAAGAATTTGATTTTTTACTTTGCATACTCTTCGTACACTGGCATTCTATTCTATGAGTAAAATTTGAAGAACCGAGTATGCCCGGTGTATGCCCGGTGTAAGTACAGTTCTCAAATAAAAACACAGTGTGCAGAGTAAAATTACTCAGGTGGAATAAAAAAAACACGTATTTTAAGTAGACGAGTATTTAAAAAAAAACACGAGTATTTTAAGACAGCGCACTGCTTGTTCAGGTTGGATTAAAAAATAGGCCCACAGCATGAATAGTGTACTAAAATTAGTTTTAGTAATTTATACTAGGTAGTGCGTCGATCAATTTGCTGGTTTCATCTGGTAATAAAATATTAGAATCTATCACTTTTATATTTTGACATTTCGAAAGGAATGTCAATATTATTGATTTTTGGTTTTTAGATGCAATGAAAGATTATCGAGTCGTTTGAGTATTTCGCCCAGCAGCAGGTCGATTCTGGTTTTTCCTATAGGAAAAATATTTTCACAGTTTTTTTGTCAAAAATATCATTTTCTGGCTTACTGAGAATCATGTTTGATCTAAATTTTTATAATTTAGGAATTATTTTTTCCGTATCGAAATTGGATAGGAAAAATATTCCCAATTTAATTTTGTTTTTGAAAAAATTTACACTAACTATTTACCTACCATAGTATTGCAGAAAAAAAAATTTTGTGACCAAAATACTATGAAAATATTTTTCCTAATTCCTTTTCCTATAGGAAAAACCAGAATCGTGCTGCAGTTATTAGCAGTGTTTGTTTGATGAATCTGAACATTATGTTCAAATGGAAATAAAAATTTGTATACCCAATATTTTTAGTTTAATCAAAGATAAGAATATAAAGATGAGTATTTATTATGGCACGCCGATGTGCACTAAATTAAATCGATAAATTTGTAGGGGAAAAAGTGTTTAGCCAAAATGAAAAGTACAGCTATCATTTTACGTTGCTCGATATTTTCTCTTTCTGCCGAATAGTATTTCCAATATGATCGAGTAGAATTTCATAACAAAAAATATTTTATTTGTTTGTACAGTATAAAACACAAATTATTCTTCAAAATTTCCTTTTCATTATTCTATGAAACTAGTGTATGGTGTTTACTGTAAGCGAAAAAATCAAACGAAAACAATAAACAAATCCAATCCATTTATTATTTTCGTTTGGAAATATCTCTCTCTACGCATCATTTATATTTAACACGTTCGCGGACGTGAATGCTATAGCATTCATCCAACTTTTTTGTTTTCTAACATTTTCACGCAGATCAGTCATACAATTTTTTCGTTTTTTAAGAAATAAAACGACATATTTGTCAATTCTCAACAATACATTCCTTCCCGCGACGAAATATTATTGCAATTACAAAAGTTATCAAATTTGTGTTAAACACATTTTGAAAGCGTCCGCGAACGTGTTAATAAAACCGAATGAAACGAAAACACAAAATGCACATATTATGTATATAGATATCCTCGTATATAAATACTATTTAAAATATGTAATATGTGTACACGATCGAGAATTCCTTCTCATTTTATATATATCAAAATTAAACACGCGGCATGAAAAGAAAGATGATCGTTTAGGTGTATATAGCTACATAGAATATTTTTATTTTGGTGTGCTAAATGAAATGTAAACCAAAAAATATTTGGAGGATTTTGATACGGTAAAAATCAAAAACTTGTCAATGAAAAGGAAAAAATGTATGTTAACTATTACACATTATACATACATATACATTTGTGTTTTGTCTATATTATGTATATTCCTATATAGCTATACTGATTCGTCCAAATTAAATACATTAATGAGTTTTTCTATGTGTATACTATACGGATGATAGTGACGAATTCATTAATAGTAAAATAACTAACAATTTAAGAAATTAGTATTTTTTAGGAGAAAATGAATGAAATCAGCTTACAACGGAAAGATAGCATTTGGGAAATATACTTTGTATTTAGATTTGTTTCCAAAAACTGATCTAGCGTGGTAGTAGTTAATTTGTTACGATTATTGATTGATATTGACTTTTTATTGATTTTAACAATATTTGCAAATAAAATTAATATTTCGCTGTTGGCGATATACATAATTATGAGTACTCAAAATATACGTGCAGTCCAATTTCTAAACTGCTAAGTTAAGCGTGAAAACCACCTTAAGGTTTTCCAATGGCAATAAATAAATAGATAGTTCATTGTTGGTTGTGGCTAGTCGATTGATTATTTCGATTAATATCGAATAAGGTATATCGATTTACAGGTTTCACCAGAAGTGCAATTCTATTTTTGAATTATTACTTTTAGGCATAAAACCAATTTATTTATTATTGTTAGATTTATTGAACCGCCCCACTTTATTTAATTAATTCCATGCCGAACTGAACGTCTGAAAATTTTTGATTTGCGGTGTTTGAGATTTCAAATATCTGAGCTGGTTTTATTTGCTATTTATCAATGTTTAGCCGTCAGCTCAACAGGACTAAGTTTAAACAGCCGCGAGGCTGACAACTCGTACCTGCGAAAGCATTAAGCTTTTCACGAATACTAACAACAAAATGTTAGGATACCACCTAAATATAACAGGAGTCTCGCTTAAAAATCCGGACAAGAACGATCGGCACATAGTAATCACATGCATCAAGGAGTATCGGTTGGAACTTGTTCGTGGTCTAATAAATGTGGGAGAAGTGTCTTTTCGACTTACGTTGCCCTCTTAGTCTTGTGATTTCTTTATTAAGTGGACTAATTTTCAAGCGGTGTAAAGAAACGCGCAGAACTCACTGCTGAGCTTGCAACGATTAGTATACTGAATTTATGAGTATTGGTGATGTAACAGTAAATAAGAAAGGGAGTACATACATAATAACTCATTTTCCTTAAAATCACCTCAAATCGATTCTTTTTAAAAGTCATTGTGTTCATAGTTTCATAATTTCTATAGATGGGCTCGGATTGTAAATTTGTGTTATGATTCGCTCGATACAATTTTTTCATTCAATCATTACTGTTGAATACTGGTCGAATTACTGATCGAATCATTACTGGTCATTATTCAATATATTAAATAGATATTTTTGTTATCCACTCCTCAACCCACATAATTCTCGAAAATACTCTTATTGGAAAATTTAAACAACTGTATAGATCGATCGTTTTTGTATTTTATTCCAATAAAAAGGTTAGGGTTAGAAATATGGATATAAGACACCTAACCCTGTTTGACATTATGAATATACAGGATGGCCTTAAAGTCATCGGCAACGCCATCCTGTATATTCATAATGGTCAAATCGGATGATAAAACTCACTAAGTGCACATTCAGCAAATGATACGTAGGGCGCAGCAGCTGTCATATTTACTTCTAGGACAGTATAAAAGTCCGCAGTGCAGCCAATTAAAAATAAATGTATTGAAAGAGAAACGCTTATTACGGATAATATGGCGAATTCTTGCATGTTACCATATAGACCAGTAACGCCAAAAACAATTTGGACAGGCAATTCGACCTTGTGTTTTCTTTTAATGTCAGTACTTGCGTTGTTGCAGAAAGAAATTTATTTCTCTCTACTATTGCTGCACATATACGATTGACCGATTTTAACCACATATTGTTACGATTCTAACAATGTTAAAGCCAATTCTAAGGCTCTATAATTTTAGAAAAACTGGACATCAATTTTAATACACTTCTAATTAATAATAACAATTTTGAAACTGAGACTAGACTTTAATTTGCAATATTTGAACTCGCAAACAATATCCCGTATCTGAACATTTACAATGATTCCTCAAACTTGTCTTATGTAGATCATAACCACATTAGCCGACAAAATCCCTGACTAAGCGATTTTGATAGATCATCAATTATAAGAAAAAATCGGATATTCTGCTACCTAGAAGTACAATTTACAACCATTTAATGATCCCACAACAACCAGTCGCCAATTTTTGCGGTCAAACTTTCTCTAATATTGATTTTTTTTTCATAACTTTCATTTTGCCAAATCATTGAGTTAAGCAATAAAGAACTTAAACATTTATCTACGATATACCAAAACTATTCCGTGTAATTTGCAAAACAACATCATTTGTCCTACACAACGAAAAGTTAAAGGATATGTGCGCTGAGAAATGAATATATAATCAATATTCCTGTATTAGACTTCACATTCCTTTGCAATTGAGCCTGGCTGAAAACAAGAACTTCAAGTGAATCATACAGCAGACGACATCATTGATGAGCTTACAGCCAAATTTAGGAAAGAATGACCCCACCATCATTTTAAATATTTCAATTACTAATACAATACATCAATATTTCGTAAATTATTCGGTTGACTCCTTAAGTGACACACTTTGTCGCGAATGAGCTTAAAACTCAAAATGAGGTGTACCATCAAAGGGTGGATTAGTTTTGAATAATTATAAAGTGCAGTACAAATTAATAAATATGAGACACAAATAAATATATGAAACGAAGTTATCGCAGGTGCTTTTCAGGTCATCCACGCCAGCACATTTTATAGCTACATCAGGAGTAACCCAGGTTATTATAGCTACATCAGGAGTCATTTGGGAAAATATTTTTCATCTTGTTTATCAATGACGTTGAGTACGTGATTAAACCCACGATTATTTCAATATCCACCGACGATATGAAAACCTATTGAACAATCTCCGCTTTCATATTTCAATCTACATCACAGGACGATCTCAACGAATTCACCATTTGTCGCGCCATGATCGCTAAACCTGCAGTTGAATGTGGGGCAATGCCATTTATTAACGTACACTAGCAAACGCGAGTATTTCTCTTCTTACGACTACTACATTTAACATGATCTTCTTGCAAGTGTTACTTTCGTTCGTGATCTTACTTATTTGTGATAACAAATTGAACTTCAGAGCACATATCGAAAATATCATGAACAAAAACATAATTTATTGATCCTTATGTTAGGAAGGCCATTTATACGACTATTATCCGAACCTTTGCTTGAGTACGCTTGTTAAGTCTGTTCCTCATATCACGCAGTCCACATACAGAAAATTGAAGCAGTCCCAGACTTTTTTACAATTTACCTCATTGCTTTGATCGTTTGAAACTAATCAACATTAATCCGCTTAGTATAGCGTCGAGCTGTTGCAGATATTATTTTTGTCCACCTATTACTGGTGGTCGATTCTCGTATTTAACTTCAAAAAAAAAATTCTTAGGAAGATTATGGTCTGAATGGCGCCCATCACTATGATGCTGTGCGAGGATATTGAAAACTTCCAAAATTTTAACTTCAATATTAGCAAGTGTTATTAGATAGCAAAAAAAGGAAATCCTAATTAGGTAGCAAATGTACAAATCACCTACCTGTCGTTAAACCTATGACATTTTCAACTTATTTTACTTTAAATTTCCTAATAATTAATTTTTTTTTTATTTCAATCTATTTTATGTTAACAAAATTTTTATTAATTTTTTGCATATTTTTATTTTTTAAATCTGTTTGTTTCAAGCAGACCCAACTACTCATTTTCTTCTTTACCGCGACGAAGTATCTCGCTGAACTATTCTACCTAATTTTACATATCAGTTTTTTATGTACAGCACGTTTTCCATTAATTTTCGATCAAATTAATTTTTCTTTTAGTTCACAGCTTGATATCCTTGTTTATGGTTTCTATGCATTATATTGAAAACAAAATTCGTTAGGACTTACCCGTATTTCTTGACCTGATCCAGTTCAATTCAAATTTTATGAAACAACGCCAAGTCTCTTACTAGATTTCAAATCAAAATGCGTGATCTAAAACAAAATATGGATGAACTTTCCCATATAAAATTTGAACTAATCCGGATTAATAGGTTGTGAGCTCGTTTATTAACAGATCGCATAAAAATTCAATGTACCATGAAGGTTAGGTTTCAGTGGTTGACACTTATGCCATTTTTTGCCCATTGTGATACCACGCATTCATGCCACATCATTAACCCATTCACCTGCTCACACAACTACAGTATACCACCTACACATTGCAAGCTTCATGTCAACCTGTTCGGCGCTGAATTCTGCACTTCATCAGATGGTCTTAGTTGTGTTTATTAACATCACCGATTGTAATCGATGATGAAAATTTGATTTGCATCTAGCCTCTGATGGAATTCAAACCACCCAGTACCTCCCGGTCCAAGTGCCTAGGTTTTAACCACTGCACAACTTGTCCGGTAAACTAAATGTACCATGAAGAAGACGACGAAAATTTTTTTGCGAGTGCGAGGTACAGATTTTTCGATACACTCAAATATTGCAAGTTGATAAAATTGATGTCCAGTTTTTCTAAAATTATAGAGCCTTAGAATTGGCTTTAACATTGTTAGAATCGTAACAATATGTGGTTAAAATCGGTCAATCGTATATGTGCAGCAATAGTAGAGAGAAATAAATTTCTTTCTGCAACAACGCAAGTACTGACATTAAAAGAAAACACAAGGTCGAATTGCCTGTCCAAATTGTTTTTGGCGTTACTGGTCTATATGGTAACATGCAAGAATTCGCCATATTATCCGTAATAAGCGTTTCTCTTTCAATACATTTATTTTTAATTGGCTGCACTGCGGACTTTTATACTGTCCTAGAAGTAAATATGACAGCTGCTGCGCCCTACGTATCATTTGCTGAATGTGCACTTAGTGAGTTTTATCATCCGATTTGACCATTATGAATATACAGGATGGCGTTGCCGATGACTTTAAGGCCATCCTGTATATTCATAATGTCAAACAGGGTTAGGTGTCTTATATCCATATTTCTAACCCTAACCTTTTTATTGGAATAAAATACAAAAACGATCGATCTATACAGTTGTTTAAATTTTCCAATAAGAGTATTTTCGAGAATTATGTGGGTTGAGGAGTGGATAACAAAAATATCTATTTAATATATTGAATAATGACCAGTAATGATTCGATCAGTAATTCGACCAGTATTCAACAGTAATGATTGAATGAAAAAATTGTATCGAGCGAATCATAACACAAATTTACAATCCGAGCCCATCTATAGAAATTATGAAACTATGAACACAATGACTTTTAAAAAGAATCGATTTGAGGTGATTTTAAGGAAAATGAGTTATTATGTATGTACTCCCTTTCTTATTTACTGTTACATCACCAATACTCATAAATTCAGTATACTAATCGTTGCAAGCTCAGCAGTGAGTTCTGCGCGTTTCTTTACACCGCTTGAAAATTAGTCCACTTAATAAAGAAATCACAAGACTAAGAGGGCAACGTAAGTCGAAAAGACACTTCTCCCACATTTATTAGACCACGAACAAGTTCCAACCGATACTCCTTGATGCATGTGATTACTATGTGCCGATCGTTCTTGTCCGGATTTTTAAGCGAGACTCCTGTTATATTTAGGTGGTATCCTAACATTTTGTTGTTAGTATTCGTGAAAAGCTTAATGCTTTCGCAGGTACGAGTTGTCAGCCTCGCGGCTGTTTAAACTTAGTCCTGTTGAGCTGACGGCTAAACATTGATAAATAGCAAATAAAACCAGCTCAGATATTTGAAATCTCAAACACCGCAAATCAAAAATTTTCAGACGTTCAGTTCGGCATGGAATTAATTAAATAAAGTGGGGCGGTTCAATAAATCTAACAATAATAAATAAATTGGTTTTATGCCTAAAAGTAATAATTCAAAAATAGAATTGCACTTCTGGTGAAACCTGTAAATCGATATACCTTATTCGATATTAATCGAAATAATCAATCGACTAGCCACAACCAACAATGAACTATCTATTTATTTATTGCCATTGGAAAACCTTAAGGTGGTTTTCACGCTTAACTTAGCAGTTTAGAAATTGGACTGCACGTATATTTTGAGTACTCATAATTATGTATATCGCCAACAGCGAAATATTAATTTTATTTGCAAATATTGTTAAAATCAATAAAAAGTCAATATCAATCAATAATCGTAACAAATTAACTACTACCACGCTAGATCAGTTTTTGGAAACAAATCTAAATACAAAGTATATTTCCCAAATGCTATCTTTCCGTTGTAAGCTGATTTCATTCATTTTCTCCTAAAAAATACTAATTTCTTAAATTGTTAGTTATTTTACTATTAATGAATTCGTCACTATCATCCGTATAGTATACACATAGAAAAACTCATTAATGTATTTAATTTGGACGAATCAGTATAGCTATATAGGAATATACATAATATAGACAAAACACAAATGTATATGTATGTATAATGTGTAATAGTTAACATACATTTTTTCCTTTTCATTGACAAGTTTTTGATTTTTACCGTATCAAAATCCTCCAAATATTTTTTGGTTTACATTTCATTTAGCACACCAAAATAAAAATATTCTATGTAGCTATATACACCTAAACGATCATCTTTCTTTTCATGCCGCGTGTTTAATTTTGATATATATAAAATGAGAAGGAATTCTCGATCGTGTACACATATTACATATTTTAAATAGTATTTATATACGAGTATATCTATATACATAATATGTGCATTTTGTGTTTTCGTTTCATTCGGTTTTATTAACACGTTCGCGGACGCTTTCAAAATGTGTTTAACACAAATTTGATAACTTTTGTAATTGCAATAATATTTCGTCGCGGGAAGGAATGTATTGTTGAGAATTGACAAATATGTCGTTTTATTTCTTAAAAAACGAAAAAATTGTATGACTGATCTGCGTGAAAATGTTAGAAAACAAAAAAGTTGGATGAATGCTATAGCATTCACGTCCGCGAACGTGTTAAATATAAATGATGCGTAGAGAGAGATATTTCCAAACGAAAATAATAAATGGATTGGATTTGTTTATTGTTTTCGTTTGATTTTTTCGCTTACAGTAAACACCATACACTAGTTTCATAGAATAATGAAAAGGAAATTTTGAAGAATAATTTGTGTTTTATACTGTACAAACATATAAAATATTTTTTGTTATGAAATTCTACTCGATCATATTGGAAATACTATTCGGCAGAAAGAGAAAATATCAAGCAACGTAAAATGATAGCTGCACTTTTCATTTTGGCTAAATACTTTTTCCCCTACAAGTTTATCGATTTAATTTAGTGCACATCGGCGTGCCATGATGAATACTCATCTTTATATTCTTATCTTTGGTTTAATGGAAAAAATCACGAACAGCGAGGTTCTTATTAATCTAGATGACTCTGTCTCAATCGAGTCCATTAAAAAAAAATCAACTAGTCACATTCCTTTGTTCGAAACGTTACGAGCATATCAACAACAAAATCATTTCCTTCCAATAAATTTCATATTATGCGACATTGACTCCAATTTAATCATAAATATTATTTTTACTTCAAAAATTTATCCTTTTTAACCTTTTTTGTTGTTGTTTACTACAACATTTTTTAAAGGATCCATTAAAAATGAAAAATTAAATTACTTTATTTAGAGTCTCATCTCTCTGTGTGTGTGTATACCTTTTATAAATACATCTCAAGTAGATACATATACACATACAGATAGATATAAGTAGAATAACGGGTAAGAGAGCTTTTCTGTCGATTTGTTGTTTTTTTTACATCAGCAAGCAAAAAATTAGGAGCTTAAAAAAATTTTTGGATTTAAACATTTTTGTCTGTATACTCGTACGACGAGTATGTACAGTTTCGTAATACTCTTTAACCCTATATAAAACTTGTTTGTGCAAGGTAAGTAGTTTCGTAAGGATCGGTAAATTGAAAATATACATGGAGAGAGAGAGGCAGAGAGCTTTTTTATGTTACATATTACTGACTTTATTTACAAGTCGTTTATAGAACGATATACGACAGTAATATAAGGGGGTCCTCAAAGTTAATAGGATTTTTCTCGTCTCTTTGTATACACGGACAATCGATGTGTAGGTGAAAAATCTTTATTTGCAATCCGATTTTCTAACTGGGCGACCGGGTGATTAATAGTTTCGAGTACTTGCAATTGAGATGATATCGAATATGTATGTAGTAGCATTAGTACATAAAAAGGATTCACATCATAAATTTAAGGTGCTTTCTCGTATTTCTTGCTTGTTTTTAATCCACGAAACGTGAATAACTTTAAAAATCTCATTCCACAAATTTTAGCATCGCAATAAATGTTTCCATCACACCCAGGTATCTAAATTAAAATATTTTGTTGTGGATGAGAGTAGTCGACATATAAAAAGTGTAAATGGTAATGGTAAAATTCCCACCTTCATTACTAATAGACGTACATGTTTGTAATCTCGAAAAACGCTCATAATTCTTTTGTCGAGCAGATCTGTAGATGCTGCTGTGTTCATGAGTAAGTATAGCGCGAGAATATTAATTTCGTCGTGTTATAAGTTCGTGAAAAAAAGTTTCATCGTATACTAAAATGAAATTTTACGAGATTTTCGATGTCTTCTTCGTGGAGTAGACGTCTTTATGTTGTGTGTAAATGATAATAATAATTGTAATGATAAGAAATGTGTTTAAATTATTACTCTCTGGCTTTTTCGAATAAAACGTGGCGATAATTTATGAGATTGTGCGCGTAGTGGTGACGGTGTTGCGGTTCCAGCCAAAGAAATGGTTTATGATTTTTATTATAACGTAAATTTGATTTAATGCTTTTAAAATGCTTTACAGTTTTTAATGTTATTAAAAAAGGGTTTTAAGATTTATATTAATCATAAATAAGGATTCTGTACTCTTGGTTTCTTTAAAGGATTTATTGTTGGAAGTGCGAAACGCTACAGGATTCTGTACTCTTGGTTTCTTTGAAGGATTTATTATTGGAAGTACGAAACGCTACAGGACCGCTACAGGATCTGTTGGATGACTTCTGTTGGAAACTGATCAATTTCCTCACAGTCAATTCCTTGTGTTCATCCTGCAGGCATTTAAAAATTAAAACTCATGAAGTTTTTCTCATTGTCCATTACAAGCATTTTAGGCACGGTAAAATAAAAATCACGGCAGTGATTTATTTGGTTTGTCTCTTACGTGTTGGGTGGATTTAGACATGATACGAAAAAAATTCACAAATTTGTAAAATTTGTCCACACACGAAATGAGTTTCTCATTCTTAATTTCCATTATGTCTATATGTGGAACACACTTGGGTGCAAAAAATTCGCACAGTTGCATTTTTTTCCTTTTTTTTAAATATTCTCACCAATCGAAATGTTATTTTTAGATGAAAGTGTATCAAGGTAGCACGATTTTCGGAACTTGTGGCAGGTATAAAAGGGTACGTTTTAGCGAATTGTCCTCATTCGCGTATTGACGCTAAGCCTGAACGGTCTTCTATCGGTTACGTTTTTATCCAGATCAAGAAAATGAATACCACACCAGGGGTAGCCGCCCAATTGGTTGCACTAATTGATACGAGACAAAACCAAAGTGAAGTGGCTCGACAACTAAATTTGAGCTGATGCTTCGTTCGTCGAATGTGGCAGAGATATGAATAAACTGGCGACTATAAACTGCGACAAGGATCTGGCCAACCTCGTGTTACAACACAGCGTGATAACCGCTTTCTTGTGACAACTTCGTTGCGATATCGTCGTTTCAATGCGGTTCAACTGGGACGGCGGCTCCAAGAAGTCGAAGTCATTCAGTGGACATTGTTACTTATTATAATTTAGTCATTTGTTACATTAAGCTATCAGGCTGAAACGCCACACCGCGCTAACTAACCTATATTGGCGTTTCTATATGCTGCTAGCGTCTATATTCCTGTATATATATTTAAATTTCATCCATGCACCAGTGCCTGCTTGTGTATCCGTTCCTAAGCATCGTAGAGGCATGCATGATCTAAACGACAATAATGCGTCTAGTCTACTATCATATTTTGATTGCATGACACCGACACGATAGTCCGTGAAGCTGCAAATCACATTGTTCTTACAAAAATAGTTTTATCGGCCGACCATGTAGTACTTGCATTGGTTGGGCTAGATTGAAACCTTCGTCTCTCATTTTGATATAGTACACATTCAAATATTATGTGGCCAGGTGATTCTATACTTGCTCCGCAGGGGCAGAATTCATTTTCCGTAATTCTAAATCTAACTAGGTAGCTGTTACCGTGTTCAGTACTAAATTGAGATAAGCAGTTATTTAGTGAGATTCTCGTGTCTAGCCTTTCCCTGATGCTTGTAAAGAACTCATACGTGTATCTTCCTTTTGTAGTGATATCTCATCTTTGTTGCGACAAGTTCGTGCTTTCTTGTTTCGTTCTCCTGATACGTAATTTCTTGTCCATCGTTTCGTCAGTTTCGATGAGGATGTTCGATGCCATGTTCAGGCGTCCCTTCTTAGTATGGCTTATAGTTGCATTTTGTTTTAATTTGATATCTATAGGCATAACACCTGCAATAACATTTAGTGCAAGCTTGGGGGTAGTCCTATAGCAACCCGTTATTTTCAGCAGAACATGTCTTTGTGCCCCTTCCAAAGTCCTTATGTGGTGTACATCTAACTTGGCCATCCAACTAGCGCACGCGTATTTTATTACAGGCTCTCTTACTCCCTTATATAAGATTAACAGCGTACGGTTATTAAGTCCCCAATCTTCGTGCGAAATTCTTGGTGAGACTTTTTTGACATTTTTAGTGATAGCTTTAACGTGACTAGTAATACCAAGACGCTCATCAATACTAACGCCTAGATATTTTACAGTTTTGACCAGTTTTATTCTCACATTATTTATTTTTACTAGAGGCGGGTGAGGAAGAGTTGATTTGCCTTTTAATAACATCATTACTGTTTTCCCGGGTGACACAGCTACTTTATTTTAGTTCCAAATGTTAGGGCCACTGATTGAACCTTGTGGGCATCCTTTTGTTAAATTTTTCTGTGACTGTTCTCAATTATCGCTGTTTGATCTTTCAAATAATCTAACATTATTTTAGAAATATTTTTTGAGGTGCCAATAGTTTTGGGGTGTTTCATGATACAAGGCTACCAGATATTAGCGAAAGCACCAATATCCAGGAATAGTCCTAGCACGTACTTTGAATTTGCAGCTTTAACTGAATTGTTTGGCAGAGTAGAGTCGGCTAGCATTAAATTTTTCTATCATCCTGTCTGTTACTAATTTTTTTAACAGTTTGCCCGTAACCGAAAGAAGGACCAATGGTCTATACGCTTTCGGGTCAGCTTCGTGTGTTAGTTTACTCACAATAATACTGCCTTCAGCACTTCTGTTTCGACGAGGTCAGGTTCAAGCGCCTTGCCAGTTTTCCTACTCATCAGTGCTAATTCAACCTCCTCTTCACTGAAAGGCGGATCGTTTTCAGTCCCAGGAGCCTGCTGTATCAATACTCTTATATTTTTTTGCTCTTCTGTATCATTTACAGGATCATCGTCAGGAAGCTGGGAGTTTAGTAGAAGTTAGTTTGTTTCTTGTCATGTTGTTGTTGTGCCCTGAGATAGAATTGAGCTTAATGTCTCCCGGTATTTAATTTAGCCCGCCTGTGGCACTATTCTGGTAATTCCCCAGGAATAGGGAACTGGGGAAAGAATTTATATGTAATTTTTGTTCAAATATTTTTTTTTCCGGTATACTGAGGGAAAAAAATTGTGTTAAATTTTTTGGAAAGAAAATTAAATTGGGAATAATTTTCCCTGCCAATAAATATTTACATGAAACTTTCCCCCTCTAGAAATTACATATAAATTCTTTCCCTAGTTCCCTATTCCCCGGGAATTACCAGAATAGCGCCACTGGTATTTATAAATGAATCCCTATGGCTCTCTATTATACAATGTGAGGACACAAACTTTTCAAAGCTTTTTTTCGCAAGCAATCTCATTATAGTACGAATTTCTTAATACCCTTTACGCTTGTTTCTTAATTTCCCTTAGCTCTGTTTTGGAATTCTTTCCGTCTTCTTTGCACTTCTTTACGTTTTCTGTTAAGGCCCGGAGTCCACCACGCGACTTGTCATTTGGAACTCTTTTGCCTTGGTATTGTAATTACACAGCCTTTGATTATGCTGTCAATGCCTGTAGTAGTAAATCTGTTTACAGAGTCTTTGTTGTTGCGGTCTTTCCAATTTATACAATCCCATTGTCCAGAAAGATGGTCGTTCAGAAGGGTCCAATTTGCAAACCCTTTATTTATTTCTCCGTTACTAATATTCGCCTGATTTCCAGATATCTTGATCAAGATACTAGATGTCCAACTTGCTTTGACACTCCAACTGCTGATTTTATTTAATAGCCCACTGATCACTAAGGTGAGATCAATATTTGGTTCGCTATTGTGGCAGTAGGTACTTGCTCCGCCTTCTTTATTCAGCAAGTGTAATCTATGGTTATATATAAAATATTCAACATTTGTAATCCACATCTATGCCAGTTGCCACAATTGCCCCTATCCTACCGTTTGCCGAGTACGGTTCTTGCATATATACCACATCAATTGTATGCGAGTCGACTGTCTCCCTTACTTCACTTCCAACTGTAATCGCACGTTGCATGTTTATTTGCAATATTGTAATTTCTTGCATACCTAAATTTCTTGGAAAACCTATAATTAATACGTTTCGTAAGTGCTGTTATAGCCCCTAATTATGCAAGGCAGTTTCTGTTTGTAACACTGTACGAAAGTGATTTTTTGGTTTTAATGCAGTTGATGCACTTGTGCGTTTCATTTTTCGTAGTGCATTCACTGTACCTTTGTTCCGTTTCAGAACAGTGGCCACAAACTACCGTCTCTGAATTGCTGTGCCTTTCTATGTGTCCAAACATATGACATCTAAAGCACCTAGTAAGCAATAGGAAGTCAGCGGTGTTGCAGAGAGGCCACTCCAGGTAGATCTTTTTCTTTTGTAGCAGCTTTTTGCGCATCTTTGGCTCAACATCAATGAACTAATGTCCCGTGTTTTGGTCTCTAGGATCAGTTTTAAAACAAGGTCTTATCCCGTTCGGATCCACTCCAAGCAGATTTTATTTGATTATAAGCGCTGGAAGCTCTGCTTGCTTTAGTTCTCTGCTAACATCATATATGATCGAGCACAGCATTTGTTATCAATCCGCATTGGTAGTTAATGCATTTAGATTAGAGTCTTTTGATTCTTTGATAATTATTCCATTTCCCTTTATTTCCCTAATCTTTTTAATTTTTATTTTCAGCTCAGCCGGCTTTACTATTTCTTTTAGTTTTTCTTTAACTTTATTGCTGCTTCCAAATGTGGAAGCGTCTAGTGACTATATCGCATTTTTTGGTGTTCACTCTTTTCAGACGGAGTCTAAGCAGTTCTTTTGATTGTGCTTCGTACTACAACCACGAACGGCGGTGTCGTTAGTTTTGCTTGTTTATCCCACGATTGATGTTTCTCCAGTGATTCCAGGCACACTTTAACCGTGTGAGTGTCGTTATAAATGCAATCTCCTTCATTATATTTATGTTTATGCTAGAAACACTGCTAGAAATGACGATTGCATTTCTGGAGAGAGCTGTCAATGGAGGTGAAGACAGATCTTGTGTTCATCTCCGGGCCGAATACTGACCGTCGATCAAGAGGATTGAATTCTCAACAGTACGTTGAGGAAGTACTACGTTGGACCTTTTTCCGGGTTTATTGGTGAAAACTTCCTGTTCATGCACGATAATGCGAGACTGTATACGGCTGCTATAGTGTATCAGTATCTTGAAGAGGTGGATGTGCCTGTTGTGAAGTGGCCAGCTCGAGCCCGGGCCTAATTCCCATCGAACATTTATAGGACAAGCTGAAAAAAAGAGTTCGAGCCAGAGATATTGCTCCAACGAGTCTCCAGGACCTGCAACAGGCGATCGCAGAGGAATGGGAGGCGCTGTCTTTTGCTGATTTTCATGTTTCAATTCGATTTTCATGTTACAATTTTGACACTAATTTGCATGTTGACAAATTCACAAAAAACGTTTGCACTACTGAATAGGTGATGAAATAGACTTTGAATATGAATTGAATAAAATAAAACAAACATTAGATTTTTTCATATTTTTGAACTTTTGTCGAAAATTGATCAACGTGTGAACTTTTTGCACCCATTCTTTGGGTTAGACAGATTCTTTGGGTTTTAGATTATAAATAGCAGCTACCTTCTTGGGGTCGGCCCTAATGTCTTGGTCCGTGGTGATATAACCTTGAGATTCAGTTCCTGTTTTTAGGAATGCCGTTTTGTCCAAATTGCACCTACCTTTTAAGTTTTAAGAATATTATTCCAGTGTTCATTAGTTATTCTTCCTCGGGGTCCTCCAAAAATAATGATGTCATCGGAAGATAGCAGGAGCATTTTTAAGACCAAAGGCAGTCTCAAAAATTCGTATTTTCCATTCTTGGTTGAAAAAGAAGTCTTTTACATGTCAGACTCTTTCATTTTGATCTGGTGGAATACCGATATAACATCGATTGTGGTGAAGAACTCACAGTTCTCGAGATCCGCGATCGTGTTAGAGATGTGTGAAACTGGATATGTATCTAGATAGGCAACCATCCTGTGTTTGAAGGTTTTACCATCCATCTTTTAGAAGTTTACCTTCTTCTACCTCGTTTCTCATATTGACTGAAAAGGGTTAGAACTTTGTGTAGAGTGCTTCATTTGTATCTTAGTTTTCGCCCTCGCGGTAGTTTTGATTGGTGTTACGTTATTCACAGGACCAAATAGTGTTTTGGATTTTGAGAGCATTATTTGGATTTTCTCTTATAATTCGGGAGAGAGGTGACTATCTCGGATTTCTAAATTATTTCCGATCAATAATTGCACCGAGCTCTTTAAGTTTTGAATCACCGATTATGCCTTCGAATGGTTTTAATCCCAGCAGAACAAAAAATTCTATATCTGGGTTAATTCCAATACTTTTAAAAAATTGTCCTCATATTTTCCGTCTGATTTCGATTTGTTCCTCTGCCGATCTAATTTAGAATTTGTTTTTGGTGGGAATCGTGTTTGTGGCTAATTGGGGCTTGATGAAATTTTTTTTGGCACCCGTATCAATCAAGAATCTAATGGTATCGGCGTTTCTCGTCTGGTATTTCCATCCATTGGCACTTGTGGCATGGTATGTGTTGGTCTGGGTGGTGCTGTGTTGTTCTGGTATTGAATGTTATATGCCAGGTTTCTTTGTGGCAATGTCATTCGGATGTGATTTTTTTCGAAAGTCGGGTGGAGTGACATTTTTTCGTGAGAAGATTTGGTTTATGAAAGTCGTTATCGAATTATTCATGATCAGTTATTGATTTTTTTTGTACCGCGAGATTTCGAAAATTTAAATTTTAAATCTCCATTCAGGACGCATAGCAGCATTCTTGACAAATTTCCATTTAGTCCTCTGATAAAGACGGAAATGGATTGTTTTGGTATGTCTGAATGAGAACTTTAATTGTGTCAGTCGAATATTTTTCCGTCGTAATTTGATTCTCAATCAGCGAGAGTTGATGGTTGTCATTTGCGTAGAATTCATCGAATGTCATGTTCCTTTGTGATAAGTTGGTTAATTGGTGCTCTAGTCTCTTCAAATCTCATCTGTCCGCATAGTAGTTAAATTAACAAATAAACGCTTTTTGGTGCCGTCAAGTTTAGTTTACAATTAATTTGTCGTCTATATGATACATCTGAAGTTTTTCGGAGGCATTTCCACTATTGCCCATTCAGATTACCATTGGACTTCGGACTTCTGAGCGACCAATAGCCTCTGCTCTGTGGATACTGAAATCCTCTCCCAACTTGTTAAGAGTCGTTGCCTCTCTAGGCGCCAGAGCAAATGATTTGAACTACTTGATTGCGTTCCTACACTACCGTCTAGGTAGGAGCCAACCGTGAAAAATTGTTCTACTTCGTTCTCGGTACAAAACCATACGGTTAGGTGTTATAGGAATCAAGCTTCCCAAAAAGTGCGAAATTTTCCAAGAAATAGAAGTTCCAAGTAAAGAAGTACCAAGAAATTTTCTCCAAGTACCTCATTCTTCATATAAAGCCGATCATTGAAAAATTACCCTGGTCCAAAACCACTTTTCTCGACGTTTTGTAGGTCCTGATCCCAAAAATGGAAAACAACCTCCGTCCGTCTGAATAATTGGAAATCCAAACCGATGATACCTGCAGAAACATCTTTGATTATACAACAATTTCGAAACACCTAGTTCATAAATCCGCTGTATTGGCGCTGGTAGCTAAGTTTACGTTTCAGAATATATACTTGTCGTATACCGTTGAAAATATCTCGAAGAATGCTGTAATTTTTTCTGTACACCTTAGTACTCAAAAAATCCGACGTGGAGCTGGAAACAGTTACAAATTTATTATTTCCGTATAATCATGTGGCATATCATTTCAAAGATCTTGGAAAAAACACAATTTTGTAATCAGTGCTTTAGTTCACAAATCCACCGTTTTGGCAATGGTAGCTAATTATTAAATTATCATATAATATATTTGTGTCGTATATCATCTACCGTTGTAGCGCTGTAATATTATTTCAAAGGTCATGGAAAAGCAACAAACTTGTTATTAGACCTTTAGTTCATAAATCCTCCGTTTTGGTGCTGCTAGATAATTACTGGTTTCTTATAGAATATATGAGTGTTACATGTCTATAAAAAAAGTCTCGAAGAATGCCACAAATTTAGCTGAAACATATTAGTACTCCAATTTATCACTGTTGCGTTTATTACAGATATATTTTGTCTCATTCTGATATAATCATGGTGCATGTCGTTTTTAAGATTTTGAACGTAGGAAAAATTTTTATCAGCAATTTATTTTATAAATTCAGCGTTTTCGCGGTAGTGGCAAATTATTCCTTTGGTATAGAATAATATACTACTGTGGGCAAAAAATAGTAAGACTTTTTAATTTAAATTTCGCGCGCAAAACCATTCGTCGAAATATTTTTTTTTCTATGTTGGTATGACTGAAAATAATCATTATTGTTTTGTATACGCTTGTCTTTCTGAAGTACAAAAAATGTATTCGGCGATTTTTACATTGAGTGAAATTATTCAACAAAGAAGTTTCGTTAAATTTTGTGTGCGGAATCAATTTTGTGGTGCCGAAACGTTCAGACTGTTGCAAAAGACTTTCGGTGATAATTGTATTTCGTGAGTGTTTTTGATTGGTACAAATTGTTCAAAGAGGGTCGAGACCGTGTTGACGACGAACCACGTCTAGGACGGCCATCAACATCAACTGATGATCAACACGTTAATAAAATCAAGAAATTGGTGCTCGAGAATCGACGATTAACAGTCAGAGACCTTACTGGCATCGTTGAAATATTGGAAGGATCAGTGAAAACCATTTTGAAAGATCATTTGGGCCTAAGAAAAGTGAAAGCACGATTGGTTCCAAAATCACTCAATTTTTTGGAAAAACAGCGTCGCGTTGACGTCTGTGAAACAATGCTTTCCGACTACTAGGATGTCGCTCAATCGGCCGAATATCGTGCCAAAGGTGAGCCCAAGCCGAAAAAACCACGTCAAAGCAAGTCAAAAATGAAGGTGATGTTGACAGTTTTCTTCGATTATCGAAGTGTGGTGCACTCCGAATTCCTTCCGACCGACCAAACTGTCAACAAGGAATACTATTTGAGTGTTATGCGTCGTTTGCGCGAAGCTATTCGTAAAAAGAGGCCGGAATTATGGGTCGACAACTCTTGGTTTTTGCACCACGATAATGCACCTTCTCATACTGCATTGGTTTTACGTGATTTTTTCGCCAAAAATTCCACCCATATCGTTCCGCAACCACCGTATTCACTTGATTCAGCTCCGTGTGACTTCTGGCTGTTCACCAAACTTAAACGACCGCTCCGGGGAAACCGTTTTGAGTCAATTGAAGACATTAAACGTGGATCGCTAAGCGCATTGGAGGCTATGATTGTTTCTTTACAGCCCAGACGGATTTACTGATCGAGATGAAATTTCATGCTTAAGGTTTTTCTAAAAATTGGGAGATTTCAATGCTAGTGAAGTTTATCCAAACTAATCCAAAAAATGCAACAACAACAAACTTATTTTAATAGTTTGGTGTAAGTAAACATTCAGGCGAATTTATATTGCGTAATTTAGACGAAATGTGATTTTTTAATGGTCCTTAGTACATTCCAAAGTCATTCTAAGTATTTTCTAAGCATTTAGCGAATGAACTTCAATAATATTGGTACACTGTCTAGGCCCAAACGAGTGTCTTTCGCAAATTATTTGATTTTCTAATGGGTCTGACAGGGTGTCCCAGGAGATTTAAAACTGTGATTTTTTGATTGCCCTTAGTACATTCCAAAGTCATTCTTAGTATTGTCTAAGCATTTAGCATGCATTTTAGTGACACTGGCACACTGCCTAAACCTAAACGAGTGTCCCTAGTAAATTATTTGATCTTCTAATGGGTCTGACAAGATGTCCCATGAGATTTAAAAATGCTATTTTTAATTGCCGTTGGGTACATTGATTGTTGGGTACATTCTAAGTATTTTCTAAGCATTTAGAATGCCTTTCAATGACATTGGTACACTGCCGAAACCCAAACGAGTGTCTCTAGTAAATTATTTGATTTTCTAATGGGTCTGACCCGGGTGCCCCATGAGATTTAAAAATGTGATTTTTTAATGGCCCTTAGGTACATTCCAAAGTCATTCTAAGTATTTTCTAAGCATTTAGCACGAACTTCAATGACATTGGTACACTATGCCTAGACCTAAACGAGTGTCCCTCGTAAATTATTTGATTTTCTAATGGGTCTTACAGGGTGTCCCATGAGATTTAAAAATGTGATTTTTTAAAGGCCCTTTGGTACATTCCAAAGTCATTTTAACTATTTTCTAAGCATTTAGCATGGATTTCAGTGACATTGTTAACTGTCTAAACCCAAACGAGTGTCCCTAGTTGATTATTTGATTTCCTAATGAGTGGCAACTGACATAACGGCCCAATTGGAATCTTGACACATTCTCATTTGCATCCAAAGCAGCAATGCCGAACACTGCCAGGTCGCTCTTCACTTATTTGCCCTTTTCACTTATTTGCAAACATATTTAATTGACTTAATGGAGTTACAGAACTCAACATTACAGTGTATTGCGAATGTTTTCGATAGGAGCTTGAAATACGGAACGATATAGCGATTATCAACCACAACATCTTTTCCTTTCATTGCCAAAGTGACCGTTCTGCCACGATCTTTGGGTAAACGGCGCCGTTATAGTGGATAATCGTCGTTTCCACTAATTGTGTATGCCAGCAACGGACGCGGATCTTTTTTAGTGCATTTCCCATCGGTCATACACGGTGAATCTGGATTGTGATCTCCGCACGGACTGTGAATCATGTTTGTTGAGACTACCGTGAGCAACTCCGGGTCTGCTTCTGTTTATGGTATTTTGTCGCCGATGATTGAATTGGTTTGATCTGGTCTGATTTTCTCAATTAACCACAGCAGATTGTGTGCATGTGGTAATCCACGCTTCTGCTACTCTACTGAGTACATCCAATAACGTGGCTGTCCGAAAACCATCTGTTTAACGTTGAAGTCCATTAACGTTCTGAATTTTTCTTTAATCACACGTGCAGTGATTTCGTGGCGATCGCTGGAAGTTTGTCCTGGCAGTAGATTACCTGTAATTTCAGGTCATTTTTGATTGGATGTGAACGTGATGAACAAATCTGGCCCTCCGTAATGCCGCACATATGTACTTCATACCATCCCGCGCATATTCATGAATATACCGTTGGCTGCCAACATATGTCGCTGGGAGAATCGTGAATTGAGCAACGTTGGTTGTATCACCGTCCGAAGCGCAGATGAATGTACTGCTTGGATAGTAGTTTTGATTGATTGAAGCGGATGAAATTTAAACGTTCCGTTTTGATTTAGGCATACATATCAACGCAACCTCTCATACCAACCATCTCCTGGCAATTGCGAATACAACAAAAAATGATTGAGCCAAATCGGTTCAGTCCGACTCAGATTTTCCAATTTTTCTCTTCTAAATGACCATCTGGGTGAAATCCCGTACAAAAACATCATTTTTCGATTTTCCAAATTTTCCGACTTTTTCGGTGGTTTTCCCAAAATTTTATTTCGTAGGAACCATCTCCTGATAATTGCGAATACAACAAAAAAAGATTGAGCCAAATCGGTTAAGCTGTTCTCAAATGATGCACTAGAAAAAAAATTCAATTTTCTTCAAGTTTTTCCCGAAGTATCCGAGTTTTCCATTTGGATTTTCCATTTTTTCTCTTCTAAAAGCCCTGGAATGGATACGTAAGAAAAAACCGTGCAAAAACATCATTTTTTTATTTTTCGAATTTACCGAATTTTCCAGTAGATTTTCCCAACATTTTCGTTCATACAAACCTTGTCCTGACCATAGAAAATACTTATTGGGGGTACAAATTGAAAATACGGGATTGATAACAGATGGCGTTACTAACGCTATACGCATCAGGCAGTACTGTGACTATGTTCATGTCAAAGCTACGTCTTATAGCTTTAATTTTCAGTATGTGTCAATTTGTCGCAGTGTCAAATTCATAGTTTTTTTGAGCTCTCAATATGTCGATTTTCGTGCCAACAAAACAGCATTTGCGGGAAGTTTTAATTTACTTCTTTAATTTGTGCTGCTGAAGCACATCAATTGGTCACCGAGGCTTATCCGAGTCATGTTCCATCGGTTTCAACGTGCGAGAGATGGTTTGTGCGGTTTAGAAGTGGTGATTTTGACGTTGAGGACAAAGAGCGGCCGGGCCAAGTGAAAAAGTTTGAGAATGCTGAATTGGAGGCAATACTCAATGAAGACTCGTGTCAAACTCAACAAGAGCTCGCAGATTCATTGGGAGTGACACAACAAGCCATTTCCCATCGTATAAAAGCCCTCGGAATGATCCAAAAGCAAGGACATTGGGTGCCGTATGAGCTGAAGCCGAGAGACGTCGAGCGCCGTTTTTTTGCATGCGAACTGCTGCTCGAACGGCAAAAACTGAAGGGTTTTTTGCATCGCATTGTCACTGGTGATGAAAAGTGGATCCATTACGATAACCCGAAGCGCAAAAAATCATATGGTTACCCCGGCCATGCATCATCATCGACGGCCAAACCAAATATTCACGGCGCCAAGCTCATGCTCTGTATTTGGTGGGACCATCTGGGTGTGGTGTATTATGAGCTATTGAAATCGAACGAAACCATCACAGGAGCACTATACCGAACTCAATTGATGCGTTTGAGCCGCGCACTCAAAGAAAAACGGCCACAATACGAGCAAAGACACGACAAAGTAATTTTGCAACATGACAACGCTCGGCCACATGTTGCAGCGCCGGTCAAAACATACCTACAAACGCTGAAATGGGAAGTCTTACCCCACCCGCCGTATAGCCCAGATATTGCTCCTTCCGATTACCACCTTTTCCGATCGATGACACATGACCTAGCTGACCAGCGCTTCCATTCTTACGAAGAAGCCCAAAAATGGGTCGATGACTGGATAGCAGCCAAGCCGGCCGAATTTTTTCGCGACGGTATCCGTAAATTGCCAGAAAGATGGGAAAAAGTTGTGGCTAGCGATGGACAATATTTTGAATAATTCATTTGTTACCATTTTTTCAGAATAAACGTTCAAAAATAGAAAAAAATCCCGCATTTTCAATTTGTACCCCCAATAGAATGACTTTGGAATGTACCTAAGGGCCATAAAAAAAATCACATTTTTAAATCTCATGGGACACCCTGTTAATTTATTAGGGATACTCGTTTGGATTTCGACAGTGTAACAATGTCACAGAAGTTCATGCTAAATGTTTAGAAAATACTAAGACTGACTTTTGAATGTATCTAAGGCCAATTAAAAGATTACATTTCGCCAAAATTACGCAATATAAATTCGCCTGAATGTTTACTTAATCCAATACTATTACAATAAGTTTGTTGTTGTTGTATTTTTTGGATTAGTTTGGATAAACTTCACTAGCATAGATTTCAACATTTTTTCTCGAAAATTGGTCCAAGTGGCAGCTTCCATAGGAGCTTTTCGTTTTCTACAATTATTTTGAAAAGTACGTATATCATTTACAAGAAAAAAATCATGAACTAAAAAATTCTAGGGTTGTTTTGCAACACGGTTGTAGATTATTTTTTCAAAATATATTCGGAAATGGCGATTTTTAACAAAAACCTGTTTTTCAACAAAAATTCCGCCTCTTTTCCGTCCAGATGGAATGATTAATCAGGATAAAACTTCGTACTTAAGCTTTTTCTACAAATTAGGAGACCCAGTGAGTTTTTTTTGTCGAAATCGGTCTACCGCAAGTGACAGCTTTCCTATGGGCTTTTTCGTCCTTCAACCGGAAGTGACAGCTTCAATAGGATCTTTTTCGTGATATGCATGAATTTTGAAAAGTACATCGTTTACAAGATAAACGGTTATGAACTAACAGATTCTAAATCAAATTTGCAACAATAACGGTCCTGATAAGATTTTCAAAATTTAAGCGAAAATTACGATATTTGTCAAAAAACTTTTTCAGTAAAAATTTGTACACCCCATACTTATTGATTGATCATGATGAAACATAAGCTATTTCCATAAATTGGAGTGATCTCATTGATTTTTAGCCGAGATCAGGGCCCCGGAAGTGGCAGCTTCCATAAGAGATTTTACGTGTTTTGAAAAGTATAAAGCATTTATGAAAAACTATTAAAATAAAAAAATTGTAAATTAAGTTTCAAATAAAATTAGTTCAGATCACATTTTCAACTTTACCGGGAGTGACGAGTTAAAAGATTTTATTTCACAAAAATTTGGCATCTTTACAGTCCAGGCATAAATTGAGATTGGTGTGTGAAATGTGGTGGACATCTTCGTAATGTAAAATGGATGTAAAATACGTAACAAAAAATACCAACATTTTCGTGCTTTGATAACTTAGTAGTAGTTAGTAGTAGTTCGTGCTCCTAAATGTTGTTTATATGCAAAAAGCGAAAAATTAGAAAAAAATTCGAGTATGTAAAAAATGTGTAATCGAATTAATTCAGAAAGTTTTTTTTCTAATTTTCTGTGAAATTAAATTTGTAAAAAAAGAAAAGACAAATGGTTGATCCTTTAGGTCATATAAATAACAGACAATACAAAATTTGGTACTGAAAACATTTAAAGGCCCTAGCCGAATATGTTCGAAATTTTTCGAGCAATAGCCTCACCGTAAAATGAGATGTGAATTCTTTATGGTGTTCCTCTTGTCAGAGTTTTATGATCGGTATGGATTGTTAAATCGACCTTCGGTCAAATATATAAAATTTTGTATTGACAAATAGATTGGAAGTATTTCTCGTTCAAATACAGAGTACTACAAAATTTAGTATTTTAAATATTGAGATTTTCAAATTCCCCATTTTACGATTAATTTTGTAAATTTTCGACAGCTGAATTATTTATTGTCTCAGTGTGAATGCTGAAATTTACTTCAACCAATACAATACCATGGTTTTAGGGGTTTCACCCAAAAGTATTCAAGCGCACCAGTAATAGAGCGCATATTTACACTTAGCACCGCTTTTCTAGGAATAATTTAAATCACCTCATCTAAAATATAGTATAATGTGTGGTGTAACTCCCCCAAATTGAATAAAACAGATAATATTTTGTGATACCATTAAAATGAAACGTTTCGTTTTGATTAAAAATCACTCTTTATTACGCATTCACATTATCACGTACAGTAAAATCCATATAATACAAACAATCAAATGCCGTCGAAATTTTTATAAAATCACCATGCTGTGCCGGCACCACTGTATTGTTTTTAATCGATATGTAATCTTGATGGGCATTATCATATGTCACACTCACTGTATACTCAATATTCGGTTCCACATCGATTGGCTCACGAAACAGTACTGGCACAAATAAATCATGATCGATGTATGAAATTACCACTGATTCGCGTATTACGTCACCCGTTGCACTTTTAAATGCGATCACGCAACGTTGGCGGTTTGATGTTTTTGTGATCCACAATCCGGACACCGATAATTTTGCTGTTGCTGTAAATTTAATGGTGTGGACTCGATTTGCCGGAATTTTACACCATTCCATTTCCAATTTTTCCAGTAGGATGCGGGCGATTTTATTGAAATCGGTACACGGTTCTTCTGGTGTTATAATGCACTTAACTACACTGCCAATTTCTTTGTCACTTAAAATTTTGCCTTGCATCACGATACACTTGGAAAACTCGTCCAGTGCCATTGTTGTGAATCGGATCAGTTTCAGTAAATCAATCGAGCTCTGATCATTATTGTGTTTAATCCATTTCATCAGCATCTCGAATATTTTAAACTCGGTTGCACCCCGATCGACGTAGTTCACCTGAAGCAATGATATTAGGGTATCCCGCTTAACGTCGCAGAATCCGGGTTCGTACGACAGAAATTTCACAAACTCATCGCATATATCCAATTTAAAGCGGTTAACGAGAAATGGATATTTGGCTGCGAGACATGTTTGAAATAATTGCAGTTTATGTGGGTCATCTGAACGCGGCACGTTCACTAAAAAATTAACCAGGGTCTCTTCAAGTTTATAATTTTTGTAGTCGCGTGCTAATTGCAGCAACTCGAATGCATTTTCCTTATTTATCGTGCACGTTTCACTGTAGAAAAATCGCAAAAATTCCAAAAACACTTCGTAATTTACATTTTCGAGAACTAATGTATCACTTGTATCGGTTTTATCGTTGAACCGCGCCTCAAAAACGGGGCTGCTCACCATCAAAATTAATCGATGGGCGTACACAACATTTTCGCCGAGTTTAAATTGAAAATCGGAAAACTTTTCAGAATTATAGAGAGCCCGTAATTTTTCGATGAGCGAACGATTCGGTTGTTGAAAGGTTTCCATTGCGACTGAATTCTAAATGATTTTCGTTTGCTAATTTATAAATAAAACATAGACAAAATCGTGGTGTTTACCCGAATATTACTCACAAAACTGTTTTTAGCCTCAAAACGATGCCGTTTTCATCACAAAACGACACCTGTCGTTTTAATAGTTGGTTTTATCATCTCAGCAGATGAAATCATCATTGATCGTCATTTTTAAACTGAAAATTAATCTGATTAGACATTAATAATATTTTTAATATTAAAGCTTGATGATTTTATGTAGCTTTTCGCTTTTAAATTTCGAAATTATTTCGAATGAAACATGAAACAGTGTTCGCTTACTTAAACCATAGCTGCGTATTAAAAATACAGGGTGGGTCATCTGTTAGTCCTTTTTTCATTTGTAAAAAAAACACATTTCGATTACATTTTGACAATTTTGCTTATTGTCGGTACCCATTAAGATGAAAATGAGTTTAATCGCTAAAGATGATTTTCGATGAAAAACCTTCAGTTCGCTCAAGCATCCAATGAACAAAACGACGACGATTTAGTTGAATTTTGTATGGATGCCATTGAATTATGTGTTGTGAACGATGCCTGGTTGATGTGCTTCGTCCCTTACGAACACTTTTACTAACAGCTGCCGGATGAGGAGTACGAATATGTTGATACGGTCTACGACCTTCCATTGAACCAGTTGCTTCAAAACGATCAATAATTTTAAAAACTCTCATGTAATTTACGAAATGTTGTTGTTTTTGAACGACTATTTTCATAATAAATTTGGACAATCAAAATGGCATATTTTTGATTTTTCATAATATGTCAAAGAATTTTTCAGAACAGATAACATTAAGTACTAAAACTCATTGATGAAAAAAGAACCAACAGATCCAGGTGCTGGTTATTGGAGTTGGTACAATTAATATACTGGCAAAACTAATTCCATAGTGAGACTCAATATTCAGTCAATGACTAGGTTAGGTAAGGTTAGGTTTCAATGGTTGCTATCGCACACTTAAGCCAATTATGTCCCATTGTGATACCACAAGATCCGACATCATCAAATTCCCTTTAAAACCATCTAGTGCTATTCATATAGCGTTAAAGATCTCGCACTTTACAACTTTCGATATCAGAGAACCTGATGGACAGCCTGTCCATAGTGTATTTGCTCAAGTGATTATGTTTTCTGCCAGCGCCGGGCATGAGCATAGGAAGCAAACAAGAGTCTCCCCCTCCTCCTTCTCCTCGTCCTTGCAGCTTCTGCAGAAGTCATTTGCATCCAGATGCAGCCTTCTCGCATGATCTCCGAAGAGGTGGTGTCCGGTAAATACCCTTACAATTCTACCTAAATCACGCTTCCTTAGTGTGATTAAGATCTTGGAGTGATTCAAGTTCAGCTCATTTCATACTTGTTTCACTACTCTACATAGTAATTCAAATGCTTTCCTATGGCTTGCTGCTTTCAGCACAGACATAGGCCTACCTTCAGATTCTCTAACTTGTTTCAGTTGGAGTGACGTACCGTACCTTGCTAATTCGTATGCCCTGCAATGAATAGTTCACTCATTTCGTTAAGAGGTCCAACGCCACCCTTGGCGCCAAGGAAACTGAATCCAGCGAAAGAATGGCCGCTCGACTGTCTACGTAAATGGTGATTTCAGTCAACGGTATTGCATTATGCCTCAACCAGTTCATGACCTCTTCAATCACTATAATTTCAGCGGTAATTAGGGAGGCGAAAGAATAGACCACATTTAATTCCCCACAAAACACACCAGCTCGCTCTCTACCATCGAGCTTGGAGCGATCGGTGTGGAATTTAACTGCCCTTGTATCCGCAATGAGAACACTCTTGCAACCCCCCTAGAGGGGATAATCACCTTAAAACGCTTGCAAAAGCACAAAAGGGGTGTTATATAATACAAATTCACCACACCATGCCTCACAGAATTGACTATAGTTGAGTGCTCTTTTTCACCCACCTCCGCCACTAAACCTGATACCCAGGTGGCCGTATATATTGACCACCATTTGCTTACCGAAAATATTTAACGGGAGAAGCTACATCATTACCTCTAAGGCACTAGTGGCGGGTGTCGTTTTCAGCGCCCCACTAATGAGCAAACTGGCTGCCCTTTGTTTGCACCTTCCCCATCATGTATGATAATTTCTCCAGAGCTGGCCACCATATGCTCACACCATGCAGCAGTACGGGCCTTATTACTGCCGCGTAAAGCCAGTGCAGCAGCTCCGGTTTCTAAACCCATTTCCTTCCGGTGGTATTTTTGAAAAGTAGAGTGCCACAGTAGCCTTTTTCACGCTTTCTATCGTATTTGGTTTCCAACTGAGCTTACTGTCCAAAATCCTTAGGAATCTCGCCTTATCAGTAAAACCAGCATGGAATTTTACATCTCCTAGTGAAAAAAAAAATCTCTGGTTTAAATGGGTTGATCCTCTATCCACATCTGCTGGCCCAACCCGCAGTGATTGATAACGCATTCTGCATCACATCCCTGATTGTATCCAGGTGCTTTCCCGAGACAACTATCGCTACGGCATCGGCATAAGCAACCACACCTACTCCTTCCCTTCCAGTTCCAATAGCAGTCCGTTGATTACTACATTCCAAAGAATGGGAGGAGGTGTTCCCCGAGGAACATGTCTTCTGACGGAGACTTCTCCCAGCCCCGCTATGATCCTTCTGCTTCCTTCCTTCCCTCAGTGTCTCCACCTTCACGTTATTAAAATCCAGTGACTTCTCAATTTCTCCAACCAAGGCGTGTAATGCCGTGTCCATGAACTTGGGCAGGAAGGATGACAGAGATATTGGTCTTAAGTTCTTATGGTTGCTGTGCGAGCTTCTATATGCTTTCGGAATGAAAATCACCAATTCAGACACCCTTTGAAGATAACCTCCAGCCAGGAAAGCAAGACCTCCGAGTTCTTCTGAATTTCTGCTGGTACAATCCCATCCGGATCAGCTGACTTAAAGGGCTTAAAACTTTTTATAGCCTAAAGGGCTTAAAACTTTTTATAGCCCATTTTATCTTCCGTGTATTCCTCTGTACACAATAGTTTGAGCCCGCAGTCTTCCATAGACCCGCAGTCATCCACCCTCGCAAACGACGCATCCTCACTTCCCGGGAAGTGAGTTTCCATTTGAAAATTGAGTTTCTTAACTAGAACGGTTCATTCGCCACCCGGTTTAATCATATAGCCTGGAACAGCTGGACTGGTAAAGAGAATCTTTCTTAGGCGTGAGGTTTCCGAGACCCCTTCCATTATATCACAGAAGAGCCTCCACGAATTCCTTTGCATCTTCCTTGTTTGCCTTTTATATTCTCTGAGGCATTCCTTATAGAAGTCCCAGTCTTGGTTTTCTCTCGATCTTTTCGTTCTATTGAAAGTAGACCCACAGACTTTTCGGCACACTGCAAGTGCCGAGGTCCACCAAACAGGTTTTCGCTCTTCCTCTCAGCTTTGTTAATGGGCAGGCCTCCCACATAGACGTATTGCAAGCCCTAGTAAAAATATCCACCATTGAATCCAGATCACTACTCGTGTAATGGAGGAACTCAAGATGGAATGCTTTCCTATAAACGCGCCATACTGTCCTCCTGGGATTTCTGAAGACATACTGATTTTTAATTTGAAGATATTGAGCTTAAACGTCAGATACCGATGGTCAGAGAAGAAATGCTGCTTCGCCACCTTCCATTCTCTGATCATAGGTGAAATAAAATCGGAGAGTAACACCCAGAACCTCCTGCCTATTTCTAAAAATTCCTGACCTATATTACTAATAATGAGGTTAGTTTTAAAATAAATTCAAAAGTGACGACCCCTATCATTGATGTAAAAACTAACCCTAAGATAACTCCTCCCTTCCTTCTGCATCACAAAGAAGTCCCCCAGTATATCTGGCGGCACTGGCCTCTCCCAGTTCATATATGCGGCTGCAAGACTAAATCTCCGACCCTCCGTCTCTATGCAGACCGCAGTGATGTCCCAATTGGAATACGGCGGAAGTAAAAAAACATTTATATTATTTTTCAGCAGTATGCATGATCTGCTCTTATCCGTCCCACCAGCGTATATTAGGGTGTACCCCTTGGCTCGCAGGCTACAGATCTTGGTATCCATGCTTCTTGGATCAAAGCTATCTCCTCCCTTGGCTTAATAAGTCTGTGCAGTATCGCCGCCGAAGCAACCTTGGTGTGATCGAAATTTATTCATTTAACTTATTACAGGGCTGTGCTGTGTCGGTTAATTGGACCCGACGGTCTCCTCCGTCTCACTCCTTCGGTAGTCCCTATTTAAGCATTTTCACTTCTTCTCTTTGGAGTCCGATGTGTCACCCTTCCCTATGCCTAGGGATAGTCGATCCCTCAGTTCCTTAGTTAACTACTCACTTGGGTTTGCCACTAGTTGCAATTTTAACACCTCCTCTGAAGAGGTAACACTCGTCAACCTTCCCTCCACAGGCTGGCCTTTTCCTCTCCTTTCTTGAGTTACGCGGTACTTGGTTCTCCTCGGCCATGTCCCTCTTGAACACCTTAAGTGTTATTGAACCGAAGCCGAAAGTGGGAATCCAGACAATTACCCTAGGTCTGCTTGGTATTTTCTCCTTAGGACTGCCCTGGGCTTGGTTTCTGGCCATACCTCGCCTAACTCCTCGATCACCTTCTTGTATAAGAAAGCCTATCTCTGATCTGCGCAGGCAGTCAGCTTTAGCCGTCGCCGCTACTCACCCGCATCCCTACAAATTGGCGGGAGTCCCGGATGTTGTCCAAGGACTTTGAAAAAACGAGGTTAAGTGCATTGAACACCAACCTCCATTTTTCTCGTGTGATGCTCCCTTCCTCAGGGCTCTCGCCCACGAAGACTAGCACCAACTCGCCCTTCTTCACAATTTCGCTGAAAAGCTTATACTCCTCTGGCGACTGTCCCACATAAAGCTTGACCCGTTTAGTCTCGGCATCCAGACCTCCATGCTCCTCTTCGTTAGATCTCTGTCTTTTAGACCCAAGATCCTTCTTGTGTGCATTGCTAACATCGGCAATGCAACTCTTCGCCCAGTTAACATATTTTCTCTGTTCCTCAGTACACTGCTCCTCCGGGACTGTAGCCAGTCTGACCAAGACACGGAAGGCCGAACGCCTGATTCTGTATCTCCGAACCAACGGTGCAATAGCTTTCTCCTTCTTCTAACGCTTGAGTGACCCCTCCATGCAGTATCGTAATTGGACTAGCAGGGGGTGCAATTATTGAGTATTTGCGCTAGTTGTTCTCGTTTCAGCCACAACAATCGAGCTGATGTAAGTTCATCTGTGGATAAAAAACAGATTTTTTTATTGATTTAGTATGATTACTTACATTGCGGATGAAACGTAATATGCTCGTATATGCGGTAACACGAATCATTCTAGACATGGATCAATATCTGTTAATCAAATCCCATGAATTATTTATAATCAGTGTCGAATTCACCAGGTTTCGTTCCTCCAGCAAAGTGTCAACTTCCAGTGAATATTGTTGTATCGGCCATTGTATCGCATGCTCTCGTAAACATAAAGGGTTAGTCCATCAAAGAGGATAGTTTTGTAGTACAGAAGCGAGCACCCCGAGATTCACAATCAGCAGGATTGTTTTCTGAAGATGTATGACACCGTTGACTGATCCGAACATCAAGAATTTCATCAACCTGATTTGCAATAAAGGTCTTCCATCGATGAAGGCCACAATTCTGCACCAGCACAATACAATTGAAGAGTCGGTCATTACACACTTTTAATATGGTTTGACAGTTGTCACCTTTTTGAATAATCTCGCCAACTTGACAAGCACCAAACCATTCAAGGTGTTGCAGTGGCATTTGTTTTTAAGGGACACCTAGGTTTTCGCTGCTACTAGTCTGACGTAAATAGTTCCATCCGATTGAGTAATGCGAGACTAAACTAAACCCCCCCCCCCCCCCCTCCCCAATTACAAACTGTACTCCCAATTGTAAGAAATCTTTGTAGGTCACTTAAAACCCCACTGTAATGACAACAACTTTACTAAAAAAAAAAAAAAAAACGGAAACGTCGAGTCATTCAATAAGGAAATATTTTAGTATGAAGAGGAAATTGTGATTACCATTATTCAGTCACAAATCGTGGGGACGACCCACATAAAAAGAGGTCTCATATGAAAGCCGAGCTATAAGAAAAAACAAAAATAATTTTAACGTCGAATGTCATTTAAATGAAATAGACCGACTTGTTCAACATTTTTGTCATTCAAATAATATGCAACGTGATCAACTTTCTCCGTTACTAGAGCTGGCACAACTTCATGATGCAGTTTAACTGCGATTTTATTTGCGGCATCAGTCTGAGCAAATGATCAAACTGTCTGACTCTTTGTCCGACGTTTAAGCTTCGAATACGACTGCGTAGATTATAAATGGAGATCAACGCAAATTTGCTCAATTATACATTTTTGAATCAAACGAAGCATGTGAGCAGTGTATGGAAATCAGTGAAAATACTAAGTGTAACCCGCAACTAATGCAAGAGCTGAGTTCGTTAATGGTCACCATAAATCCATTCGCATTAGAACAACAGTCCATTCACGATGCTCAAGAAAACGGTACAGATCCGCCTTTGATTTCAATGGCGATAATGCGATGAAATGAAGTTGCTTTTATTTTTCAAATTGATAATGGAGAGCCTCCACTTGAACGAGATCTGTTAATTCATTGCCGCGCTATTTTTAATAATACAAACCCACGTAAAACTGAAAGAATCAGTGTATTTGCCCAAATTCATAACCAATGATATACCCATTGTTTTTCCCAATAAGCGATCAAAGTTGGGGTGTTGGTTTGCCTCTTTTTCAATCGTCAACACTTTCAAATATAAGTAACCGACAATCTGTAAATCCACGAACTCGAGTTACTCAAATGCATTATTATGGTTATCGACTTTCTATTCGGGATGAATTTAATCCCTTTTTATGCGGCGAAAACTAACAAAATTACAGTGGCCCTATGGATTACTTGCAAAATGAAGCTTTTAATCAAGGTTTAGTCCCTGGAACATCTATAATCCTACCATCATCATTCCAAGGAAGTCCGAGAAATACGGCCCAAAACTGTCAAGATATGGCGATTGCCCGTAAATATGGTAAGCCGGACTATTTCCTTACAATGGCATGTAATCCGAAATGGAGTGAAATAAGTAACAATTTGTTGGAAGGTCAGTCTCCAGAATTTCGTCCCGATTTAGTGGCAAGGCTATTCAAATTAAAGCTCCAAGAATTGCTCGATGACATTTCGAGAAAGCACGTTTTCGGAGTTTTAGTTGCGAATGTGCATGTCATTGAGTTTCAAAAACGAGGACTAGCTCATGCCCATATTCTCTAGATTGACGGAAACAAAGATAAACCAAGAGATTCAGAAACCGTAGCTGTAACGGATATCCAAAATACAAGCAAAGTGCTTGTGGCAGTGCAATTATAAATGGTAAGGCAGTGCATAATTCATGGATTGTTCCGTACAACCCATGTTTAAGCCTCAAATTATACTGTCATATTAATGTCGTACGTTGTTCATCAATTCAAAGTGTGACGTATTTATTTAAGTATGTCTACAAAGGATACAATTGGGCCAATATAGCCTTCGTTCAACAAGGTACTTTGAATCATGATGAAATTAGAATGTACATGGACTCGAGGTATGTAAGTTCGCCTGAGGCAGCTTAGCGCCTGTTTAGTTTCAACATGCACCAACAGTCACACGTCATTGTGAGACTGCCAATCCACCTTCCAGATGACCAAACTGTCTTATTTACCGAACAAACCATCGAAGAAAGTGTGAATCGAGCTGCCAACAAAAACAATGCTTACAGGTTCCACTTGTCTAGCCAAGCGTCTCAACAACTTGGTTTATTTAATGATGACACTACATAGGAAAATACATTGTCAGATGCTTTTTCAATAAGCATGCCATGTCAGTTGCGAGATCTGTATGCATTGTATTTGTGTTTTTGCATTAAATCAAGAACAAAAAATAACTTTCCAAACCATAATGACAGGTGTAAATCATAATGGTCTTCCACACCGATTATTTTTCATAGGTGGTCCAAAAGGTTCAGGTAAAACGTATTTGTACAAAAAACTGCTTGCCACGATTCGAAGAGAATCAAACATTGAGCTTGCCGTTGCTTCTACAGGAATAGCAGCCAATCTTCTTGACGGAGGCAGAACATATCATTCCCAGTTTAAATTACCTGTGCCAATTGTAGATACCTCAGCTTCCTCTATGCGAATCACATCTATTGACGCAGAATTGATTAGAAAGGCAAAATCATTTCTATGGGATGAAGCTACAATGGCACCTGGATGTTGCTATAAATGTTGTCGATAAGCTTTGTAAAGAAATAATGAAAGACAAGAAACTATTTGGCGGTATAACAATACAACTTGGTGGAGATTTTAGACAAACTTTACCTGAAATTGTACATGGTAGTCAGCCTGCAATTGTTGAAGCTAGCTTTAAATTTCATGGTGTTTGGACAAAGTTTAATGTTCTCAGGCTTCAGAATAACGTACGTTCGAACGAATGAGGCGATGGAACTTTAACCAACGTCTTGCCGACGACTTAATTTTGAAATTCTGAGCACCTTGCAAAGGCTCTATAATAACAGAAATTTTTGGTGAAACGCTGACGCCAGTTGATGCCGAAAGCTTTTCAAAAATGGCAATTTTATATTCAAAAAATGCAGATGTTGACTTGATCAACGAAGAAGTATTGACACGTTTTGCGGAAAGACGGGGCTTACGGGATATACTATAGCATTGACTCGATTGATAATGCAAATGATGAAGACATTCAGAACTAGCCGACAGAATTCTTAAATGATTTAACGCCATTTGGAATGCCGCTTCATAAATTGAACTTAATAGTTGGTAGTATCATAATTCTATTAAGAAATCTTAATACAAAGCGAGGTCTTTGGAATGGAACTCAATTGCCGACATTTTAACGGGAAGTGCAGAAAAGGAAACTGTTTCATTCCCAGAATTAAGCTGGCCCCGATCAACACAGACCTACCATTTATTTTACGACGAAGACAATTTCCAATTAAATTGGCATTTGCAATGACTATCATCAACAAGTGTCAGGGACAGACATTAGAAAAAGTTAGTTTATTCTTACCGGAACCTGTGTTTGGCCATGGTCAATTATACGTAGCATTATCACGAGTGTGAAAATCCATGAATGCAGAAGTTTAAATTTTAAATATATTTACCAAAAATATTGTGTATAAAGAAATGTTTTCAAAATAAATGTCATGGTGTAATATCATTATGTTCTCTTTCTGTTATTGTTTACGGCTGTATTACGGGCTTTTCCCCTAGTCCTTTAATAATTCATTATTGGGGAATTTTTAAAAATGTTTTGATGAATGCTTAGATGTGCATTTCGGCGCACAGCAAGCCTGTGCATTTTTGGTGTTTTTATTAACTTCACCTTGACTGTATACACCCGGGTATAGACTAAATTTTTAAGTTCTTTTTGAAAATGTTTAAATTAAAATAAAATAAAAAATAATTCATTTTTTCTTAATTTTCACTTTTTTTCTATCACCTTGACTGTATACTCCCTGGTGTAGATTTTTTTATTCATATATTTTCTATGGAAAAAATTAAAAAACCTTTAAAATTCTAAATCTGTTTTAAATTCAGGCTTTACAAGGTTATTACAATGTTGGATATTTGAGTCTTTTTTGCATGGGTCAATGACCTTTACGGGCTTTGTAATTTATTGAACTAAAAAAACGAAAAGTGGTATATGTAGTTTTATATTATACTTCACTACCAATTCATTACATACAAGAATTAATAAATTATGAAAAATTATAGATATTAAAAAAAATACAAAAAAAAAAATTATGCCATGTGGCAGTCCTCACACTTCGTTTGCGTAAGGCTGTACGTGTGACAAACTGGCTTTTTACACTGACCGCATGATTTTCGTGTAGGTTTTTTCGTTTTTCCTCTCTATAACACATATGACATTGACCTTTTTGTGAGAGCCGACTGTCTGTACCTCTATCCATGGTATTGTCTGGAATAGAAGGAACATTCTGCGGCTGTTGTAGTTCTTCAATAGATTTTCTAAAAACGCACTCTACAGATCTTTTCGTTAGAAAATAGCTTGTGGTATTTTTGCTCTTTTTATTATAAGTTTTGACGGTTTGAGAGGTTGATGGATTATTTGTAACAAATATAATATAAGCAGCAAGTCCTGCGGTGTCAATTATATTGAAAAATATTGCCAGTGACCAGCGATTGGTTTCCCTTTTTGTTGTATACTGACCCAGCATTTTGTTCATCTTATCGACAGCCCCTTTGGTTTTGTTGTAATAATGAATTATGTCCGGATTGTGTTTTGACCCAGAGGTTTTATTGTCATTGTGTTGAGTAGAGATTAAAATAACTGCTTTATTGTTCTTAAGAACATATGAACATAGTACCATTTTCTCTCCAAAACGAAAATTTGTTGATAAAGCCTTCCGAGTTTTTGAAGCTTTAAATTCAGCAGGGATACAACGTTTGTTTTTTTCATGGTACCGACCATTGAGAGATTCCAACTAAGAAGTTCTTTCGCTAGAGAAATCGACTTAAAAAAATTGTCCATGGTTACGTTTCTGTCCGTATTTTTGTATGTTTTGACTAGGTCCTTCACCACTCGTTCGCCTTGGTTTATATCACGAGTACTTCCGATTTAACCGGTATAAATCTGTCCGTTCAACGGATACGTTGTGCCCGAATCGCATGCCCACCATATTTTTATGCCATATTTTGCTGGCTTCGACAGAATGTACTGCGTAAATTTGGTGCGCCGTCTAAATGGGAACAATTGCTCATCAACTGTTATGCTGGTGTTTGGTTGAAAATAAGCTTTTAGGTTGGCGTTTAACATATAAAAAATTTCATTGATGTGCGCCGCTTTGTCGGTTTCCATTCTAGCTGCTCTAGTTGCATCAAAATCAAACCGAATAAATCTCAATATATTATAAAAGCGTTGCACAGACATAGTTGCTCGGTACAAAGGATTAGTGTTTTTTTCCAGAGTTTATCTACAGGTTCATAGTTGGATCTGTAACTTTCGATGACAATTAGCAGTCCTATATAAGCCAATAATTCTTCTTCGTGTAACGGTTCCCAGACCATAGGCTTTTTATCGGAATTAAATTCGTTCAATTTTTGATATATTTTGTAAGCTTTTCTATTGGTGTGTTGACAAATTAAATTTTGCATCGATGTGTCGAAAATAACGCAAAATGTATCCACAACACATGTTTGTACTTGGTTTTGGACCTACAAATAATGATTCCTTAAGAATATTATGGGCTTGCGATCGCTGCATATTTGGCCGAGTTTTCCTCCATTTGGTCCCATCCATACCGACTTAATATTCTGAATCTTTACGACCTTCTTCATTGTTCTGGGCATGTTCACCAATATCGGCATCTATATTTAATTGTATATCATTGCCTTGAGAATCGGAATCATCGTTAATTTCATAATACCTAAGCAAAGAAACACACCAAAATTGAAAAGTTGTTTTTCGGGCTGGTTTTTCGGGCCAACTTCTCATACATGTTAATTTCGGCTATTACGTGGTCTAATTCCGCATCCGATTCTTCGTCAAGGTATCTTGGCAAATGGTCATCAGTATCATTAGCATCATTAAAATCAAAATTCTAATCTTCTTCTGTTTCTGAATTTAAACGCTCCACTACGCTTTGAAAATAAATTAGCCGTTCATAGGTGAGTTTATTTTGAGTAATGAGTAATTAGTATAACATCGAACGGAATATATTTTTTAACTTTTTGCTAAATAAATTTTGTTACTTATATAAATGAAAAAATAATAATAATGATAATAATTACCTTCTTATTTGAGCACTCGAAAGATAATCTATTTCTTTATTTTACACACAAATTACACACAATTTCAAGTACATAATTATTTTTATTTATACACCTCCTGTGTTGCTGACAAAGCGATAAAAAATAGAATTATTTTTTCGATATATCTCTTTTGTTTTTCAAAAACTAAAATATGTATTTGTTTTTTTTGCATTTCTCTTTCTCTCGTACAATATAGTAAAGTACCGTTTTTTAACAAATAAATGAAAGAGAAACACAAAATATCGAAAATTAACTTGTAACTAAATCATTTCCATATAAAATGTATGAAATTTCCATATTTACACCAGGGTATTTCCTGTCAAGATTAAGGATTTTTTTTTTGACGACAAAGTGAAAAATTACAGAATTTCAACGTTATACGGGGATTTTTAAATCCCTCACTATTCGAAATTTCATAAATATTTGTTTCTATTTTTGTTTTCTTCTGCTGCTAATTTTACTAGGAAAACTCGATGCTTAGCAAGCTATAAATTTAAATAAAAATTTTGAAATAAATATCGAGTGGCCTTTGAAATAATAAAAGAAAAGAAGAAAAGATAAATAGAAGATGCACAAGGAATCGACATGATTATATCTCTAGAAAATATTCGATAATTTTGGAATTATACAATTTTTTTAATGCTCCAAATTTAAATGAAATTTTATTTTAAATACGAGTTGTATGGTTTATCTGGTCCAGGGCCTAATTCCGCAAAGTTGCCACGGAGCGGGTTTTTATAATCAACGATAAAGTAATGCATATGAGTATGACCAGATCAAAGCAACATACAGTATTTACGGACATCTGAACCCGCTTCTTTATATGTGACGAATGGGATACAACTCTGACGGTCATCTCTATGTCTCAATGATTAAAGGAGTTTTCGATTATTTTCAAAATTATATACCGTGAGTCCTGGAGATGTCCTTGATTTCTAGGCTATGATTTCCTCGCTCGCACAGAATGTCCATCGTGGCATGCGCTGTGTGGCACGTACCGCCGTTCTGTTGGAACCACTTATTGTCGGTAACCATATCATCCTGTTTAGGTCCTAGAAAGTTGTTTATCATTGATTTGTAGCGCTCGGTGTTAACGGTTATGGCAATGCCAGTTTCATTTTGGAAGAAGTAAGGACTGATGATCCCGCCTACTAAAATCCGCACCAAACAGTGACTTTCTCGGGATGCATTTGGTGTAGATGTATCTCATGTGGATTGGTATCGCCCAAATTCGATAATTTTGCTTATTATGTAATATCCATTCCCCAAAAATGGACCTCGTCCCTAAATATGATCTTTTTTTGGCGAAATTTGGGTCAACTTCCAACTGCTCCTGAGCCCAATCAGTGAGTACATGGCGTGTTGTCGTTTACCTAAGCTCCTGGGTCAGTTGGATCCTATATGGATATGGAACCAAGTTCCCAAGAAATTGACTGACTCCGGTTTTCCTGCACACTCTCACGCAGAGCAGTGATGTTTTCAGCAGATCTTGCGTTTCGGTGACGTACGGATGTTGGCTGAATATATGTATCAAACCGGGTTGACTCGAATTTGGAAACCAATCGTCGAATAGTCGATTCGGCAGGATGGTTGTGGCGAAGATAAAGGTTTCCCTATTGAAAGATTCGTTAATTATATTAAGGTTGCATGGCTGAAACTCGTAAAATTTAACAGGAACGGTTTTTGTTGCAAGTGGGTTTTTATTGATTAGTGTTGTCTGATGATTTTTTTTATGAGACAGAGTCGTAGGATTACTTCATATTCGAACGATTTACTATAAAATCATATAATTCACTCCCCATTCATCATCAGGGCGCGGATGTAACTTGTGTTATACAATTTTTAGTCACATCCTAGGTTACTAAACCATGAAATAACATCACAATCCCAGCATGCACATCCTCAAAGCTTTTTCTTATTACGTAAGCTTCTTTTTATATCTAACAACCACAAACCGATATAAAGAAATTATGTGACATACAACATAATATCGTTCTACATTTCAGTTCAAATAAGATTTTATTATCTGGACCAAAAATATATTTATGATTTATATTAAGAGCTTTTTGTCCAAAGCTTTTATTAAATTAAAATGTGTCCGTTTGACTAGGCATCGTAGATACATCTGTCTATATATCTGTACTGTATACACGTAAACTGGCTGACTTTGTAACTGAATTCATCCGATTCCATTCATCGACCGAAAACAAATAAACCAAGCATTACGTCTTCCTTTGATCTTATCATCATCAATTCAACTATAAAAACAAAAATAAGCAAAATGAAATGTAGGAAAACCACATTATATCTTATACAACAGCAACAACAACAAAATTTGAAAATGTACATTGAATGAATGATGTGAAGATGAAAAACTCATTTTCTATTTAATGTTGATGTAATGTTGTGTCTATGTGCTGTTTGATGAATGCAACATAATATCATGTCTATCCTCCTATATATCATGTGAATAGATCTCTTGAAAAGAAAAGTAGATTTTTCAATTATCCATCTATATCGTTACAGGTATATTATGAACAATTGGTGCTGCATCCCGAACAATGGATGAGAAAAATATTAAAGTTTTTGGATGTATCGTGGAACGAGTCGGTGCTACATCACGAGGAATTCATAAATAAACCAAATGGTGTATCCCTATCAAAGTATGTAAATCGTTTCTTTATTTATCCAGGTAATCGCAATTAATAAATAAATTTTCCTATTTATTTGTATACAGGGTGGAACGATCTTCGGATCAAGTGATAAAACCAGTCAATTTAGAGGCATTACGTAAGTGGGTAGGGCAAATACCAAACGATGTCATCGAAGAGATGGCAAACATTGCACCAATGTTATCTGTGCTGAATTATGATCCGTATGCAAATCCACCGGATTATGGTAAACCTGATACCTGGGTGCAGGAGAATACATTTCAGGTGCGTAAACTTTTCAGTACGATATAAAATTTTAAACTAAACCTATCTCCTATGTGTTGCATATACCACCAATAGATAAAAGAGAATCACTATGAGTGGGAGAAAAAAGTCAATAAACTGTTAAGTCGGGATAGTGAACTAGATAAAGATGAATCGAATCCGGATGATACAGATGCACCAGAAAATAGCAAATTAAATAAAAAATCAAATAAAACGTGATAAACTTCTTCTCGTCGTCGTCATCGTTGTCGTCGTCGTCCTACACTAAATGTTATAATATGATCTGTTTCTCTCCCTCCCCCTCCCCAAATCCTCCTGTTTTATTTTTAAAACCATACATTTTTTTTGTTTTTGTTTCTGTTTTGTCCCCGCGGGTCCTTTTTAAAATACAATTTAACTGAATGATGTATAAATAATATTAATAAATAAAATAAAAATATAAATGAATAAATTATTTTAAATAAAACGAGTTTTTGTTGTTGTTGGGGTGGAAATTTGAGAGTGACTTGTAGGTACGCCCCATGACCATGGTAAGTAAGTACAAAACCATCAAGAGCTCACTCAATAGTTAAAATATCATGTCATACTAGGTTGGAACGCCGTGCCTCTAAACGAAGTTTTGATCGCATTGGAAGCAGAATAATATTGACACAATTGGAACAATTAAATCACCAAAAGAAATCTTGAACTAGTTCTTCGTTCTCAAAATCGAATCTTAAAGTAGGCTCTGAAATCGAACCATGAATTCAGTTTCTCGCACTCTCTATTCGGTGACCTCCAAATATTTAGTTAGTGTTTGGCTCCATTTTGTTGCAATATTGAAGCGGTCAAATTCGGTCATGGGGCGCAACGAAGAATAACGTGGTAAGTAGATTCAAATCAAATTTAATATTTACATTTAGGCCTTATTTTTTAAAATTATTTATTTATTTATTACAACTGTGGGTTGATTCTGGTGGCTTTAGGAAATAGGAGTTTTTTCCCCTATTTAAGAAAAAATTTTGATAGCAGTTTTTTCTTAAAAAATTTTTCCTATGCTTTATTTTGGTACACATGGAGGAATACATTCTTCCCAAATTCTTGATTTAGTTGTCCCCGTTTACCTATGATACGGGTTTTAATTGCGACTTAAACAAATTTTCGGTGTAATTACACTAACACAAACATAAATGAAATAAAAATTATTTCAAGGCCATTTTTGACTCATTTTAGTTTAAATTTTATTTTCGGGCGAGCAGAAGAAAACAAAATAAAAGACACATACATATACATTTTTTATTACGACTAGTTGGCCTTGAAAAAATAATCAAAAACCAAAAATCTCCTGCGGCATCAGCCTATAAGACACACCAGTTCCCCTATTCTGGTTTTCCCAGGGAATTGGGAATTAGTGATGTTTTTCTAGCAGTTGGGAGTTTTTTACTCCCCAAGTCCCCAAAGGGTATTCTGGCGTTTGGGAATTTTTTTTAAAGGAAAAAAATAATTCCATTTTATAGCAGTTTTGACGTTAATTTTTCCCCATTATTTTTTTGGGGAATTGTGATTCGTAAATTGTTGAATTTTTAAACATTATTTTTGCATTATTTTTACACATTTGGAAAAGAGAAATAAATATTTGGGAATTAGTGCAATTAGTAATTACAGCAAAATATTTTCCCAGCTCTCCGGGAAAACCAGAATAGGGCCACAGGGGCGGTATGTTGCACCACCACTTCGAATCGAAAAAAGTCGAATCGAAAAAGTAAAAGTTGTACCATTTTCGATTTTTATCGTTTTTTAATCTTGCAATAGTTTTTCTAGAATGAAATGTCAGCTGATATTTTTTATTACTTTGGTTTTAAATGATGAAACTTCATCATTTATCGTGATTCGAAAATGATACAACATACCGCCATTCGGCTTTTTTCGAATTTCGATTTGAAGTGATGGTACAACATACCGCCCCAAAATAAGCTTATAGGAAAGAAATGTAAAAGTGCTATAAAAATTTAAAATTCTTTCATATTTCCTGGAAAACCAGAAAAGACCCACTGATGTACGAATCATCTAATAATTTATTTCATAATTAAAACTCACGTTTCGTGGGTTGTAGCCCTTTGTCTAGTTCACTTTATAGTTTTATAATATTTTTGGTCGAGCCAGAATGGATCTGGTGGACCAAGTGGTATATTTGGTATCTGCTTTATTCTTCAATGACGAAAGCCATCTTCAAATGTCTATGGAGGTCTATGGTTTATTATTCTTAACCAATTAAAACAATCGAATTATATTTTTTATTCACCACACGACCAGCGAGAATGACGTTTCACAATAAAACGTTACACAATAACTTAACACACATAACACAATTAATTGACCCCTCCCCCTATTTTTTAAACCTCAGGAAAAATAACAAATGTTGACAATTTACAAAATAACGAAACTGCTAGAAATTGATATGAGTGAAATTAGCTGTGTTTCTTGATGCTTGATCTGATCCGGTTCAATTCATGTTTCATAAAACAACGTCAAGGCGGTTACGAGATTTCAAATCAAAATTTGTGATCTAAAACAAAATTTGGATCAGGTTTTCCATACAAAATTTGAACTGATCCGGATCAACGTGTGTCATGAAACACAGCAATTATTACAATTCCTCCCTCGTTAATTATTTGACAGATCAAATTAAACAAAATAAAAAAAAAATTTATTAAAATTTTAAAAATTGAATGCAAAATAAATCTTCATTAAAACAAGCTTTAGTATCGCATCACAAATTTTTTGACACTAAAACGCTGGTGGCGCCACTTTGATCAAACGCGGATAATTTTAGAACTAAAGCAAAAGTGTCCCTGCTAATCATTTTTCGGAATATCAAACTAGTGCTGTCTATTGAAATATAAATGAAATAAAATTTAAGATTTTATTCGTTAATCGGTGGTAAAATAATTTTTAATCAAAATATATTAAATGTTATTTAAAAATAAATCAAATTTAATTTTTTTTATAAATTGTATATGAAATTAAGAGTGGGAAGGAAAGATAATAGTGGTAGAATTGGATATCCGCAAGATTTGGTACTTGCAACATTTTGTAATTCCTACATTTTGTAGTTGCAATATTAATAAAAAAAGCAATGGTCACGGGAGGTCACTGCGCTCTAGCCGCTTAGCCCTCCGAGGGGCTTTAGATTTAAATTTTGGGGGATGTAGGAGCCGGGATCTTCAAACATGTCGTAGGAGCGGATTATATAGAATCTATTAATGACACATACTAAAACGAGAAATAGTTGCTCCATTTTGTTATGCGAGATTTTGCGTTGCTTCGTCAACCTTGCAGGCACAGATCAAACGGATAGTATCGCTCGTATTGCTTCTTCTAATAGTTGTACCACAAATTTTGATTTAAATTAAGCATTTTAATTTATGTTTCGGTAAATATTTAAATACATTTTTATTTTTGTATTAAAATTTATTTGATTTATAAAAATATCCCTAAGATGGCATTCTTTATCAAATTAAACCAATAACTTTTTAATTCAAATTATATCCACCTTACAAAATTATAGTTTTTAACCAAAAGCGAAAAAAAATATAAATAATACGTAAAAAATTGAAATATCTATAAGATGGCAGCTCATAATGTTTACATTTTTAGTTAGTGTTATGTCCATTTACACAAAAAAGTCGCGACAGTCAATTTTCGATGCGATACTAAAGGGTAGCCGATATTTTAATACACACATTGCTCAATTTTCCACAATAGTTCAAAAATATAAAAAAAAATGCAATATTTGTTTAATTTTTTTAATGCAGATTCAAAGTCTATTTCAATACCTATCCAGTGGTACCTTCTTGTATATCAAACTGATTTTTGGGGGTAAACATCTGAGGTACACGTTTTTGTGAATTTGTCAGCATGAAAATTAAGAGCAAAAATCGAATTAAAACATGGAAATAAACAAATAAAAAACAGTTTTATTAATAAGAAGTATTCCCCTCTCCGTGGCCCGAATGACAGCTTCCATTCGATGCTGCATTGATTTCACCAAAGTTTTCACAAAATCTTCAGGTATCGCCTCCCATTCCTTTACGATCGCCTGTTGCAGCACCTGGATACTCGTTGGAGCAACATCTCTGGCTCGAACCCTTCTCTTCAACTCGTCCCATAAATGTTCGATGGGATTGCGGTCAGGGCTTCGAACTAACCAGGGCTTCGAACTAACCACTCCACCAATAAACCCGACAAAAGGTATTGGCTCGTGTGATGAATACAAGATCTGACTTCACCTCTAATGATATGCCTCCCCAGAACATGCACGATCCACCGCCATACGAGACACGTTCTTCAATCCATCATTGTGCATTTCGCTCTCCTTGTCTTCTGTATACTCTTCCGTATCCATCGATGCCATATAAACACATCCTGCACTCGTAAAAAACAGGACTGTTCTCCATTCTTCTTCTGTCTAATTCAAAAGCTCTCGAGTGGACTCACGACCGGCTCGTCGGTGGGCTGTGGTTAATTTCGCCCCGTTTTCTGGTCTGTGTGCAGTCAGATTAACTTCTCGAAATCGTCTTCTAACTGTTCACCGACTGACTTCGACTTTACGAACTTCTTGGAGCCGCCGTCCCAGTTGAACCGAATTCATACGGCGATTTCGCAACAAAGTTGTTATAAGAAAGCAGTCATCGCATTGTGCTATAGCACGAGATCGGCCAGATTCTTGTCGCCGTATGAAGCCACCAGTTTCCTTATATTTCTGCCACACTCGACGAACGGAGAATCGGCTCAAATTTAGTTGTAGAGCTACTTCACTTTGGTGCTGCCCCGGATAAATTAGTGCAACCACGTGTGCGGCTACCTCTGGTGTGGTATCCATTTCTTTGCTCCGGTTGAAGACGTAATCAATAGAGGATCGTTCAGGCTAAGCATCGATATGCGAATTATCACAATTCCGAGACAGATATTTCATGGCATGCTATGGTATTGATCTTGTTGAATTATTTTTAGAATTAAATTCGAAAGCCTGCTATATGCATTTGACAAAAAATCACTTTGTTAGCGTGGTACAAGTACAAAAAAGGTACCACTGGATAGGTAATGAAATAGACTTTGATTCTGCATTTAAAAAAGATTAAACAAATATTGGATTTTTTTGATATTTTTGAACTTTTGTGGAAAATTGAGCAATGTGCGATTTTTTACACCCAAGTGTACTTTGCTCCGAATAACACTGTTTTTTGTCTTGAACACTTACCTTGAACGTTTGTGCCGTATCGTTGTTTATAATCCTTTGTGGAGATTCCCATTTTTCATTATCACACACTACGAAGACCACTACTTGATGTCGGGGAATTTTGTTTTTGTGCACTTGCATTGTAGTAGTGATTGTACGTCATTTCGCGATCCTTCTTGCACGTCATTTGGCATACGATTCTCATTGAACAAAATTGGTTGATGAAGATTTTGTTCTGTGGAGAAAGAAAAATAAGAAAAACGGACATTTTTACTCGCCTTGTTTTCCAATTATTGTTGATGTGACGATTTAGTCATCGGTTGATGGAAAAATTCTTGGTCGTAATTGATTTTGATGTTGTCGCCAAATACTATATAGTTTGTGTCAACAAGGTACATTCTTTTGCCCAACCATTTAACGATGTAGGGAAAAATCCATGCCATTTGGAAAATTCGATGGCGATGCATTGAGTTGACAGTTTTCACATTCTTTGACAAATTTTTCGATGTCACGGTAGACGTTTGGCCCCCAGCAATATCGACGAGCCAATTTCTTCATAAGGGTGACACCCCAATGTCCATCTTGTATATAGCTTCAGTGGTTTCCATTGTTGGCTGGAAGGGATGACAATTTGGAGATGCTCTATCTGATACTTAAAATAATCTGAAGAAGACGATTCACGGACATTTAGTTTTTCCGGCCACGCATTTATTACGTAGGACTTCACTTTACGAAGTAGAGGGGTCAGAGCATATAATCGAGAATGCGATCGTTGTAAATTTCATTGACATCAAAACAAACCGCTTCACACCGAAAATGAAAATTTTCATCCAGTCCACAAGGTAAACGTGATAGTGCGTCGGCGTTGCCATGGTATTTCGTAGATTTACGTTACATTATTGTGAATGTGTAGCTCATAAGGAGCTCTCGAATTTGAGACCTTGCAGGTATTGATCGAATTTTGTAACGTCGTAGATAATCGACAATGCTTTTTTTCGATTTACGAATACCCTTCTTGTGCGCTGTTGAGTGTTTTCGAAGCAAACGCAATTGGGTGGTCAGTTCCGTCAGGGTAACGATAAGAAATTACGGCACCGATACCGTTGCGCAAATGTACTAATTTAGCAGCCTGTATTAACGATGACTTCAGTTCATTGAACGATTTTTCTTGCGTTTCACCCCAGTAAAATTTCACGTCCTGTCTACTATCTGAGAAAAATTCTTGATAAAACGATTATATCAGTTTTCAGCTGTTTTTACCAATAAAAAATTCCACCTCTTTGACGTTTCTCGGCCGCCGTAGATTTTTTATCGCTTTGACGTTACTCGTAGTTGGATGAATTCCGTTTCAGTCTATGATATGACCAAAGTATTCGATTTCAGGCTTCGCAAATTCGTATTTGTTTAGGTGTAGTTTGAATCCGTTGGATTCTAATCGTGATAATAATTATTGTTCAACATTCTTCAAATATTCTTCTTTGTTAGCGCCGGATATAACGAGATCGTCTAAATATACTGCACAAAATTCTAAATCAGCTGAGATCCATCAGTCTTTGAAAAATGCCCGGGATGCGCTTGGGTAACGATCCATATCGGCTTGTCGTATTCCACCATTCGGTTCTTCACTGGTACGATTAGAGTAGCCCATGATGAAGTTTAGATTGGTTTTAAAACATTTTGCGAAACTAATCGTTGCAATTCATTTTTTACCGCTGTTCTTATGGCGGACGGTAAAACTCGTGGCTTGAAAATGTGGGATTTGCGTTTGTACGTCCTAAAATGACCGAGGCTTGTCGAATCAAATAATTTTGGATGACGGTTACAAATTTCATGCACTCGACTCTCTAGATTTTCGTGAGAGGAGCGATTGGATTAACGTTGATGTGACATCTCTATTCTATTTGTCCGTTGTCACGAACAACCTGGAAACTAAATGCTTGAAACCAGTTCATGCCAAGAATATTCGTAGCATCGTTTGAGTTTACGAAGACCACAAACAAGACGAGCTTTTTGATATGATTCTTCAACATCGATGGTTCCCTTTATTGGAATGTGTTGACCCATATATGCTTCAAATCGAGTCGCTGTTGGTTGATATGTGGGAGACTTGATTGCCTTGCCGTATTTAAACCGGGTCCGAATTAATGCGGACCACAAAGCCATTGGAATCGACATTCGAAAAGCCCACTCATCAGCACCGCGGTTTCAAAGGATTTTGTACAATTTCCTACTGTATTCTCCTCAAAAAATTTATAAAAGAAAGGGGGAGAGCTAATGGTATATAGCGTAAAACATCTGCTGTGGTTGTGACAACCCAAAGCAACGTACCCTGGCAACGTACGACGATATTCTGTTTAAAGGGGAAAAAATAGTAGTGCCTAAGGCTCTAATAAAAAAATTCTAACCGCCGCGCATACTGGTCATCATGGGATAAAGTCAACAATGAAAAGAGCTCGTCAAAGATTTTACTGGAAAGGATTAACGCAAGATACCATCGATTTCGTAGCACAATGTGCGGAATGTCAACAAACACAAGAATGGTCAGCTATAACCGGGTTTTTCGAAATGGAGAAACTTAACAATATAACATCAATGGAAGTAATACAAGTGTTAAAAAAGAACTGTGCCACACATGATACTCCTAGAATTCTGGAAACTGATAATGGCCCACAGTATGCTGCTCGTGAGTTTTTTGAATTCAACAAAAAATGGAATTTTGAGTACAATACATCTAGTCTTCATTTTCCAAGAACGGGTTAAAAGAACGAGCCGTTCAGACAGAAAATCTGATGATGAAAAAGTGTATTAAAGACAACACCGATTTCCATCTTGCACTGCAAAATTTACGTAATACACCTAGAAATAATTACTTAGAATCTCCCAATCAGCAATAAACTTTTCGAGTCTAAAGTAATGCAGAAAGGAAAACCTGACCGACTTACGAAACACGTAAAAATCTTATGCTGATCAAAATACAAAGATTCTAAAAGAACCGGTACTCAATGAGATTCAAACGGATCCGAGAAATTGGATAATCGGTACGGTGATCGAAAAGTTGAATGTTCCAAGATCGGTAATGGTGCAATCGGACGACGGAAGTTTATACAGACGTAGGTTTCAGTGGTTTGACACTTAGGCCATTTTGGCCCATTTTGATACCACGTATTCACACCACATCATTAACCCATTCACCTATTCACAACTACAGTATACCACCTGCACATTGCAAGCTCCATGTCAACCTGTACATTGACATGGACGGTGGGTCGGCGCTGAGTTCTGCACTCCATCAGAGGGTCTTAGTTGTGTTTATTAACATCAGCGATTGTAATCGACAATGAAAATTCGATTTGCATCAAGCCTCTGATGGGATTCGAACCCAGTACCTGCCGGTCCAAGTGCCGAAGTTTTAACCACTGCACCACTTGTCCGGTTATACAGACGTAACTCACATCATCTTCGTAAAACCAGACTGACAGAACCAATCAAACGGAAAAATGAGTTTATACATGCCGAATATAGCTTACAGGATGCGGATAGAACTGGTAATGAAAAATTCATTGATGGTGATAACCAAGTGATAAATGGTGACAGATCGGATAACGGGATTATCAAAAAGGTAACTAGATCAGGAAAAATTAGTCGAACGCCACAAAGATTGGACCTTTGACATAAATAATATTTAAAAAATAAGAAATCAGAAGTTTATGTTATATCTTAGGCTATGTGTCAAATTTAAGGTAAAAGTCAATTTTAAGTAAATTTTTCGATAAATTGAATTATTTTTTAAAAACTTTATGGCGAACTGATTGAAAAATCTGTCCTAAAATCGGTTTTTACCGTAGTAATCGATTAACCTTAAGTTTGGCACATAGCCTTAGAATTATTTAACTGAGTATTATTAATACTAACATTATATAATTATATAAAAAAGAAAATTTCCCTTTTTCAACCAAAAAAAAATAATAATTTGACTCAATTTGAGTCCAAACCACACAAATGTGTGAGCAAAAAAACAGTTTAAAAAGAATGCACAAATGTGTAAGTTAATTCAAAACACATACAAAAATTGAGGCAGGCAGGCGAAGGGATATAGATAAATTAAGTTCAAAAAACAAAAAAAAATGAAATCATTTTAAAACAAAAAAGAGAGATGTCACAATGGTGATCTTGATGTATAGTGATATCTGGCGGAATATGCAGGTACCACAAAACTGTTATACTAAATTATATACTATTTTTTACACTATTTGCCGTAGGCTCTTGGCGAAACACACTTAAACTTAATAAACACATTTTAATAAACATTTGTTTTTCATTTCGCAAAAATTAGATTTTTGAATATTTTAATTAGTTAATTGTGCATCATTGTGCAGTACAGTATTTTTCAGCCGAACAGTATTTTTCAGCCGAAACCTTATAATTTCTGCCGGAACCTTATAAAATCAGCCGAACCCAGACCGTCTACAGCCAAACTAGCTGTGGTACAAGAAGCATAATGGATTGTACATTATATGATTTTTCCTTACAATTCCAGTTGAAACCTAATAAAGCCAGCTGGAAACTTATAAGCCAGCCGAAACCGTACCGTCTACAGCCAAACTAAATATGACACAAGAAGCACAATGGATTGTACATCATTGTGTAGTAGTTTTTTTAGCCGTAACCCTAAAATTCCAGCCGGAACCTTATCAGTTTAGCCAGAACCTTATAATTTCAGGCGGAACCATACTACAGCTACGGCTGATTTTAGAAGGTCCTGGATGGAATTATAAGGTTCCGAGTGAAAAATATACTAGCACACAATGATGCACAATATATTGTGCTTCTTGTGTCATAGTTAGTTTGGCTGTGGAGGGTATCGTTCCGGCTGGCTTTATAAGGTTTCGGATGGATTTATGCAGTTCAAGCTGGAATTATAGGGTTACGGCTGAAAAATGATTCCTGCACAATGATGCATAATATATTGTGATTTTTATGCCATAGTTGGATTGGCTGTAGTATGGTTCTGGCTGACTGTATTTGGTTTCGGCTGTAATTATAAGGTTCTGACTGAAAAAACATATACAGGTTTTTTCAATTTGAGCGGATCGATGTTGGCAGCCTCTGGCGGTCATGTCGTTTTGGTGGCGTCTGTCTAATCTGGTGTTTTTTTCAGTCACTGATGCCAAATCACCATGACAAGTTACACGATTGACAAGTTACACGATGGAGCTGCACGTCCAAATGATAAAACTTTATTATCAAATTAAGTGTTGATTACTACATACTTTGCGCGTCACGTGGTCCCCATGTTACGGCAGACGCGATGGTAGTTCAAACTCGACTCTCCAACATTTGGTGGCCAAATTCGAGACAACCGGTTCGGTAAACAATCAGCAAACACTCGTACGGCAAAGGAACGCCAGATCGGGCGAGAACATTGCCGCGGTCCGTGAAAGTGTATAGGAGAACCCGAGGCAGTCAAATCCTCGCCGCGCACAAGAACTCGGCTTTTCACAGACTTAAACTTGGCGAATTTTTTGTCGGGACTTGGGTCTACACCACTTCGGAACGTTAAGAAGAGAACACCAATTTGCCCGAAAAATCGTCTTTAGCGACAAGTCGCATTTTTGGATGAACGGCTTTGTTAACCAACCAACACGAGGTTCACCAGGTGGCAATGCATCCACAAACAGTTACTGTTTGGTACGGTTTTTTGACCGGCGGCGTCATTGGTCCGTACTTATTTGAAAATGACGTTGGTGAGTCCACGACCACCAACCGAGGTAGACGACATGTGTTTCTAGCAGGATGGCGGTACGGTACGATAGAGTTAGCTCTCGCAGAGGTGACGTGAATTGGCTACCAAGATCATGCGATTTGACCCCCCTAGTTTTTTTCTTGTGGGGTTTTCCCAAGTCGCAGGCCTACGCCAATAAGCTGCAATCGACCGATTTCCTTAAAGCCAACATAACCACTTGGATCCGTGCCACCGTGAGAAGCCGTGGCGGACATTTGAACGATATTATAACATATTCCATAAATAATGGCATACGTGGGCCTTTCAAATAAAAAAGAACTTAGTTAATACCTCACACACAGCTTGTTTTATTCCATTTCAATATTGACCCGCCCAATGAAATCTGAAGGTAGCTTTCGTCATCGAAGTAATACGCAAATACATCTCACACTTGAAACGTATTAGTTTACATCAAAGTAATGAGATGTTGGATGACACAAACCTTGGTTTGAAGTTTCGGTTTCCTCGTGAGCATTCAGTCAATGACATTTTTATGTTGAGTTTTCGGACCCAGGAACCTGCAAAACCTATGTGCCAACAGGAAGCTTTCAATATTCCATAACTTTGATACACAAAAATCTGTTAAAGACGGTAGTGTTCTCACTGGGATGCCCGGTTTATATTTGCAATTTAACTTCAATTTCTTCAGAGCAACTTATTGATACAATTCTGTTGGCTCCCATTTTCGTGAATCCAAATTTCGAGAATATGCTCACCATTCACATTGATACGTGTTATGTAGGTCCTGAATGAACCAACATAAGGGATTTCCAGTGCTTCGATGGGTTAAGAATGCGTCCTTATTTTTTTAATGTTCGTTGTGTGGTTCATCCAAATTTTCGGATTTGGGAATAGAATGGTCAGAAAAAGCTACTTCAAGTGGATGTCGCATGGTATCCGGAGATCATTAAAATGGACCATTTTGACAGATCGTCATATAGGGTCGCTTTACGTTGTGATTCGGTTCATTGGCTATCATTTGTCGTCCTTTTGAAGTAATTCGCCCCACTTTACTCCTCTCTATTTGTACGACATCAGCATTTTCAACCACTGCAGTGCAACCGAGCTAATTGAAAAATATATTTTCATTTTCAAGTAAATGAGGAAGGGACCAAAAGCAAAAATTTCAACTCTTGTTCTGTTGCCCAATACAACCAGGAGGCATCAAGCTACATTTTTTTTAATATGTAACTTTACATTACAACTCTTGATTAGCCAGTAAAATGTGTATTTGTTTCTCGGAAGGAATGAGTTCATGTACGGCGAAAACATTTTTTTGGACGCCATTTAAAAATTCGGAAAATCCTAAAAATCCAATTTATTAAAAATTCCATTCATGCGATTCAGTACTATGAGAATATTAACCATTACGATTATGTACATCGCCACCACCAAACACCCACCACACGATGAGCTAGTGGTATGATAACCCTCGTCTTATACTATATCTAAGATAACGAAAATAATGAAAACACAGCAACAAAACAACAAGCAAAAAAGGATAAAATTAAATATTTGTATCAGGACGACTTTATAAAATTCCAAAAAATAATAAAAAGAACAAAATGAATTTAAACAGAAAAATGTTTGTCTGCGCTATTTGGTACAGTGAGGCGAGCGCGTGGAAAGGGTCGACTCTAAAATACCGGGGCGAAATTCCATTTATAAACTGTCTCGTATTTATATACAAAAAGCATTTCAGATCGGTATTCGTCTATAAACTAATCAAGAACATCGTTAACATTTTTTCCCACCGTACTACATGATACCGGGTCGTATATTGTTGTTACGTAGAAAGGATAACTCATTTATATATACGAAAAACCGGCAACGGCGTCGTGTCTTATCAACAATATTATGAAATCCCTAGAGTGATATCAATCATATACGGAATATATGTAGGATGATAATATTCGATGATGATGTGCAAGAGGATACCGAAGTAGAACTACAAAAGCAACATTAAAAATTAATCGTTCAGTGAACGTGTTAAGGTTTTTTTTGTTGTTTCAGTATTTTTATCTCGAATGCGAAGACGTAACACAAACGAACAAGAAAAATCTTAAAGTTTTACAAAATTCCCATATGGTAATTTAGTATTTTCCTACATAACCATGTCTATATGTAAATCGCACATATATACGTATGCCACTTTTATGAACATAAATTTTCGAAATTTCCCCCCTCCCACTTCTTATTACTTTTCACAATTTTCATCTTATATATATTTTTGATAATTTATCAAAAAAAAAAAAAAAAACTTTTCAATTACAATTTTTTTTTCTACTTGTTTCGATTTTCATTTCCCTATTTATAAATTTTGTATCCACCGCACGGCAAACGTGTATATAATGTGGTGGCGCGCGGTGGTGGAAATTAGGAGTAGAACACATAAAATTCCTTTGTTTCATTTCACATAATACCTCATTTATAGGAAGACGTAATTATATATATACCGCACCAAATTTTCATCTCAATATACACAAACGGGAAAAATCGATAACGGTTTTTCACAAGAAAATTTTCTTTTTATACTCAGAGCTTCTTCTCGTTGCGTCTTATTCGCTGTTTATGATTTTTCATTTGAAACATTTGTTGCTAGATTTTTATGTACACCCGGCTATGTACTCGTAAGTATACAGTGTGACAGTGTGTGACTATTATTGTTATGTAAGTACCATTATTTTTTTTTTAGTTTCTGGGGGTAGTTTAAGTTTTTCCATCTTGTTTTATGTCTTAGCAGTAAAAAATGCAGATGTTGTACGAGTATATACCATACATACTTACATCGGATGGGGATATATACGTTGTATTACATACGTGCATGTAAGTTGTTATGGGAGATGGAAATTTATGTGGAGCAGAATTAAGCACAACGTTTAGTTTGCTCGTTTCTTGTTCAACTTACTTACTTGGATTGCGTGATCTTATCGATTTTATGTGTTTATGACCCAGTTAAAAATTTGCAACATGTTTAGAGTTCATCCAAATTCTACTAAATATAGATTCAGCTATATGTATATGGATTCAGTTCTGTTCAGTCACGCTGAAGAATATAAAACAGTGAACGAGATAAATCGGAAGCTGTGGCGTGTCACACATGACGCTAGTTCGTGGGAATATACCAAGACTTTGAAAATACTCTCATTCGATTTGGTGATATTGAGGAAATTCGAATCATTTAATATATTTTAGGATTAATACGATTCTTGGCCTATGTCTAAGATTTTTTAGTCAAACCAAACTACAATTTATCCGTTCACACGATCACACCGAATGATATTATGCCTTCGAAAGAACGAAATAATGTCATTACGGAATTCCCACCCCCAACAACGATCAAACGTATTCAGCCATTTATCGGCATGGTAAATTACTACCATCGCTTTGTACCGAAACTAGCTGAAACACTCGCCCCAATCCACGAACACTTGGCTGGTCTATTAAAGAAGCCCAAGACACCGAAAAATTTCTCTTGGCCCGAATGCCAAGATGCATTTACGATATTAAAAAGGGATTTGTGCACAGTCACGTTATTGACACATCCGAAGTTCAGAACTACGACGGATGTCGTCGACCAATTAAGCACAACTATGCAACATTTTATCCCCACGAACACTCGACAAACACGAAAAAACGATATTTTTGTTCCGAAATCGATCGATAATTGCGATTACGTTTAGTATCTAGATTAATAATAAAGAGCAATCAGTATCTATCGATCGATTAAAACCGGCATATGGAATACTTTGCCCTGCGGAACGAACTCCTGCCTTGAGAACACGAAAATCCGTACGAGTCATAGCCTAAACAGCCAACTCCTAAACTTTTAATCTTTTTCCAAACTAAAAGGGGGTACTACAGCAACTCAATTATTCGCAAAATAATTGATTCTACAAGCATCGATGAGTACGGCATATTAATACACAACATTTAACCGTACCACATCCAATTTATTCGACATAACCGACATTCAATAATCGACCTTCATAATCGGCCGAGTACGAGCGCACTCATAAATGGGCCGTATGAATATACACTGGCATTGTCCAAACAAAATCGTAGTCAACTTCAGTTGATTGATTTTCTTGAATTCTCTCGTTTTCGGTTTCGTCAAAATGTCAAATTAAAAATAAAAATCACTCTCTCGTATATTCCATTTTGCGATTTTAAAGGTGTTAGACGTGTTAGTCGATTGTGTATAATTTTTTAGTGTGTGTTCTCGATTTGACATATTTTTAAAGTCATTTTAAGATAATTAAGAACTTTGTATGAAAAAATATTAATAGATTTGGGCGGTAAATCAAACAAATCAAAAGAACATACCGTCGTAACGAAAAGTGGCGTGGAGAACGCCGATGCGTCCATTTTGGACGCAAAAAAAAAGAAACTATGATGGCAAAAGGAGATTACATAAAATAACCAACAACATGACAAAAATTAAAAAAAACTCAATTAAAAGCAAATACAAAGGACAAGAATACAACAAATAATACGCAAACCAAAGACGACAGTGAGAGAGACACTGATGAAGAAGCGATGTCGGAAGATGACCCAAATTTCTTCGGATTCGAAACTATTATTGCCCTCAATACACCAAGCACGAGTGGGTTGTACCGGAACGACAACCAGATGAAAACAGACACAAAGATAGAGAATATAGGGGAGGAAAATTCAGAAAAATTAAAGAACAATAAAATTGAAAAGACAAGTGAATCAGTCCTGGGAAAAGATCTTGTAAATACGAGTGCTATGAATAATAATAAAGAAGAAATGGACAAATATAAGAACACACACCAGTAGACGTGGAGGATCTAGAAATCGCGGAATGATAAAATTCTCTAAACTTCAGAACCATTATTTTCGTAAGACAAACGGGTAAGAACAGGGTAAAAGTCAGACACGGGAAATGGAAACAGCCAATAAAGTTTACAGCCATGTGGAACTGCGGAGACTCGATTTGTACAATGCATATATCCCTAACTATATGCTTCAAACAATAGGATATGTAAATAAAATTCAAACTAACAGTGACTTGGACAAAATCAAAAACAATATAAAAGCGAACGCGAAAGTGATCAAACTGGAAAAAATAAATAGATGGAGTTGTCCAGAGAAAACGGTGGAACCTACACAGTCAGTCAAGATCACCTTTAGAGCCAACTCCCTTCCGACGGAGATAGCTATCTTTGAAGTAAAAAGAAAGGTCGCCTATTTTATCCCGATTCCACTTTATCCCGATGTAAAAAGTGGCTTATTTATGGCCCCAAATAGCTAAGCATTGCCGAGGAAAAGAAAGATGTAATAAATTCGTAGAATCCAACCATGTCAACCAAAATTGTAAAAATTAGTTGAAGTGGTACTACTGTGGGGGAAAACACCCAACATACAGCAACATATGTAAGAAGTTCCAAAGGCAAAAAAAAAAAAAAAATATTTAATGATAACAAAAAATATATCATATAATGAAGCCAGAAGTAAACCAGTCTGACAGAAGTTTAGTCTAAACTAGGACAAATTCCCAAGACTGCATGTTAAACAAATGGAGGCAGTTCACAAGGAAATCGAGAAGATGAGAGAATTAATAAGAGAATCAGAGGAAAAACGGAAAACACAATACAAAGCAATGGAAAACCGAATAATCGATCAATTGATAACCATGCTAAACTGATCGTAAAAAACTATAAAATCGCCAGAAGCCTTATTTCAGGCTACATATAATTGACCATGTCTTGGAGACTTGGATCGACTGGCCTTGAGATTTGTTGATTGTTATTGCATATGCCAGATGAATTGGGAATTGTAAGCGTTTAAATTCAATTGGAGAATCTGGTGGAATCATCGGGATTCTTGGCAAAACATGCTCTCCTTTAAACTTGCCGTTGATAATTGTCGATTCAATAATGTTACCCAATATTTTTTTGCAAACCAATCGCGTCCCGTTGTATAATTTTGGTGCATTTAGGTTTCGTAGCAGTATAATTGGTGATCCTACTTTCAATATTAAATTATGTGGTGGAAGACCTGGCAAATCAAGTGAATTTAAAAAATCAGTTGAAAAATTCACTCATTCATCTTCTTCTACCACAGTATCAATTAATTTGTATGAAAATGATGGAGATCCCAATATGTTTTGAATGTAGATATTTATGGTATCGACATCAATAAATTTAGCTACTAAAATTGCCCTATACCATCGGAGATTATTGATATTATTTGGAACGTTTGGAAACACATGTTGAATTAATGCGTCTCTAGATGTCAAAATCATGCAAAAATTACCTGGGAACTTGATTGTCTGGCTCATTTGATTTACATTAATTTTGCCTTCGCCATAATACCATGCAATTGCTTTGAGAATAGCGCAGCAGATGGATCATTTTGAAGTTGGACATGCATGTTTGTTGTTAACTTCAATTTGTGACCACTGCTCCACAATGATGAATCTTTGAAACAGGCATTTATTTCATCTGCATAGGTGCAACGCGGAATAACGAAGTATTTATCGAAAATCTCCTGATAACAATATGAGAGTACCGCCAATGATTCGGTCGTTGCCTTTCAAATCTTTCAACATACAATTTAAAGCTTCTATAATGAATGTTTATGTGCCATTGTACATTCATCCCAGATTATAATTTGGCATCTTTTAAGCACTCTACAGAAATACATCTGTGTCATCTAATAGATTTAAGAGGACAATAAGAGACAACCCATCTATTATATATTCAATACCCCCTCCTGGTTGTTGTTTGAATTTTTGTATTATTTATTAAGAAATGGCCACCATAGTGGATATCCGTCAATTCCTGTAATAGTATCCGATAATAAGTCCTTGGGAAACCGCTTAGTCATTTACCATTATCCATACATGGTGAATTGATGTTGATGGAACCACATCGATCATGTATCATGTTTGTCGTTACAATCTGGAACAATTCTGGATCTACTGTTTCATGTGGGATTTCTGCTGATATAATCTGATTGATTTTTTCTGGTCTAATTATTTTAATCAACGAAATTAAAATATGAACATGTGGCAATCCACTTTTTTGCCATTCAATCATCCAGAATCTTGTTTCTCCAAATAAGTGGTGTTTTACTATAAAAACGATTAAAGATTTTAGTTTTTGTTTGAAAACCCGTGTCGTTATATCATGTCGATCATTAGCTGATTGGCCTGGCAATAAATATTTTTTGAGTTCGTCCCACTGTGGGCTATATGTAAATGTGATGAATAAATCTGGTTTACCGTTTACACGTACGTAAGCCATTGCATTTTGGACATATTCCTGCATATGCCGAGGACTTCCAGTGCATGACGAAGGTATGATGCACATTTGACCAATTTCATTAGGGTTTACATTGCCATCCACATTATTGTTTATGGCATCTTTCAAATGAATGTATTCTTCGGACCTTAATTTTAACTGGTTGAATCGAATATAACGGAGACATTCACTTTCAATTTTAACGAACATATCGACAACAAATTGGTGGTATAAATATCTGCATTTTAATATGTGATTGTACATATTGGTCCGAATCATAAGGCTGTTTGCATAGAAATTCATGGCGCTAATTTTTTTATTCTTTTCTTCACCTAACATACAAGTTAAAAAAAATGTATTGTAAATATAAATTTGTTTATTGAATTTGTAATTGTTATACTGACCTGTTAAAGCATCCTCGCACTCCCAAAAAATTAAAGGATACTGTAGTGCGTCGTAAGAATGATGTGTATCTGCAATGACTTGTGTAGTGTTGTTGCGGCGCATAATACGTATATTGCGTTGTTCGAATGTATCGCCGCCCCGGTTGCAAAGTGGTCAGCATGCTTGCTCTAGCGACCGGATGTCCCGGTGGTGACAAAGAAAACATTTCACGGCTGATTTAGGATCAATAAATTATTCACTCATTATCCGAAATGAAAATATGATTATGAAACCTCATTTGAGGCGGCCAAATCCCTTGGTGGGATATAGTGCCAGAGAGAGAGAGAGAGAGAATGTATCGCTATTCCTACTTCAATCACTGTTAGAGCATGCATTAAAATGCCGCGCATGTTCGCCAATATTCACTTTATCGGCTTTAATAACGATCACATAATTATTGTTTTGTAATTGATTGGAAACTTGCTTAAACAATAGGATGAGGTTATTGTTTTCTGCCAAAAATGTTTCTAAATCGGCTACGATAGCTCGTTCCTGTATCACTTGAATGTGCTTGTACTCGTAACGGATTTTAGACTGCTCTTCTTCATCTCCCATAAAGTAAATTTGTAGAAATTTTGGTGTTTCCGTGGGTAAAGGATGTAAAGAGCCAATTTTGTGATAAATCTGGCCCTTTATCTTGAATGTTGAATTAAATGTGCGTTCTTGTCCATCCGTATTAGTAATGATATTGGCAGTGAAGGAAGTCATTTGAAAACCACTATTAAATTTCCTTATTTTTTTCAAAAATTATTTGGACTCTGTGGTGTTGCTATCCATTAGCGTTTTCAGTGGCCCTGGTGGTGGGTGCAATGTAGGTGAAGCCACTTTGCCTGACAAACGGCAATGAGTGCATTCTCTATCCATGTATAACCAATTGAAATTTTCGAATGTGTGTAATATTCGATGTCTGGATCATACTCAAATGCGATGCGACTGAATGATGACAGTGTTAGTGCTCTTGTTGCTTGCATGCGTACTTGATTATTCAATTGCACAACATCTTCTGTTTGAATCCGTCACACGATCTTTGAGTTGTAATTCTCGTTTGTGCAAGACGTATTATTCTGTGTGCATCACTTTCGCGCGTGCAATGCGGAGATGGTTGAAATGAGCAATCGTGCATCCTCTCTTGTCGCTTCTTGTTGCTGTGGTGTTAAATTCGTTCTTTTTCGTTGCCTATTGCGAATTTGTCGGTCACTACGACTAATGTTTGAACGTCGTCGTCCAGGCATTTTTCGCGGTAATATTTCACTACAATTTAGGAAAATTTTCGTTGGTTATGTTATTTGTGCCTTTAATCGAATTGTGTTATTTATTACATTAATATCACTATAAAATTTACTTACCACTTCACGATCACTTTAAAAATATTTGTATTTATATTGGAGATAATCAATATTGTTTTGAAATTTCGTATCATAAATTCACCTATTTAAAATTTATTGAAAGTTTATGATGAAAGTTAATTGAATTGGAAGTTCCAAATGATTGAAATTTTCGTCAAACTTATTTCTAAACAATTGTACAGCACAATCAAATATTTAATACTGAAATGGCAAATGAAAAACCATTTTAATTTTGCTTTTTAGTAAACACCATTTCGTAATATATTTAAGGTTACTACGATGTACAGTTTTACTTTTGGCACTTGGTGAAATACACTTACACTTAATAAACACATTTATTAAACACTTCTGTTTTTTTAAACAAACAACATAGTTTTAGTTATTGTAAGATGATTATAACCTAGAAAATACTGAATATATTAAATTTGAAAAACAAAAATAAATCATAAAAACGCATTAAAGGCAACCAACGCCACCTATCAGATTTTTGTGGTTACATTTAAATTTAATATTGTTGAAATGAAAATTATATACCGCGAAAACTACATTTTCGTAAATATTTCTACCTCTGCGCCACCTACGGACATATGGTGTTAATATAAGTTAGATAACTTCAGTGGTTCAGGTGTGATTGTCGGTCATACATACGCACCAGAGTTTTTATATACATATTAAGATAAGAAAACAAAACCAAATATAATCCAATAGAGAGGATAAGCGCAACCATAGTAGGCGATGAGGACAACGAGTTCCTAATAATAAGCTTGTATAATCCTCCCAACAAATGAGAACTGGATAACTGAGAAATGGAAAAATCTTACGTTACGTGATAAAATCAAAAGGAATATGCTATTCATGGGCGATATTAATGCTCATTAGTTTGGGATCCGAAGAGCAGAGCAGACTACAGGGGAACAAAAATAGCAGAACCGGTGAACAACTCACAACTGATTATTATCAACAACAGAGACAATACCTGGATGAGCGCAAACGGAAAACAATCCGCAATGATATAACAATGAGCTCAACGGATATAGCTAACAAAATAGAATGTAAAATCGAAACAACAAAAATTGGCAGCACCGACCATCTACCAATAACAACATCAATGGTGAACACGAGAATGGGTAGCGTCAAGATGAAAACAAGGGCAGACTACACAAAAGTGCTGAAAGAAATCGAAAAGCTCAGCTTACAACCAAAAGCTCAGCTTAGAAGTTTATAGAGAACGCGAAAATAATCTCCGAAAACTCGTTTGGTTTCAGAAAAAATAGATCTACCACAGGTATGATTACCAAATTAATCACATGCATCGAGAAAAACAAAGAAGATAAGAAAGCAACAGTAATCATATCCTTAGATATCGAAAAGGCTTTCGACAAGGTCAACACAGAAAAGTTAGTGGAAAAACTGGCTAGTAAAATGATCCCTCCAGAAATTGTCAGCTGGATATACAACGCATTGGTCAATAAAGATAGCGATTCAGTGTGGAGAAAGGATATTCAAAAGAACAACCAGCCAGGGGTTACCATAAGCCCCGATTTGTTCAACATATATTCGAGCGGTCTACACGACATCACATCAGAAGAAGTAAAAGTTCTGCAATTTGCAGATGACTTTTTAATAATTGCAAATGGTCAATTTGCCGTCTTGTCGCCGCGAGCATAAACAAGGGGATTGAAAACTTCCACAAAAACTAGAAGACTTAAACTTAAAAATAAACGGAAACAAAACTACATATGTATATGATAATGGGCGGAAACAAAATATCACCGAACAACAAGATTTAAGAACCATTAATAATATCATCATACGGGAAACTTAAGAAATGAGAATCCATTACTAAATTAAAAAATGAGTGCTTCTTTGCTACAAACATAATAAAAATTGCAGCTAACAAAAAAGGAGGTGCACACCCATCGTCTCTATTGAACCTGCATAAAAGCCTTATTGAAAGCAGAGTAAGGTATAGCGCAACATTAGTGAAACAGACACGATCAACAAAAATATTACAAAAGGTAATTAAGAGAAGTTTGAGAATCAGGGGACATACCGATCGACTTAAAAACTGAGCTATATAAATTTAATTACATAGCGAAAAAAATATATCAAAACGAGGATACGGGGAAAATAATTTCCCAAAAATCTGAACGAGCTAGTAGTTCAACAAGAATCCCTACTAAACAAATTACCGAAACGAAGGAAATACAACTCAAAAAGAGAACATGAACGAATACATAAAGATAAACATGGGACTCCACGACAATTTAAATAACAAAAAAAAAACAACTTACAAAGGGATAGCAAAATCAAAGAATTCATGGACAAGTTTAAGGCGCTACAAGATATTGGAAGAGGTATCAATAAAAGCAAAATTGGCAGAGTTAACAATCTTTAAAGACTCGCTAAACACCTGAAAAGCTGTACATAGCAACAACACCAATCTAAATTACTACGACGCGCAAAAAATCCATGCCACGGTAAGACACAAGATAAAAACGACAATCATATGGATTATTCTAAGTCATACGGGAATAAAGGGAAACGAGGAAGAGGACAAGGCAGCTAAACAGATAATACTACATGGTTTTCATGACGACAGATAACAAACTCTAAAAAAATACAAGAATCCACATACGACGCCGCAAACAACGGCTTGCCAAAATAAAAGGGAGATTCATAATACCAATTTTTTTCGGGTGACCTAGATAGTCACGGCGAGTGGTGTGGTGAGGTGAGAATCATAATAGAAACATTAAAAATAAACATTCGCACATTTACACATTCGATAGCAATCGATTAGAACACGACAGCAATAAAACACAGTACGGTTTAAAGAGCAGAGTACAAACAAAACCTATGCTGGAAACAACTTCAACAAACTAAGCGAGATAGAATCATCGCTATCAATCACAACAGTGACATCATACATGAAAAAAACAAAAATAAAAATATACATTTTCTGGTGATGTGGTTATGTCGACTTAGCGAAACAAAGATGGCAAATAAAAAAAAACTCTCTCGTACAAGCTGCCAACTTGTCAAGTGAAGAACGCGAGTGCACGCGACGAAAAATTAATTGATGATTAGTATATAATATGTATATAACATAAATATATAAGTGTAAATTATATACGACACTAAATATTGTAAAATTGTAAAACAAAAGCGAATCGAACGTATATGATTATATATAACACACGAAAACGTACAGATACTTGGCCTATGACAAGGATACGTAGAATTCCCCATTTTTCTAATAAATTTCCAATAAAATCGACGTCGGACGCCATTTTGAATTTTTCACATTAAATTTTTTTTAAGACCACAAAGCACAATCAACTGTTTCACTTGTAAATGCATATCGAGGAACGCAGACCCCAGTTTTTAGTCTTCCAAGTGTGACTGAATTAATTTGGTGTCTTGCATAATTTGGCTGAAAGTAGGTGGTTATCGAATATATCGTTTTGGATTTTGTATGAATTTATGGTGATTACTCCTACAGGCAATTGGGAGGAGTACTGTTAACAGCTTCATTTGGAAATCGGCAGCGCTATAAGAAGAAATTTTTCTTGTCATTATGGATATTAAAATGCTACCTAGAACTGCATATAACCAATTCACTTCCACTCATTATGTCACAAAACCAAGAAGAGAAGTGCCCAACCGTAGAAAGTTTATGGCAATACCAAGGTTCTAGAACTTTAAAAACACCTGTTCTGCGGTTATTGTGAATTAAGAATGCATATTATGTGGCTCGTTAAACTAAGCAGATGGAAGAGTATCGGGAAGTAGCCAGTGAAACTCCTGTTGTATGCTTGCGAGCAATACCTGTGAAGATTTAGCTCCGACGTAGGTATACCAAGTCGACCTCCATAGATGCCATGAGCAGAGGTGAAGAGGACTAATTGAAGAAGTTGAAGGTCATCATCACGCAACACCTCCAAATTTGTCAAAACTGGTCTAACGGAACTTGAGGTGGCGATCTAAATCAAGACAAGTAGCTAAAGCTTAAAAAAGCGAGAGAGCGAGAGAATCATGCAAAAAATGCTCCCAAATATTTGAAAGATGAAACTACCGCTACACCTAAACATTAATGTCTCTAACACGAAAAATACGGAAGGACACGGGTAAACGATACAACTAAAATAACCAAATATTCATTATCTTCCCAAGTCCAGAAAACCCCAAATTAAACAGGGCTTTGCTAATTTAAACTGATGCCAAGCCAAACGCATAGTCACTGATACTTGGGGAGTTTCAAAAACTGGTAAATTCCAGAACTCATACGTTAACTCAGTTGACTGGCAAAACTTCTTTTGAAATAGAACATCTTGATTGTGCCTGCTATCTAAGGTCGAGATAAACGATGAAATGAACCAGAGGCACTTCAAAATATATCAGGAACCTGTTTAAAATGTTTTTCGAAAACTAAGTGAACGTGCGCAAAGGGTGACGTTCGTGAAAATTTGAAGTTCAAATGTCTCTGATCTCTTCTCAAAATTGACCGGGTAGTCGGTGGATACGTGAACTGCAAAGATACACGAGAAACGATGGTTCCTAAATCTCTCGCCTGTTTTGGGTATGATCATCACTATGACAATTGTAGCGCACCAAATAGAAAACTGAATGACATTTCATGATTCCACTATGGGGAGGAGGCCTATTTCAGGAAATGGGATGTCAATGGGATTCAAGGTTAACATTTACACGACATTTACTTTTCGCACGTTAACGAAACAGGGCGTAATCGCAAGAAGAACGTTCCACCAAGGTAACCTAAGGAATGTAAGACTGTGTTTGCATTGCTAAATATTACTCGCAGAATCAATATACCTAACAGAAGTTGAATCACTAGAAGGTAAAGCACGAAACACGAATGACGCTCTCATCATAAAATGGGAGATTTTTTTCAATGCAAAATAAGTTTTCCAAATATTGCACGCGCCACAACGGGACTGGTGAGCTGAGTATGTAATTCATCTGTATAGCAAAAATATGGAGTCTACGAAGAAAAAGAATGTGGTCTACCGAAAGTGGTCCGAAGTGATAGCGAATCTCAGAATACGCTGTCAGAAACGTTCGGTTATTAACGCAAGAAGCGGAAACAGATGTGCAGCAGATCAGGAGCTCGAATAATACGAACTGAAGCGAAAACACTATAACTCGGGATAATCCGAAGTAAGAATTTTTCAAGTCATCGAACGACCAGATTATATAATTTAAATAAAGATGGTCATTCGATTCGATCCCACCAGACGTAAACCTTTCTTAGGCGTGGGGGCATAAAGGAGGGGTTCTTTCAATATAGGGACGCTTGATATTTGTTAGGCTATATCAGCCATATTGTTAAAGCAACCTCTATCAAATTTGATGTGAATTTGTTCAGTATTTTCAAGATTAACACAACGCGTGGTCTGCTGAAAACATCGCTGCTGAGTGTGAGAGTGTACTGGAAACCCGAGAAAGTCATTTTCTCGTCGTTCACAAGCAATTGGCTTTTTTACAACTTTAACTTACCAATTTTGCACCGGGACTTGAGTCTGCACCGTACAAAATTGAACTGACCCAGGAACTTAAGGTAAACGACCACCACCTCCAGCGACGAGGCCCATTTTTAGATGAATGGGTTTGTGAATAAGCAAAATTGTCGGATTTTGGGTGATACCAATCCACATGAGATACACTAGCACCACATGCATCCCGAGAAAATTACTGTTACTTGCGGATTTTGTTCTGGCGGAATCATTGGCCCGTACTTCTATCTAAAAAAACTGGCATTGCCATAACGGTCAACGACGACCGTTACAGATCGATGATTACCACTTTTTTGTGGCCTTAACTGAAGCTGAACATTCCTCACGAGCTATTTGAGGGCATGGTCATCTCGCTTGGCGGCGACATGAAATGACACCGAGATCGTGCGATTCAACGCCATTAGACTTCTTCCATTGGTGCTATCTAAAATCGCAGATCTAATGTGAATAAACCGCAAATAATTGATGTTGTCAAAGCCAACATAACAAACGGCATGCAAATTCAGCCAGATGTATGCGACAAAGACATCGACAATTTAATCTCCCGAATACGTGCCACTAAGCAAAGCCACGGCAGACATTTAAATAATGTTTTATTCCACACTTAATGCCAAAAATATTTTTCATATTGTTCAAAAGCACAATGGAAAGAGCTGACACTTTCCGATTCAAATTTTTACTTACCTGGCGCTATCAGTATGATTTTAGGAACACAGGCATATTTAGCCACGAGCAGAAAAGTTATCCAATTGCTGTGGAAATTCCTTTTTAAGATTTCTATGTCGGTGATGTTCTCTCCAGTGCAGGGGCCATAGAATATGCAGTGAAATGTCAACAACAGTTATGAAAAACACTTAATAATGGCGGTTTTAGGCATCGAACAATATAACCACAATGGAGGGTATTCTTGATGAACAAATAAAGTCAAAAACCATCCCCACAAATAAGGATCATGAATTTATAAAAATTTAAGGAACCCCGCAAAATCCCCAACGAGATGAATTTGAGTTCTTGGTCAGCACGGAACTCATGACCATAGTTCCAACAAAACGATCCCTTATCTCGGAGCTATCCAAAATATTCGACCCGCTAGGATGTATTTCTCCAACAATAATTATAGGAAAACTTGTTTCATCAGTCATATCGTGGAATATCGTGGGATGAAGAACTGCAGCATGGGTTTTGTGATTAAACGTTAAACGTTAAAATGCAAGCATGGACTGATTCCACAATTGGCAAGGTCACCCTAGTAAGTGGAGAACATTCGTAGCGAATAGAAACAGCAGATTCATGCTATCTTCAGCCCTGTACAATGGAAACATGCAAAATCAAAGGAAAATTCCACTGATTGTGCAATTCGTGAGGTAAATCCTGATAAGCTGGGTGATAATAAATTATGGTGGTGGCTTAGGAGCAGTATCGAGTCTTCATCGAGTAACATATTGACGAAGACCGAGTTATATAAAAACGGCAATATTCTCTCTGTAGCATGAGCGGAACCGGACATAAAATTAAAGGAAAAAGGATCCGTGGGCTCTAAGAGTGAGATTCTCTATACATCCATTTATAAGGATCATCTCGCAAGTTTGATCACATAAAAGTACTCAGCATGGTGGTTTGAAATACCCTCTTGCATTCATAAGGAAGTAATTTTGGAAGGCAAAAGCACAACAAAACCACACATTTGCCAATGCCAAAAGTGTTTTAGGTTCAATGCTAGCAGAGCAACTCAACTGATGGGAAGCCTACCTCCTCCAAGAGTAACACCCTCACGAGCATTTAGAAAATTTAGCAGTTGATAACAACAAAAGGGATGCATATAGAACTGGTCAGTGATTTAACAACAAATGGAATTCTCGCTGCCCTCAAACGTTTCATAGCCAGGCTCACCACAATCCTGCGGTGGGTAACTGCAGCAGGGGTACTCTCGAATTTCAAAATGAAACTTTGCTTACCGATTAAGCCCAATATGTGCTAATTATTGCTCATGAGAAAAAATTAGTGTTAGTCCAGGAGCCGAGGAAACGGGTAAAAAAAATTTCAAATTACGCCTGAAAGATGAAACAAACAAAACCTGATTTCTAGAAAAAACAAACTGGAAATAATTTAAGCCTAATTTTAACACTTCCTAATGACGGTTAATCTGACAAAATTTGTGCTTATCATAAAAACATAATTTTCAAAAAATTTCATTCATAAATTGAGGGAAATAACTTGCCCCTAAAAGATACTATATTAACAAACAAAATACAGAGATATATCGTTCAATAATAATTGTGTTGAACAACAAATTAAACAAAAGAAGTAAAATGATCTAAAATCAAAGAATCAGCGATTCAGATAGCATATTCCTGTAGCATGTTCATGATAGCTGAATTTGTGCTAATCCAGAATTGGCCCAATTCCATTGAACAACAAAGACCATTGAATGAACAATTTTCTGACATGAAGTGTTCTAGTAACCAATTTGGTTGGCACTTCTGATTGCATATTCCT